>VDFB02358134.1:43652798-43665925 GCA_007258455.2 Sequoia sempervirens
GTATGGGACTCCCCAACTGACAAGACAAATTCTTGCATTTGCTCACCAGCCGAGCAGCCTGATCATAGTTCCCGTTGCCTATCATTCGTCCAGAGGCTAACAGAAGTTGAACCAATTCCAGCCCCTTCTCTTTCTCTTCATGCAGAACCTCGTGATCGATGCCATCATGAGCGCGTATTCTTACGCGCTGAGCTCCTTCGAAATTCAGGATTTTTTCAGAAAAAAAGCTATCCTTATTTGGTTGCATTTCAGTTGGAAATTGTGCTTCAGGTAAGAAAATATCATCTACATTGAGGGAACTCTCTCCTTGATAATGTTCCTTCAACTGCCCACACATCATATAGCTATTAATCTGCTCGTCCTCGAATGGAAAATTATGAAATAAATTATGGCTCATGAGCTCCTCCACGAAAGGAAACATTTCGTGGTTGGGCAGTGCAAAAGTGTCGTCCACGGCCATGGCTAGATATTGGTCACCTTGAGAACCGTCGGACTCGGAGAGTAAGGAGTTCAACGAATAATCCGATATAGATAGAGCAGGAATTCCATTGTTAGATTCAATCATCTTCTCTTAATTTGCTTCAGATCGATTGGCTTTCAACATTGACCCAAGCAATATGAAGAGTGTTTTGCAATGTCATAAATAAGGAGTCAGGTCGGAAAATGCCTCTACTCCAGACACAAAAAATAATGTCACTCATCTTTCGCTACAAAGATGTCACCATCACACCAAATACAACGAAATACATACAAATTCGGCATAAACCGGCAGAACTGATTTGGACGGCTCTGAGACTAATCTTTAAAAATATTTCTATAGGAAGTTAATGCGTAATCAATTATGTCAGCTAAGCTTAAAACTTCTTCGCAGAATCATCCGACTCCAGAATCCAGCAATGCCAGATAGAAGCGATATTATTATGGATAAAAAGTGAATATATCGATGATACAGGCCGATGAAGGGTTAATGCACAGCTTCATCATATAAGGATAGTGCAAGTATGGGAAAATGGTTGTTTATTTTTTATTTGAGGAGTTCACGATGTAATGGCTACTGTACAATCAAATGTTTGGGTGTCAATTTGGCCAACTAACAAAAGCTTATTAGATTTCATCTACTAATATCCCTTACCGCTGACCTCAATACTTTGTTTCCTCTGTTTGTTATCCCATGTCAAATTTAGGGATGACGAATTGATGCAGGTCAATTTCACAGGAACATAAATCATCCGTAAATATGTAAATGAGAATTGAAGATCTAGACTGAAAACAAATCTTCCACACTATTAATAACGAGGGAACTACATGAAATTGGTTGGCTTATATATTACGCTATTCTGCTTAAGGGCAAACATTAATATCCAAGAGTTTTAATTTAAATTGTATTATGTTACAATAATAATTTGATATTTTAGTATTGTATCATTAATTTATATCAATACATTCATATCATTACATACTTTTTTATTGACCTTCGTAATCTATTAGTGTTTTAAAAATCAACAATTAAAAAATTTCTATATTTTATAATTTATAAGATGTAAAAAGTAAGAAATTTTTAAATAGTACAAACCAACAGTTTGTAATATTTTCTATGCAAATTCTATTTTTGAAATTAAAAAAATATTATAACTAATATTTAATGTCATACATATTTTCTCATAATTGTTCCTTGCTATGTAGTAAGACATAAATTGAACTAGACATGTACTTCTATTATTATTTTGTCATATATTTTATTGATTATTATTTTTAAAACAAGTGCAACTATTAATTTAGATGAATATTTTTTCTCAATTCATAGATCGTTTTATTTACAATCCACTAAAAAATTATTTTTCTTGAAGCAAGGACATCATTTTGAAATGATCTATTATTGCTTTAAAATATTGCATAGTTTTTCATGTGTCACAAGGAGAAATTGATTTTTACAATAAAGGTATTTAAAAAAAAATAGAAAGAAATATAATAAGACTGATATTTTAAAATCTATATTTAAAGAAAAAAAACTCTAAGTGCTATATTTTCAAATTTCCTACCATGTTTTTCATTAAGAAAGCAAGGTTAAAGGGCTTTGACCCTATACAAACAACACGAAATAGGTCCTATAGCCACTTAAAAAAACTCTCACAAATAAAGATTGAATAGGCTCCAGTTAACTAAATAGGCCAAAAGGCTACCCACAGAGTCAGTAAGCAACAAATAACCCAACCACAAATAAGCTAAGCAAAACAACAACTAGTAAGAAATAACTACCCCAAGGGCAGACAAGACTAACCAATCATCATAAAACAAGTTTAAATGGGACTAAAACCAAAGAACAAAAGTAAAGAGGCCTTATAATAAATAAATTAGGCCAATAGGTTGCCCACAAAGCCCCAAAAAATAGCTCTACAACAACCAATTCTAATGGTGGACAAGAAACCTCTACTTTAAACCTTCAAATTCAATATTGATGGATCCTCAATAAAAATTACCAATAGATTAACATTACTAGCGTTGTTTTGAAAAGGAAAAAAAAATGTGTTTTACAGGGACCTGAAACCACAGAGTTAAAATAAACAAAGATAGAGCAAAAAAAGTTTGAACAAATAGACAGCTGTCCCAAAAAAGGAAACAACAGCAAAGAGAGACAACAGGGCCCAAAAAAAGGACCGCCAAAAAGCCAAAAACAACAACAGCAGCACTACTCCAAGGTGTTCATCAATTCCTCGGCTTCCTTTTCAACTTCACTCATATCCTGTAACCCCTGCTTGAGGATTTGAACCGTGTGTGGAGAAGCAGGGGCATTCCTCTTCGTATTAGCCCGGGTGCGAGTCTAAACCCCTTCAACAGCAGCTCTGCTACAACCTCTGTCCGCGTCCAAGTCCACGACCAATGAGCCCTTTTGATTTTTTTTCAACTTTTCCACCATAGCATTGATAATAATGGTGTTGTGCCTAGCAATTTTATAATTATTCACCACAGTGGCCCATTACTAGCAGTGTTGAGCCCATCAATATTTCCTAAAACAACCACCTTGCAGCAATCCTGTTTCACAGAGAACATAAATTTAGAGCCAAAAACAACCATAATGCTAATGGAGCAGATAACCCCCTTCAACCAACTTGCCTCTCCTCTTCTATAGGAGAAGTCACCAAGAGTACTTTGACCACAATGACAAGGACTCTCTAGCATACCCAAACTGCACTTGCATAGGAGTGGCCTTTATCTCAATAGGAGCTACAAGGGAGAAAACCTACTAAAAAAGCATGAGCAACCCACTACACTCTGTAAACAAGACTCCACCTCGATAGGAGAGGTCTCCACCTCTAAAGGAGGGGTATGCACCTCAACAAAAGACACAAACTGCAGAGCTAGAAAGATTGTAAACACTCCTATACAACGAGAGAAAACTTGACAACCATGGACAACAAAAGCACTATGACCATCAAATTGAACCTTGTATGGAGCTTAGCAATGAAAGAAATGAGTGAATCCTTGGAGACCATAGCACCCTTGAAGATCATCAGCACACCATCAGTGAAACAAGTAAACAAACTAGAAGTTGTCATAGCAGGAGCTAGAACAACCACTTTACCCGCAATAGCCCAAAAAATCACGAAGCTCCCAACCTTGAGAGCTAGAATAGCAGTGAAACCTCAGAAAATGGTTTGTTTTATATATGCTTTAGGACATTGAACAACTACTTTCCTAAAAGTTTCATTCAAGGATGCCTTAGAGATCTCAATCCAAGGATGGAATCAGGGAAATAGATCTACAATAAGGTGTCCTAGGGTGTGATTAAAGGTAAAAAAGGGGGTTCACCACCAAGCTAGGGATTGGAAAGACAAGAAATGTATATGATATGCAAGACTTAAGTAAATAACCTAGAACTAAATTCAAATCAAAATAGTAAACTGAGAAAGTATAAAGTTACACTTGAAAACCTAAAGAGGCTTAGAATAAGGTCTAAAATCCTAAAAATGCTAATTTTAATGCTCATTGGGACTCATATGCTAGGATGGGCGATTAATTCCCAAATGAGGGTTTCTAGGTAGAAACATGAATCTAGTAGTGACAATTTTGAATCCTCTAAAACCAATAAAATCTACTATACCAGTCCACTCATAAGCCATAATTGGTGTATTAGTCCTATTTTTATTTTTAAGAAAGTATTGAGGTCTGAATCTATTCTTCTATGTCCGCTCATCCTTCCCAACTTTGTTTCCAAATCTGAACTTGTTAAAAAGCCTGTAAAACAAAATATTGTATTGATTTTGTTATGGGGGGTTTTCCTAGACCAAACAACTAGTTTGGTAATTAAACCTTGATAGAAGCAATGGATCTTTAAAGTAAATGTGAATGGAAACCCTAATTTTAACTATATCCAATTATAGGAGATCTAAGGTGCAATGAAACCATATTTTAATGTGTTAGAATAGGATGTATGAATGAACCATAAATATGATGACTCTGGGAGATCCCTAATCACCATAATAAGACATAATAATACATGTACCTTTGTTTAGGCTAAAAATAGAATAAAAATGGAGGATGGAATCACTTAGGAAACAAGTCATTAGGCTTGGGTTCATGGCTAGTTGCATCTCTCCAACCTAAAAACCATCATCAATCCTTCACAATGCTAGATCTCAAGAATGAAAGTGACCTTGAAGACCATCAAAAACACTATTATGTTGCTCCAAGACTTCAAATTTTCTTTCTACTTTGTCTTGAATGCCTTGTGAAAGAATGCTTAAGTTCTCAAGTTAGCATTATGAATGCTTAGGCTTGCTTAGGTGAAATAATGATTTAAAACCTTGTTTATATAGGAACTTCATCTAATTTACAATTTATTAGATCTCAAATGTCAACATCAAGCAAAAAAATTGATTGAAAACCTTAATTTCCCCGTCAAACCCTAAAAAGGGGCCACACAATAGTCATATGCCACTTGTGGCATATGAGTTCCACCTACGGGGACTCATATTGCCAAGGTGGTGCAAGAGTTCCACCCTAGCTTTTTGGGGTGAGTAAATATTGGGTTGTTAGAAAATTGAATGCCTTTGTTGATTTCATAAGGATTTTAGTCGAAATAAGCCTTGAGATTCGAAATAAATGGTGATAGGGGCCTAATAATGATGGTTTAAAGGGTTGTAAATGTAAGGGTGCTAAAATATGTCCAAATTAAGTGTGAAATTGTATTGTCTTCATGAAGGGAGTATAATTGTATACACTACATTTAGCCCCCATTTTAGTGCCCACGTGACTCTACATGCATATGCAAGCTAAAGGAATCTGAACAATAAAATTCATGTCATAAAAGGATAATCATATGGATTCATTTATGAGCATAGGAGAATGAATCCCCCATCTAGCTAACTGTAAAACCACAATGCTAGGAACTACATCCTACAAGACTGATTCATTATTCATTCAAAAAAATTCTTGTCTAACTTCTTCTACAAATCAAATTCAAGGGTAGATATGTGCCCCCCTTGATTTCACTTGCTTTATGTAGGTGGAATCAAGGTAGTGGTCTAGTCGCATTGAATTTCATAAGTCACAATATAGGGTATTTCCAAGTACCATACCATAGAATGGTAGATGTTTGATGATAATGTGAACATAATCATGAGTCGAACACAACAAACAGTGTCAAAAATGGAGTTCTCTAGCCCCCAATATGCTATTTTTAATGAAAAATCATTTTTAACCCTAATATGCAAATGACCAAATTTAAACATATATAGGAGTATAAAGTGAAGCTAATCATAACCATTTTGTCTCTTACCTTATTTTAGTTTGATTTTGGTGGAGAGTGAGCAAGAATTTTGAGCATATGACCATATGCACCCCACTAAGACTCAACAGTCTATGCGAGGAGGTGACATAAGGTGATCTACAACATCGTGTGAGTGGACTCTTTTGTACCTTTCACTTTATTGTTACACATTTATTTTATATTTTTACACATTTCTAGATAGATTTAGGACCCTAGAAAAAAAAGTTTCAAAGCATCCCTTTCTTTCGCAAAGTATCCCTTTTCTTTGCAAAGTGTCCCACTATTTCGTGAAGTGTCCCACTTTTTTGCAAAGTTTCTCATTTCTTCGTGAAGTGTCCCAAAAAAGGAATAAAGTGTATAGGACCCTTATAAATTACCCTATCAAGCAAATTTAGCATTCTTTTTGACTATTGATGTATAGATTTAAGAATTTTATAATGCTTATAGTTAATTTTTTTCTTTTTTGTTAGATTCCTCCATGATCACGACAATGTCTTGGTAGCAGACTATTATGTTGCTTATGAGACCTCATCATGACACTGTTTGAGGATGATAGATAGATATTGAAAGCTATTGGGATATATTGGGCGTACTCATGCCTCCCATGAGTTCCCACGATGCCATTCTCATGGAATTAGCAGAGAGATGGGATGTAGACACTTGCACCTTTCGTCTACTGACCGACAAGATAATGATCACTCTAGAGGATGTACATCACATTATTCATTTTCCTATTTGAGGAAAGACAATCCATTTCATAAAGGACCATACATACAAAAAGATGATGGCAGATATAGGGTATTGCCTTGGAGGGTTAGTTCGAGATGAGATCATGTGACCATGTATCAGGCTATAGTGGCTGCTCTATGCACGATCGCCACTTGTGAGATGGATTATGATATTCATCATAACACTAGTACATTCCCAAATGGTCAAGGAGCACACCAAGATGGAGGCCTAGTTCATATGATACAAGAGGTGGAGCATCAACAGACCATCTATGTATGGGGTTGCAACATACTTGCAAATCTATACTATGATTTAGGACGATTTGTGTATCACGAGGTTGAGAGCATGGTGCACTATATGATGCCTAGAGCATACCACATGCATCAAGATGACAATATTTCTATCCATATGTGACCTAGGATATCCATAGGCATTTAGCTATCCATTGAGATGGGCGTGGTAGTATCGAGATTTCCATTTTTGGAGAGTTCATTTTCACCGCCTAGATAAGGAGGAGATCCTTTGGAAACCTTACCAATTGATACCACAATGGCCAGATGAGACCTAGTAGTTGAGGAGGATGCAAAGGGATGGATTTATACTAGGGAGGCATGATTATGTAGTAATACCATTCCACTACGATTGTTTCATGAGGCAATTCAGATAGGTATAGGTGCCACCACTAGCATGCCCAATTTACATGTGATTAGTGCGGAGTTGTAGAAGGATAGGAGATATGATATGACTAATAGTGGATGATGTTGTATTCAGTGATTTAAATGAATCAGATATCGAAATGCCCCCAGTCTCTGATGTTGATAACGTTGGTGCCATAGATGCATATGAGGAGTGGCAGGCCACAACTTGACCAACTTAGGTATTTTCTATGGATCATCTTATATAGGCTTTGCATGGAAACTTGTAGATTAGAGGGATGAGGAGGAGGAGGCAAGTGGGGATAGAGGGATCAAGGTTGTAGACCTATTTTTAGATGAGGTAGAGGAGGACTATGATCAAGAGGAAAACTCAGACTATGAGGAGGACGAGGAGGACGAGGAGGATGAGGAGGATGAGGATGAGGAGAAGTAGGAGGATGAGGGCTAGTTGATGAGTGAGATAAGTGAGATACTAGACAAGGGTTCAATTGGCCATAAGTGGATAGGTACAGCTCCCACCCATGTTACTAGATCATAGTCAATAGCAATAAGATGCACTAGCACCTATGAGCATGGAGATACTAGCACATCCTCTATGCCTCGTGCATAGGATGAGGTTGTTTTTGCATAGTTGACCAAAAATCTAGGTGATGAAACATTATTTATTCTTATTGTTTATGATTATAATCATGCTTTATATATATATATATCATGATGTGTACTAATTATCTTTATGATTTCCATCTTCCAGGGCCTGTGAGAGAGTTGCATGATCTCTATGGATAGGTGGTTGTAGAGATAGTACCTCCTTCACTTAGAGACAAGGATATCAATATAGACCACATGCACCTACCTATTTTGCAGCAACATCTAGTGTTTTTCGAGCCTTTGGTGAGGCTGAGAGGAGCATACTAGTGCACTACTAGGCATTTTGATCATGTTGAGGGTGATTTATTGGCATTGTAGGCTGAATATGAGGATCTTCAATCATCCTCAAGACCCAACGGAGGTTGAGAGACTTCATGTGGAGGTTGTTAGGCTATAGGAAAATAGGGACTGCATATAGCGGGATTGGCTAGAATTCGTGAAATAGGAGACCACAATGGTTGGACGAGTAGGGGGCATACAGTTTGCACTCGATTCTCTTATTAGTTCACGATTACATACTATCATATCTTGATGGGCCATCTCTCAACAAATGTGATCACTGAGTCTCAAGGGATCTGGGAGCCACAAGTCACACTAGAATTGTACACTTGATGATATGTACTAAAATTTTGTGATATCTATATATATATACATATATACATATATATATACATATATACATATATATATACATATATACATATATATATATATACATATATACATATATATATACATTTTGTGATCTTTTATGTTTGACTATTTATGATTATGTGTTTAACTTTGATGGAAATGTGATTTAACAAAAAATCTTTGCAAGACTATTTATAATAATGTCTCCATGATCTAACATGTTTTATGTAATCTAATTAAAACTATTTTAGTTTTCTTTCAAATGAATGATTATGATTTATTATGTTATGCTAAATTAAATGCACTTATGATCTAACTGTAGAACATTATATGCATGTAAGGATCTACTATAACACAACATACAAGATTAACTTGAATAGTATGAAACCTAAAGTAACCACCTAAAATTAACTTAAATAATTACATTAGTATTCAAGACACACGAATAATTGTTTGTCAAGAACGAAGCAATGTGAGAGAACATAGAATGTCATCTACTAACTTTAACACCACCACTTTATTATTCACACTTGTGAAGAATATTAGACATAGTACCAACACAAATGCATAACATTAATAGGTTCTTTAAGATGTGGTCCATTTTTGTTAAAAGGTTAGTCGACATAAGATACTATTGGAGGAATATGGAACAAGATTCCTTTGAATACATTAAGAAATTTCACAAATGTCAAGAGCATAGCAATTTGATTCTTGCTCCTGCTTCTGAGATTCGTTCCTAGGTTCCTATTTGGCCTTTCTTAGTGTGGGGTCTAGATCTTATTGGAAAAATATCACCACCTTCTTCTACCAAACATAAAACTCCAATTACTACAACAAATTATTTTTCAAAATAGGTAGAAGTCATTCCCCTTCATTCAACAACCACTGATGTAATATGTTGTTTCATATTGGAACACATTATTTCCCACTTTGGACTTCCTTCCACATTAGTATTGGACAATGGGACACCATTTAAAAATTAACTTAAACTGACCAAAATTGTTACCAATGATAATAGTCAATTTAATGTATGCTTTTTCATTAAAATGACATGAAGACCTCTTAGACATAGTACCAACACAAATGCACAACATTAATAGGTTACTCAGGCACAAGATTGTATAAATAAGTGATTTTCACCTCATTTTACTTCTCCTCATTCATTTAAGAAATATCATATAATCATACAATCATTCAAGATCTCTACAACATCAAATCAAGCATCAATCAAGCATTCAAAGGAAGCCATTGACATTACTTCTGATTTGCATAATCAAGGTTTTGGTAAGTTGATAGAATTTCCATGTTTTTATTTTATCATTCTCTTGCATTTTACTATTTCATAAAGGGTTTGATTACCAAAGTGGGGTTTGACCAAGGAAAACCCCTATTTTCTAACCCACCACCATTTTTCCCTTTGTGCATGCGTGTTTGCAGACCTAGGTATGTAGATTTATCAAGCCTTTAGGTGATTGAAAAGTGGAGAACAAGTCCACTAGGTGCTTCAAGTCAAATCAACTCTATTGCAAGCTTGGAGAAGTTTTTCTATCCATTTCCTATAGAATTGACTTTGACAACCTGACAAGTAGATATTTCTAGATCTGGTGTTGCAGAGTTGTCTCTTGAATTTTCAAAATTTTGGGAGAGGACTAATTTTCCACCAATGGCAAATGAGTCCCACCTTAGGACTAGAAATCTAAGTTTTGTCATATTTCAGATCTCGACAGCCAGAAACTTGTTCTCGACAAATTTCACTAGTAGCAGGACTAATTCGCTACCCTAGATGAATGAGTCCCACTATTGATTTTTAGTAACTTCAAACAACATTCAGATAATTCTAGATTACTAAAATCTTGCCTAGGTGTACTCTATTTCATCCCATTTCTTTTTTTTTCTCTCCTTAATTCATCTTTTAGTTCATTGTTTGCATATCATAGTGTATTTTCAAACATAGTGTAAATCTTAGTTTTGCATTCACATTCAATCATATAGATCACTTTTTTGCATTTAGTTTATACAATATCATACATAACTTAATTTGAATGAACCCATTAGTATTTTTTCCCCCACCTCTCTCCTTTTAGGTGAAAAACCCTAGAAGAGCTAGAGAAGTACTAGAGATCCAAAAAATCTATGGTTCATCTAGATGCAAGTTTCCAAAGGTGAGCTTGAATATTCTTAGTTGTCGGCTCAAGAAAATTACCCTCTTTTAAATAATTAAATATCAGTGCATACAGTTCGCTAGAGCTTTCAATGGTGGTTGATAACACTTCTTCGACTTTAGATTCTATTGATGGTTTCATAATTGTATGTATAATGAATGTGAAATATTTTGAAGGATCTTGAGGAGATATCAAGGAAGTCGCACTTGTCATTGCATCTATATGTCGATTATATTTTCATGGGATGTTATCAATGGTGTATGAATCAAACTTGTTTAACAAATTCATTGTGAGATCTTTATATTTTGATAAATTTTCATGCTTTTCCTAATATAATACATTTATTTTCTTAACGACTAATTCTGAATCACTAAATATCTTAATGTCTCATGGTCCTAGAGTTAAAGCTACATGTAATACAGTAATTAATGGTTCATACTCTGTTGTATTGTTTGTGCATAGGAATTTCAAGTGATAAGACAAGGGAATAGGCTTTCGTTCAGGTGGGACTATTATGACCCCTGCATCAGAGTTAATTATACACTTAGAGTTGTCTAAGTATAACTCCCATGTATCTATTTCAATCATCAACACATTATTGTCAAGGAATGAATTGTTATTAGGTAATGCTAGGGGAGAAGGGGTGTCAGCTAATTTGTTGGTCAAGGCTTGTACTTTAATTGCATAAATTTGTGAAAAAAACTTAAGATCAAACTCAGTTAGCAACATAACCCGCTTCACTAAGCATCTTGAAAAAAAAAATTTAGTGAAAAAATGTTTTAAAGGATCAAATTTTACCATCACATGTATTTCAACATTTAGTAAGTAATATCTCAATTTACTAGTAGTGAATACAAGAGCCAAACATTATTTTTCTATCGTTGTGTATTGTGTTTCATAATCAATCAAAGTTTGGATAATGTAATAAACAAGACATTCTTTACCATTTTCATCATCTTGAGCCAACAATGTTGTAAGAGCACAGGCCGATGTTGTTGTATAAAGGATGAATATTTTTTCTTGCATAGTGGGTTGTAAAACAGGTGGAGTAGCAAGGTAGTCTTTCAAACTCTAAAAATCATATTTACAATCCTTATTCTAGTTAAACTGGACCTCCTTAAAATGATGTATATAGGGTAATGTTTAGTCTACTAGGGATCCTACAAAATGATAGATAGCCTAAATCCTTCCTTTTAAAGTGTGTACAATTGAGAAATGTTTCAAGGAGGTGGCATGTTAACTATAACATTAGTTTTCTTTGTGTCCACCTCAATGCCTTTGTGAGATACTATAAAACCTAAAAAAATTCCACTATCTACACCAAAGACACACTTTCTCCTGGATTCAATCTCATCTTAATATTTTTTGCATTTGTACAAATATTTTTTGAAGGATATTCACATTGTCTTGTGGATTTAAAGATTTAGCTAAAAAATCGTCAATATAATATTACAATTTTTTTTTTATGTACTCATGAAATATCAATGTTATAGCTTGTTGATATGTTGCGCCTGTGCTATTCAATCCAAAAGGAATGACTACCCAAAAATTTTTCCCCAAGCTATAGTAAATGTTGTTTTGTATTGATCTTGAGGATTAAAAAACATTTGAATATATCTAGAAAATCCATCCATGAACAAAAATAAAGCATGTCACGTAGTGGAATCCACTATCATGTCAATATTATGAAGGGGGAAATCATCTTTTAAAGATTCTTTATTTAAATCACGAAAATACATACACATCCTAATACAATTTTCAAGTTTCATGACTACAACGATGTTTGAGATCCAAGGGGAATAATCTGTAGGTCATTTAAAACTAGCTTCAAGGAGCTTCTCAATCTCAGCCTTAACTAATAAGGTTATCTTAGGATTCATCTTTCATATCTTTTGTCTAATTGGTTTGGCATTTTCAACAAGGACTATGTTTTGCATCACTATCTTAGCATCAATTCTTGACATAGGGTATTTGAAGGATCATGATGGAAAAAAAAGTGGTGATATGATGGGTATGTATAGGGTATGTGGCTGATGACTTTTTTAAAATTGATGAAAGCGAAAAAGGTTTTAAAGGAGATTCTCAACTTTCCACCAATATAAAAGTATGCTTTACTTTGAATTTAACAAATAATTATTATTCATTTTCTATTTAGATTACGACTAAAGTCCTGATTGATAGGCTGATTGAAAAAACTCTATAGCTTTCAAACGGTATCACATTTTTTTAATCCAAAACATGTGTCACATTCTATGCTTCGCATACTATAGGATAAAAAAAGTGAATTTCATGAAGTTTGACCAAGTTATGATGAATTAGGAGACATATGAGTTTTTATATTTTTAAAAGTTGTAATAAAATTCATAATTAATTATTTACTTGGAAAAAAATTACAAAAAAAAAATGCATCACATGAATACATGAGTCCTCTACTTATATCTAAAATCTTATTAAAAAGTATTATCATTTTATTCCTGTTAGGGTGGTCAGACAAACACCTACTTCTTATTTTTTCCTTGAAATTTATGTGCT
>VDFB02358134.1:43668076-43687509 GCA_007258455.2 Sequoia sempervirens
TTGAAATAGTGTAGATAACTTATTCAAATTTTTACATCAAGTTGCCTAACTCTGATTTTTCTAAATTTTATCACCACTTAAGGGCCTATTTTTTCCATGATGATCCTACACATACCCCATATCCAAATAAATCTAAGCAAAATTTTTGGTAAAATCATAAAGTAAAGTTGCATGGTCTTTTTCTTCATCTTCATGAAGGAATTTTCCTATCTTAATCACTTTTTCTTCATCTGCATGGTCTTCTTCTTCATCTTCATGGTATGTGGATTGTATCTCTAAAAGGAAGTGCAATTTGTTTCAAGAATTCAATATTGTATTCTTCATTTCTTTATCAATCTCATTACTTTCCTTTTCTCTTTCTTCTTTCTTAGTACTAATCATAGCACATGTAACCTATTTCTTCTTAGGAGGATTAAATGGCTTATCATAAAATCCTAAAATTTCTTTCAAGGATTCAACATTGTCAAAGTAATCCAATGATTCTTCACAAGTTTTATCAATCAATTTAGGATGCTTCAAGGTGATAGTTGTTTTATGGTTACACATGATGATGTTGATGTTTAATGAGGGTATTTTTGTTTCTTTCATTATCTCAGAAGGGTAATATCCCAAACCAATTTTTGTTTCTTGCATGTTAGGCTCTATAGGAACGTGCATATTCCTTTTTCTTTCCTTCCACATCCTTTACCACTATAGCCAAGTTCCTTTTATGTAAACTTTCTCCATTTATTTCAAGTTTTGGTGGTTATTGATAGTCTATCTCATCAATGTTTGTTTTATAACTTGTGTCTTCTTCTAGATTAGATGAGATAGATTCTTGTGAGTTTTCTTCCAAATTCCACATTGACATCACCATTGATTTCTTTTTTTTTGAATATTTTCTTGTGTTGTGATTTTTTATTCTCCCATAAATAAATGTGCATACTCTAAGGAAACCAAATCATCTTCCAATAACTTTGAAACTTTTCCCATTTCTTGTTTCTCTTCTTTCATAGGTTCTATGTTCGATGTTGGAATTAATGTGTTTAGAGGACTTGTCATTCCTTTTTCAACTTGTAAGAAAATTTTAGGTTCGAGGTCTATTTCAACATGGTATATTTTATAATTATAGACATACTTTAAGATACGATAAAGGGTTGAAGGCACTGCATGCGTCTTATGAATCCAAGGTCTTCCTAAGAGAACATTGAATGAGAGATCATGAGGCATAACATGAATAGGAGTTTGTAAGGTAGCCATTCCAACTGTAATAGGCAAAGTAATCACAACAAGCAGTTGCTTTCCAACATTGTGAAATCCTCGAATCAATGAGGAATTAGGTTCAATTCTTGATTTATCCATGCCAAGTCTATCTAAAAGGGTCACACTACACACATTAAGGGCAAAGCCATTGTCAACAAGAGTTATTTTTATTCCCCACCCATCATAGGTACCTATTATCATGAAGGCATCATTTTTCTTTCTAATTTCCAAAGGTGGTAGCTCATGTTGATGAAAATTAATTTATATGTTAATCACATCAATTCCTTGAATTAGAGCTGCCACATAATTTGCATTTGTACTATAAGCAACCACTACTTGTTGCAAGGTGGTTTGAAGCATAGTACAATAATTTGGTAAAATTTGAGTTAGATCCCATAGGGATATTTTTGTACGAGTATTCTTAAGTTGTTCCACAAGATCATACTCCTTCCCACTATTCAAAAGCAAATGAGGGGTACTAGGAAAGATAGGGTTAGGAAAAGGTAAGGATGTTGGAGTTGGTTGTGGATTATTTCTAGTGTTATATGTATGAGAAATGGTATTATAACTTGATGTTTGTGAAACATTATTCTTAGGTGGTTCAAGGGTGAAAATAGGTTTGTTTTGAGTTTTAGGTTTGTGTGAAGGTGGGTAAAGGATGAGTTGAGGTTGGATGATATTAACTTCTATTTGTTTCAGTTTTCTATAAGAAGCCTTAGTGGATGAACCTTGCAAGATGAAATCATCAAAGGATTCATCTAACATGTCAAATTCATCACTAATAAAAGGCTTGAGGTTTAGGTTATCTTGGAAAATATATTTGACATACTCAAATAACTATGCTTTCTCCAAGTGATTCATCAGTTTTATAGGTATTTTTGGTTTTTATTTCTAATGAATTCCAAATGTAATCTAATCTTATTGAACTATGAACTAATGTTAGGAATGAAAAATACAAAAATCTAATTTTATCCACAATTGAAATTTATCTAAATTAAGCTAGATCTAATGAAATATATGAAACAAAAAATCAATAAGTTGAAGCAGAAATATAACAACAAACTAAAACATACAAACAAGGGGTTTTAATGCAATAAGATGCAATTTTAGATCTGACATGAGATAAATCACCCATAGTGGTGTGTGAGTCTCAATCATGGTTTTTTAGGGGTTTAAATGCCGATAAATAGTCAAGATAGAATACATAGAAATGAAGAAAAATCACATGTACTAAGACTAAATCATCTAGAAGGGCAAATGAGTCCCTGATTATTGTTTTTTCATAAATTTTAGAAAATTTTGAATGAATGTTAGGATTTCTAGTTTGAATGATGTCTAGACTATGTGCAATTATATATTTAAAATGAAATTCAATGATGAAAGAGGAAAAAATGTAACCTATATCCACTCTCACTAATGCAAGATTTAGAAACCCTAGATATAGGACTATGATGCACTCCAAATCATAAATAAGGAATTCTAAAGGATAGGTTCACCAAAATGAAACCTCAAAAAATGGTTTGTCTTATATATGTTTTAGGACATAGAACAACCACTTTCCTATAAGTTTCATTCAAGGATGCCATAGAGATCTCAATCCAAACATGGAATGAGGGAAAGAGATTTGCAAGAATATTTCTTAGGGTGTGATTAAAGGTACAAAGGGGTTCGACCACCAATCTAGGGCTTGGAAATATACTAAATGTAATTGATATGCAAGACTTAAGTAAATGAAATAGAAATGAATTCAAATTAGAATAGTAAAGTAAGAAAGTACAAAGGTTTACCTAGAAACCTAAAGAGGCTCAAATAAGGTCTAAAATCTTGGAAATTTTGACTTTAATGCTTGCTAGGACTCATATACCAGGTTGGTCGATTTAGTCCCAGATTAGGGTTTATGGGTAGAAACTGAAATCTTGTAGTGACAATTTTGAATTCTCTAAAACCTAGAAAATATGCTATACTAAGACTCATATGACACAAGTGGCATATCATTCCCATTCTTCTTTCTTGGAAACTCAAGGTATGAATCTATTCTTCTATCTCTGCACTTCCTTCTTGACTTCATTTCCAAATCTAAACCTGTTAAAAAGCTTGCAAAATATAATATTATATTTATTTGTTTATGGAAGGTTTTCCTCAATCAAATCCATGGTTTGGTAATTAAACCTTTATAGAAACAATGGATCTTGGAAGTAAATGTGAATGCAAATCCCAATCTTAAGTGTATCTAAGATTAGAATATCTAAGGTACAATGAAACCCTATTCTAATGTGTTAGAATAAGATGCATGAATGAAGCATAAAGATGATGAATAACTTTTGGAGATCCCTAATCACCCTAATAAGCCATAATAATTCATGTACCTTCCTTTAGGATGGAGATAGAATGATAATGGGAGATAGAATGACTTAGGAAACAAGTCATTAGGCTTGGGTTGATGGCTAGTTACATCTCTCCAACCTAAGGACCATAATGATTCTCCATAGGAAACCATCATAAATCCTTGAAAATGCTAGATCTTAAATTAAAGTGAGCTTGAAGACCTACAGAAACACTATTATGCTGCTCCAAGACTTCAAATTTTCTTGCTACTTGCTCTTGAATACTCTTGTGAAAGAATGCTCTAGTGCTCAAGTTGGTATTATGAATGCTTAGGCTTGCTTAGGTGAAATAATGATTTGAAACCTTGTTTATATAGGCACTTCATCTAATTTAACATTTATTAGATTTCAAATATTGACATCAACCAAAAAAATGAATTGAAAACCTTAATTTCCCACTCAAACCCTGAAATGGGGCCACATGGGACTCATACGCCACTTGTGGCATATGGGTCCCACCTAGAGGACCCATATTCCCAAGGTGGTCTATGCGGGCCACCCTAGCTTTTCGAGGTAAGTAAATGTCCGGTTGTTCAAAAAGTTGAATGCCTTTGTTGATTTTGTCAAGATTTTAGTCAAATTAAGCCTTGATATATGAAAGAAGGGGTCTTAGGGGCCTATTAATGATGGTTTAAAGGATCATAAATGTAAGGGTATGAAAATAGGTCCAATGTAAGTGTGAAATTATACAATATCTAAGAAGGGAGTACAATTTTCTACACTACAATAAGAACTTCTCATATAAATGTTGTCAAACTTAAACCTTGCAAGCCCACCATACTTGAAGGTTCTGGAGTGAAGAACAAGAAACTAACATTTGCTACCATTTTGACTTCATTTGATCATGATTCTTTTTATTTCTAATGAGTAGTGCATGCCTAATAAAATTATTCAATGTTATTTTTAGGGAAATGATTCCATATAATTACTAAAGAGGCACACATATTCATGAAAATAATTTCAACTATAATGAGCCTAGTATGAGTTTTATTGTCTCTAAAGATTGGGACAAAAAAAATCATATAAATTTTTAAAATAGTATGTTACCTAGAAGTAGAAGAAAAAACTATGCTTTCACCTTATTATTTACATCTTGAACCAACAATATGGAATTTACCAAGGTACAAAAATTTTAAACTAGAAATATCCTAGATAATATTTATCAAGGCTATCACTTTTAGATTACATGATTAAAAATGAAGGCAAACATATTCTCAATACTAAATTTTTTACTAATTAGTTCCTGAAGAAAAAATCATATGTATGAGCATAAAAGTGAATTAGTTCATGAAAAAATAAAAACCTATTAATGTACAAGAAACTATTTGGTATTTCATAGGGCTTTAATAAATTAGTAAATCAATGAGTTACATGTCAATTAGTGAGCAATATTAGTTTTATTTATATCGATTTTAGAAATCAATTTAGTAGAAATATCATCCTAGCTCATTAAAATTAAGGTTTAATAGATTCTTATTCTTCGTTACTTATTTATTCTAGGGATTATTGAAAATATTATTTCCTTTTATTTTTATTTTTATCAACCCATCTAAACATACACCTTGTTTGTTCTTGGACTTATGTGTTAATTTTAGACTTCTTATTTAGTTTTAAAATCTCTGAATTTCCTAAAAATAAAAATTGTATTTTAGTACCCTGTTATTAGTTCATACACTTTTATCATTTTACGGTTATCATTTAAATTGTATGTAAAATTCTCACTATTGTATTGTTTTCTCATTGTTAAGAAGTCATTGCCTCTATCATAAAGTGGATCAAAATTAAATTAGCATGATATATTTCTCATATCATCTATAAAAAATTCATAACAAGGAGAAAAAATATTGTGATACATACATATATTAAATGTGTGGTCATGATTTTATCTTCTCTACATGATTACTTTCATACGAAATTACAAACTAGCCACTCGCACCACTCAGACATAGTTGATTAATATTCCTCAAAATATTTTAAGTAGTAATCTATTTAATTGAATGAATTTTAAAGGAATAGATTCCATGGTTATCTCTTCAACCTCTTTTCATGGTTTGTGTTTCTCTTTCTAAAATGGATTTTTTATATTATCACATCCATTAGATATTTTGTGTATTTCATGTTATTCATATTAGTGCTATATTTTTTCCTCTTGTTAATTCTTCTATTTTTATGTCCAATATTCATCTATAAAAGAAGAAAACTTATTTTGACCTAAATTTTACGAGCTAATTTTTTTTGCCTACTTGTACATTGAGATTTACAAATTTTAAATTAATTATACACTATTATAATTTAATAAAGTAAAATTATAATTTTAAAAATTAGAGAATTTAATATTTAGACAAGATTTAAACATAATTGAAATAACTAAAATATAGTTTATAGAATTCTAGAATATAACATTACCTAATTTAATTCAAAATATAATAAATTTTATATACTAATTGAAATTATATAAAAAATACGGAGGATACTAGAATGTGATGAAATAGATTATGTAAACTAGAATGAAGGAAAAATGATATGAGAATCCCAAGTTACTTGGGTGCACAACAAGGAAGAATTATATTATAAAATAATACATCATAAACAAAATAATAATATAATCTATTAGCCTCTAAATAATTCAATGAGAGAAAATAATAAGGAAATAAATATCGAAGGCTAATGTACTCACATGGAGGAATTAAAATAGAACAATAATATATAGAATTTTCTTCCAAATACTCTAAATTATTACTTGACAATAGGAATCCTTCAATACCAAAACTCACACAAAGTCTTTGTGTTGTTAGATTTGGCTTGAACTATGTTAAGTATGTAAATAGCAGGACGAATTGCTTATGTCCAGTTGTCTTCCAGTATTTTATCTCTTTTTATCATAGTCTACAACTTCTTGAATAGTTATGTTTTTCCTTTAAACAACTCCATTCTACTATTGAGTGTTAGGGGTAGACAAGTGCCTCTTTATTCCACAAAACATGTTAAAATAATTGGAGATGAATTCTCCACCTCTATTAGACCTGAAACATTTGTTCTTCAAATCCATTTCATTCTCAACCATAGCTTTAAATTCTTCCAATCAATCTACACCTTCATATTTTTTTCTAAGAAAAGTAAGCTATGTCATTCTAGAATAATAATCAATCAAATGCATGAAATACCTATCACGTTCAAGACATCTCACCATTTTAGGACCACATTTGAAGATCTATATGTATTTATTAAAGTATTATGTTAGCATATTCCTCATATTCTTTGAAACTACTCCTTATTTGTTTCCAAAATTTACAATCTTTGCAAACAACATTCATAGGCTTTGTGATTCTTGGTAGGTCTCTTATTGCATGAATAGAACTGATTCTAATCATATTTTCAAATTTTATTTGGCACATCCATCTATTCCATAACCAAGAGTTATCACTAATTTGAGTCATAAAGCAATGACTATCAACACCATTAAGATGATAGATATTTCTATATATCCTCTTACTAGCAACAATCATAGTTCTAGATCCTTTTCTATTCACACATCCATCATCTTCAAACACAATATTAAACACCCTTTTCTACACATTTTTTCATCACTCAAAATATTATGTCTTCAGCCTTTAACATAGTAAACATCTTTGGTATTATGCTTGCCATCAAAGCTGATTGAACCTATTCCAAAAATATTAGCTCCTGAATCATCTCCAAATTTAACTAAACCCCCATCATAACTTTCTAGTTTAACAAACATAATTTTATCTCCAGTCGTTTGATTAGAGAAACCACTATCAACAACCCAATAGTTCTTATCTTGTCTAGCATAAAAAGAAGATATGAAAGTATCTTAAATCTTATCGTTTGTTTCCAAAACAGTTTCCTTCACAAAAATTTCAAAGTTAGCAAAAGTAGATTCATATTTTAATTCCAAGAACAAGGATTCATCATTATTTTCATAATTAGATTCATCATCATAAATACCAATGTCTTCTCTAACATAGTAACTTCTCTTAATCATCTTTCCTTTGTTTTCCTTACTTTTATTGTTCACAACTCTGTTTGGAAATTTTGAAGCAAAGTGACCTATATTTCCATGTCTAAAACAATTGAAAGAAAGTTTACCTTTGAACTTAATATTTCCCTTTGTCATCCTTCTTACAAAGTTAGTTTCCACATCATCAAGATATTCTCTATCTGAATCTTCAACCTTTTCTAATTTTCTAGCCTTGAAAGTAGTCTATGTTGGAAGAATGAAGAATAAAATCTTAATTATGCATATTTTATGTTGTCATTGATGCCACCATGTTCTATGAGTTGAAACTGCAAGTTTAAGTTCAAGTTTCATCTGGTATTCTAAACATGTATGTAGTTATTATCCTCTGATATTTTGGTTCACAATCCTCCGCTCATGAATATCATTGCTTGCAATTTTGGAAAATGTTTTTTGGATGTTGGAAGCTTGTAAGTTTAGAATCTCATGTGTACAGGTGCTCATATGGTGAGTTGGAATTATTTTGTTGTTGCATTTTATTATTAGGTCTATCTTTGGCCAACCGAATGTATTGTTGATGTTGTAATGAATTGATTGTGTGGTTTAGATGTAGTTATGACCTATCTTAGGTCCATGCCGACATTTTGTAAGTGTTGCAAACTTGAATTGTTTTTGGAAATATTTTGTACAAGCTTGAAGTCAACAATTGATCTTTTTGGTGAATAAGGGTCACATCCAATTAGGCCGACCTAATTGATGCTTGTGGAAGAATCAGATATATATATTAGATAGTTTTGAGATTGTTTAAAAAGGAAGAGATGTGTGAAGAGAGATAAGTATTCCAAGATGATGAAGTGTGAAAAGTAAGTTTACTGAGCATCAAAGGAACTAAATTAGTACTTGTTAGGTGTAAATTTATCAGTTCATTTTTTGGTTATAAGCCATTTTCTTATTGTATATTTTGTACGCAGTTAGCCTCCTATTTGGACAATGAGTCCTTGCACCAAGCCACGCTTTGTAATATTGTATAACTAGTTATACTATATTGTGAGCTAATCCGCACCCCCCCTCTTAGTATCTATTGGTTGTTATGGTTGTGTTGCTGATATATGGTTGTCATTAATGTCAACACTATTAGCAATGATGTATTGTAGGCTATTAGTGGAATAGTGAAGGTCATGAAGGTGTCTTGATTAGTACATTTATGATTAGTCATTGTGGACTAAATGGTTTATTTCTAAGTGTATCTAGTTGATCCACTGAAAGTTTCAGAGGTCGATGAAATTGTGTTCTAATAGTTTTGTCACTTCAGTTAGTGTTCTTGATTGAAGTTGATGTGATTACGGTAATTTCAGTTGTTGTGGATGGTTCTAGATTATGCTCTATCTTTGTTGCATGCTCGCGTGATCAATGTGCTCGTGGTGGTGATTTTCTTTGTTGGGGTTTTATGTTCTTGGCGACATGGTGGTTGTAAAGAGTTGTGGATCCTTGGAAATTAAAATTTGAATTTTGGCATGCTCAGGCATTTTTAAGTCTTCATTATGTTGTGGTTGATGATGTTCAATTCGCATTGAAAATTAACTTGTAAATTTGGGCTGACATTGTGTATATGTTTTATATTTTATTTTGGCTGACAAAGTTGTTGATGTAATTCCATGTTGTAGATATATAAGAGCAGTTTTTTTTGCAAAGTTAGTAAGGAAGAAGTGCTAGAGAAAGAGAAAGTGTGCAGATAATGATCTAATCATTCGATTGCAGAGCAGAGTATGAAGAATTTTTAGTGAAGTGTGAAGGAGTGTTTTTGTGCTTAACCGAAACTGTAATCAAGCTTTTATAGAAATTATTTTCTCAATTCATACCCTGTAGATCTAATCTAAATTTCTATAAGACAGTGTGTCTTCATTGGGTACTGAGTCCTCTTGTATTTGAGCAGTGAGCTCTAGACAGTGTGCCTGAATGCATTTGCATTCCCATTATTCTTCATTATACTTTTAATGGGGTATAATATTGTGGACTAACATCCAACATGGTTTTTCCACCAACAGGGTTTCCATGTAAAAAATATTAGTGTTTTCTATGTTTTTGATGTGTTGATTGTTTGTGGTTTATTGTTCATTCATCAAATTCGAGATTATGTTAAGTGAAGTTTAAAAAGTTTAAATATTTTGTGACAACTAATTCACCCCCCTCTCAGTTGTCTATTCTTATTTTTCTAATAGTATCTTGGGTATTCAATAATTCGTATCAAAGCTTGGTTCCTCTAAAGAATCCTAACAACTTGAGGAAGATCTTGAAGATTAAAAAAATGGATGATAAAGAAAAGGTATGGGATGCTCTTGAAGATTTTGACAGAGCTTAAAATGAAAACAAAGATTTGAAAGAAAATATTGATGAGGTAAATGAATGCATTTGAAAATTGAAAGAGTAATTGAATAAATTCAAGGAAAGATATAGAGAAGTAAGTGGGAAATTAAAACAAGAAAATGAAGATATCACCGGATTGAAGGTGCAAGTGGAGGAAAAGAAGTGAATTGAAGATTTCTTGAATATAGAGGTGCAAAGCAAGACTGATGAATGGAAAAATCTTGAACAAGAAGTGGTCAACCTGAAAGTAGATCTCAAAAAAGAAAAAAAATGTGAAGATAAATTCAAGACAAACTCCACTAACCTTGATGAGTTGATTGTTGGATGGAAACCAACTAAAGAAAAGGGTGGTTTGGGAATAGAAGTAGGTAAAAGCTCAAATGTTGTGCAAACCTGAAACACAGTGGATAACCAAAAGACTCAAGATAAAGGAAAAAAGACAAGAAATCCAAGAATCTTTGCTAGAAAACCACCTATCAGACAACCAAATGCTCAAAGGTACCCATATTTCAATGGTTTTTTCTTTCTATGTAATAAATTTGGTCATAGGTAAATGGAATGTAGAAGTAGAATAAACTAGTATGCTAGTTCCTTCTTCAGACATTTTTTTGCATGCAAGAAAGTTGGACATAGCTAGTGAATGCAAAACTTAGATGATGAATTGGTTTAATGGAGGAAGAATGAATCAATCCTTTTTTGATTACTACTATACATGTAATAATTTTTGACACAAATAAAATTGGTGTAGATCAAGGGTTAATGGAGGTCAAACAAGTCAGAAAAAATGTTGTTTGCTACAATTGCAAGAAACCTGAACACATCTCAAGAGTATGCAAAAGTAAAGGGGGAAAACAATCTGATCTGATAAAAAAGAATGAACCAGTGAAGATAATTGACAAGAATGAGGTTAAGCAAGAAATTAAAATATTATGGAAGAAGAAAGAAGATCCAAAAATATAAAATGTGTCTGTTCCCTCATCTGGTGTAGACAATTCCTCAACAATTAGACCCAGCATTATCTTAGGGGAAGCATTAAGAGAAAATTATTTGAACCCCATAGATATATGGTATGTTAGTTGTTGGCACAGAGATATATTGTAAGGAATGGATAAACAAAGGTTATGCAAAAGGAACTAGAAGAAAAGATGTAGACATGATCATTTGTGGAGCAAATTAGGGTTTTACAGTGAAGTGAAGTAGGTTTCTACCAACTTTTTAAATTCTATGGAATTTAATGAAAATTAGGGCACATCATTGTTTTATAAAGCATATTTTTAATTCATTTTGATCACATGTGCATTTGAAGAAAGTGGAGAGCGATTTGGAGCATTCTTGAGGCAATTTGGACAGTGAGCAATGCAAATCCTAGTTTTGGTTTTCATGAAGGAAAAAGGTATTTTACTCTTCTGTGTTGTTGTTGGTTTGTGTGAATGTTATTTTTGAAAACATTTGAGCTCAATTTGTGGAGAAATGGAAACTCATGTAGTTGTAAATGTGTTAGAAAGACCTACACCTTCCTATAAGAAATATTCCATGAAGGTTTTCGAAGATGACCCTTTGGGCACATTCTCATCGATTCCTCGCAGTTTCATGCCCACTGAAGACACTAGAATGTATATTCGAGTTAATAATGTGGAGTATAATCACAAGAAGTTGATAGATATATGGTAGAATGAGCTCATCCAGGATGATTTCTTGATAAAACACAAGTATAAAAATATTGTTGTGAAGAAATTGGATTGATGGAATTACTTTCTAAACTTCATCTCCACTGTTGATCACAAATATGTTAAACTAGCTCTTAGTATAATGCATGATAAGTTCTTGTGGACTGAAAGACCCCACCTTATAACTAAAGAAGTGATTTAGGCAATTACCAGACTTTGTGATACCAAACTGATACTAGTGTTGAAGTATATGAATAATGAAGCAGTGATGGAACTCACCGGTGCAACATTTGACAAAAGGGATCTTACAACAAAGTTTGTTACCAATCCTGTTGTGAAGTATGTAGCTATAATGGCCAGACACAAGATCTACTTCACAATTATGGAAATTTTTGTCTCTGATACAACAATATACACTGATATGACATGGTAGTTAATGGTGCTGAGTATGATCTATGTGAAATTCTCCAGCAGCAGTTGTTTGAAAATTTGAAGATGACCAGGGAGAAGAAATATGCTTTTAAGTTTGGTTTCTTGATTGTTTGCTTGTTGTTCTAATTCCTTATAAGGCTTCCTAGAAGAGATGATATGGTGATTTGGAATACATCCAGACTGGTTACACATCAAAATTTTGATTACATGCACAACTTTGGTGATTTGAAGAGTAGAGATAATTGTCTGACAATATTCTTTGTTGTATTCAAAAGCAACATGAATGAGAGAGAAAGGATTCCAAGGAAAGTTCTTGAGAAGTACAAGAATGACATCATATTTTGTGTATCCTTTGATGAGTGCATGATTGAATATTTTGAACCTTGAATTGTATGTATTCAACCATTGGGTTATGAGGTTACAGAGGATGAAGTCGGAGGCTATGTACAAGTTTTGTTGAAAATTCCAAAAGATAACAATGAACCTAGAATGGACACTTATGTAGAAAAATCTATGGAAGTTCACTTGGAGCATAAAAATCTGGTGATAAGAAAGAAGGTAGATGAAATTCTTAGAAAGTTTGGCTTCACTGATGGACATATTGCACAAGGTAGAGTCATGGGAGAGAAGATGGCTAGAGAATCATCAAGACTAAGGAGATCTGACATGACCACTCCTTCAAAACCATCTGTAGCTCCTGCATTGAAGGTAGAGCCCAGTGCTCCTAGTAAAGGTAAAGGCTTGACTCCTTCCAGACCCACTACAAGATCTAGAAAAAGGAAAGAAACTCCTTTGGTAGTACAAGTCAAGAGAGTAAAGAAGGAAAGGAAACAAGAGAAAAGAACCTTAGCATCACTGAAGAGCAAGAGGAAGAGGATGAAGACCCTACAACAAAATTGGTAAGAAAGAAAAGAGGAACCATGTCCTCTGGTTAAGGTGCTTCATAGGAAGAGAGTGTTGGTAGTAAAATATTTCATTGTGTTGTCTTCTAGAGAAGATGAAGAACAAGATTTTGGTGTTCATGTGCACACTAAATCAGAATTTAAGAAGCCTAAAGTTCCAGAAGAGGCATCTCCAAAAAAGGAAGAACAAAATGACTCTCTAGTAAGACTTAGTTTCCCTCTCAGATTAGCGGATTTTTTAAATAGATTGATACATTTTGAAGATATGTTGTAGCCTACAACAAAAAATTATGATCAAGTAGGTAGAGAGGACAAAAAAACATTAATTTTGGCTATTATTTAGTATGTTATCACTTTGGAAGTCAGTTGAGATTGTGTTAAGAACTATGTGCCTAAGAAATTGTTGGAAGTCCTTATGAAATGGAGATCAAAGGTTGTTGAATTGGAAGAGAAGATAAGAAATGCTGCATTTGAGAAGATTGGGTCCTCTTTGACCCCAAATTATTTGGAAACTCTGAAGAAGGTATACTCAAAGATATTCTGGATGATGAAAATAGTATACAATTTAATGATAAAAGATAAGAAGCAAATAAAGAAAATAAGGAAAGAAACTGCAAAATCCATCAGGGGTATGGCTGAAAAATATGGTATGTTTGGTGCACTCCCATCCTGTTTTGCACATAAATCAAGAGAAGAAGATTCTACAGAAGTTAAGGAAGACATTCCTTCAAGTACAGGTGATACAAACATTCCTCTAGAAACAAATGACACATATATCCTTCTAGAAAGAAGTGCTACAAATTATCCTATAGAGATAGAGAAACATAATGAGGAAGAAGCTGAAATAGACAAGCATGATATTTTCCCTCCAAAGCATTCGAAAGAAGAAAAGGATAAATATGAAGGTGAATGGAATGGAGAAGAAAAAGAGAAAGTTGAAAAAGAAGAAGAAAATGTAGTAGTAGAAGAAGAAAAGCTAGATGAAAAAAAAGTAGCTGAGGAAGAAGAAAGAAATGGGTAATCTACCAGGAAGAATGAAGAAGATCAAAGATAGGTTATAGATTCACATAGGTCCTCAAGAGAATCCTCCTCTGTCGAGGATGTATTGAAAGGATTGTTATCCAAGCAGATTAGATTCTAGCCGATGATTCCTCTGGAACTTCTACAACTCCTCATGATTCAAGGCAATGTGGACTTGGATAAGATTTATCGCATTCATAAGTTTGTGTTAGGGGATGCATTGCATGCATTTGGAAGAATTGAAATTCTAGAAACACATCAAAAGGGGACAAAGCTTATTGATGATGCTCTCAAAGCTTTGCAAGAGGCCACCCCCGGTGCATTAGTTGATACATCTCTCACTTTGGTAGAGAATCTAAAACTTTTATTGGACTCCTTTAAGGGGTATTCATCTAGACTTGGTAAGAAGACAAGGCAAGAGGCTAAGGAGAAATTGGCAGAGAAAAGGTTTTTGGTACTTCATGATAAGTGTGTTCTTCCACACACCATTGTGAAAAAGAGTCTAGAAATTGTGCAAGCTTGTGAGTCTAAAGAAAATACTATATTTTATTACTATATAAAGTGGTTGGATGCCACACAAAGTATTAAATATCAATGGAATCCATTGAGTCCCAATTGATAGTTGTTTCTAGTTCATATAGTGCATGCAAAGACAAAGACAAAACAACCTAGAATGTTATCTCTGCTCGCAAAGAGAAATTATTTATTCTATAGAAGTAGAAGGAAGATATCATCAGAAGATTCGGTTAGCTAGGTGACCTTGTGATAATGGAGTACACTTTGGCTATCAATTCTTTGGCGAATGCAAAAAAATAGAAAAGATCAATCTGACTCCAGGTAATTTGGATGATGTAGAAGAAATCCTGATGGAATTGGAATCTCTCAAGAGAATGTTGATATCTGCTAAGAAGAGTTGGGAGAATGGTAAGGCAGCATGGAAAGGTATTCTCAAGGAGCTTCAAGGTTCTCCATCCTCCGGGTAATGATTTTTCAATTTTCATATTTTTGGACCCCCCTTTCTCCTTGATGTTAAAGGGGGAGAGAATGTTAAGGAGAGAAAAGGGGAGAGTGTGTTATACATAGGATGTTTGTAAATTATTTTGGCACATGTTTCCATCAATGAAAAAGGGAAAGATTATTGGAAGAATGAAGAACATCTTAATTATACAAATTTTATGTTGTCATTGATTTCACCATGTTATATGAGTTGCAACTGCAAGTTTAAGTTCTAGTTTGATCAAGTATACTGAATCGGTATCCAACTATTATCCTCTAGTATTTTGGTTCATAGTCCTTCGCTGATGAATATCGTTTCTTGCAGTTTTGGGAAATGGTTTTTGGATGTTGGAAGCTTGTAAGCTTAAAATATCATGTGCACAAGTGCTCGTATGGAAAGTTGGAATTATTATGTTGTTGCATTTTGAGTATATTAGGTCTATCTGGCTGACCTAATGTATTGTTGATGTTGTAATGAATTGATTTTGTGGTGTGGATGTAATTGTGACCTATATTAGGTCCATTCCAACATGTTGCAAGAATGCGACATGCTTGAATTGTTTTTGGAAAGATTTTGTACAAGCTTGAGGCCGATAGTTGATCTTTTTGGTGAATAAGGGTTGCATCTAATTAGGTCGACCTAATTGATGCTTGCAAATGAATTAGATATATATATTGGATAATTTTGATATTTTTTAAAAAGGAAGAGAAGTGTGAAGAGAGATAAGTATGCCAAGATGATGAAGTGTACAAAGTCAGTTTAGTAAGCATCAAACGAACTAAATCAACACTTCTTAAGTTTAACTTTATTAGTTCATTTTCTGGTTGTAGCCATTTTTTTATTGTATCTTTTGAGGGCAATGAGCCTCCCATTTCTAATAGTGAGTCTTGGTAGTGAGCCAACCTTTGTAATATCTTATAACTAGTTATACTATATTGTGATCTAATCCTCACCGTATTTTTTCCCATTTTGTGTTTTCCATGTAAAAATATTGGTGTTCCTGTATTGTGTACTTTTATGCTCTGTTAACACTTTCTCTCATTCTTACTATTATATGCAATCGAGTAATTGAATGGTATTTGTTCAATAAATTTAAGAAGATACCGATTTACCCCCCACTCAATATCTTGGGTATTCAATACTCTCCACTTTTGTACCATTTTTCAAACCAATTTTTTTCATTTCATATGAAGTTAGTGTTCCAAACAACTAATCTCTAGCATAAGTATTACAATTTGTAACATCCTTAATAGAAAATACCTTTTCACTATAAGAGTGAGGAAGAGATCTAAGAAATTTCTTTACCACTATCGGTTCTTTGACTTGTGCACCAAGACCTCTCATTGCATTTACCGACTCATCAACCCTCAGCATATAACTTCTAATTGTTTCATCTTCAAAAATTCACAAGGTCTCAAATAGTTCCTTCATATTCTACAACATTACTTATTTGATCTTATCATCTCCTTCATGAATGGTTTCTAGATTATCCCAAACTTCTTTAGTAGTCTTAAGATTAATAACTTTTACTAATTCAAAATTTGAAAGACGATTAACAAGAATAAACCTTACCTTACCATTTATTTCATGGGCCTTGATCTCTTCAGTTGTGCTCAAACTATTTGGAGGTACAATATATTGATTCTTTATTTCCTTTTCAATCTTAAATCCAAATGATTTAAGATATCCTTGCATATTTGTCTTCTAATATGCATAGTTTGTGCCATCAAACTTAGGTCTCTTTATATTTTTTTCCATCCTAGTGATGCAACTTCAAAGTTTCATCCTCTGTGTTCTATTTTATTCTTGCCTTATGTCTTTGGTTATCTATGGTGTTTGGGAAAAATAATAGGGTTCGGGTTTTTCCTTTTTCTTCATGTAAAACCCTAGTGTTCATCTTATGCCTTGGGTGAGATCTATTTGGCCGTTACTTTTTGGGAAGGTTTGAAAAAAACTTATGCCACATCACTTCGTCTAGTCAAGGGCCCCTTATTGCTTTATCACTTTATTCCCTTTGCTTGACTTTATTCTCCTAAGTCTTTGATGGTCTCATGCTCCCTTGTTTAAATGACAACTTATGTCATTGTTTGTTGTCGACCTAGTGATGTCCCCTTGTTCCTTTAATAAATGTTTTTATTTTGTAGAGGGACGAGTTCACACGATTGTAGATCAATCATTGTTGGATCTCGGACATTCCTCGCCATCCCACAATGACCCCACCACACTATTTTGGTTGATCGTGATATCACAGGTGAGCACCATGTGTCTCACATGGTGAAGCTGAAGGGATGATAAAATACTTTGATATATCTATTTGGTTTTAATACATTAGGCAGTGGGTTACTAAAATGTTATGAGATGCACATGTTTCAAATCAACGAAGATGTTTTAATCTCGGTACAAAAGGTGCTCGATGGTTGATGACAAGGCTGGTGACTGTGTTGAACAAACAAGATTTCTGATGGTTGACATCCATGGTTGCCCACCATCACATGATCAAAAGTTGTGAGGTTTTTATTGATTGTGATATCATGGGTAGGCACCACATGGATTTCCTTGGCAATGCATAGTATGGTGGGCCCCTTGTTGTCACAATGGAGATTGTATCAGTTTGATTTGAAGGTAGTCATTCGATGATTTGACCAAAGTGAAGGATTGACGGCCTGTATTTGAATCTTCTTCAAATGCAATTGGAGTCATCTATGTAGCGTGCGAGTAAGCTTTAATTGCAGACATGACATCTACTGCCATGGTTTGATCACAATAAAACAACTATTCTTCTACTTTTTGTCTCACGAAGCATTCAAAACATCTTTGCGGAGCAATTACAGTGCTAAGGACAAAGTTACAAATTTGTTACAACAAAGATTTGGGTTTCTGCAAGCGCAAAGTCGTTAGTTCAATTTTGTATTTCCTAGTTGGTTTGAATTTTAAATATGAGGGAAAATTGATGTGTGTTTGTCATGGGGCTTGTTGATAATTGTTTTAGGGCTATAAGTTAAGTGAATTGTGGGAAATTGCAAAGTTATGTTTTGTAATTTCATATTTTGCTTAGCCCTAGTTTGTTTAAGGTTTGAGGTAGCAAGCAAGCCCTAGTTTACTCAATATGGCACTAACAAAGCAACACTCTGGCCAGATCGATTATTTAAGTAGAAACCTATATGATGATTTCTTGGATCAATTTCCTTTGTCAACAAATGATAGGAAGAAGGGGTTGGTTTTGATGCGAGGAAAAAGGCTAGGGGAGAGATTAGTATATAATTTTTCCAACATAGTCGATGCTAGGGTTCCTCTTACTAGTCTAGAGATGTTTAGATTGTGGTTTGGATAGAGGAATTTTCCTCACCCCTTTTCTAATGGTTGGATGTATGATATGGGGAAGCTGGTGGTACCAAATGTGTTCTCTGATGTAGACCTGCTTAGGACAATGGCTACATGATATGACCCTATCACACAAGTGAGTTGAGATAATTGTGGAGAGGTTTTGTTAAGCATCAACAGAGAGGAGTTCTGACAGGTTTTTGATTTGAGTGAGCCTAGTACATTCTTGGTTCCTATTGATCTTGAGGAGATGAAATAGGAATATGGGACGTTTAAATCACTTTTCAGAGCTAAGTTGCTCCCACCTTATTTGGCTAGGACAAGGTGTTCAAAATTCTATATTAGCCCTAATGACCAAGAACCTTTCAGACTGAATTGCTTTGTAAAGCATTTCTTTGCTACCTTTTACTCATTCTGCCAAATTTTTGGTTTTCACCCCAACACGGTGATTCCTATTGCTTACATGTTTATGGGGGTGCAAATACAACACCCTAATTTTTTAGTGATTTATGATTTTTCTTCTTGGTTGGCCGAAAAGATACATGAAGGGCTATTGAAGTTGCAAAAAAATGATACAAGCACTCCATTCTTTTGGTATTCCATGTTAATGTATATTTTCTTGTATAAGAATGTTGAATTCTTTTATGAGAAGATTGAGTTAAGGCAATGGGTTAATGAAGAAAGGTTGCCAGTGTAGGTGTGGACTGTATATTTATCATGTAACAGGGAGAATGCTAGTTATGTGCATTTTGATAATTATTTTGCTTAAAGATTGAGAGCTAGGATGATGGTAAATGTACCCAGGATTCCTTGGAGTTGCATGATTTCCTCAGACCAAAGGGGAGGAAGCCAGAATTGAAGGTTTTCCATAACTGGGGTGATATTATTCCATACCCAGTCAACATTGTCTTGAGGGTGTATGGTTTTTATGGGACCCCTTAGATATTGCCATATAATGTGCCACCAAGAGTGGGATTTGTAGAATTTATGTGGTAGATTTGTTGTATCCATGAGTACAACCTTACTGGGAAAGGTAAAGGAACATTTTTCCCAAATTACATAGTGCTATTAGATTTTGTCTTTTCGAAGGGAGGCTAGATACACTTTGGGAGTTTTTTTGAAGAA
>VDFB02358134.1:43687609-43783692 GCA_007258455.2 Sequoia sempervirens
TGTATATAAATAAACAATAAATTAAAAGTAATTTATGACATCTAAATTGTAACGTATACAAAATTTTATTTAAAATAATAATAATTTATTTTAAATCTAAGATTAATAATGAAATTAATATAAAAACCTACAAATTATTTATCAAATTTAATATCAAATTATAAAAAGAATAAAACAATAAACCCTAAATATCAATAATAGGGTAAAATTATCCTAAAACATAAATTCTTTCATCTCTTATTACAAAAATTTCATTTATTACATTCTTACACTATATTCCTATGGACATTGAATCCAAAATTAAATTTTATTTGAAGAAAATAATTTATGAAGCGGTATAGGAAATATGATTATATTTGTACAATTTATAGGTAGTTATACATTTTTTTAATTTCTTTTAAATTAAAATGAAATTGTAAATGTGTAATTTTAATGTTTTATAATTTGATTAATATAAATATTTTTTAATATTTAATATTTAAATAATATAATATTATTTAATTTCCAAAATTTAACATTTCTAATAATATTACTTCATTTTTTTAAAATTACAAAATCACTTTATTCTTCACCCTACAATTCTAATAATATTAATTTAATAAAATTATAAACACATACTAATCTTTTAGAAGTTTGAATAATCTAAATAAGTTTTCAAGGATTTTATATTTGAAAAAATAAATTTATTGTTCATCCAACAATTATAACAATTAAATTAAATTTCCAAAAATTACAAACTCTACTATGTCTAAAATTTATATATTTAAAATTCAATACAACTATATCTATCATTTTTTACAATTAAACCATTTTAATCAACACATTAAGATATAAAATGAATACAAACTTCACCGACAAAATATTTTCAGAAGTTACACATATATATTTTTAATGTCAAAAGATTGCGACCTTATGTGCGTATCTTACGGATTGGTTACTATTAGATTTCACAGCATTATTTTATATTTCTCTGCATTGCATACAGAAAAATCTTTGCCGCCTACCGCGTGACGAACGACCCCACACGCCTAAAATACAAGGCATACTCTTTGCCGGCTGATCGCACTTGATGCTGCCATATGTCAAATCCGCTTAATATTATAATTATGCAACCATATCAAGCTAAGAACAAACGACATTTTATTTCAAAGCAGGATTGTGCCGTTTAATAAGAGATTCCACATAATAGCGACATTTTATTTTTAATAGCGACTATTAAATAGTATAAAATGAAAAAATATACAAAAAATAATAGCTAAACCACTTATTAAAACATGAATTAATTATTCATGTTTATAAATGTAACTCAATTTTATCATGAAGCGGAAGTCTATAAGTTAAGGTATATAGTCAATTAATATGGTTGATAATTTTTCAAATCTTCTATTATTCTCTAAAAAAGTTGTCATATATAGAAATCTCAATTTCATAGTCCATCATCTTCACTCACTCAAATTTTGTGTCTACACCCTTCCTCTTCTTTCCTCTTATGTATTTATTTTGCTTCCAAACACTTTATGAGTTAAGCCATGCAAATTATTCTATGTTTCTATTAATTATTGTAGCTTTAGTTAACATCATCTTGACATATTTGTCTACTTATGTTTATTTTGTTCTTGGTCTCCACAAGAATTTTTAACTTCACCATCTTGACATGCCATTCTACCTGACTTTTCTTTAAGATAGTGACCATTAGAAGGATGTATCCATCTAGGCATACCTCACAAACATCCCCTACCTACACCATCCATTGCCTTTTTATAGTTTTAGACTTTCCATTACCATTACCTGTTCTAACTTGACTCAAATCTTCAACTACTAGTAAGAGTCATCAAGGATATTTGACCTCTAAACTCTCACTTTCCCGTAATTTCTCATTGTCCATATCACATACCACTTGGCTCATCAAAATACTTTTAATGTTCATATTCGACATAGTGGATCTAAAAATGGATTTCTTTTTTTGAAAACATTAATTTATATTAAAGACATGGATCTACATGTGTTTTTCACTATAAAAGCCAAGTAGAAGGCCTTAGTAACCATTAATTTTGTGGTTAAGATTTGATTGCATGGTTCCTCACATATTTAATTGTATAGGTGTTTATAGTTGTCAAATATCTCATTCCATTCTTTTCTAATATAGCTATATGCACATGAGATTTTTTTTATCTTCGATCCAAAGGAAAATGTAACATTGTAGGTTTGGGGATCCCATTTTTCGTATATGTTTGGTATAAATCGGTTACAATAGTGTTTTTTCCCTTCTTGTGGGAGGTATTATGTATTTCCAACCTAAGAAAATAAGGCAAGCATCAAATATTTAGAATCCCTAATTGGTAAACTGTATTGAGAACTTGTGCTCAAGTGCTTAAAATTGAGAATAAAAACATAGAAATATATTAATGAATTAGGGTCAAATGCTTCAAAATATTTTTTCAGGTAGAGGATGAAAAACCTTTTGCTAAAGGGTTCTATCACTATAGATTATTTTAAAAGTTTCAATTGTCGCAACTACTAGTTTCATCAAGCTTGACCAATACATAGAGGGTCACAAATACCAACAAACAACGAATAGTCTTTGAAAGCTATTAGTAAAATTTGTTATAGTTTTAATATTTTTTGTAAATATAAGAAAATCCTTATAAATTCCACTTTTCTTGTAACCTAGTTCAAGTCCAACCAGGGAAATCTTTTCATGGAGTTAGAGACACCCTTTGAGAACTCTAAAAAAATAGCAAACATAATAAACCCCATAGGTTTAATAAATTCATGCATCATAAATTGGATAGTAGGAAGGGTAAGGGTCCTTATTGGAAGAAATAAGGATTGTGTATAATGAAGAAAATTTGAACATTAAAAATTTCTTAGGAATTCCTTCTAGTTTGAGGGGGGAATTTCTTGATGTGGAGAAGAGGGAAGAAGGCATTGTTAACTTAAAACAATAAGTCTAGACACCATAAAGAAGGGGAGAATACTTAAAATCAATAGGGGAAAGGTGACAATAGAAGAAGATGAAAAAAACTAATGACATATGGAATACTAAGAAAGAAAATCTTAAAAGAAGATTGGTGAGATTAGTTTCTACCAATCTAAAAACCTAGAAAACAAGAGAAAGATGGAAATTTGATAGACACTGGTGTGCACAAGAGGTGATTTAAAAGTCAAGTGAAGATAGTGAAGAGGAGGATTGAAAGCCCACATATAAGACTCCTACAAATTTGTGTCCTATTAAATATATCCCTAAATCCATTAAAATGGTTGATCATGAGGATGACAAGGTGGCTAATTTGGTCTTTATTGTCTTGGATTCTAATCCTCTATCAAAACCTCTACATGTAGAAGAAAATTAAGAGTAGAAAGAAAGAGAGGAAAGTAGCGACCATCAAAACAAGGAAATTTAGACTCAGAGGACCATAAAAATGAGACAATAAGTAGGAAACAAGGAAAGATAAACAAGAAATGATAGAAAAAATAATCACTCACTTGAAGGATTATGGAGTGTTCGACCATTTCTATTGTTGTTTTGCACGAGGAAAGAAAAAGGAGCAAAAGTAAGATTGGCGAGGAAAGACATAAAGTTAACAAGAAGTTGAATGTAATCAAAAGAGCCAAGAAAGATAGTGAGGAAAAAGATTTTGATGTGTGGAATGAGAAATTAAGATTGTGTACTAATGAGAAGAATGCTCTAATTAGCCTCCATAATTTGAAGAGCATCTATATTGTTATTGACTTTGCTCGTTATTTTCTTATTGAGTTTTATTTTAACTTCTTCTACCACTACATTTGTGCAACCGTTTTATTATTATTATGCTGAACTTTTATTTTAAATTGTATGAGACACTTTTCCAACCTTATCGAATAAAAAACTGTTTATTCAACTATCATTATTTATTTATTATAACATACTGTTACAATGTGTTCAAACAAATTAAAGTCTTACTCCATTACAAAGATTATGTGGACAAAACCACTATGGGAACATAGAAAAGAATTAAAATATATAAACGCAAAAATAAACCTATATTTATTGACGCATTCTCGGTGACAATGGTTCTACAGTATTTCACCTGAGGTAGTATGAATTGAGGTGGAGTCAACTTCAAAGGGTTCCGTTTTACGATATGACTAAATCAAAATGTAAACGCTCAGTGAATCTAGCTGTTCTTTATGCTAACGGAGCTACAAACTATTTCGATTTTACCATAGCATATGTACAATACGCAGAAATTTGTTTCTGCGATAGCCATGGACATTTATTTAATACCACTCCATGCCGAGAGTGAAAATAATGGTGTTCCTTTCCACCTTACAATTATGGAATGTCCATCAGGCTCCAGAGTATAATATTCTCCGGAAGCATATTCTCTTAACAACAATCTAGCTTGATACATAGCTTGAAAGCTGAAGCTCTTTCCCCTGAACCCTGCTTGTGTGAAGAAACACCTCCACACGTCAGTTCTAACATGCCTAACATTTCTCTCCTTCCCCTCATAGACTATCATATTCCTTATCTGACTTCCAAGAAATAATTCTTCATGCTTCACCCTCTTAATATCATTTCTGTCTGTCAAGGTAGCATCCAACAGATCAAAATGCGCCATGTAAAAGAAAAACATCTCGCTGAATCTGTTCACAAAAGTTGGAGAATTATGGTGTGCTTCTACGTCAACATTCACCATTATCCGAGGCCTCAGTTTCTTGATAACGCTTAGCAGATTGTCGAGAAGAACTGGGTCGTATAACAAACTTCTCAGAATAATTGAAGCGTAAACTGCCAACGCCTCACCAGATTTAACGGTGAATAAACCTTCATTAATCTCCTCTATGTTTGGGATCTCCACCATGTTGTACGAAAACGGAATCCCCAAAGATTTAGCGAGCTCATGAAGTCTTCTTCCGCTTTTTCTAAGCTCTTCGCCATCCATCCCAACTGCTGTTATCTTGAGAAGCTCAAGCGCAGCGAAAGAACAAGAAACAGCTCTGTGTGCAAGATACTCCATTAATACTGTCCAGTGCGACCCACTTTTTATCCCGAGATCAATTATATGAATTTTCCTTCCATTCCCCACGGTGTCTATGATTGCCTGGACAGATGTGAATTGCAGCAGTTTGTTGTAAGGCAGAACTCTAATATAGTAAGCAACGAGACTATTAAATTCATTTTTGTCGAATTCACTGTCAATATTGAAAGCAAAATCTGAGACTGATTTAGCTACTTTGTTTGGCATGCCGAGAGCCTGGCGTTGGATTCTATCCTGCAGGGCACCGGAAAAATAATAGGCGAGCCTCTGTATGGGACTCCCCAACTGACAAGACAAATTCTTGCATTTGCTCACCAGCCGAGCAGCCTGATCATAGTTCCCGTTGCCTATCATTCGTCCAGAGGCTAACAGAAGTTGAACCAATTCCAGCCCCTTCTCTTTCTCTTCATGCAGAACCTCGTGATCGAGGCCATCATGAACGCGTATTCTTACGCGCTGAGCTCCTTCGAAATTCAGGATTTGCTCAGACAAAAAGCTATCCTTATTTGGTAGCATTTCAGTTGGAAATTGTGCTTCAGGTAAGAAATTATCATCTACATTGAGGGAACTCTCTCCTTGATAATGTTCCTTCAACTGCCCACACATCATTTAGCTATTAATCTGCTCCTCCTCGAAAGGAAAATTTTGAAATAAATTATGGCTCATGAGCTCCTCCACGAAAGGAAACATTTCGTGGTTGGGCAGTGCAAAAGTGTCGTCCACGGCCATGGCTACCACGAAAGGAAACATTTCGTGGTTGGGCAGTGCAAAAGTGTCGTCCACGGCCATGGCTAGATATTGGTCACCTTGAGAACCGTCGGACTCGGAGAATAAGGAGTTCAACGAATAATCCGATATAGATAGAGCAGGAATTCCATTGTTAGATTCAATCATCTTCTCTTAATTTGCTTCAGATCGATTGGCTTTCAACATTGACCCAAGCAATATGAAGAGTGTTTTGCAATGTCATAAATAAGGAGTCAGGTCGGAAAATGCCTCTACTCCAGACACAAAAAATAATGTCACTCATCTTTCGCTACAAAGATGTCACCATCACACCAAATACAACGAAATACATACAAATTCGGCATAAACCGGCAGAACTGATTTGGACGGCTCTGAGACTAATCTTTAAAAATATTTCTATAGGAAGTTAATGCGTAATCAATTATGTCAGCTAAGCTTAAAACTTCTTCGCAGAATCATCCGACTCCAGAATCCAGCAATGCCAGATAGAAGCGATATTATTATGGATAAAAAGTGAATATATCGATGATACAGGCCGATGAAGGGTTAATGCACAGCTTCATCATATAAGGATAGTGCAAGTATGGGAAAATGGTTGTTTATTTTTTATTTGAGGAGTTCACGATGTAATGGCTACTGTACAATCAAATGTTTGGGTGTCAATTTGGCCAACTAACAAAAGCTTATTAGATTTCATCTACTAATATCCCTTACCGCTGACCTCAATACTTTGTTTCCTCTGTTTGTTATCCCATGTCAAATTTAGGGATGACGAATTGATGCAGGTCAATTTCACAGGAACATAAATCATCCGTAAATATGTAAATGAGAATTGAAGATCTAGACTGAAAACAAATCTTCCACACTATTAATAACGAGGGAACTACATGAAATTGGTTGGCTTATATATTACGCTATTCTGCTTAAGGGCAAACATTAATATCCAAGAGTTTTAATTTAAATTGTATTATGTTACAATAATAATTTGATATTTTAGTATTGTATCATTAATTTATATCAATACATTCATATCATTACATACTTTTTTATTGACCTTCGTAATCTATTAGTGTTTTAAAAATCAACAATTAAAAAATTTCTATATTTTATAATTTATAAGATGTAAAAAGTAAGAAATTTTTAAATAGTACAAACCAACAGTTTGTAATATTTTCTATGCAAATTCTATTTTTGAAATTAAAAAAATATTATAACTAATATTTAATGTCATACATATTTTCTCATAATTGTTCCTTGCTATGTAGTAAGACATAAATTGAACTAGACATGTACTTCTATTATTATTTTGTCATATATTTTATTGATTATTATTTTTAAAACAAGTGCAACTATTAATTTAGATGAATATTTTTTCTCAATTCATAGATCGTTTTATTTACAATCCACTAAAAAATTATTTTTCTTGAAGCAAGGACATCATTTTGAAATGATCTATTATTGCTTTAAAATATTGCATAGTTTTTCATGTGTCACAAGGAGAAATTGATTTTTACAATAAAGGTATTTAAAAAAAAATAGAAAGAAATATAATAAGACTGATATTTTAAAATCTATATTTAAAGAAAAAAAACTCTAAGTGCTATATTTTCAAATTTCCTACCATGTTTTTCATTAAGAAAGCAAGGTTAAAGGGCTTTGACCCTATACAAACAACACGAAATAGGCCAAAAGGCCATCCACAGAGCTACAAGCAACAACAACCCAACCACAACAAGCTACAAAACAACAACCCCAAGGGTAGACAAGACTAACCAATCATCATAAAAAACAAGTTTAAATGGGACTAAAACCAAAAATGAAACCTAAAACCAAAGAACAAAGTAAAAGAGGCCTTATGGCCAAAAAATTAGGCCAATAGGTCACCCACAAAGCTCCAACACAATAGCCTTCCACAACAACCACCCCAATGGTGGACAAGACACCTCATACTTTAAACCTTTACATGCAATATTGATGGGATCTGAATAAAAAATTACCAATAGATTAACATTACTAGCAGTGTTGAGCCCATCAATATTTCCTAAAACAACCACCTTGCAGCAATCTTGTTTCATAGAGAACATAAATTTAGAGCCAAAAGCAACCATAATGCTAATGGAGTAGAGAAGCCCCTTCGACCAACTTGCCTCTCCTCTTCTATAGGAAAAGTCACCAAGAGTACTTTGACCACAACAACAAGGAATCTCTAGCATACCCAAAATCCACCTGCATAGGAGTGGCCTCCATCTCAATAGGAGCTACAAGGGAGAAAACCTGCTAAAAAAGAATGGGCAACCCACTACACTCTGGAAACAAGACTCCACCTCGATAGGAGAGGTCTCCACCTCTAAAGGAGGGGTATGCACCTCAACAAAAGACACAAACTACAGAGCTAGAAAGATTGCAAACACTCCTAGACAACGAGAGAAAACTTGACAACCATGGACAACAAAAGCACTATGACCATCAAAATGAACCTTTTATGGAGCTTAGCCATGAAAGAAATATGTGAATCCTTGGAGACCATAGCACCCTTGAAGATCATCAGCACACCATCAGTGAAACAAGTAAACAAACTAGAAGCTATCATAACAAGAGCTAGAACAACCATAACTTTACCCGCAATAGCCCAAAAAGTCATGAAGCTCCCAACCTTGAGGGCTAGAATAGCAGTGAAACCTCAAAAAATGGTTTGTTTTATATATGCTTTAGGACATCGAACAACCACTTTCCTAAAATTTTCATTCAATGATGCCTTAGAGATCTCAATCCAAGGATGGAATGAGGGAAATAGATCTACAATAAGGTATCCTAGGGTGTGATTAAAGTTAAAAAAGGGGGTTTTCCACCAAGCTAGGGCTTGCAAAGAGAAGAAATGTATATGATATGCAAGACTTAAGTAAATAACCTAGAACTAAATTCAAATTGAAATAGTAAACTAAGAAAGTATAAAGTTGCACTTGAAAACCTGAAGAGGCTTAGAATAAGGTTTAAAATCCTAAAAATGCTAATTTTAATGCTCACTGGCACTCATATGCTAGGATGGGTGATTTATTCTTAGATGAGGGTTTCTGGGAAAAAATAGGAATCTCACAGTGACAATTTTGAATCCTCTAAAACCCAGAAAATCTACTATACCAATCCACTCATAAGCCATAATTGGTGTATTAGTGGACTATTTTGATTTTTAAGAAAGTATTGAGGTCTGAATTTATTCTTCTATGACTACTCATCCTTCCCAACTTTGTTTCCAAATCTAAATCTGTTAAAAAGCCTACAAAACAAAATATTGTATTGATTTTGTTATGGGGGGTTTGCCTTAATCAAACAACTAGTTTTGTAATTAAACCTTGATAGAAACAATGGATCTTGAAAGTAAATGTGAATGGAAACCCTAATTTTAACTATATTCAATTTTAGGAGATCTAAGGTGCAATGAAACCCTATTCTAATGTGTTAGAATAGGATGCATGAATGAAGCATAAAGATGATGACTCTGGGAGATCCCTAACCACCATAATAAGCCATAATAATACATGTACCTTTGTTTAGGCTAAAAATAGAATAAATATGGAGGATGGAATCACTTAGGAAACAAGTCATTAGGCTTGGGTTCATGGCTAGTTGCATCTCTCCAACCTAGAAACCATCATGATTCTCCATAGGAAACCATCATCAATCCTTCAAAATGCTAGACCTCAAGAATAAAAGTGAGCTTGAAGACCATCAAAAACACTATTATTATGCTCCAAGACTTCAAATTTTCTTTCTACTTTCTCTTTAATTCCTTGTGAAAGAATGCTTAAGTTCTCAAGTTAGCATTATGAATGCTTAGGCTTGCTTAGGTGAAATAATGATTTGAAACCTTGTTTATATAGACACTTCATCTAATTTACAATTAATTAGATCTCAAATGTCGACATCAAGCAAAAAATCTGATTGAAAACCTTAATTTCCTCGTCAAACCCTAAAAAGGGGCCACACAATACTCATATGCCACTTGTGGCATATGAGTTCCACCTATAGGGACTCATATGCCCAAGGTGGTGCAAGAGTCCCACCCTAGCTTTTCGGGGTGAGTAAATATTGGGTTGTTAGAAAATTGAATTCCTTTGTTGATTTCATTAGGATTTTAGTCAAAATAAGCCTTGAGATTCGAAATAATTGGTGATAGGGGCCTAATAATGATGGTTTAAAGGGTTGTAAATGTAAGGGTGCTAAAATAGGTCCAAATTAAGTATAAAATTGTATTGTCTCCATGAATGGAGTATAATTTTATACACTACATTTATCCCCCATTTTAGCGCCCATGTGACTCTACATGCATATGCAAGCTAAAGGAATCCAAACAATAAACTTCATATCATAAAAGGATAATCATATGCATTCATTTATGAGCATAGGAGAATGAATCCCCCATGTAGCTATCTGTAAAACCACAATGCTAGGAACTACATCCTGCAATACTGATTCATTAGTCAATTGAAAAAATTCTTGTCTCACTTCTTCTACAAATTAAATTCAAGGGTAGATATGTGTCACCCTTGATTTCACTTGCTTTATGTAGGTGGAATCAAGGTAGTGGTCAAGCCACATTGAGTTTCATAAGTCACATTATAGGGTATTTCCAAGTACCATACCATAGAATGATAGATGTTTGATGAGAACGTGAAGATAATCATGAGTCGAACACAACAAACATTGTCAAAAATGGAGTTCTCTAGCCCCCAATATGCTATTTTTAATGAAAAAACACTTTTAACCCTCATATGCAAATGACCTAATTTAAACATATATAAGAGTATAAAGTGAAGCTAATCATAACCATTTTGTCTCTTACCTTCTTGTAGTTTGATTTTGGTGGAGAGTGAGCAAGAATTCAGAGCATATGACCATATGCAGTGCATTAAGACTCAATAGTCTACGTGAGGAGGTGGCATAAGGTGATCTACAACATCATGTGAGTGGACTCTTTTGTACCTTTAGCTTTATTGTTACACATTTATTTTATGTTTTTACACATTTCTAGATAGATTTAGGACCCTGGAAAAAAAAGTTTCAAAGCATCCCTTTCTTTTGCAAAGCGTCCCTTTTTTTGCAAAGTGTTCCACTTTTTGCAAAGTGTCTCATTTCTTCGTGAAGTGTCCCAGAAAAGGAATAAAGTGTCTAGGACCCTATCAAGCAACTTTAGCATGCTTTTTGACTATTGATGTATATATTTAAGATTTTTATAATGCTTATAGTTGATTTTTTTCTTTTTTGTTAGATTCCTCCGTGATCATGACAACGTCTTGGTAGCAGACTATTTTGTTGCTTACAAGACCTCATCATGCCACTATTCGAGGATGATAGATATATCTTGCAAGCTACTGGGATATATTGGGTGTACCTCATGCCTCCCATGAGTTACCACGATGCCATTCTCATGGCATTAGCAGAGAGATGGGATGTAGAAACTTGCACCTTTCATCTACCGACTGACGAGATGACGATCACTCTAGAGGATGTACATCACATTCTTTATGTTCCTATTTAAGGAAAGACAATCCATTTCATAGAGGACCATACATACAAGAAGATGATGGTAGATATAGGGCATTTCCTTGGAGGGCCAATTTGAGATGAGATCATGTGGCCATGTATCGAGCTATAGTGGCTACTCTATGCATGATCACCACTTGTGAGATGGATTATGATATTCATCATAGCACTAGTACTAGTCCCAAATGGCCAAGGAGCACACCAGGATGGAGACCTAGTTCATATGATACAAGAGGTGGAACATCAACAGACCATCTATGTATGGGGTCGCAACATGCTTGCACATTTATAGTATGATTTAGGATGATTTTTGTATCACAAGGTTGAGAGCATGGTGCACTATATGATGCCTAGAGCATACCACATGCATCAAGATGAAAATATTTCTATCTATATGTGACGTGGGATATCCAGAGGCATTTAGCAATCCATTGAGATGGGTGTGGTGGTATCAAGATTTGCATTTCTAGAGAGTTCATTTTGACTGGCTAGAATGGGATGAGATCCTTTGGAAACCTTACCAATTGATACCACAATGGCCAGATGAGACCTAGTAGTTGAGGAGGATGCAAAGGGATGGATTTGTACTAGGGAGGCACGATTATGTAGTAATACCATTCTACTACGATTGTTTCATGAGGCAATTTAGATAGGTACAGGTGCCACTAGTAGCATGTGCAATTTACATGTGATTAGTGCAGAGTGCTTGGAGGCTAGGAGATACGATATGACTAATAGTGGATGTTGTTGTATTTAGTGATGTAAATGAATCAGATATCGACATGCCCACATTCTCTGATGTTGATGATGTCAGTGCTATAGATGCATATGAGGAGTGGTAGGTCACAACATGACCAACTTAGGTATTTTATATGGATCATCTTATAGGCTTTGTAGGGCCACTTGTAGATTAGAGGGATGAGGAGGAGGAGGAAAGTGGGGATAGAGGAATCAAGGTTGTAGACCTATTTTTAGATGAGGTAGAGGAGGACTATATGATCAAGAGGAAAACTCAAACTATGAGGAGGACGAGGAGGACGAGGAGGACAAGGATGAGGAAAAATAGGAGGATGAGGGCTAGTTGATGAGTGAGGGAAGTGAGACACTAGACAAGGGTTCAATTCACCATAAGTGGATAGATGCAACTTCCACCCATGTTACTATATCATAGTCAACAACAACAACATGCACTAGCACCTATGAGCATGGAGATACTAGCACATCCTCGCCTCCTGCATGGGATGAGGTTGTTTTTGCATAGTTGACCAAAAATCTAGGTAATGAAACAATATTTGTTCTTATTGTTTATGATTATAAGCATGCTTTATATATATATATATATCATGATGTGTACTAATTATCTTTATGATTTCCATCTTCTAGGGTCTATGAGAGAGTTGCATGATCTCTATGGACAGGTGGCTGTAGAGATAGTACCTCCTTCACTTAGAGACAAGGATATCAGTATAGACCACATGCACCTACCTATTGTGCAGCAACATCTAGTGTTGTCCGAGCCTTTGGTGAGGCTAAGAGGAGCATACTAGGGTGCTACTAGGCATTTTGATCACGTTGAGGGTGCTTTATTGGAACTGTAGCTTGCATATGAGGAGCTTTGATCATCCTCAAGACCCAACAGAGGTTGAGAGACTTCATGCATAGGTTGTTAGGCTATAGGTAGATAGGGACTACATATAGCGATAGCAACTAGAATCTGTGAAACAGTAGACCGCAGTGGTTGGATGAGTAGGGGGCATACAATATGCACTGGATTCTCTTATTAGTTCTCGATTACATACTATCATATCTTGATGGACCATCTCTCAACGAATGTGATCACTGAGTCTCGAGGGATCTGGTAGCCACAAGTCATACTAGCATTGTACACTTGATGATATGTACTAAAATTTTGTGATATATATATATGATCTTTTATGTTTGACTATTTATGATTATGGGTTTAACTTTGATGGCAATGTGATTTAACAAAAATCTTTGCAAGACTATTTATAATAATGTCTCCATGATCTAACATGTTTTATGTAATCTAATTAAAACTATTCTAGTTTTCTTTCAGATGCAACATTATGATTCAGTATGTTATGCTAAATTAAATGCACTTATGATCTAACTATAGAACATTAAATGCATGTAAGGATCTAATATAACAAAACATACAAGATTAACTTTAATAGTATGAAACCTAAAGTAACCACCTAAAATTAACATAAATAATTACATTAGTATTAAAGACACATGAATAATTTTTTGTCTAGAATGAAGCAATGCGAGAGAACATAGAATGTCATCTACTAACTCTAACACCACCACTTTATTATTCACACTTGTCAAGAATATTAGACATAGTACCAACACAAATGGACAACATTAATAGGTTCTTTAAGATGTGTATTGTCCATTTTTGTTAACGTATATGCTCCAGACCCAAAACTTTCTTCAATTATGTAAGGTTCTAACCATTAGGGCTGAATTTTCCTTTTTCAATCAGGGCAACATTGACATTGCATTCATTCTCAAATAACACCAAATCACCCTTAATAAATGTGCAAGTTTTGACATTATCATTGTAACTATGTTGCATTCTTCTAGAGTAAGCCTTGAGATGCTCAATAGTGTTAATGCATTGTTCATCAAGCATTTCAAGTTGATGCAATCATTTTCCCTTATAAGTATTGTCATCAATAATTCCTTGAAGAGAAATTCTTAATGAAGGAATCTCTATCTCCAAGGGCATTATCATCTCAGTACCATATACAATATTATAAGAAGTATTTCCTATTGATGTTCTAATACTAGTACGATAATCCCATGATGCATATGTCAACTATGTGTTCCAATCCTTATTATGTTCACTTACTTTTTTCCTTAATATTTGTTCAAGAGTCTTATTAGTTGATTCAATTTGGCCATTAGAATGTGGGTAGTAGGGTGTTGAAAAATGATGTTAAATGTTCAACGTTTCTAAGAAGGTCTTCATGTCATTATTTTTAAATGGTTTCCCATTGTCCAAAACTAATGTGGAAGGAAGTCCAAAGTGGGAAATAATGTGTTCCAATATGAAACAACATATTACATCAGTGGTTGTTGAATGAAGGGGAATGACTTCTACCTATTTTGAAAATTAATTTGTTGCAGTAATTGGGATTGTATGTCTGGTAGAAGAAGGTGGTGATATTTTTCCAATAAGATCTAGACCACACACTAGGAAATGCCAAATAGGAACCTGGGAACGAATCTCAGAAGCAAGAGCAAGAATCAAATTGGTATTCTCTTGACATTTGTGAAATTTTTTAATGTACATTCAAAGGAATCTTGTTCCATATTCCTCAAATAGTATCCTATGTCGACTAACCTTTGAACTAATGATCTTCCTCCAAAATGTCCCCCACAAGCACCTACATGGGGTTTTTCAAGTCTTGTGGGGATTTCATATTGTTTAAGGAATCTAAGTAAAATACCATCGAAGGACCTTCTATACAACACATTTTCAAGGATTAAATATCTAGTGCACCATCGAAAAATGGACACTTGTCATTTTCATGGTCTTTTTGGGCCTGTTCTCTTGATGGTAGATCTATTTTTGTTTGATTCATTGATAAAATGTGGCTTGAACATTCATATTTAGGTACTAAAATTCAAATAACGACGTCTTGTAAAGGTGTTGTGAAGTGTTGTAAAAAAATTCTACACTTTTCTAGACTCTATTCATTACAATTCACCTAAAAATTACCTTTTTACTCATCATCAAGTCCTATTTTGAAGTTTTGTAAAGTCATGGAATAAGATTTCACACTTTTCTAGGCACAAATTCACTATTTATCCCTTTCTTATGACTTATTTGACCCCTTTATGCCCTTATAAGGCTTAATTAATTGCATTTTTGAATGTAAACCCAACAAACAACATTAGATATGATTTAATTCCTGACACCCACATTCAAGTCCTAGGTGGGACCCATTCACCATGGGTGGCTAATGAGGTCCCCTTGGCTCCAAATTCAAAATACTTTAAATTTTCTGTTAAGTTCTTATTTAAAATGAGTTGATGTCGGTCTCTGATTAGGTATTAACGAGTTACTCAGGCACAAGATTGTATAAATAAGTGATTTTCACCTCATTTTACTTCTCCTCATTCATTTAAGAAATATCATATAATCATACAATCATTCAAGATCTCTACAACATCAAATCAAGCATCAATCAAGCATTCAAAGGAAGCCATTGACATTACTTCTGATTTGCATAATCAAGGTTTTGGTAAGTTGATAGAATTTCCATGTTTTTATTTTATCATTCTCTTGCATTTTACTATTTCATAAAGGGTTTGATTACCAAAGTGGGGTTTGACCAAGGAAAACCCCTATTTTCTAACCCACCACCATTTTTCCCTTTGTGCATGCGTGTTTGCAGACCTAGGTATGTAGATTTATCAAGCCTTTAGGTGATTGAAAAGTGGAGAACAAGTCCACTAGGTGCTTCAAGTCAAATCAACTCTATTGCAAGCTTGGAGAAGTTTTTCTATCCATTTCCTATAGAATTGACTTTGACAACCTGACAAGTAGATATTTCTAGATCTGGTGTTGCAGAGTTGTCTCTTGAATTTTCAAAATTTTGGGAGAGGACTAATTTTCCACCAATGGCAAATGAGTCCCACCTTAGGACTAGAAATCTAAGTTTTGTCATATTTCAGATCTCGACAGCCAGAAACTTGTTCTCGACAAATTTCACTAGTAGCAGGACTAATTCGCTACCCTAGATGAATGAGTCCCACTATTGATTTTTAGTAACTTCAAACAACATTCAGATAATTCTAGATTACTAAAATCTTGCCTAGGTGTACTCTATTTCATCCCATTTCTTTTTTTTTCTCTCCTTAATTCATCTTTTAGTTCATTGTTTGCATATCATAGTGTATTTTCAAACATAGTGTAAATCTTAGTTTTGCATTCACATTCAATCATATAGATCACTTTTTTGCATTTAGTTTATACAATATCATACATAACTTAATTTGAATGAACCCATTAGTATTTTTTCCCCCACCTCTCTCCTTTTAGGTGAAAAACCCTAGAAGAGCTAGAGAAGTACTAGAGATCCAAAAAATCTATGGTTCATCTAGATGCAAGTTTCCAAAGGTGAGCTTGAATATTCTTAGTTGTCGGCTCAAGAAAATTACCCTCTTTTAAATAATTAAATATCAGTGCATACAGTTCGCTAGAGCTTTCAATGGTGGTTGATAACACTTCTTCGACTTTAGATTCTATTGATGGTTTCATAATTGTATGTATAATGAATGTGAAATATTTTGAAGGATCTTGAGGAGATATCAAGGAAGTCGCACTTGTCATTGCATCTATATGTCGATTATATTTTCATGGGATGTTATCAATGGTGTATGAATCAAACTTGTTTAACAAATTCATTGTGAGATCTTTATATTTTGATAAATTTTCATGCTTTTCCTAATATAATACATTTATTTTCTTAACGACTAATTCTGAATCACTAAATATCTTAATGTCTCATGGTCCTAGAGTTAAAGCTACATGTAATACAGTAATTAATGGTTCATACTCTGTTGTATTGTTTGTGCATAGGAATTTCAAGTGATAAGACAAGGGAATAGGCTTTCGTTCAGGTGGGACTATTATGACCCCTGCATCAGAGTTAATTATACACTTAGAGTTGTCTAAGTATAACTCCCATGTATCTATTTCAATCATCAACACATTATTGTCAAGGAATGAATTGTTATTAGGTAATGCTAGGGGAGAAGGGGTGTCAGCTAATTTGTTGGTCAAGGCTTGTACTTTAATTGCATAAATTTGTGAAAAAAACTTAAGATCAAACTCAGTTAGCAACATAACCCGCTTCACTAAGCATCTTGAAAAAAAAAATTTAGTGAAAAAATGTTTTAAAGGATCAAATTTTACCATCACATGTATTTCAACATTTAGTAAGTAATATCTCAATTTACTAGTAGTGAATACAAGAGCCAAACATTATTTTTCTATCGTTGTGTATTGTGTTTCATAATCAATCAAAGTTTGGATAATGTAATAAACAAGACATTCTTTACCATTTTCATCATCTTGAGCCAACAATGTTGTAAGAGCACAGGCCGATGTTGTTGTATAAAGGATGAATATTTTTTCTTGCATAGTGGGTTGTAAAACAGGTGGAGTAGCAAGGTAGTCTTTCAAACTCTAAAAATCATATTTACAATCCTTATTCTAGTTAAACTGGACCTCCTTAAAATGATGTATATAGGGTAATGTTTAGTCTACTAGGGATCCTACAAAATGATAGATAGCCTAAATCCTTCCTTTTAAAGTGTGTACAATTGAGAAATGTTTCAAGGAGGTGGCATGTTAACTATAACATTAGTTTTCTTTGTGTCCACCTCAATGCCTTTGTGAGATACTATAAAACCTAAAAAAATTCCACTATCTACACCAAAGACACACTTTCTCCTGGATTCAATCTCATCTTAATATTTTTTGCATTTGTACAAATATTTTTTGAAGGATATTCACATTGTCTTGTGGATTTAAAGATTTAGCTAAAAAATCGTCAATATAATATTACAATTTTTTTTTTATGTACTCATGAAATATCAATGTTATAGCTTGTTGATATGTTGCGCCTGTGCTATTCAATCCAAAAGGAATGACTACCCAAAAATTTTTCCCCAAGCTATAGTAAATGTTGTTTTGTATTGATCTTGAGGATTAAAAAACATTTGAATATATCTAGAAAATCCATCCATGAACAAAAATAAAGCATGTCACGTAGTGGAATCCACTATCATGTCAATATTATGAAGGGGGAAATCATCTTTTAAAGATTCTTTATTTAAATCACGAAAATACATACACATCCTAATACAATTTTCAAGTTTCATGACTACAACGATGTTTGAGATCCAAGGGGAATAATCTGTAGGTCATTTAAAACTAGCTTCAAGGAGCTTCTCAATCTCAGCCTTAACTAATAAGGTTATCTTAGGATTCATCTTTCATATCTTTTGTCTAATTGGTTTGGCATTTTCAACAAGGACTATGTTTTGCATCACTATCTTAGCATCAATTCTTGACATAGGGTATTTGAAGGATCATGATGGAAAAAAAAGTGGTGATATGATGGGTATGTATAGGGTATGTGGCTGATGACTTTTTTTTACCCAAAATTGATGAAACGAAAAGGGTTTTTAAAGAAGATTCTCATCTTTCCACCAATATAAAGTATTCTTTACTTTTAATTTAATTAATAATTATTATTCATTTTCTATTGGAATTACAACTAAAGTCTTGATTGATAGGCTAATTGAAAAACATCTATAGCTTTCAAATGGTATCACATTTTTTGAATCTGAAACATGTGTCACATTCTATGCTTCGCATACTATAGGATTAAAAAAAATGAATTTCATGAATTTTTGACAAATTTATGATGGTCATACATATGAGTTTTTTATATTTTTTAAAAGTTGTAATGAAAATTCATAATTAATTATTTACTTGGAAAAAAATTACAAAAAAAAAATGCATCACATGAATACATGAGTCCTCTACTTATATCTAAAATCTTATTAAAAAGTATTATCATTTTATTCCTGTTAGGGTGGTCAGACAAACACCTACTTCTTATTTTTTCCTTGAAATTTATGTGCTACAACATTAAAATTTCAAATTTTCACCAAATAGATTTTTTTCTTAAATAAACCTAGTAGTTTAGAAACTACATTCAATTTTCTACAGATTCTATTCTTACATATTTTTTAAATAATATAGATAACTTATTCAAATTTTTACATCAAGTTTCCTAACTCTGATTTTTCTAAATTTTATCACCACTTAAGGGACTATTTTTTTCATGATGATCCTGCACATACCCCATATCCAAATAAATCTAAGCAAAAATTTTGGGAAAATCATGAAGTAAAGTTTCATGGTCTTTTTCTTCATCTTCATGAAGGAATTTTCCTATCTTATTCACTTTTTCTTCATTTGCATTGTCTTCTTCTTCATATTCATGGTATGTGGATTGTATCTCCCAAAGGAAGTCTAGTTTGTTTTAGGAATTCAAGATTGTATTATTCATTTCTTTATCAATCTCATCACTTTCCTTTTCTCTCTCTTCTTTCTCAGTACTAATCATAGCACATGTAACCTGTTTCTTCTTAGGAGGAGTAAATGGCTTATCATAAAATCCTAAAATTTCTTTCAAGGATTCAACATCTTCAAAGTACTCCAATGATTCTTCACAAGTTTTATCAATCAATTCAGGATGCTTCAAGGTCATAGTTGTTTTATGGTTACACATGATGATGTTGATGTTTAATGAGGGTCTTTTTGTTTCTTGCATTATCTTAGAAGGGTAATATCCCAAGCCACTTTTTGTTTCTTGCATGTTAGGCTCTATAGGAACACATATTCCTTTTTCTTTCCTTCCACATCCTTTACCGCTATAGCCAAGTTCCTTTTATGTAAAATTTCTCCATTTCTTTCAATTTTGGTGGTTATTGATAGTCTATCTCATCAAAGTTTGTTTTATAACTTATGTATTTTTCTAGATTAGATGAGATAGATTCTTGTGAGTTTTCTTCCAAATTCCACATTGAGATCACCATTGATTTCTTTTTTTTTGAATATTTTCTTTTGCTGTGATTTTGTATTCTCCCATAAATGAAGGTGTGAACTCTAAGGAACCCAAATCATCATCCAATAAATTTGAAACTTTTTCTCATTTCTTGTTTCTCTTCTTTCATAGGCTCTATGTTTCATGTTGGAATTAATGCGTTTAGAGGACTTGTCATTCCTTTTTCAACTTGTAAGAAACTTTTAGGTTCGAGGTCTATTTGAACATGGTATATTTTATTGTTATAGACATACATTAAGATATGATTAAGGGTTGAAGGCACCACATGCGTCTCATGAATCCAAGGTCTTCCTAAGAGAACATTGTATGAGAGATCATGAGGCATAACATGAATAGAAGTTTGTAAGGTAGCCATTCCAACAGCAATAGGCAAGGTAATCACACCAAGTGGTTGCTTTCCAACATTGTCAAATCCTTGAATCAATGAGGAATTAGGTTAAATTCTTGATTTATCCATGCCAAGTTTATCCAAAAGGGTCACACTACACACATTAAGGGTAGAGCCATTGTCAACAAGGGTTATTTTTATTCCCCACCCATCATAGGTACCTATTATCATGAAGGCATCATTTTTCTTTCTCATTTCCAAAGGAGGTAGCTAATGTTGATGAGAATTAATTTCTATGTTAATCACATCAATTCCTTGAATTAGAGCTGCCACATTATTTTCATTTGTTCTATAAGGAACCACTACTTCTTGCAAGGTGGTTTGAAGCATAGTATGATAATTTGGTAAAATTTGAATTAGATCCCATAGGGATATTTTTGTAGGAGTATTCTTAAGTTGTTCCACAAGATCATACTCCTTCCCACTATTCAAAAGTGAACGAGGGGTACTAGGAAAGATAGGGTTAGGAAAAGGTAAGGATGTTGGAGTTCATTGTTTTGGTTGTGGATTATTTCTAGTGTTATATGTATGAGAAATAGTACAATAACTTGATTGTTGTGAAACATTATTCTTAGGTGGTTCAAGGGTGAAAACATGTTTGTTTTGAGTTTTAGGTTTGTGTGAATGTGGGTAAAGGATGAGTTGAGGTTGGATGACATTAACTTCTCTTTGTTTTAGTTTTTTGTAAGAAGCCTTAGTGGATGAACCTTGCAAGATGAAATCCTCAAGGGATTCATCTAACATGTCAAATTCATCACTAATAAAAGGCTTGAGGGTTAGGTTATCTTGGAAAAAGATATTTGACATACTCAAATAACTATGCTTTCTCCAAGTGATCCATCAGTTTTATAGGTATTTTAGGTTTTGTTTTCTAATGAATTCCAAATGTTATCTAATCTTATTGAACTATGAACTAATGCTAGGAATGAAAAGTACAACAATTTAATTTTATCCACAATTGAAATTAATCTAAATTAAGCTAGATCTAATGAAATATATGAAACAAAAAATCAATAAATTGAAGTAGAAATATATCAACAACAAGCTAAAACATAGAAACAAGGGGTTTTAATGTAGTAAGATGCAATTTTAGATCTAACATGAGAATAAATCACCCATAGTGGAGTATGAGTCTCAATCAGGTGTTTTTAGGGGTTTAAATGTTGATAAATAGTTAAGATAGAATACATGGAAATCAAGAAAAATCACCTGTACTCAGACTAAATCCCCTAGAATGGCATATGAGTCCCTGATTAATTTTTTTGCATAAATTTTAGAAAATTTTGAATGAATGTTAGGATTTCTAGTTTTAATGATTTCTAGACTATGTGCAATTATAGATTTCAAATGAAATTCAATGACGAAAGAGGAAAAAATGTAACCTATATGCACTTTCACTAATGCAAGATTTAGAAACCCTGGATGCAAATTAACTAATGAAAAACCAAATGAAAAGTTAATGTAAGCTAGATATAGGACTATGATGCACTCCAAATCATAAATAAGGAGTTCTAAAGGGTAGGTTCACCAAAATGAAACCTCAAAAAATGGTTTGTCTTATATATGTTTTAGGACATAGAACAACCACTTTCCTATAAGTTTCATTCAAGGATGCCATAGAGATCTCAATCCAAAGATGGAATGAGGGAAAGAGATTTGCAAGAAGGTGTCTTACAGTGTGATTAAAGGTACAAAAGGGTTCCACCACCAATCTAGGGCTTGGAAATATACTAAATGTAAATGATATGTAAGAATTAAGTAAATGAAATAGAAATGAATTCAAATTAGAATAGTAAAGAAAGTACAAAGGTTTACCTAGAAACCTGAAGAGGCTCAAAATAAGGTCTAAAATATTGGAAATGTTGACTTTAATGCTCACTAGGACTCATATCCCAGGTTGGATGATTTAGTCCCAGACTAGGGTTTATGGGCAGAAACTGGAATCTTGTAGTGACAATTTTGAATCCTCTAAAACCTAGAAAATATGCTATACTAAGAATCATATGCCACAAGTGGCATATCATTCCCATTCTTATTTTTTGGAAACTCAAGGTATGAATCTATTCTTCTATCTCTACTCTTCCTTCTTGACTTCGTTTCCAAATCTAAACCTGTTAAAAAGCTTGCAAAATAGAATATTATATTGATTTATTTATGGAAGGTTTTCCTCGGTCAAATCCATAGTTTGGTAATTAAACGTTTATACAAACAATGGATCTTGGAAGTAAATGTGAATGTGAACCCCAATCTTAAGTGTATCTAAGATTAGAAGATCTAAGGTAAAATGAAACCCTATTCTAATGTGTTAGAATAAGATGCATGAATGAAGCATAAAGATGATGAATCACTTTTAGAGATCCCTAATCACCCTAATAAACCATAATAATGCATGCACCTTCCTTTAGGTTGGAAATAGAATGATAATGGGGGATGGAATGACTTAGGAAACAAGTCATTAGGATTGGATTGATGGCTAGTTGCATCTCTCCAACCTAAGAACCATAAATATTCTCCATAGGCAACCATCATAAATCCTTGAAAATGCTAGATCTTAAATGAAAGTGAGCTTGAAGACCTACAAAAACACTATTATGCTGCTCCAAGACTTCAACTTTTCTTGCTACTTGCTCTTGAATACTCTTGTGAAAGAATGCTTGAGTGCTCAAGTTGGTATTATAAATGCTTAGGCTTGCTTAGGTGAAATAATGATTTGAAACCTTTTTTATATAGGAACTTCATCTAATTTAATATTTATTAGATTTCAAATATTGACCTCAACCAAAAAAAAGAATTGAAAACCTTAATTTCCCACTCAAACCCTGAAAAGGGGCCACATGGGACTCATATGCCACTTGTGGCATATGGGTCCCACCTAGAGGACTCATATTCCCAAGGTGGTGTATGAGGCCCACCCTAGCTTTTCGAGGTAAGTAAATGTTGGGTTGTTCAAAAATTGAATGCCTTTGTTGATTTTGCCAGGATTTTAGTCGAAATAAGCCTTGATATCTGAAAGAAGGGGTCTTAGGGGCCTATTAAAGATATTTTAAAGGATCATAAATGTAAGGGTACAAAAATAGGTCCAATGTAAGTGTGAAATTGTAGAGTATCCAAGAAGAGAGTACAATTTTCTACACTACAATAAGAACTTCTGATATAAATGTTGTCAAACTTAAACCTTGCAAGCCCACCATACTTGAAGGTTCTAGAGTGAAGAACAAGAAACTAACATTTCCTACCATTTTGACTTCACTTGCTCATGATTCTTTTTATTTTTAATTAGTAGTGTATGTCTAATAAATTTATTCAATGTTCTTTTTAGGTAAATGATTCCATATAATTACTAAAGAGGCACACATATTCATGAAAATAATGTGAACTATAATGAGCCTAGTATGAGTTTTATTGTCTCTAAAGACTGGGACAAAAATAATCATATAAATTTTTAAAATAGTATGTTACCTAGAAGTAGAAGAACAAACTATGCTTTCACCTTTTTATTTACATCTTGAACCAACAATATGGAATTTACCAAGGTAAACAAATTTTAGACTAGAAATATCCTAGATAATATTTATCAAGGCTATCACTTTTAGATTATATGATTAAAAATGAGGGAAAACATATTCTCAATACTAAATTTTTTACTAATTAGTTCCTGAAGAAAAAATCATATGTATGAGCATAAAAGTGAATTAGTTCATGAAAAAATAAAAACCTATTAATGTAAAAGAAATTATTTGGTATTTCATGGGGCTTTAAAAAATTAGTAAATCAATGAGTGACATGTCAATTATGGAGCACTATTAGTTTTATTTATATTGATTTGAGAAATCAATTTAGTATAAATATCATCCTAGCTCATTAAAATTAAAGTTTAATAGATTCTTATTATTCGTTGCTTATTTATTCTAGGGATTATTGAAAATCTTATTTCCTTTTATTTTTATTTTGATCAACGCATCTAACCTTACAACTTGCTTGTTCTTGGACTTATGTGTTAATTTTAGATTTCTTATTTAGTTTTAAGATCTATGAATTTCCTAAAAATAAAAAATTTATTTTAGTACTCTTTTATTAGTTCATACACTTTTATCATTTTACGGTTATCATTTAAATTGTATGTCAAATTCTCACTATTGTAATGTTTTCTCATTGTTAAGAAGTCATCGCCTCTATCATAAAGTGGATCAAAATTAAATTAGCATGATATATTGCTCATATCATCTATAAAAAAGTTATAACAAAAAGAAAAAATATTGTGATACACACATATATTAAATGTGTGGTCATGATTTTATCTTCTCTACATGATTACTTTCATACGAAATTACAAACTAGCCACTCGCACCACTCACACATAGCTGATTAATATTCCTCAAAATATTTTAAGTAGTAATCTATTTAATTGAATGAATTTTAAAGGAATAGATTCCATGGTTATCTCTTCGACCTCTTTGCATGGGTTGTGTTTCTCTTTCTAAAATGGATTTTTTAGATTATCATATCCATTAGATATTTTTTGTATTTCATGTTATTCATATTAGTGCTCTATTTTTTCCTCTCGTTCCTTCTATTTTTATGTCCAATATTCATCTATAAAAGAAGAAAACTTATTTTTAGCTAAATTTATGAGCCATTTTTTTTTACCTACTTGTACATTGAGATTTACAAATTTTAAATTAATTATACACTATTATAATTTTATAAAGTAAAATTATAATTTTAAAAATATTTTAAAAATTAGAGAATTTAATATTTAGACAAGATTTAAACATAACTGAAATAACTGAAATAATAGTTTATAGAATTCTAGAATATAACATTACATAATTTAATTCAAAATATAAAAAAAATTATATACTAAATGAAATTATATAAAAAATATGGAGGATACTAGAATGTGATGAAATGGATTATGTAAACTAGAATGAAGGAAAAATGATATGAGAATCCCAAGTTACTTGGGTGCACACCAAGGAAGAATTATATTATAAAATAATACATCATAAACAAAATAATAATATATAATCTATTAGCCTTTGAATAATTCAATTAGAGAAAATAATAAGGAAATAAATATCGAAGGCTAATGTACTCACATGGAGGAATTAAAAGAGAACAATAATATATAGATTTTTCTTCCAAATACTCTAAACTACTTGACAATAGGAATCCTTCAATACCAAAACTCACAAAGAGTCTTTGTGTTGTTAGATTTGGCTTGAACTATGTTAAGTATGTAAATAGTAGTATGAATTTCTTATGTCCAGTTGGCTTCCAGTATTTTAGCTCCTTTTATCATAGTCCTTGCAACTTCTTGAACAATTATGATTTTCCTTTCAACAACTCCATTCTACTGTTGAGTCTTAGGGGTAGACAAGTGCTTCTTTATTCCACAAAACATGTTAAAATAATTGGAGGTGAATTCTCCACCTCTATCAGACCTGAAACATTTGTTCTTCAAATCCATTTCATTCTAAACCATAGCTTTAAATGCTTCCAATCAATCTACATGATATTGTTTTCTAAGAAAAGTAAGCTATGTCATTCTAGAATAATAATCAATCAAATGCATGAAATACCTATCACGTTCAAGACATCTCACTATTGTAGGACCACATTTGAAGATCTATATGTATTAATTCAAGTAGTCTATTAGCATATTTGTCATATCCTTTGAAACTACTCATTTTTAAAAAAAAATTACAATCTTTGCAAACAACATTGATAGGATTTGTGATTCTTGGTAGGCCTCTTACTGCATGAATAGAACTAATTCTAATCATATTTTCAAAATTTATTTGGCACATCCATCTATGCCATAACCAAGAGTTAGCACTAATTTGAGTCATAAAGCAACTACTATCAACAACACAATAGTTCTTATCTTGTCTAGTATAAAAAGAAGATACGAAAGTATCTTAAATCTTATCCTTTGTTTCCAAAACACTTTCCTTCACAAAAATTTCAAAGTTAGAAAAAGTAGATTCATCTTTTAATTTGAGGAACGAGGATTCATCATCATCTTCATAATTAGATTCATCATCATAAATACCAATGTCTTCTCAAACATATTAACTTCTCTTAATCATTTTTCCTTTGTTCTCCTTACTTTTATTGTTCACAACTCTGTTTGAACATTTTGAAGCAAAGTGACCTATATTTCCACGTCTAAAACATTTGAAAGATAGTTTACCTTTGAACTTAATAGTTCCCTTTGTCATCCTTCTTACAAAGTTAGTTTCCACATCATCAAGATATTCTCTAACTGAATCTTCAACCTTTTCTAATTTTCTAGCCTTGAAAGTAGTCTATGTTGGAAGAATGAAGAACATCTTAATTATGCATATTTTATGTTGTCATTGATGCCACCATGTTATATGAGCTGAAACTGCAAGTTTAAGTTCAAGTTTCATATGGTATTCTAAACTAGTATGCAGTTATTATCCTCGAGTATTTTGGTTCACAATCCCCCGTTCATGAATATCATTGCTTGCAAACTTGGAAAATGGTTTTTGGATGTTGGAAGCTTGTAAGTTCAGAATCTCATGTGTACAGGTGCTCGCATGATGACTTGGAATTATTTTGTTGTTGCATTTTGTTATTAGGTCTATCTTTGGTGGACCTAATGTATTGTTGATGTTGTAATGAATTGATTGTGTGGTTCAAATGTAGTTATGACCTATGTTAGGTCCATGCTGACATTTTGTAAGAGTTCTACACCCTTGAATTGTTTTTGGAAATATTTTGTACATTCTTGAAGCGGACAATTGATCTTATTGGTGAATAAGGGTTGCATCCAATTAGGCCGACCTAATTGATGCTTGCGGATTAATCAGATATATATATTGGATAGTTTTGAGATTGTTTAAGAAGGAAGAGATGTGTGAAGAGGGATAAGTATTCCAAGATGATGAAGTGTGAAAAGTAAGTTTACTGAGCATCAAAGGAACTGAATTAGCACTTGTTAGGTGTAACTGTATCAGTTCTTTTTTTGGCTGTAAGCAATTTTGTTATTGTATCTTTTGTAGGCAGTTAGCCTCCGATCTGAACAATGAGTCCTAGCACTAAGCCACCCTTTACAATATAGTATAACTGGTTATACTATATTGTGAGCTAATCCTCATTGTGGTTTTTCTGATTTTGGGTTTTCCACATAAAAATCTTGGTGTTCATGTGTCTTTTTCTTTGTTAATTATTTTTCTCATTCTTACTATTATATGCATTGGATTAATTGGATGGTATTTGTTCAATAAGTTTAAGAAGATACTGATTCACCCCCCCTCTTAGTATTTGTTGGATGTTGTGGTTGTGTTGCTGATATGTGGTTTTCATTAATGTCAACACTATTAGCAATGATGTATTGTAGGCTATTAGTGGAACAGTGAAGGTCATGAAGGTTTCTTGCTTAGTACATTGATGATTAGTCATTGTGGAATAAATGGTTTATTTATGAGTGTATCAAGTTTATCCACCAAAATTTTTAGAGGTCCACGTGAATATTCAATTGTGTTATGAACAATTGTGTTATGATAGTTTTTTTATGGATTGAGTTAGTGTTCTTGATTGAAGTTGATGTGATTCCAGTATTTTTTGTTGTTGTGGATGCTTCTCTGATGATTCTTGGTGCTTGTGGATGGTTTTAGATCATGCTCTATATTTTTTTCATGCTCGCATTGATCGATTTGCTCGTGGTCGGTGATTTTTCTCTTGTGTGTTCGGGCGGGTGCATGAAGTTGGGTACCAATTTTTTGGCCACTTATGAATTTTTTTTAAAAAAGCGCTTGCATTATAATGCACACACATTATTTCATGTTAAAAACAAAGAAAAAAGTGAAATTATTTTCCTTGGAATACCAACCCAAAGGCTTGGACGACATTCCCAATAAGGCTAGAGACGTGTTTTTTTAAATTCTACAAATTTTCACATAATCGGGTCCATGCTCACCATCAAGATTGCATCTAGCTAGATATTGACAAAATAAAAAACATGGGTAATGTTAGGTTGCCTCTTAGCTATCCAACGATGTAATTTTTTTCAATTTTCGACAATGTTAAGCCTTTCATCCATAATTTATTTTGTTTTTATGTCTATTTTTTTCCAAAAAAAAATGTTTAGTGTTTATTTTTTTATAAATTAACCATTCATCAAAATTTCAAATAAATTACATGTTTAGAGACTAGACTCCATTCTACAAATTTTTTAAAAAGAAAGAAAAAAAAATCAATTATTTTCAAAAATTTGTAGGGGGGGCACGGCCAAAATTCTACTTTTCAGGAAGTTTCCACTTAGAAAATTAGTAAAAAATCAAATATTCATTAAAAAATTATCAAAAAAATTGTGCACCAACTAGATGCTATTAGCTAGCTTTTGACTATAGCGATTTTAAAAATAATACAAAAAGTTCACCATGCTCAGGTCGTACAGGAGTTGCTATGTTATGTTTTTCTGACAAAAACAACACCAATTTCTATACATCCCTCTTTTAAACCCCTTAATCTCAACAATTTTCAAAATAAATTAGTAGTTTAGAAAGTAGACTCAGAGCACTTCGATCCTTGTTTTTGTTTCATCTCAAAATTTTGAGTGTAACTATTCTCAATTTCATGTCCAAGGTTAGCATTTCTTGATTTCAGAAAAAAGTGGCCACTTAAGCCCCCTTTTTGGGAACCATCTTGGTGCACTTACCCGTTCAGGTTTTTATGTTCTTGGCTGACATGGAGGTTGTAACGAGTTGTGGATCCTTGGAGATTAAAATTTCAATTTTTGGCATGCTCAAGGATATTGTTTTAAGTCTTCATTATGTTGTGGTTGATGATGTTCAATTCGCATTGAAAATTAACTTGTAAATTTGGGCTGACATTGTGTATATGTTTTATATTTTATTTTGGCTGACAAAGTTGTTGATGTAATTCCATGTTGTAGATATATAAGAGCAGTTTTTTTTGCAAAGTTAGTAAGGAAGAAGTGCTAGAGAAAGAGAAAGTGTGCAGATAATGATCTAATCATTCGATTGCAGAGCAGAGTATGAAGAATTTTTAGTGAAGTGTGAAGGAGTGTTTTTGTGCTTAACCGAAACTGTAATCAAGCTTTTATAGAAATTATTTTCTCAATTCATACCCTGTAGATCTAATCTAAATTTCTATAAGACAGTGTGTCTTCATTGGGTACTGAGTCCTCTTGTATTTGAGCAGTGAGCTCTAGACAGTGTGCCTGAATGCATTTGCATTCCCATTATTCTTCATTATACTTTTAATGGGGTATAATATTGTGGACTAACATCCAACATGGTTTTTCCACCAACAGGGTTTCCATGTAAAAAATATTAGTGTTTTCTATGTTTTTGATGTGTTGATTGTTTGTGGTTTATTGTTCATTCATCAAATTCGAGATTATGTTAAGTGAAGTTTAAAAAGTTTAAATATTTTGTGACAACTAATTCACCCCCCTCTCAGTTGTCTATTCTTATTTTTCTAATAGTATCTTGGGTATTCAATAATTCGTATCAAAGCTTGGTTCCTCTAAAGAATCCTAACAACTTGAGGAAGATCTTGAAGATTAAAAAAATGGATGATAAAGAAAAGGTATGGGATGCTCTTGAAGATTTTGACAGAGCTTAAAATGAAAACAAAGATTTGAAAGAAAATATTGATGAGGTAAATGAATGCATTTGAAAATTGAAAGAGTAATTGAATAAATTCAAGGAAAGATATAGAGAAGTAAGTGGGAAATTAAAACAAGAAAATGAAGATATCACCGGATTGAAGGTGCAAGTGGAGGAAAAGAAGTGAATTGAAGATTTCTTGAATATAGAGGTGCAAAGCAAGACTGATGAATGGAAAAATCTTGAACAAGAAGTGGTCAACCTGAAAGTAGATCTCAAAAAAGAAAAAAAATGTGAAGATAAATTCAAGACAAACTCCACTAACCTTGATGAGTTGATTGTTGGATGGAAACCAACTAAAGAAAAGGGTGGTTTGGGAATAGAAGTAGGTAAAAGCTCAAATGTTGTGCAAACCTGAAACACAGTGGATAACCAAAAGACTCAAGATAAAGGAAAAAAGACAAGAAATCCAAGAATCTTTGCTAGAAAACCACCTATCAGACAACCAAATGCTCAAAGGTACCCATATTTCAATGGTTTTTTCTTTCTATGTAATAAATTTGGTCATAGGTAAATGGAATGTAGAAGTAGAATAAACTAGTATGCTAGTTCCTTCTTCAGACATTTTTTTGCATGCAAGAAAGTTGGACATAGCTAGTGAATGCAAAACTTAGATGATGAATTGGTTTAATGGAGGAAGAATGAATCAATCCTTTTTTGATTACTACTATACATGTAATAATTTTTGACACAAATAAAATTGGTGTAGATCAAGGGTTAATGGAGGTCAAACAAGTCAGAAAAAATGTTGTTTGCTACAATTGCAAGAAACCTGAACACATCTCAAGAGTATGCAAAAGTAAAGGGGGAAAACAATCTGATCTGATAAAAAAGAATGAACCAGTGAAGATAATTGACAAGAATGAGGTTAAGCAAGAAATTAAAATATTATGGAAGAAGAAAGAAGATCCAAAAATATAAAATGTGTCTGTTCCCTCATCTGGTGTAGACAATTCCTCAACAATTAGACCCAGCATTATCTTAGGGGAAGCATTAAGAGAAAATTATTTGAACCCCATAGATATATGGTATGTTAGTTGTTGGCACAGAGATATATTGTAAGGAATGGATAAACAAAGGTTATGCAAAAGGAACTAGAAGAAAAGATGTAGACATGATCATTTGTGGAGCAAATTAGGGTTTTACAGTGAAGTGAAGTAGGTTTCTACCAACTTTTTAAATTCTATGGAATTTAATGAAAATTAGGGCACATCATTGTTTTATAAAGCATATTTTTAATTCATTTTGATCACATGTGCATTTGAAGAAAGTGGAGAGCGATTTGGAGCATTCTTGAGGCAATTTGGACAGTGAGCAATGCAAATCCTAGTTTTGGTTTTCATGAAGGAAAAAGGTATTTTACTCTTCTGTGTTGTTGTTGGTTTGTGTGAATGTTATTTTTGAAAACATTTGAGCTCAATTTGTGGAGAAATGGAAACTCATGTAGTTGTAAATGTGTTAGAAAGACCTACACCTTCCTATAAGAAATATTCCATGAAGGTTTTCGAAGATGACCCTTTGGGCACATTCTCATCGATTCCTCGCAGTTTCATGCCCACTGAAGACACTAGAATGTATATTCGAGTTAATAATGTGGAGTATAATCACAAGAAGTTGATAGATATATGGTAGAATGAGCTCATCCAGGATGATTTCTTGATAAAACACAAGTATAAAAATATTGTTGTGAAGAAATTGGATTGATGGAATTACTTTCTAAACTTCATCTCCACTGTTGATCACAAATATGTTAAACTAGCTCTTAGTATAATGCATGATAAGTTCTTGTGGACTGAAAGACCCCACCTTATAACTAAAGAAGTGATTTAGGCAATTACCAGACTTTGTGATACCAAACTGATACTAGTGTTGAAGTATATGAATAATGAAGCAGTGATGGAACTCACCGGTGCAACATTTGACAAAAGGGATCTTACAACAAAGTTTGTTACCAATCCTGTTGTGAAGTATGTAGCTATAATGGCCAGACACAAGATCTACTTCACAATTATGGAAATTTTTGTCTCTGATACAACAATATACACTGATATGACATGGTAGTTAATGGTGCTGAGTATGATCTATGTGAAATTCTCCAGCAGCAGTTGTTTGAAAATTTGAAGATGACCAGGGAGAAGAAATATGCTTTTAAGTTTGGTTTCTTGATTGTTTGCTTGTTGTTCTAATTCCTTATAAGGCTTCCTAGAAGAGATGATATGGTGATTTGGAATACATCCAGACTGGTTACACATCAAAATTTTGATTACATGCACAACTTTGGTGATTTGAAGAGTAGAGATAATTGTCTGACAATATTCTTTGTTGTATTCAAAAGCAACATGAATGAGAGAGAAAGGATTCCAAGGAAAGTTCTTGAGAAGTACAAGAATGACATCATATTTTGTGTATCCTTTGATGAGTGCATGATTGAATATTTTGAACCTTGAATTGTATGTATTCAACCATTGGGTTATGAGGTTACAGAGGATGAAGTCGGAGGCTATGTACAAGTTTTGTTGAAAATTCCAAAAGATAACAATGAACCTAGAATGGACACTTATGTAGAAAAATCTATGGAAGTTCACTTGGAGCATAAAAATCTGGTGATAAGAAAGAAGGTAGATGAAATTCTTAGAAAGTTTGGCTTCACTGATGGACATATTGCACAAGGTAGAGTCATGGGAGAGAAGATGGCTAGAGAATCATCAAGACTAAGGAGATCTGACATGACCACTCCTTCAAAACCATCTGTAGCTCCTGCATTGAAGGTAGAGCCCAGTGCTCCTAGTAAAGGTAAAGGCTTGACTCCTTCCAGACCCACTACAAGATCTAGAAAAAGGAAAGAAACTCCTTTGGTAGTACAAGTCAAGAGAGTAAAGAAGGAAAGGAAACAAGAGAAAAGAACCTTAGCATCACTGAAGAGCAAGAGGAAGAGGATGAAGACCCTACAACAAAATTGGTAAGAAAGAAAAGAGGAACCATGTCCTCTGGTTAAGGTGCTTCATAGGAAGAGAGTGTTGGTAGTAAAATATTTCATTGTGTTGTCTTCTAGAGAAGATGAAGAACAAGATTTTGGTGTTCATGTGCACACTAAATCAGAATTTAAGAAGCCTAAAGTTCCAGAAGAGGCATCTCCAAAAAAGGAAGAACAAAATGACTCTCTAGTAAGACTTAGTTTCCCTCTCAGATTAGCGGATTTTTTAAATAGATTGATACATTTTGAAGATATGTTGTAGCCTACAACAAAAAATTATGATCAAGTAGGTAGAGAGGACAAAAAAACATTAATTTTGGCTATTATTTAGTATGTTATCACTTTGGAAGTCAGTTGAGATTGTGTTAAGAACTATGTGCCTAAGAAATTGTTGGAAGTCCTTATGAAATGGAGATCAAAGGTTGTTGAATTGGAAGAGAAGATAAGAAATGCTGCATTTGAGAAGATTGGGTCCTCTTTGACCCCAAATTATTTGGAAACTCTGAAGAAGGTATACTCAAAGATATTCTGGATGATGAAAATAGTATACAATTTAATGATAAAAGATAAGAAGCAAATAAAGAAAATAAGGAAAGAAACTGCAAAATCCATCAGGGGTATGGCTGAAAAATATGGTATGTTTGGTGCACTCCCATCCTGTTTTGCACATAAATCAAGAGAAGAAGATTCTACAGAAGTTAAGGAAGACATTCCTTCAAGTACAGGTGATACAAACATTCCTCTAGAAACAAATGACACATATATCCTTCTAGAAAGAAGTGCTACAAATTATCCTATAGAGATAGAGAAACATAATGAGGAAGAAGCTGAAATAGACAAGCATGATATTTTCCCTCCAAAGCATTCGAAAGAAGAAAAGGATAAATATGAAGGTGAATGGAATGGAGAAGAAAAAGAGAAAGTTGAAAAAGAAGAAGAAAATGTAGTAGTAGAAGAAGAAAAGCTAGATGAAAAAAAAGTAGCTGAGGAAGAAGAAAGAAATGGGTAATCTACCAGGAAGAATGAAGAAGATCAAAGATAGGTTATAGATTCACATAGGTCCTCAAGAGAATCCTCCTCTGTCGAGGATGTATTGAAAGGATTGTTATCCAAGCAGATTAGATTCTAGCCGATGATTCCTCTGGAACTTCTACAACTCCTCATGATTCAAGGCAATGTGGACTTGGATAAGATTTATCGCATTCATAAGTTTGTGTTAGGGGATGCATTGCATGCATTTGGAAGAATTGAAATTCTAGAAACACATCAAAAGGGGACAAAGCTTATTGATGATGCTCTCAAAGCTTTGCAAGAGGCCACCCCCGGTGCATTAGTTGATACATCTCTCACTTTGGTAGAGAATCTAAAACTTTTATTGGACTCCTTTAAGGGGTATTCATCTAGACTTGGTAAGAAGACAAGGCAAGAGGCTAAGGAGAAATTGGCAGAGAAAAGGTTTTTGGTACTTCATGATAAGTGTGTTCTTCCACACACCATTGTGAAAAAGAGTCTAGAAATTGTGCAAGCTTGTGAGTCTAAAGAAAATACTATATTTTATTACTATATAAAGTGGTTGGATGCCACACAAAGTATTAAATATCAATGGAATCCATTGAGTCCCAATTGATAGTTGTTTCTAGTTCATATAGTGCATGCAAAGACAAAGACAAAACAACCTAGAATGTTATCTCTGCTCGCAAAGAGAAATTATTTATTCTATAGAAGTAGAAGGAAGATATCATCAGAAGATTCGGTTAGCTAGGTGACCTTGTGATAATGGAGTACACTTTGGCTATCAATTCTTTGGCGAATGCAAAAAAATAGAAAAGATCAATCTGACTCCAGGTAATTTGGATGATGTAGAAGAAATCCTGATGGAATTGGAATCTCTCAAGAGAATGTTGATATCTGCTAAGAAGAGTTGGGAGAATGGTAAGGCAGCATGGAAAGGTATTCTCAAGGAGCTTCAAGGTTCTCCATCCTCCGGGTAATGATTTTTCAATTTTCATATTTTTGGACCCCCCTTTCTCCTTGATGTTAAAGGGGGAGAGAATGTTAAGGAGAGAAAAGGGGAGAGTGTGTTATACATAGGATGTTTGTAAATTATTTTGGCACATGTTTCCATCAATGAAAAAGGGAAAGATTATTGGAAGAATGAAGAACATCTTAATTATACAAATTTTATGTTGTCATTGATTTCACCATGTTATATGAGTTGCAACTGCAAGTTTAAGTTCTAGTTTGATCAAGTATACTGAATCGGTATCCAACTATTATCCTCTAGTATTTTGGTTCATAGTCCTTCGCTGATGAATATCGTTTCTTGCAGTTTTGGGAAATGGTTTTTGGATGTTGGAAGCTTGTAAGCTTAAAATATCATGTGCACAAGTGCTCGTATGGAAAGTTGGAATTATTATGTTGTTGCATTTTGAGTATATTAGGTCTATCTGGCTGACCTAATGTATTGTTGATGTTGTAATGAATTGATTTTGTGGTGTGGATGTAATTGTGACCTATATTAGGTCCATTCCAACATGTTGCAAGAATGCGACATGCTTGAATTGTTTTTGGAAAGATTTTGTACAAGCTTGAGGCCGATAGTTGATCTTTTTGGTGAATAAGGGTTGCATCTAATTAGGTCGACCTAATTGATGCTTGCAAATGAATTAGATATATATATTGGATAATTTTGATATTTTTTAAAAAGGAAGAGAAGTGTGAAGAGAGATAAGTATGCCAAGATGATGAAGTGTACAAAGTCAGTTTAGTAAGCATCAAACGAACTAAATCAACACTTCTTAAGTTTAACTTTATTAGTTCATTTTCTGGTTGTAGCCATTTTTTTATTGTATCTTTTGAGGGCAATGAGCCTCCCATTTCTAATAGTGAGTCTTGGTAGTGAGCCAACCTTTGTAATATCTTATAACTAGTTATACTATATTGTGATCTAATCCTCACCGTATTTTTTCCCATTTTGTGTTTTCCATGTAAAAATATTGGTGTTCCTGTATTGTGTACTTTTATGCTCTGTTAACACTTTCTCTCATTCTTACTATTATATGCAATCGAGTAATTGAATGGTATTTGTTCAATAAATTTAAGAAGATACCGATTTACCCCCCACTCAATATCTTGGGTATTCAATACTCTCCACTTTTGTACCATTTTTCAAACCAATTTTTTTCATTTCATATGAAGTTAGTGTTCCAAACAACTAATCTCTAGCATAAGTATTACAATTTGTAACATCCTTAATAGAAAATACCTTTTCACTATAAGAGTGAGGAAGAGATCTAAGAAATTTCTTTACCACTATCGGTTCTTTGACTTGTGCACCAAGACCTCTCATTGCATTTACCGACTCATCAACCCTCAGCATATAACTTCTAATTGTTTCATCTTCAAAAATTCACAAGGTCTCAAATAGTTCCTTCATATTCTACAACATTACTTATTTGATCTTATCATCTCCTTCATGAATGGTTTCTAGATTATCCCAAACTTCTTTAGTAGTCTTAAGATTAATAACTTTTACTAATTCAAAATTTGAAAGACGATTAACAAGAATAAACCTTACCTTACCATTTATTTCATGGGCCTTGATCTCTTCAGTTGTGCTCAAACTATTTGGAGGTACAATATATTGATTCTTTATTTCCTTTTCAATCTTAAATCCAAATGATTTAAGATATCCTTGCATATTTGTCTTCTAATATGCATAGTTTGTGCCATCAAACTTAGGTCTCTTTATATTTTTTTCCATCCTAGTGATGCAACTTCAAAGTTTCATCCTCTGTGTTCTATTTTATTCTTGCCTTATGTCTTTGGTTATCTATGGTGTTTGGGAAAAATAATAGGGTTCGGGTTTTTCCTTTTTCTTCATGTAAAACCCTAGTGTTCATCTTATGCCTTGGGTGAGATCTATTTGGCCGTTACTTTTTGGGAAGGTTTGAAAAAAACTTATGCCACATCACTTCGTCTAGTCAAGGGCCCCTTATTGCTTTATCACTTTATTCCCTTTGCTTGACTTTATTCTCCTAAGTCTTTGATGGTCTCATGCTCCCTTGTTTAAATGACAACTTATGTCATTGTTTGTTGTCGACCTAGTGATGTCCCCTTGTTCCTTTAATAAATGTTTTTATTTTGTAGAGGGACGAGTTCACACGATTGTAGATCAATCATTGTTGGATCTCGGACATTCCTCGCCATCCCACAATGACCCCACCACACTATTTTGGTTGATCGTGATATCACAGGTGAGCACCATGTGTCTCACATGGTGAAGCTGAAGGGATGATAAAATACTTTGATATATCTATTTGGTTTTAATACATTAGGCAGTGGGTTACTAAAATGTTATGAGATGCACATGTTTCAAATCAACGAAGATGTTTTAATCTCGGTACAAAAGGTGCTCGATGGTTGATGACAAGGCTGGTGACTGTGTTGAACAAACAAGATTTCTGATGGTTGACATCCATGGTTGCCCACCATCACATGATCAAAAGTTGTGAGGTTTTTATTGATTGTGATATCATGGGTAGGCACCACATGGATTTCCTTGGCAATGCATAGTATGGTGGGCCCCTTGTTGTCACAATGGAGATTGTATCAGTTTGATTTGAAGGTAGTCATTCGATGATTTGACCAAAGTGAAGGATTGACGGCCTGTATTTGAATCTTCTTCAAATGCAATTGGAGTCATCTATGTAGCGTGCGAGTAAGCTTTAATTGCAGACATGACATCTACTGCCATGGTTTGATCACAATAAAACAACTATTCTTCTACTTTTTGTCTCACGAAGCATTCAAAACATCTTTGCGGAGCAATTACAGTGCTAAGGACAAAGTTACAAATTTGTTACAACAAAGATTTGGGTTTCTGCAAGCGCAAAGTCGTTAGTTCAATTTTGTATTTCCTAGTTGGTTTGAATTTTAAATATGAGGGAAAATTGATGTGTGTTTGTCATGGGGCTTGTTGATAATTGTTTTAGGGCTATAAGTTAAGTGAATTGTGGGAAATTGCAAAGTTATGTTTTGTAATTTCATATTTTGCTTAGCCCTAGTTTGTTTAAGGTTTGAGGTAGCAAGCAAGCCCTAGTTTACTCAATATGGCACTAACAAAGCAACACTCTGGCCAGATCGATTATTTAAGTAGAAACCTATATGATGATTTCTTGGATCAATTTCCTTTGTCAACAAATGATAGGAAGAAGGGGTTGGTTTTGATGCGAGGAAAAAGGCTAGGGGAGAGATTAGTATATAATTTTTCCAACATAGTCGATGCTAGGGTTCCTCTTACTAGTCTAGAGATGTTTAGATTGTGGTTTGGATAGAGGAATTTTCCTCACCCCTTTTCTAATGGTTGGATGTATGATATGGGGAAGCTGGTGGTACCAAATGTGTTCTCTGATGTAGACCTGCTTAGGACAATGGCTACATGATATGACCCTATCACACAAGTGAGTTGAGATAATTGTGGAGAGGTTTTGTTAAGCATCAACAGAGAGGAGTTCTGACAGGTTTTTGATTTGAGTGAGCCTAGTACATTCTTGGTTCCTATTGATCTTGAGGAGATGAAATAGGAATATGGGACGTTTAAATCACTTTTCAGAGCTAAGTTGCTCCCACCTTATTTGGCTAGGACAAGGTGTTCAAAATTCTATATTAGCCCTAATGACCAAGAACCTTTCAGACTGAATTGCTTTGTAAAGCATTTCTTTGCTACCTTTTACTCATTCTGCCAAATTTTTGGTTTTCACCCCAACACGGTGATTCCTATTGCTTACATGTTTATGGGGGTGCAAATACAACACCCTAATTTTTTAGTGATTTATGATTTTTCTTCTTGGTTGGCCGAAAAGATACATGAAGGGCTATTGAAGTTGCAAAAAAATGATACAAGCACTCCATTCTTTTGGTATTCCATGTTAATGTATATTTTCTTGTATAAGAATGTTGAATTCTTTTATGAGAAGATTGAGTTAAGGCAATGGGTTAATGAAGAAAGGTTGCCAGTGTAGGTGTGGACTGTATATTTATCATGTAACAGGGAGAATGCTAGTTATGTGCATTTTGATAATTATTTTGCTTAAAGATTGAGAGCTAGGATGATGGTAAATGTACCCAGGATTCCTTGGAGTTGCATGATTTCCTCAGACCAAAGGGGAGGAAGCCAGAATTGAAGGTTTTCCATAACTGGGGTGATATTATTCCATACCCAGTCAACATTGTCTTGAGGGTGTATGGTTTTTATGGGACCCCTTAGATATTGCCATATAATGTGCCACCAAGAGTGGGATTTGTAGAATTTATGTGGTAGATTTGTTGTATCCATGAGTACAACCTTACTGGGAAAGGTAAAGGAACATTTTTCCCAAATTACATAGTGCTATTAGATTTTGTCTTTTCGAAGGGAGGCTAGATACACTTTGGGAGTTTTTTTGAAGAATACCATTTGAGGTGTGGTCCAAAGTGACAACATGATCCTGAGGGTTTCTTTTCTCTTTTCAGAAAAAGGATAAAAGGTGGTAAGTTTGTGCATGAGTTGAACTTCCCTAAAGACTTGATTAGGAATGAATTTCACCTAAATGGGTAGTAGTTGAACAAGGAATAATGGATAGCCTATGACAAGCTATTGGTCATTGTGCACAAGATGGATTCAAAGTATGATCCATTGATGGAATTTAGTCCATATCAGAAGAAGATTGACTTCTTGATGGGAAAATTCAAAGAAATAATGGGTACCATGATGACCAAGAAGCTAAATTTTGAGTCAGACTTGGGCATATAGAAGCAAGGTGCTAGGCCAATTGAAGTGAGGCCAGCTTACCAACCTATAGAGAGATGGCCTATTTATAGAAGGAAGAGAAATGATAGTAGTGATGAGGATGAAGAGGATAGAAAAGGAAAACAAATAATGAAATTTCCTACACAAAAGGGTCCAAAGCTCAAAACACCCAGGGCAATTAAAATTATTGATTTTGAAGCATCACCTAAAAATAGTCCCTCACCACCACCATCAGAGCCAAGCCCTAAAAGGAAAAGAATTGAACAATCACAAGAGGATTTGGTGGATGAGATTGTTGTCACTGACCAAGACATGCAGATGGGTGCGCCTTCCCCTGCTAGGCCAGTTAAATTGGTTATCTCTGATCTGGTTATGAAAGGAAAATCTGTACAAGATTGAAGAATGGAAGAATGTAAGGAGATTTTAGATGATAATGCATTTGTAAAAACTCCAGTCTTCTTGCAATTAGCCTGGAGAATGAAATTGGAAGAATATCAAGATATGTGCAAGAGGAGAAGAGAATTGAGACCTGATAGGTCAGACCAGGAGAATGATGATGAAGAGAAAGTTGAACTAATGGAAGAGTTCAAGAGCATCACTCCTAAGGAGGGGAGAAAATTGGTAAATCAAGTTGGTGTCTTGATCTTACTTGAGTCAGACATTGCAAATGTTTTAGCTTTTAATGCTATTCTAAAGTCTGAGCACCCCTTACAAGATTCTAAAAAAGAGGTCAAGGAAGCATTGCAAGATTCTACCTACAATGAAGAGTATGAGATCTTAGCAATTTGGGCTTTGGCCCCTCAAGACAAAAAGCTGAATGTTACTGACATCAAACCAAATCTAAAAGGAGGGTTGATAATAATGAGAGCTTTAGAGACCTCAACCACAAAGGCTACTAATTTGACTATGAATGTGGCCAAATTGGCCGAAAATCCTAATGGAGAAGTACAATGCCATAATTGGGGAATATAGCAAGATGCAGCAAAGGAATGTTGAGCTATAGACTGAGGTGGATAGGTTAAAGAAAAAGGAAGATTGGGGAGACATCAAGTGCTCCAGGGATCATAACATATCCTTCCACATCAGGATCAGAGCCTCCTACTTCTCCTATTATTTTGATACTAGGGTCACCTATCCAAACTCCTTCCCTCAACCCTGGTTTAGATCTAATTGATGAAGAAATGGAATACTATGTTGATCCTTCAAAGAAGTAGTTAATGCACAAAATTATAGAGTTACAAGAATCCTTGAAGGTGAGTGAGGAGGGAGTAGTTTTAAAGAAAAGGGAGGTTGTAAATGTTGTATTGAGACACTTAAATGAGAAATTTGATTATATATTGTCCTCGGTGTATTCTTTATATTCTTTATTATTATATGCAATAAAGAATATTGATAGGGATCAAGAGGTAGTAGTACCATTAATTGAAAATTGGATCCCTAGGGCCAATGATTTAGATATAATGTATAAAGAATTAAGGTTTGATATAAATAATAGGCCCAAATCATTAAGGCCTACTCAAGTGTTAGTTAAGTCATTACAATGTTTTCAAACCTCATTAGATGATTTGAGTAGGAATATCAAAGAGTTGGTGAAGAACTTTGATGATTGGAGTGACACATTGTTACCTGATATAATTGATGAGCAAGGAAATATCAAGTCACTCAAACAGTAGTAGGATTGGGAAAATGAAGTCATCAATGAGAAAATTAGATTAGTTTGTGATGACTTAGATTGTGATTTATTGGTGAGCTGTATGGAATATGAAATCATTAGTACAAGTTCATTCTTTGAATCTTTTGAAAGAGAAGAAAATAAGGTGGTAGTTAAGTATACACCTTATAGTGTCCAAGTGAATGAGGTAATCAACTTTGATTGGCCAACTGATTAGGAATACCAGAAATGGGTAAATGTGTATTTAACTGAGGCAGAGTAAAAAGAAGTAGGTAGTTAACAGACAAGTTAGCTGCACAACAGATTCAAATTTTGTTTTTGGTGATAGTCTTGGCACATAATTGTTGAAGTTTTGTTGTTGCAATCATTATCAGGAACGATGAACAAAAGGATTCTCGAGGAAGTTGTAACAAATTTTGAATGTCACGTCTAATTGGTTGAGACGGTACTTTCTGGCCGATGCTTGATCTCTCCTTCTTTCTATAAGAAGATTTCAAGGCCAAAAGTGTGGTTAGCAAGAGATATTTTTTGGGTTGAGTCTAGGTGAAGTGTAGAGAAAATTGTAAAGTTTGATGGTTTTAGAAGAAAATGCAATTTAGATTTTGAGTCATTCTATAGTTGGTTTTGAATTCATGAGGATTTGATGTTTTATGACAGTACTTGCATTTGAATTGAAATGATTAATTCAAACTCATGTCTCTCCATTGTACATGCATATCTAAATTTTGAATAAGATGATCAAGGGTTATCTTGTTCTTCTCACTGTTGTGGTGTGTATGATTCTTGTTTTAGCTTTAATTCAAGGAATTAATTAAAATGCTTGAATGGGGATTGTAGGTTGATATGTTATGTATGAGGATTTGATAAGTAGTATTGGGTTAGAATACATGTTGATGAGATTGTAAAGCAATGTTATCAAGGATCTTATATGTTATGTGTTAAATCTGTCATAAACCCTTAATGTTTATGAATTTGACTCCCCCAATGGATATATGGCACTGATCTAAGTTGTACTAATTCATATGGTTCGTATTTGTTTATCTTTACCTAGAGCTTGCTACAAATTGCAAATTAATGACTATTTTATACTGAAGAGTGTTTTAGTTATCTCATGCTCCAAATACTTGATATTATTGATGAACAACCAATTCTACTTGGTATTATCCTATTATGTTGAGCTATTAAATGATATTATCTATTGTTGTTAATGTTGTTTATGATAATGGTGTAGAGGTCCTAAACGCATTAAGGGATCACCCTCCCGGGTCTTGCAGAGCCCAAAGTTTAGGAGGTCTTTAAAATCATCGTCAGTTGGTTTAGGTCCTTTGAGCTACCCTTGATCAGAATTGGTAATTCCATAGGTAGATTAGAAGACCGACTTGGTTACAATAAAAACAACCAACAAAATGTTGACTCTCCTGGGAATGAACTTGAGAAAATTATGATAGAAGATCATTTTGCCTTAAAAGAGTCATTGAAGTTTCAAGTCAATCTGTAACTAGAGGTTCATAGTTGAGTATTTGCACTCCCCATCTGAGTCACAACCAACAAAATGGTGACTCCGCTAGGGAGCTAATTGTAATATTTCTAGTTAGTGTGTCGGTTATCTATTTTGCATAGGGTTTTCATAATATTTGTATGATTTCAAGGTCGAGCCTATGGTTTTGTGTTCAGTTTGTCCATTTATTTTGTTCTCAAAGTGTTGTGAGTCATTTAGTGAAATAGAGTTGTACATTGCTAGTATAAAGTTCCAAAGGTCTTTTGAATTCCACCAAGTACCGTTGGATATTTGGTATTCTCAAGATAATTGGGTGGCAACTCTGAAGTCTCCGCACCAGTGTGCATTTTATTTTGAAAATTTAATATAAGTTGAAGGATCTTTTGGACAAGTACATAGAATTAAGAACACTAGGTCATTCATGAAGAATCATCTGGAACATAAACTGGAAGGTGAACTTCCTAAAATGAAGAAGGATTGGATAAAGAGAAGACCAAAATCTAGCAATGTTGCTCCCACATGAAAAAATCTTGTAGACCAAGGTACAAGTAGGCCTTTACACCCTATCCCTGAAACTCTTGAAGAGGTTTCTAGAAATTTAGAATTAGATAGTTGTGGATTTTTTGATGCATTATTTAATACACCAGTTCAAGAGGATGTAACATGTCAAAATAAAGGGAATGTTAGTGTCCAATATACTACAAAGAGAAAAGCTATGAGTAGAATTCAAGGCCATCACAAAAAAAACACCAGTGATGTGCCTCCTCCTTCTCACGAAGAGGACAAAACTCCTTTATTTTCTAAACATGTACTTGAAGAGGTCAATCTAATAGATCTAAATGATACATCAATTTCTGATATGACCTTGCCTAACCCTAATGATGTTTTTGGAGACATTGATTCCTTGAGACGGGAGATCCAAAAGCAAGCTGAGCTTAGAAGAAAAAAGGAAAAGGAGAGGGAAACATAATTGATGCATGTTGTGACTGGAAGGGATAGGTTGATTAGACAGTTGGAAACAATGAAGTTCCTAAACCAAGAAAAACCTAAGCCAAATGTTGAGGGCCTTGTTGTGCATGAAGTTGTTGATAAGGAGATAAAGCCTGTGTTTAGGGAAAGTCTTGTAGGTCAAGGTGATGCCCAATCAAAACCTGCAGACTCAAAACCCTCCAATTCTGTTAAGTTTCAACTGAGTAATCCAAATCCTAGGCCTATTTTAGATAAGGGAAAACAAAATGGTAGCTTCTCACCTTCAAGAATGAGATCCCTCACTACATGTATCATTACAAGTTGAAGCTACATTAGAAAAGAATAGAAGGGAGAGTGAGGCTCTTGTAGAGGAGTTGGAGAGGACAGAGATTGAGGCTTCTAATGTAGAAAAGAAGAGGAAAATAAGTTTCCTCAAGATGTCATACATTGATGAGGCTACACAAGTTGCAACCTCATCAAGTCACCAAGATTCCTTGAAACACAGTCCTGAAATTAATCTGGATTCCACCACAAAGAATTCTAGCTCGAAGTTTCATGCAACTAGGTTTGTTGATCTAAATCAGGATGGTCCTAGGGTGCAAAATTTAGAGTCTGGTGTTGACTCTCAAAAGACTGAAGGATTATTTGAATGAAGACCTATATAGTTGGAAAGGTATAGTAAGTTATTATTTGATAGTATTCCTAGTTATCCAAATCCCATTGCTGATGGTCTGAGAGAAAATATGAGTAAGTTTGCTGGCAATAATGTTGTGATAGTAGAGGAACACTTAAAAGCTTTTATGGACATGCTAAATTATTATAAGGTAGAGCATGAAGATGTTATAATGAATTTTTTTGTACAATCTCCGGTAGAGGATGGAAGGGATTGGTATAGAGGTTTACCTATTGCTAGTATTGGTTCATGGGATGAATTTAAAAAAAAATTCAAGGAACAATATGGTGATAAAACCAATGCTAGTTTCATGCTAAATGAGTTTAATAACATCAAGAAGTCATTGAATGAGCTTTTGAGAGAGTTTAATCTAAGATTCCAAAAGGAAATGTATAAGTTGCTCCAGGTGTTGAGGCTTGATGACAATGTTTATCTTACTACATATTTCAATGCTTTTGATGCTAAAATGGCATATCTCCTTAGAGATAAGGACCCTTAGACTATGAGGGATGCATTTAGGGTGGCTGTAAATATTGAGAGTAATAGAAGAGCTTCTGAGAAATATAGTAGGAGAGAAGAACCCACACTTTTAAAATATCCTAAGGATAATAATGAGAAGGTCTCTATTGCAAAGCCTAAGGATGATAAAAATTGGGAAAAGGTCTTCAAAACTTTGAAAGACATAAAGTATAATATTGTCAAGCAAGAAAAGGATATAGCAAATGAAAAGAAATAGTATAATAAAAATGACAGACTGCCCAGGTTGCAAAATTATCCTTATGATACAAATTAGAAGGATGGGAAGCTAGTCTTGCCTGGCTAAAACCCTAAAAATGATCAGCATACGCCAGACCCCTTGCAGAAGCATTCAATAAATATATTATAGGATAGAACATGGTGTGAGGTGTGTGAACATCCCCATGATCAAAATTACTATGGTGTTGCTCAGTTGCTTATTGTTGAGGAAATGGAGAATGATGCTCCTGAACAAATTATGGAATGTGAGGAGAGTGATGTATATGTTTGTATGGCCAGATCATATATTGATGAGGTAGAATTTTCCTTTGATGATGAATTACAAGGAGCTGATGTCGATAATCAAAGACAAAAAAAATGAGATATACCATCAACATGTTTTTTCTAATGAGGAAGGTGATTTTGACTATAATGCTTGCAATATGGAGCAGGCAGAAAATCTAGTGTCCTTAAGGAAACCATCAGAAGAAGAGATTGCAAGATTGACTGAGGAAATGGCTGTTCAAGTACAAAGTTCACTTCAATTGAGAAATAGAATTGTGGGTGGTGAACATGGTAAACATGCTATCTTGTTTATTAAAGAACAAAAGGACATAAATAATGGTGTTAAGGTTGACATAAAAAAGGATGCTGCCAAAATCAAAGAGGTTAAGAAGGATAAAGTTTGGGAAAAAAAGAATGAAACCCCAAAGCCTCAAGAAGATGTAACTTCATCATTGGTGAAGACCAAGGTGATTACAAATTTTTTTGAACCTGTTGCAGAGGATAGGAAGCAAAAGAAACTCAGAGAAAGTAAAAAATAAGAGAAAAAGGAAGATGATGAAGGTATGGTATCTGATTTGCCCAAATATACATGGGTCGTAGATATGTTTCAAGTGCTTTCTTAGGTTAAAGTTACTGTACCTTTGCTAGAAATGATGAGAATAAATGAGCATAAGGAAAAGACAATAGCCTTGGTTACATGTGTTGCTGGTAATAAGATTGAACAAGATAGTTGTAAAGAAGAAAACGATAAAGAGAAATAAGTGGAGGGAACTGTGTCACAAATTCCTCCTATATATTTAGGGAATTCTATTAATATGTGCCTTGAAAATATAACCCCTTTCTTCTTAAGTGTTGATATAAATGGAAATAATTTAAGAAACTGTATGATAGATTCAAGGGCATCAAATAATGTTATGCCAATCAAAATAATGGAGGTAATGGGCTTGATAGTGGATACTACTCAAGGTAAATGATATGCTTTAGATTCAAGAGAAATGCCAGTTGTTGGAACTATCAAAGAATTGCCTTATAAATTGACTCAATATCTTGAGAAAGATTTAACCATGACTGTATTAATTGCAGACATCCCACCTCATTTTGGGATGCTTTTGTCAAGAAAGTGGAGTGCATCAATGGGGGGTAACATGCAATGTGATCTATCATTTGCTACTTGCTCTATTGATTGTAAGGATGTCAAGATTGAAAGAGTCAAAAGTATCCCATATGATTGAGCATGACCCGACTGATAATTTGACAATTTTATTGATAGTGGCATAAATGAATTTAAGGCTAAGGAATTCCCTAGCAATTGTGATAAGCCTACTGCACTGATTGATACATAAGTAAAACAACAGTAAGAGTTTGATGAATTGTGGAATATTTATTTCAATGGTGCAAGTTCAAAAGAAGGATTTGGTGCAGGTGTTTTGTTACAATCACCAAGTAGAAAGAAATTCAGATTCTCTTTCACTTTGTTATTTGAATGCACAAATAATGTGGCATAGTACGAAGCCCTATTACTGGGGTTAAGATTGGATGAAAAAAATGGGATCAAGAAGCTTAAGGTAATTGTAGATTCTGAGCTTGTAGTTTCCCAAGTTAGATCTAGGTATGTATCAAAGAATAAGAGGTTGAAATAGTATAGGAATGTTTTTTGAGATGAATTGGACAATTTTGATGCATTTGGCATAGAATTGATGGAGAGAGGCCACAATAAAGTGGCATATTTATTAGCAAATATTGCATTGAAACCAGATGATATGACTTATGTTGGAATTTCAAAGGTTGAGGTTAAAACTAGACCATCCATTCCTGATAGTATAAAAAATTGGCAAGTCTTTGATAATGATGATGACATACTAAGGTTTTTGAATTGTGTGGATGAATATGAAAGTCAAGAAATTGACTTTGGAGCTTTTGTGGAAAAAATGATGGTAAAGATACTCTATTTGGAAATGAGGTCATTCAGTTAAAGAAAAATATAATTCCTAAGGGTTTAGTTGTACTAGAAATAGTGTTCAATAATTAGGATAGGACAAAGTCTAATCATACTGCTTCCCATCCTAATGACTTGGAAGAGATAAATCTTGGAACAAAGACATCACCAAAAAAGGTATATATTGGAAAGAGACTATCACCAAAGGTGAGAAGGATGTTGATTGACTTATTAAGGAAGTTTAGGCATGTGTTTGCATGGTCCTATGATGACCTTAAAGAATATGGAGAGTATCTTTTCCAACATGAGATTCCTTTGAGGGATGGAGCGAAGCCATTTAGGAAAAAGAAAAGGCCCATTAATCCTACTCTAGCCCACAAGATGCAAGAAGAATTAATGAAGCTAAGGGATGCAGGGATCATCAAGCCAATGATACATTCATCCTAGGTGTCGAACTTGGTGCCAGTGAGGAAGAAAATGGAGACATCAAATTAGGTGTATATTTTAGGAATTTGAATGTGTCTTCATTGAAAGATAACTATCCATTACTAAATATGGAAGCCATGTTGCAAAGGGTGAATTGATGTCTATGATGGATGGGTTTTCTGGTTACAACCAACTCATGGTCAAAGAATCTAAGCAGTTTAAGATAGCTTTCACTACACCATGGGGAACATATGTCTATGTTAGAATGCCTTTCGGTTTGACAAATGCAGGGGCTACTTTTTAGAGAGCCATGGATGTGGCATTTTCAGATTTCATTAACTTGTTTTTGGTGATTTATCAAGATGACTTGACAACATATTCTAAGAAAGAAGATGATCATTGTGAGCATCTAGAGAGGGTATTCACTAGAGAATTGGAATATGGCATCTCTTTGAATCCAAAGAAATGTGTATTTGGCATAATAAAGGGAAAACTGTTGGGACATATTGTTTCCAAGGATGGAGTAAAAATTTATCTAGAGAGGGTAATTGCAATAGATAAGATCCCACAACCCTGCAATGTCAAAGGAATACAATCTTTCTTTGGAAAAAAAATTTCTTAAGGAGGTTTGTGACAAATTTTGCTGAGACAGTTTGCTCGATTTCTAAAATTCTTAAGAAGGGAGCCATGGTTGAATAGGAAGAGGAATCTTTCTAGTTTTCCAAGCCATTTGGTAAGTAATAAAGGAGGCTCATGTGTTAAGAACTCCTAATTTTTTGAAACCCTTACAAATTTTTTCATTTGCTTCTTTCCACATAATTGCAGTTGTGCTATTGCAAAATAATGTTGAGGGTTTTGAACAGCCTATAGCCTTTTCCAACAAATATTTACAAGCTGTAGAACTTAAGTATGATATAAGTGAAAAATAGGCATATGCATTAGTAGAAGCAGTGAAATCCTTCATGCCTTATTTGATGGGAGCTACTATAGTTGCGTATGTACCTAGTACTGCTATGAAGGATATTTTCACATAGCAGGAAGTGTCAGGAAGAAGGTGTAGATGGATCAACAGGATCCAGGAGTTCAACATTAAGATCCAGATTACTAAGCTAGTGAGAGGACAAGGATTGGCCAAGCTTATGGCCCAAATTAATCTCAAAGAAAATCAAATAAATTGGCTAGAAGAGGAAAATAGATCACACATATGCGATATGGAGCATTCTTAATGGTATAAAGATGTGATATATTATTTGCAAAAGATGAAATTTCTTGATAACTTGAGTGAAAATGAGAAAAGAACATTGAAACTACATGCTATTAAATATGTTATCATAGTTGGGAAGCTCTAGTGGAGAAATGGAGGTGTCATGCTAAAGTGTGTTGACCAAGATCAAGCACAAGAACTTCTGAGTGAGATGCATGGTGGATTTTGTGGAGGTCATTATATGGACAACAAAACTGCACATAAGATAATGAGGGATGGATTTTGTTGGCCTACTATTTTTAAGGATGCACACCAATTAGTAAAGACATGTGATGCTTTTCAACATTTCTCTAGTAAGTTAAAATTTTCTGTTAACTTGCCTCTAAAACTAGTTGCAGTACAATCTCCATTCCAGCAATGGGGTATTGATTTTATAGGAGAGATAGCATGTAAATATAGTGGAGGCCACTCATGGATATTGGTGGCCATTGATTATTTTTCCTTGAGTGGATGGAAGCAATTCCAACAAAGAAAGCAACTAGTAAAGTGGTAATTGACTTGCTGATGAGCAATATATTGACTAGGTTTGGATGTCTAGAAAGGATTGTGCCAAACAATGCAATGTGTTTTAGATCTAGGAAATACATAGAATTTTGTGAAGAGAAAGGCATCCAAATTTATTACTCATCACTGTATCACCCATAGGGAAATGGAAAAGAAAAATCAAGCACTAAAAGCTTGATGAAGATCATTATGAGAGTCTTGGATCAGAATAAAAGGGCATGGGTTTCTAAATTGAGATTAGTAGTATGGGTGGACAGGGTAATTGTGAAGAAGGAAATAGGTTGTGCCCCATTTGACTTGGTTTATGGGATAAATGCAAGGTTTCCCAAAAATTATTTGTTGGAAATGTATAAGTTTTTCCAGATGTATGATAATGAAATTGATGATGAGATGCAATTGAGAGTGGAAGATATCATAGAACTAGATGAAACCAAGAGGGAAGCTCAAATGAAAAATGAAAAATTGTAGATGCAAGTAAAGCAGTTGTATGAAAAAAGGGCAACTACAAGGAGTTTCCAAGATGGATATTTGGTCTTAATATGGAATGCCAAATTTGAAGATAAAGGGAAACATGGAAAGTTTGATGCAATCTAGTTGGGTCCATTTTTGATAAATGGTAAGTGGGGTGAAAATTCATACTTCTTCATGGACATAACAAGGGATATTCTTGAACTACCAGTTCATGGACAGCTCTTGAAGTTGTACTTCACTTGAAGTATGTTGTTTCCATGAACAATAGTTTAGGTTTTTATATATGTTACTAAAGGATTCTTTCCTGTCAGGTTAATTTTTCTAGGAAATAATTTTTGGTTGTCTCTGCATTTGGTCTGCTCAACCTGAGATTCTGAAATCTTGCTTCATTCCGGTGGAATGAATTCCCCTAACTGGGGCCATTGATGTAAGTTGAAAGTTTCATCCTCTGTGTTCTATTTTATCCCTCCTTATGTCTCTGGTTATCTATGGTGTTTGGGAAAAATCTTAGGGTTGGGGTTTTTCCTTTTTCTTCATGTAAAACCATAGTGTTCATCTTACGCCTTGGGTGGGATCTATTGGCCGTTAATTTTTGGAGGGTTTTAAAACAACTTATTCCCCATCACTTCATTTAGGCTAGGGCCCTTTATTGATTTATCACTTTATTTCATTTGCTTGAATTTATTTTCCTAAGTCTTGGATGGTCTCATGCTCACCTGTTTAAATGAAAACTTATGTCATTGTTTGTCGTCGGCCTAGTGATGCCCCCTTGTTCCTTTACTAAATGTTTTTATTTTGCAGAGGGACGACTTTGCACGACCATAGATCAATCATCGTTGGATCTTAGTCATTCCTTGCCATCACGCAATGACTCCACCACACTATTTTGGTTGATCATGATATCACGAGCAAGCACCACGTGTCTCACACGGTGAAGCTGGAGGGATGATAAAATACTTTGATATATCTATTTGGTTTTAATACATTATGAAGTGGGTTACTAAAATTTTATGAGATGCACATGTTTCAAATCAAAAAAGATGTTTTAATCTTGGTATAAAAGGTGCTCGATGGTTAATGACAAGGCTAGTGACTATGTTGAATGAATAGGATTTTTGATGGTTGAGATGCATGGTTGCCCGCCATCGTGTGATCAAAAGTTGCAAGGTTTTTATTGATTGCGATACCATGGGTGGGCACCATGTGGATTTCCTTGGCAATGCATAGTATGGTGGACTCTTTGTTGCCATGATGGAGATTGTGTTAGTTTAATTTCAAGGTAGCCATTTGATGATTTACCAAAGTGAAGGATCAATGACTTGTATTTGAATCTGCATCAAATGTGATTTGAGCCGTTCATGCAATGTGAAAGTAAGCTTTCATGGCAGACATGACATCTACTACCATGGTTTGATCAAAATAAAACAAGTATTCTTCTTCTTTTAGTGTCATGAAGCATTCAAAACATCTTTGCGGAGCCGAGGATGAAGTTACAAATTTGTTACAACAAAGATTTGGGTTTCTACAAGCACAAAGCTATGAGTTCAATTTTGTGTTTCTTGGTTGGTTTGAATTTTAAATTTGGGGGAAAATTGTTGTGTGCTTGTCATAGGGCTTGATGATAATTTTTTTAGGGCTATGAGTTAAGTGAATTGTGGGAAATTGCAGGTTTTTTTCTTCTATAATTTCATTTTATTTTTTTTTCTGTAATTTCATGTGCCACCAAAGTGGGATTTGCAGAAGTTATGTGGAAGATTGGTTGTATCCATGAGGACAACCTTACTGGGAAAGGTAAAGGAATATTTTTCCCAGATTACACAATGGTATCAGATTTTTTCTTTTCGAAGGAAGGTTGAATGCACTTTGGGAAATTTTTTGAAGAGTACCATTTGAGGTGTGGTCCCAAGTGACAGCATGATCCTGAGGGTTTCTTTGCTCTTTTCAAAAAAAAGGATAAAAGGTGGTAAGTTTGTGCATGAGTTAAAATTCCCTGAAGACTTGATTAGGAATGGATTTCACCTAAATAGGTAGGAGTTGAACAAGGAGAAATGAATAGCCTATGGGAAGCTATTGGATATTGTGCACAAGATGGATCCAAAGTATGATCCATTGATGGAATTCAGTCCATATCATAACAAGATTGACTTCTGGATGGGAAACTTCAAAGAAATAATGGGTAGCCTAATGACCAAGGTAAATTTAGAGTCAGACTTGGGCATATAGGAGCAAGGTGCCAAGCCAATTGAAGTGAGGCCAACTTACCAACCTACAGAGAGATGGCCTATTTACTAAAGGAAGAGAAATGATAATAGTGATGAGGAAGAAGAGGATAGAAAAGGAAAACAAATAATGAAATTTCCTACACAAAAGGGTACAAAGCTCAAAACACCTAGGGAAATTAAAATTATTGATTTGGAAGCATCCCCTGAAAATAGTCCTTCACCACCACCATCAGAGCCAAGCCCTAAAATGCAAAGAATTGAACAATCACAAGAGGATTTGGTGGATGGGATTATTTTCACTAACCAAGACATGACGATGGGTATGCCTTCCCCTCCTAAGCTGGTTGAATTGGTTATTTTTGTTTTGGATATGAAAGGAAAATGTGTGCAAGATGTAAGAATGGAAGCATGTAAGGAGTTTTTAGATGATAATGCATTTGTAAAAACTCTAGTCTTCTTGCAATTAGTGTGGAGAATGAAATTGGAAGAATATCAAGATAAGTGCAAGTGGAGAAGAGAATTGAGACCTGGTAGGTCAAATCAGGAGAATGATGTTGAAGTGAAAGATGAACTAATGGAAGAGTTCAAGAGCATCACTCCTGAGGAAGGGGGGAAAATTGGTAAATCAAGCTAGTTTCTTGATCTTACTTGAGTGGTACATTGTAGATGCTGCGACTTTTAATGCTATTATGAAGTCCAAGCACCCCTTAAAATATTCTAAAGAAGAGGTCAAGGCAGCATTGCAAGATTCTGCCTTCAGTGAAGAGTACGAGACCTTAGCAGTTTGGGCTTTGGGCCCTCAAGAAAGAAAGCCAAATGTTACTAACATCAACCCAAATCTAAAAGGAGGGTTGATAATAAAGAGAGCTTCAGAGACCTCAACCAAAAAGGCTACAAATTTGACAGTGAATGTGGCCAAATTGGCCGAAAAAATTACTGAAAGAGAGGAGGCTGAAAAGAAAAGCCTAATGGAGAAGTATAATGCATAATTATGGAATATAGCAAGATGCAACAAAGGAATGTTGAGCTACAGAATGAGGTGGACAAGTTAAAGAACAAGAAGATTGGGGAGACATCAATTGCTCCAGGGATAGGAACATTACCTTCCACATCAAGGACAAAGCCTCCTGCTTCTTCTATTGTTTTTACACCAGGGTCTCCTATCCAAACTCGTTTGCTTAGCCCTACTTTAGATCTAATTGATGAAGAAATGGAATACTTTGTTGATCCTTCAAAGAAGCATTTAATGCAAAAAATTACAAAGTTACACACATCCTTGAAGGTGAGTGAGGAGGGAGTAGTTTTAAAGCAAAGGGAGGTTGTAAATGTTGTATTGAGACACTTAAATGAGAAAGTTGATGAAAAATTGTCGTCAGTGTATTCTTTATATTCTTTATTATTAGATGCAATAAAGAACATTGATAGGGATCAAGAGGTAGTAGTACCATTAATTGAAAATTGGATCCCTAGGGCCAATGATGTAGATATAATGTATAAAGAATCAAGGTTTGATATAAATAATAGACCCAAATTGTTAAGGCCTACTTAGGTGTTAATTAAGTCATTACAAGGTTTTCAGACCTTACTAGATGATTTGAGTAGGAAGATGAAAGAGTTCATGAAGAACTTTGATGATTGGAGTGACACATTGTTACCTGATATAATTGATGAGCTGGGAAATATTAGGTCACTCCAATAGTGGCAAGATCAGGCAAATGAAGTCATCAATGATCATAATAGATTAGTTTGTGATGACTCAGATTATGATTTATTGGTGAGCTGTATGGAAAAAATCATTAGTACCAGTTCATTCTTTGAATCTTTGAAAGAGAAGCAAATAAGGTGGTAGTTAAATATACACCTTATAGTGTCAAGGTGAATGAGGTAATCAATTTTGATTGGCCAACTGACTAAGAATACCCAAAATGGGTAAATGTGTATTTAACTAAGGAGGAGTAAAAAAGAAGTTGGTAGTTAACGGTTGACAAGTCAGTTGTTGCAGTTAAAACAGATTCCAGATTTTTTTTGGTGACAGTCTTGGCATAGAATTCTTGAAGTTTCTACTTTTGCATCAATCATTCTCAGTGGGCATGATGAACAAAAGGATTCTTCAAGGAACTTTCTGTTGAATTTTTTTGGAATGTCACAAAGCGGTCCAATTGGTTGTTGAAGCGTGTGCTTTCTGGCCCGATGCTTGTTTGCTCCTTTTCAATAAGAAGGATTTCAAGGCCAGAGGTACGGGTTAGCAAGTGAGATATTTTTGGGTCGAGTCTAGGTGAAGTGTAGAGAAAATTGTAAACTTTGATGGTTTTAAAGAAAATACAATTTAGGTTTTGATTCTAAAGCAATTTTCATCAAGGATCTTATATGTTATGTGTTAAATCTATCATAAACCCTTAAATGCTTATGAATTTGACTCCCCCAATGGATATATGGCACTGATCTAAGTTGTACTAATTCATATGGTTCAATATTTTTTTATCTTTACCTAGAGCTTACTAAAAATTGCAAATTAATGCCTATTTTATACTGTGAGGAGTGTTGTAGTTATCTCATGCTCCAAATAATTGATATTATTGACGAACAACCAATTCTATTCCGTATTATCCAATTATGTTGAGCTATTAAATGAGATTATCTGTTGTTAATGTTGTGTATGATAATGGTGCAGAGGTCATAAATGCATTAAGGGATCACCCTCTTGGGTTTTGCAGAGCCCAAAGTGTAGGACGTCTTTAAAATCCTCATCAGTTGGTCTAGGTCCTTCGAGCTACCCTTGATTGGAATTGGAAATTCCATAGGTTGATACAAGACCAACCTGGTTACAGTAAAAACAAGCAACACCTAGATCTACCTTAAGTGGTTAAAATTTTCTCCAAATAACATTTCTCTAATACCAATTGTTAAATGAACAAGACAATTGAGAGGGGAGTGAATCAGTTGTACCAAATTAAAACATCAAAACCCCCAACAGTAATTAGATCCACATGAATTCATTAAACCCTTAATCTATTATAATATTTAAACATGGAAAGAAGATAATAGAAAATGAAACAACCAACATTTTAATTCACAAGAGAAGACCAAATTTATGTGGAAATCCCAATGAGGGAAAAACCACATTGAGGATAATAACACAATATAAGTAATTGCAAAATTGGTACAAATGCTCATTGCTAGAATTGGATGCACTGTCCATAAAGGCTCATAGCCAGGGATCACTTTCACAAAAATAAAAGAAGATAGAAGATAAATTTTACATAGAGAACAAATTATCAATGTAATAGAGAATCCACCATAATAGCTCCAACATCTCAAAGTATTGTTTGAATGATTGTGGAAACCTTTAGCTTAATGCATTCAAAAGTCCAAAACTTTGGTGTTTGCACTGCTTTTCTCAAACTCACACTCTACCCTTTAGAAATTCACATCACTTGCATCATAAACGTCTATCCTTTCTATCTTATCAATCTCCAATATCTAAGCTCATACTTATATTGTCCTAAACCTTGAAAACCTTCTCCAAGGCCAACTATACACTCTTCACACTTTGCAATTTCAAATTAGGTCAGCACTAAAATTTACCATGATGGATAGGAATATAGAATGGAAAAAAAAAAACTTAACTAGGACCCAAATTAACTCTCACACACCACCCTACAACTTCATCAAAACTTGAAAATTTTCAATTGTAGTGTCAACCCCAGGTTGGTTGTTACCCATCCAAAAAAAATTAAACTTTGAATTGCATGCTTCCTATGAACAATCAAAAACCTCTAGACAATAAACTTCACCTAAACATGATCCAAGAACGTCTTGAAAATGAACAAATTCCTTCACAAAAAATCACTCCTTTAGAATGTACACAACTAGTACACTCAAACTACACTTCCAAACACTACAACTTTACAATCCAACTTCTAGAGTACCAAAAAAAATATGTTTTTGACACAAGGAAGAGAACAACATCATCAACTCTCCTTCAAAACCATTAGTTTTGAAGAACAAATACAAATAAATGTGGAGAAAATACATTTCTACCAAACACATGTGTAAGTGATATTGCAAAACCAATTCACACACAAGTGAACATAACTTCCTTTTACCATCAATCCATAATTCAAAATTCTTGATATAGAAACTCTGAACATCTCTAACCAACATATCCAAACCATAAACGTAGATTTTCAACATAGAAGAAATGCAAATCAAAACCATAACACCTCTCCAAACTAAAACACCTTTGCAACACCTTGTTTCCTTATTTTATCAATTTTCTCAGATTCCTCGACATATAAACCATAAATAAAAGCTTATCAAAGCAACACCAGAGTTTAACATCAACAACTTAACTAATGAAAAAATAATGCATCTAATCAAAGAAAAAATCTCTTCTCAACCACTGCACAATTATCATCAATGATAACATAGGATTGTTGACATCAATGACAACACCATTATACTTGCAATAGCCATAGCATTCAGAAATGAAAATATTTCATAAAATTGGTAAAAAAAATTATTAATGACCTCGAGATCCTTTATCATATTTTCCTCATTCCAAATAGAGCCTCTTATTTCAATTTATTGTTTGGTTCATAGACATCTAAAAAACATTTCGGATCCCCTATTCCCTTGGGAAGCCAAATTCATTCTTGCCTTCTTTTCCAGGCCCTAGCACTTATAGTTCTAAATATTTCTCAATTTACCTTTGATCATAATTGAAACATAAAAAAATAGGAACTCACTAAAATGAATGAACAAGATGATGAACCTGTGGTGACAAAAAAAGGTCCCCCCTAACTTTCACTTGATTTGGTGTTGCAATGTGTCTAACATATTCACATTATGTATTGGGTCTTTGTGAACTAAATGAGCTTATTAGTGCCTTATTCGAGTGTTGTAACACACTTTCAGACTTTTCTAGGATTTTATTTAATAATTGGGCTTCTTTATGCTTTAACTGGCCTTATTTTACATCCATAAGCCTCATTTAATGCATCTTTTCAAGGATAATCTCAACACAAATCAACATCCAATCATAATTTAGGTGTTTTTAGGTTGTGTGGCCCAGATTTAGTGATCTAGGACTCATTATCCACCTTGGGTATATGAGTCCCACCTAGGTTTTTGGATCCCAAACATGGTTTTACACCTTTCTAAGCATTTTTAAAAATCATTCCATCAATTATGCCTAATGGGACTCATTTGCCACCTTGGGCGAATGAGTCCTGTCTAGCCTAAAATAAAAAAATAATTCAAATTATTGTAGGGATTTTATCCTCCTATATCTGATGTTGGTGTGTAGTGTTGTAATTTCAAGAATTCTTGCATAATTAAGTAGAAATACGAGGTTATTTCACTCATTTTCACCTAAACATTCAAGAGATCACCTAGCAAGTTGAATGAGCATCCCGATACCAAGTTTTAGTTCAAAATAACATTCAAGTGTTTACAAGAGAATTCAAGAGCATTCAAGAGTAGATTATCAATCATTTTAGAGCATTCTTCAAGCATCAAGTATCATGTCAAATTCTTCATGCATCATGTTTTTTTTTAGCTAACATTTGTGATGTAGGATTTTATGATTCAAGCTAATATTTCATTCAAGATCTATCACATCCAAGCAAGATTCAAGATCTAAAATAATTGGAGCCATCTCACACATGTTTGCAGCATCTTATTAATAGGTTTTGATGAGTTGCAACATCATATTTTGTTCATTCATTATTTTCTTTTACTATTTCATTTGATTTCAAGGTTTGATAACCAAAATGAGGTTTCACCAAGGAAATCCCCTATCCACTAACAAAACAACATTTTCCCCTCTCTTTAGTGTGTGATTTAGAGATTTAGATTGAAGATACATTGAAGAGAAATTTTGGAGAAAGTTTTCAAAGTGCCTAAAGTTGTCAAAGTTGTCAACTTGCATTGGAGATACTTTGAAGACTTCTACAGGTTTCAAATTAGGGTTCCAAAACTAGAAATCACATGGGAAGCACAAAGCAAACCTTGATTACTAGATTCAAACTTTGAAGCTTTAGAAAATCCTAACTCTATTGAATGGCCATTTTTGGTGTATGAGTCCTAGTTTAGGTTAGAATTTATATTTTTACTAATTCGAATACACATTTGCTAGATTCTTGTTTCTACAAAGAAACCCAGATCTAGAACTGATTCGTTTAACTTGGTGTATGAGTTTTGATTAGCATTATTGTCAAAATTTCTAGAATTTCAAAGCCCCATTCAATCTCCTTCAGATTCCTAGGTGCACACATTGCATATTACATCTTGTTATTCTATTTTATATAAATTTCTAGGTCATTTAGTGAAGCATTGCATCATATTAGGGTTTAGAATTACATCTTTCATTGCATTTGTCTTTTCAAGTCTTAACTTGGTGGTGATCTCCTCATTAGTTTATAATCAGCCCCTAGGACAACCCTATTACAAGATCTCTTTCTCATTTGCATTGAGATCTCTAAGGTTATCCTTGAATGAAATTAGAAAGTGGATGTGCTCTATGTCCTAAACCATATGCAAGCATCCTACAACCATTTTTCTTTCATTTCATTTTCGTGAACCTACATTTAGAAAATTAAAATTTTGATTTGGAGTGCATTATTATCATACATCTTGCTTGCATTAGTATTGCACTAGGGTTTGCATTAGTTAGTTGGCATTCTATGGTTTCTAATTTTGCATTAGTGAAAATTCATATAGATTGCATTTTTAGATCTCAAATCATTTAAATTCATATAAAATTTGGATTTTCACTTAGGATATAGATCATACAATAAAAGAAGCATAAAAATCAATTCAAATTCTCTAATTTTTTTGAAAAAAACCCTCACTAGGACTCATATTCCCATTAGGGTGAATTAGTCCCATTGCAGATTCTGCAATGCATTTTTCAAAATTGAAAGCTTAGTTTTTGTGGTCATGTTTGTTGTTGATACATTTTTGTTTTAGTTTATAGATTTTTTGTTATATTCATTTCATTTTTTCTATCTTATATTGTATTTGCATTCATTTTTCATTTAGAAGCACTTGCATGAGTATTTGGTGTCTTATTGCTAATATTGTAGTGAGATGAAGTTTGAGACTCATGTCATCTCGTGATAGCACAATCATCATGAATCTTGGGTTACCTAGCTCTTTCAATCCTAGTATTGACACTAGTACACTAGGTATGGACCATACCCTGAACAACTCTCTACCTTCAAGTAGTGTGACGCATGTTGAAACAATGGTTGCTAGTGTTCCGCAAGCAAACATAATTTAAATCAATGAAGACTTAGAAAACCTACAACATCAAGTATATAATGACAACATTTCAACTTCCTCCATCCCTAATATACATAATATTCATTGCATGCTTGAAAGTGAAGATGGACTTGACCTTATGAAAAACATAGTTCAAATCTTTAGAAAAAACCTTACATCAACCACTAGTTGTCCTTTACCTACAAGCAATGTAACAAGACAAGGAGTGATTCAAATTCCTCCTCCAAAAACAATTTCCTCAATTCATACCTATACCAACTCTCAAGTCACAAAAAAAATGCAACCAACTAGTAATGTGATTCCATCCTTGGGTATTTCCGCTACCATCCTTAGTACCCTTGTGGCATCGCATGTCACAATCCCTACTACCTTACCACATATAAGCATTCCATTCCATACACCATTTCACCTTTCTCACGTCCATCTCATAATAGAAGCAATGAACCCCTCATAAATCAACTATTCCAAATGCTTTCACCCCTTCAAAACCAAATTTCCACCATCAACCAAAATCAAATGGCCTGCACCTACATATTATGTCAAAATCAACCCCTTGTCCTTAGAGATCATATTGCAAACAATGATGCCACAAGGTGTACAGGTTATTAGATTCAAGAAATATGGGGGAAAGGGAGATGCTTCGAACCATGTTAATGCTTTTACTACCCTATGTAGTGAATTTTTCCTGGATGATAAACTCTTGGATAAACTTTTCCCTAGGTCCTTGAAAGATATTTCCTTGGACTCTTTATTACCAAACAATTCAATTTTTTCATTCAATGAACTTGTTGAGGCATTTTTCAACCATTTCTATGTGCATATGACCCTTAAGATGACCTTGGCCAATTCTATGAGATGGAATAATAAAGAAGAAAATATTACTAAATTTATTTCACGCTATCAATTGCTTTATTCCCAAATCAATGTCAAGGTTCCCAATCCTCAGCTTCAAATAATGTTACCATGATGAAATTCCCCTCCTTCATGCACCTATGTACTACCCTCCATGATTATAAAAATTCAATTAGTATTTGAGATACAAAATCCACATCTAGTCGTACTAAGAAATCTGAGTTTGCAAACTAGAACAAAGGTTTCCTTCAATTCAATCCCCCTGAAAAAACAAGTCAACATGTCAATAACTAGGTAGTTTTTATTAAAGTCATGATACCCTTTAGCTATGGGGACCCAAAAATAAAATTCACTGCTTTACCTGATACCCTTCATAACATAATGAAAAAACTTTTAGAAAAACAAATGATTACCTTGCCTCTCATTAAAACTACTGATCCTAATAAACCATATCCCACTAACTATAGACCAAATTCTTACTACTATAATAACTGAAAAAATAGATATGATAGAGAATGTTGTAAGCATCTTAAACATCTTGTGCAAAACCTCATTGATTCTTGTTGCAAAGTTTTACCAACCCTATGCCTAATCATAACATTTCATTTGTCAAAGCTAGCAAAAATACAAAGAATGATGTCATGAATGTTGATATGGATGATGATAACAATGATACTTTTAAACATGAGCCTATAGATAATGATCATATGGATGATATGGTAGGAGTAATAGACACCATTCCTTGTAAGGGCCAAACTAAAAATCCTCCTGACATTTCTTTCTCCTCTATGGATATACTTAAACATGCACCCAATGGTCCTCTTTACATAGCTGGACATATGTATGATAAGCCGGCTAATGGCATACTCATAGATCCCGTATGTAGAGAGAATGTGATCACCGAGGAATTCCTACTTCTGTAAGATCTCTATCAAGATATATATGATAAATCGAAGCATGGATTAAGATGCATAATGGTTTTGCTTTCCCTATGATGGGATGAATCACTCTTCCTTTACAAATAGGACCGAAAAAATTAGAAATATCATTCTCCATCATCCCGCAGTGGGACCAATTTCATGTGAAGCTAGGCTATCCATGAATTTGGTCCATGAATGCATTCCCTTCGGTTGTGCATAAATGCTTAAAGTTTTTGTGTCACAATGAAATTTTCACTGTCCATCATAGTGGCTTTAACCCTTTGTCTTCCCATGGAAACTTTCCTTAGATTTCTTTTGGCCTGAGCATATAGAACCTATCAAACCTCAAGAAGAATTATTTTTTTAATCCTATCAAAAGTTCAAGGAAAAGAAAATAGCAGAATTATCCCTCTGAAAATTGCCTCAACCTACAACTAAGCCTACCATGCTTGATGAAACCATAATTGATCCTAAGGAAATTGCAAACAACTAAGACCAAACTAAGACAAAAACTTCACCTACTTCCTACAAAAGACCAAGAGATAACAAAAACAATCTCGTCACACCTCCTAGAATAAAACTTACAAAATAAAATAGAAAGTGGTTGAACAACCTCCTATGGTTCCTTTCATTCCTTCCCTTGGGGAAGAAAAGAAACCTATTGTTGATCATCCCACTCCTACACAAACATAACTTGAAAACTGAACTTTAAAGAAACAAAGGTGCTAGAGAGCGTAGCCGTAGACATTGCGCCCTTGCTTCCAAGTAATATGAAGAAATAAACAAAGAAAATCAAAATCCAAACTCGAATGAAGAAATTCATAGTGAATCTACCCCCACCCTAAATTAGAGAGACCCTATAATACAATCACAACAAGTGTTGAACCCTTATTCATACATTATCATTCGACCTCCTCTCATGATTAATGTAGATGAAAATGATGACGAGATTAATAAAATTGATGAAGAGGTTCTTAATGAGTAGAACACATTTTTTCCTCTTCCACGATCTTAAATGAAAATTCTCCTAAGAAGAATGTTGAACATGGTGATGGCCCTAGTTTGGAACTTTTTATTGTTCCTTTGGCTAGTTTTCTACCTTTGGTATACAATGAACATGATTGGGATGTGTACAAACTACTTTAGGTTGACACACATGTGCCTAACTAGTTTCCTTCCATTATTTCTTTTTCTTTTTGTGTGATTGCATGTGCCTATTGTGATCCATCATGATTTTATGTTTGATGTATTTCTCTCTTTGTCACATTCCTCTATTTGTGTCTTCATTCTTCTCTATTTCATAAATCTTTATCTTTTCCCCTTTTATCTCTATTTTGTATTTTCATTTTGGGGATGATGCAAGACATCAAGATATTCATGTCTCTTCCATGTTAACCAAAAAGTTTTTCCTTCATCTTTTCTATTTGTCTTGTGTTTTTATTTTGGGGATGACACAAGGCCTCGAGATATTCATGTCTCTTCAATATTGACCCAAAAAAAATTTTAATTTTTTTTAATTTTTATTGTGTTTTCCTTTTTGGGATTATGCAAGACATTGAGAAATTTAGGTTTCTTCCATGCTGACTCAAAATGATTTTTCTTTGTTTTTCGCTCTCTTTGTGTCATTCTTCTAGTTCTATGTGTATTTGGGGAATGATGATAGTTCTGAGCTCTATAAAAACATTGTATCAAGAACATACTAACCCCAAATCCATAGATCCCTTATGTGTTTGGTGTTTTAATTTTGGGGGAAGCCCCTTTATTTTCTTGGCATGACATAGCTTTATTTGGAAACATATGACTTAGCATAGGGCTTTTCGAGTTATCTCTCACATCTTCTTAATTAATTTATTCAAATTCTTGGTTGGATTTTATCCTCCTAGATCTGATATCAGCTTGTAGTGTTTTAATTTTGAAACTTCTTGCATAATTAAGTATAAATACGAGGTTATTTATCTCATTTTCACCTAAGCATTCAAGAGATCAACTAGCAAGTTGAATGAGTATCCGAATAGAAAGTTTGAGTTCACAAGGGAATTCAAGTGTTTACAAGAGCATTCAAGAGCATATTATCAAGCATTTTAGAGCATTCTTCAAGCATCAAGCATCATGTCAAAGTATTCATGCATCATTTTTTTTTGAGCTAACAATTGTGATGTAGGGTTTTATGATTCAAGCTAATATTTCATTCATGATCTATCACATCCAAGAAAGAGTCAAGATCTACATCCATTAGAGCCATCTCACACATGTTTGCAACATCTTATTGATAAGGTTTGGTGAGTTGCAACATCATATTTTTTTCATTCATCATTCTCTATTCCTATTTCATTTGATTTCAAGGTTTGATTACCAATATGGGGTTTGAGCAAGGGAAACCCCTATGCACTAGCAAAATAATATTTTCCCCTCTTTGTATTGTCTTATTTGTGGATTTAGATTGAAGATACATTGAAGAGCAAGTTTAGAGAAAGTTTTCAAAGTTCCTACAGTGTTCAAAGTTGTCAACTTGCATTGGAGATACTTGGAATATTTCTATAGGTTGCAAATCAGGGTTTCAGATCCTGAAATCAATTAGGAAGCACAAAGTAAACCTTCAAGACTAGATTCAGACTTTGAAGCTTTAGAAAATCCTAACTAGACCGATTCACCAATTCTAGCGTATGAGTCCTATTTTAGGACAAAATTTAGGTTTTTATAGATTTAAATACCCATTTGGTAGATTCTTATTTCTCCACAAAAACTCAGATCTAGGATTGGTTCGCCCAACTTGGTGTATGAGTCCTAATCAAAATTAAAGTTAGAATTTTTAGCATTTTAGAACTCCATTCAATTTCCTTTAGATTCCCAGTTGCACACATTCCATTTTACAACTTATTATTCTAATTTATATGCATTTCTAGGTCATTTAGTGAAGCATTGCATCATATTAGGGTTTATCATTACATCTTGCATTGCATTTGTCTTTCCAAGTCTTAACTTGTTGGTGAACTCCTCATTAGTTTACAATCAGCCCCTAGGATAGCCCTATTGCAAGATCTCTTTCTTATTTGCATTGATATCTCTAGAGCTATCCTTCAATGAAATTGGAAAGTGGGTGTGTTCTATGTTCTAAACCATACAAAAGCATCCCAACCCATTTTTCTTTCATTTTAGAACCTAATTTTAACTAGTTTTTCATTCAATTTATGAGGCGTAAAATGCATAAATAATAATGAGAAATTAATCCTAATAGTTATAACAAGATATAGGGAGGCTTTCATATGTTGAATTTATATGTACCTTGCTGGAAAAGTATAGTTTTGGGCCTCATTAAGGACCCATTCGCCTAGTGGCAAATGGGTCCCTGTTAGGGTTCTAGAAAAGTGATTTATGGTCTTTGTTCTTCAATGTCTTCATTCCCAGCTCTGAGGTGTTCAGCCCTCGAATGCTAGAAATAAATTATGTAGAGTAATTTCCATGATCTTGCAATAAATAGGACAACTTTTACAACTTTGCAAAGTACTTTGAAAATTTTTGCAACTTTTCTTCTCCAATTGATCTTCAATCTAAAACCTACAATAACACATCAAGAGAGAAGAAAAAAAGAATATTGTTAGGGAATAGGGATTTTCCTTGGTCAAACATAATTTAGGTAATCAAGCCTTATGATGAAAAAATGAAACATGAACATGAGACATGAAACATGGAACATGAAACACTGATACCTTAGATGAAGTCTTGGATTATAAATTAGAAATATAGCATGAAGTTTCCATAAGGAATGTAGATCATTATCTTGAATTTTTATGTGAAACAATTCTTAAAAGGCATAGGAAAAATAAGAGGGGGGGTGAATCAATTGTCACCAAATTCAAACATAAAACTCCTAACAGTTATCAACTTCGCAACCATACAATTTTGTTATTAAGTATGAACATGAAATGCATATAACAAAAAGTAAAATCAACACAATGAACACCAGGTTTTACATGAAAAATAAAAAAAGGGAAAAACCATGGTGAGGATCAACTCACAATATAAAGTGAGAAAAAATGAATACAAGAGGCTTACTACCTAGGGCTCACTACCTAGAATAGGACTCACTATCCAGATACAAAGGCTCATTGCCTACAGAAAGGACTCACTAGCCAACAAGAAGGCTCACTGCCTATAGATACAAAATATAAAAAAAATATCAACCCCAAAAATTTACACACATCCGCACCCTTGATCAGAAGATTGCAGAAACCTTCAGCTCTCTACTTTCAGGAATCTAACATAATAAAGTATTGCTGCCTTAACTCACTGTTGCACAATTTTTCTCTTCACTTGTGGCTTATTTCTCTACTTTTTATCATCTAATCCTTTGCATCTCAGCTTGAATTTATACCATATTCAACCTTAAAAACATTCTCCAAGGTTGGCCACATGCACTTCAATTCATAAATTCAAACTAGGTTGACAATTCAACATTCCTATGGTGGAAAGGAATGGGAGTGGACAAATTAAACACTTAACCAATACCAAAAGAAATGTATTGGATCAACCACATGCTTCCTTAATTAAATTTTAAATTCTTCATAGGAAGTGAAAACACCAGGTTGGATAAACCTAATGAAAACACAAATTAACATTGAATTACATGCTTTCCAACAAGAATATAACACACATATGACATAGCATGCTTCTTCATGCACAAAAAAATATCCTAGATACTTCCATATACATCCACAACTAGTGTAACAACCTTAGATCATAGAAATATTTCCAATAGTCCATCTGAACTATGCAAACACACACAACTCTGAAGCTCATCTTTCAGAGAACCAAAACTTGAACATCTCTACCAGAACCTAGAGAACATCATTACAAAAAAATCTCTAGATTTGCAACATCTTAAACAAAACAATGGAGGACTACGAAGTAGAAACATTTCTTCCAATCCATAGATAACCAACACTTCCAAAATAGTTCGCACACCAGTGAACATAACTTCAACCTTCCATAAAACCAACATCAACAAATCAAGATATATCACAAACAAATCACCAACAACAAACCTTCAGATCCGCATGAGCATAGTATCAACATGAAAGAAATGTGGAGCACACATCGAAGCACATTTTGAACGCATACATAACTTTGACTTCACTCTTTACTAATTTTCTCAAAAGCACTTGGTAACCCATTATTTCAGAACATCTGCAACATCATAAGGATAACTCCATGTACTCACAACATCTCAATAGAATCTCAACTATACATGCACAATCTGCAACATTTTAAACTGTGTTGAAATAAATGATAACATTAACGACAACACCACCAAAATTTCTCATACTTCTAACAACAATGCTTTAATTGGATCTTCAATACTACATCAACACATTAGCTCAACAACATGCATGATACACTATGCCTTTGACATGATGATATGAATCATGATTGCTACAATAAAAATTGGATAATCCAATGGTGTAGACACATTAGAAGGGTCCTCAAAGAGAAAAATCTATTATGTGCAACAAGAGTCACACAACAGAAGCAACACATAATATGGAGGAAACTATAGATTCAAACATTCTTATTATCAAAAACTTTGATTAAAATTGATCGGCAACATCTGGGCTTATAGATTCGGCTCATACGCTTGATACAACATGCTCAAAATACAATATTCCTATATGCTCCTTAATTCGAGCTGAAATCCTACATATCATATCTACATTAATCTATTTAGTCAACTACTACTATCCTAATGATCATTACAATGCTTTATATCATATTCGTAGATCCATAATCTTTTGCATTAGTCAAATATCATTACGATATACATTGAAAGAAAATGTAACATGTGCATGAAATAGGTTGGCCTCAAATATGAATTTCTCCTTGGTGGGTGGATAGGATGAAGTTTGGACCTAAATTAAGGTCGGGGACACTCCACGGAACAATTTGGAACATACCGTAAGGATCTAAATGTTATGGGAAAGATCCACAAGAGATCAAACTAGCTATTAGGCTTGAAACTTATTCATGTGCTGGTTCTTGAAACTATCAATTAATCGGGGAGTGATAACTTTCCAGAAAAAGATCCAATAGTGCTGAAATCTTGGAATGAGGAAAATGAACATGTCTAAAATGAAAATGTAGATCCGTTGGGTCAGGTGAGCAAATATATTGAATCCACCAACTTGAACTGAACAAGAACTGAACACAAACAAAATTGGGATGAAAATATTTTTTGTTGATGCAAGATTGCCAAGAACCAAGGATGCTCTTGTATCAGACTTCTGGGGTTATTTGAAAAGTGAGTTCATCACTTTTTTGGGGCTAAAGGAAAACCAATGTGGTCTACCTCAGCCTAAGAAATCCAAGAAGAATCTGTCATTGGTTTGGCTTTCCACTTCATAAAATATTCTTTGTACTGTCTTCCACGAGTTTTCCTCCCATCTCTCATATCCAAAATCTCTTCTATCTCATCTGATTCTTGTTTAGGAAATTGTTTCTGCAATCTTGTTTTACTATCTTCACTGAATTCATCTTCATGGTACTGATGTAGATCTGCAATGTTGAATATAGATGATATACCCATGCCATCTAGTAACTCTACTTCATATGCATTTCCTGAATCAAATTTCTTCAAAATATTATAGGGTCCAATATTTCTCATCTTGAGCTTATTTTATGTGCCAACTAGAAATATTTCCTTCCTCAAATACATCATCACTTCATCTCTAACTTTGAACTCCTTATGTCTCTTCTTTTCATCTGCTCGTTCCTTATACTTTTGGTTCATATCTTCCAATTGTTGCTTTACTTGAGTATGCACTTTATGCACTTTCTTCATATGTTATGAAAATTCCTTTGCTTCTACACTCCTTTTGTCTTCCTTACTAATATTTCACAACTCTGATATACCTCTTGGATGAATTCCAATAACAATCTCAAAAGGTGTCTTTCTTGTACTCCTGTTCACTGAATTATTGTATGAAAACTCTTCTTGTGCAAGGACTAAATCCTAACTTTCGGTCTTCTCTCCAACCAAACATCTCAAAAAATTCCCCAAACTCTAGTTTACTACCTTTTTCTATCCATCAATTTATGGGTGAAAATTAGAACTAAAATTTAAATATGTCTTTAACTTCTTCCAAAGTATCCTTCAAAAATAACCAACAAACTTCATATCTCTGTCTAAAACAATACTCCTAGGTAATCCATGTAATCTGACCACTTCCTTGAAAAATAATCTACTACATGTATAGCATCTAGTGTCTTCTTACAAGGTATGAAATGTTCCATTTTATAAAATATATCCACCACCACAAATATAGAATAATTACCTCTTAGTGTCTTCGACAAGCCAAGTATGGAATCCATGTTGATATCCTCCCAAGGTCTCTCTGAAACTGCCAAAGGCTTATACAATCCCATATTCTGACTACTCCCTTTTACAACTTGACAAACTTTACAACTCTGCAAAAATTTCCTAACATCCTTATGAATCTATGGCCAAAAGTAACTCTCACTTACCGATGATATTGTCTTATCAATTCCAAAGTGTCCTGCCAATCCTCCACTATGTTTTTCTTTCACCAAGTTATCCCTTATTGAACTCCAAGGTATATACAACTAATTCCCTTTTAACAACATATCCTCCTAAATGAAATAATCTAACCACTGACTCTTGTCCTCCAAGAGTAGTTCTTTACAAGCTCTCCAAGGTTCTACAAATCTTGGTCTTCTTCATACAAGTTCTTCAATTCATCAAATCCTAATACCTCCACTCTCATCTCTTCTAGTAAATTACTTCTCCTAATCAAAGAATCAAAAACTCTATTTGACTTGCCACTCCTATGTTTCAAAAAAAAATTATAAATTTGCAAGAATTCTACCCATCTCATGTGTCTCTGATTCAACTTACCTTGATTGTTAAAATATTGCAATGCTTGATAATTTGTATACAACACAAACTTGTAAGGAAACAAGTAATGTATCCACTTCTTCAAGGCTTGAACTATGGCATAAAACTCTTGGTCATACACTAAATATCTTCTCCTATCATCATTCAATTTCTCACTAAAATAAGCTACAAGTCTCCCTTCTTGACTTAGTACTACTCCAATTGCATTTCCACTTACGTCATAGTCTACCTGAAATAATTTATGAAAATATGGTAAGGTCAAAAGAGGCTGCTCAATCACCTTCTATTTCAACAACTCAAAACTCTGATTTTCTCCAGACATCCACCTAAAATCCTTCTTATGTCCTCTCACTGCTTTTGTCATAGGATTGCAAATAGAAGTGAAATTCCTAATGAACTTTTGGTATAAACTAGCCAATCCATGAAATGATCTTACCTCTCCAATGCTTTATGGTGTAGGCCATTCAACAATGGCTCTTACCTTCTCAGGATCCATCTTCAATCCATCCATAGATATCAAAAATACCAGATATACCAATTCTTCCTTCATGCAACTACACTTCTTAATGTTTATCAGTAACTGCTCTTCTCTCAACCTCTGTAAAACTTTTCTTATATGCAACAAATGTTCTTCTCTAGTCTTACTAAAAATAAAGATGTCATCTAAATAGAAACTCACAAACTTACCCAAGAATCTCTTCAATACATCATTGATCAGCCTCATGAAATTAGTAGGTGCATTTGTTAGTCCAAAAGGCATCACCAACCACTCATACAATCCTTCATTTGTCTTGAATTTTTTCTTCCACTCATCCCCTTCTCTAATTTGTATCTAATGATATCCACTCTTCAAATCCATCTTTGTAAAGTATTTAGCTCCACTCAAACAATCCATTATGTCATCCATGTAGGGTATAGGAAATCTATACTTCACCGTGATTTTGTTTATGGATCTAGAATCTATACACATCCTCCATTCTCCAACCTTCTTAGGTGCTAGCACAATAGGTACTGCACAAGGACTTAAGCTCTCTTTGATCAAACCCTTCCACAAAAATTCTTGCACTTATCTATTCAACTCTTCATTCTCTTTCGGTGTCATCCGATGTGTTGCTTTATTAGGAAAACTAGCTCCAGGAAACAAATGCATGCAATGACTAATACTCCTCACAGGTGGCAATTGATCAGGCACATTATCTAAAATGATATTTTTCATATTCTATAAGCAATTCCTTTATCTCCTCTAGTTTTTATTTTGCAAGCTTCAAGTCTCCAGCCTTCATAGGAACCAAGGCATAGCACATTTTCTCATGTCTTAGTCCATCCATAAATATCCTTCCATCAACCAAACAAACCCTAGCATTCTTACAAACCTCAACTTTAGGAACATCCTCCAATGGGAACAAAGTCTGCTTCATCCAATTATCAACAATGGTATATGTATTCTACTTTCCATCATGAATAGCCTATCTATCATATTGACAAGGCATTCCCAGCAAAACATGGCATACATCGATAGGCATGATATCACACAAAAATTCATCATGATAATTTTCTATTTTCAATTTCACCAAACATTGTTCACTTACTAGTATCTTATGCTCATTTTGAATCCATGATATCTTATAGGGCTTTAGGTATTTCAATATTTACAACTTCAATTTGGTCACAATTTCTTCAGAAACTAGGTTCTCTAAGCTTCCACTATCAATAATAACTTTGCAACATTTACTAGATAACTTGCATATAGTCTGAAACAAATTCTTTCTCTGGAATGGTTCCTTCTCCATCTCACTTTGACACAATACTCTTCTATTCACCAACACTTCTCCATCTTCTAGTTTATTAGATGATCTGACATGATCCTCCTTAGAAAAGAATGTTCTTCTACTATTTTTTGTCTTTGTACTTGTCTCTCCTTGATTACATTCAAATGATTTGTGTCCTCCACCACACTTAAAACAAGGTCCCTTGAATACTCTTTTCTCCTATACTCTATCATATTTTCTATAACCCTCATCCCGATAACCACTGTATGCTCCTCTTCGATAAGATGTTCCATCATCTATATGGTATAAATGATCATTCTTACTAACTTCCTTATCTTTATTATGATCTACAAAAGATCCTCTTCCTCCAATAAAAGTTCTTCCTCTTTGAAATCTTCCACCTCTTCCTCTCTATCTTTGCTCGTGTCTTTTATTCAGCTTCTCTTTTTCTTTTGGGGTAGATTGATATGCTTCTTCCACACTCTACAACTTAATCAAACTTATCTCATCCTATATAGATGACATCAATCCATTCACATATATGGCTACTTGCTTGATCTCATCCTCCAAATGTTCAGATCTGATATTCAACTTGTAGAGCTCCTCAATATTCTCTCACACTTGACTCCTTTTGCTTCAAATTTTGCAACTTCTGAAACAAGTTGATCTAATAGTCTACAAGAATATACTTTATCTTTAACTTATTCACCATTTCATCCCATGATCTTATATTTTCCTTTCCTCTTCTTTTCCTAGCTATCTGGAAATGCTCCCCCCAAAGGGATGCATGTCCTTTCAACTTTGTACAAGAAAATTTCACCTTCTTTTCCTCAGTGGTACCTTAAAAAACAAAATGCTTCTTCATATTTGTTATCGAATCAAGAAATTCATCATAATCCAACTTACCATTATAATCTAGTGGATTGAAATGTGGTTTAGTATTTTCTCTAGTTAGGGCTCTTATGAACCTCTCTTCACCTTTATCCAAGCTAGGTTGATCTTCTCTTTCCCTTTCTTCCTGTACTTCTACCTCTTCATCACTCACATCATCAACTAGCTGAACTCTCCTTTAGGCCATTCCAATTGCATCTAATCTAGCAACAATTCCTCTCAACATCTCCATCATAGTTGGATATGCATTTCCACATGCCCCATTTCTTCTACCATTTCTTCTTCCTACCATCTTTACATAAGTCCTCTCCAGATGTAGGTTGGATCCTTAGTCTGCCACCCTACAACAAATCTTCAACAAGAATCAAGAAACTTTGGTGATCTCTCACATAATGAATCTTGTTTTGATACCAATCTGGTGTAGCCATAGTAGGAGGGTCCTCAAAGAGAACAATTCAGACCATATAGAAAGAGTCACACAATAGAATCAATATGGAATATGGAGGAAAATGTAGATTCAAACATTCTTATTATCATAAATTTTGATTATAATTGTCTGACAACATCTGGGCTTACAAATTTGGCTCACAGGCCTGGTACAACATGCTCAAAATACAATATTCCTATATGATCCTTCATTCGAGCTAAAATCCTACATATTAAATCTACATTAATCTATGTAATTGAATTATGCTATCCTAATGATTGTTATATTAATGCTTTATATCATATCTGCAGATCTAGAATCTTCCATGTCTGCCAAAGATCATTACAATCTCTGATGAAAGAAAATGTAACATATGCATGAAATAGGTTGGCCTCAAATTTGAATTTATCCTCGGTCGGTGTATAGGATGAATTTTGGACCTAAATTAAGGTCAGGGACACTCCACATAACAATTTGGAACACACTATAAGGATCCACACATTACAAGAAAGATCCACAAGAGATCAAACTAGTTGTTAGGATTGAAACTTATTCTGGTGCTAGTTCTTGGAACTGTCACTTAATCCAAGAGCGATAACTTTCCAGAAAAAACATCCAATCATGCTGAAATATTGGAATAAGGAAAATGAACATGTCCATAATGAAAATGTAGATCTGCTAGGTGAGGTGAGCAAATATGATGAATCCGCCAACTTGAACTAAACAAGAACAAAACTGGGCTGAAAATATTTTTTGTTGATGCAAGATTGCCAAGAACTAAGGATTCTCCTACATCATCCACCCTCAAATGTCCTCTTGAATGCTCTTTAATTCTCTATAATGCTCTTGTGAAGATTGATTTATCTCATGAAAGTCTTCTATAGGGTAAGTATGTAAAATTACCTTATGTTTATTCTAAGTCTAGATTGTTTATCCAAAACCATTTACAAGTAGAACGCAATGTCTAATATGCAAACAACACACATGCACTCACTCTAGGGTAGTGGAACCTAAGGCTATCCACTAGTTGAGTATCATGAAAAGGCGACAAATGAGAGAATCATATTAGCCTCACATACCATATCAAATTTATCCTCCTGACAACTTTAATAAGGCACCACAATTCTAAGTGCTTATGAATGTTATTTCTATAAGTTTTTGTTCAAAGGGATCTTGTTTCATGTAAGGTATTATTCTTAGGGAACATCATGCCTAATGTATCGAAGAGAGGAAAAGTCAAGAATATCATATTACCACTTATGGGATACCTCATTTCACATCATTCCACTAAGGGAAAGTTGTATGCTTTGACATATCACACTCTTGGAGGACATCAAAACCAATGAAACCACCAAGAAAAGGATGCATCATAAGAAAATTAAAATCACACCATGAAATATGAAAAATGTCAAAATATTTCATCGGTGTATGCCCCCACTTTAAAGTAGTTGCTAACACCATTTTTGTGAGCAACTGCTTTAAAGTAGCCAATATTTTCTCCTTAGACATGATAGATTTCCTTGAAGAACACTATGCCAAGTAATATATTTTCAAAATAAAGCTACACCATGAAAAAGGAGGGAGGGGTTTCCCCCAAGAATATATAAGGGATCTAAGGATTTCAGGTCAGTATGTCTTTGCTACAATTTTATTTTAGAGCTTGAAATAGTCCTCATTCCCCAAATACTCATAGAACTAGAAGAATGACACATAGATATTGAAAACAAACAAAAATACTTTTAAGTCAACATGGAAGAAACCTAAATGTCTCAATGCCTTGTTTCATCCCCAAAAGGAAAATAGAAGATAAAGAAAAGATAAAGGATAATATTTTGGGTCAATATGGAAGAGACCTAAATGTCTCAATGCCTTATGTCATCCCCAAAAGGAAAACACAAGACAAATGAAAAAGAATAAAATGTGTACGAAATAGAGAAGAATGTAGATACATATACAAGAATGCACAAAAAGATAGAGACACATCAAACAAAACATCATAGGGGATCACATTACTCAGATGAAATCACACAAAATAAAATGAAAAAGAAAACAAAGCAAAAGAAAAGGCACATTTGCGTCAACCTATAGCATGTAATCTGCATCCCAATATCAGTCAGTTTAAATGAAAAGAAGACAACTAGCCAAAGGGACAACAACAAGTGTCAAACTAGGGGAAGCACCAAGTTCAACACTCTTTCTAGGAGATTTTTCATTTGATCTCATAGAAGTGGAAAACAATGTATTCAATTCATTATGCACTTGTTTATCAATCTTTGCAATGTCAATGTCATCATCTAGATTAATCACAATAGTATGTCGAATGATAATGTCTCTTGAAGGTTTTTATTTATGTTGTGGCGATGGTATAGAGCCATCTTGGATTGATTTAAGTAAGTTAAATTTCATTTTTTTGTTTTTTTTCTTCTTGATTTTGTAACATATGAGCAATAGCACGTCTTTGCCAATGCTCTCTAGCATTTATGGTTCTTTTCAATCCTTTGTCAATTTTTGTTTGTGTAGGAGTGGGTTTGTTAATCATAGGTTTTTTTTCTTCCCTTGGGAGAGGAACAAAAGGAACCACAAGAGGTTGTTCAACCACTTTCTCTTTAGCTTTATAAACTTGTTTGAGTTTAGGAGGCACAACGGGATTGTTTTTTGTTATCTTGTCGTATCATAAATGAAATTGCAGAAGGTTTTTTTATAGGTTGATTTTGGGTGGTTAGAATGACCTTTGGTTAAATCATTGTTTCATCAAGGATAGGTTTATCCATGGAGGGTTGAGGCATGTTTCTAGTAGACTATTCTCCTATATTCTTTTCCTTGAACTTTTGAAAGGATTTTAAAAAGAACTCCTCACGAGGTCTAATAGGTTCAATAGGCTCCAACCAAAATAATTTCAATGAAAAGTTCCCTCGGGAAGACACGGGATAAACCCACTATGATGCACATTAAAAATATCATTGCCAATGGGAAAATTTCAACATTTATGAACAACTGATGGGATAGAATTCATGGAGTAAATCGATGGATATCCTAACTTCACACGAAATTGGTCCAATTGTGAAATGATGGTGAATGAGACATTTAATGTTTTTAGTCCAACTTTCAAAGGAAGATCTATCGAGCCAACCATAGGACAAGCAAAACCATTATGTATCTTGATCCATGCCTTCAGGTTATCACATGTATCTTGATGGAGTTCATGCATGAATATGAATTATTTAGTGATCATATTCTCTCCTCATATGAGATCATTAAGTATTCCATTAGTAGGCTTGTTATTGATTCTTCTGGCTATGTAAAGATGACCATCAGGCACATGTTTAAGTATGTATTTTGTGAAAACTCAATATCAAGAGGCATTTTATTTGATCCCTTATGAGGTCTAGCTTTAATAAATTTTACCAATTTAATGGATTGTTCTTAATTTTCATCTTTTATATTTTCATCATCTGTTACAACATTCATTACATCATTCTTTGTTTCACTATCTTTTACAAATGAAATAGTGTGCTTCGATATGGGATTTGTAAATATTTATAAATTATAGTTAGGAGGAGCTACAGAATTATTTCCTTGATCATTCACACCACCAATTTGAAGTTGATTATTATCAATAAGGTCGTGCACAAGATATTTAAGGTGCTTACAATATTTCGTACCATGTCCATTTTATCAGTGATAATGGAAATATGAGTTTTGTGAAAAGCTTGCGGGAATTGGTCTATTAGGAGAACACTCTTTAATAGGAGTTAAGGAAAGCATATTCTTTTTAACAAGCTGTAACATGATATTCTATTTCTATCGCCAATGGAAAAGGGAATTTTTGTGTTTATAACAGCCACCTAGTTATTAGTTTATTGACTTGGATGAGGGGATTTCAGTTCTAAAAGGCTCCTATTTTTCTTCTTGAAATGTTGAGTAATTATTTTGATTGCGGATTCAGATTTTTTAGGATGGCTAGGGGGATTTTTCACATCATGACCAAAAGCAATATTCTAATAATCATGAAGGGCTATACATAACTTTGTAAAGGATGGGAATCTCAACATCTCAAGGTTTTTTTTGAGTTTTTTTTGTAAGTTGGAAATAAACATTTGTTTAAGGTTAAGGCATGTGCATGATCATCACGGAAAAAATAGGCCCTTAAGTGGCAAAAAACAAACAAATCAAAGTTAGGAAACCTGATGTAAAAATTTGAATAAGTTATCTATAGTATTTAAAAAATATGTAAGAATAGAATTTGTAGCAAATTGAATGTAGTTTCTAAACTACTAGGCTTATTTTAAAAAAGCGAAAATCTATTTCGTGAAAATTTGAAATTTCAATGCACTAGTACTTAAATTTTAGGGAAAAAATAAGTAGGTGTCTGTTTGACCACCCTAACCACAATAAAATGATAATATTTTTTTATAAGATTTCAGATATAGGTAGAGGACTCATGTCCCAATGTGATGCATATTCTTTTGTATTAATTATGATTTTTTTATTCCAACTTTTATAAAATATAAAAACTCGTATGTCCTACCACCTTAACTTGGTCAAAACTTCATGAAATTCATTTTTTTATTTTTTTAGTCCTATAGTATGCAAAGTATAGAATGTGGTGAATGTTTTAGATTCAAAAAATGTGATACCATTTGAAATCTATAGATTTTTTTCAATCAACCTATCAATTAGAACTTTAGTCATAATTCAAATAGGAAATAAATAATAATTATTTATTAAATTAAAAATAAAGCATAATTTATATTGGTTGAAAGCTAATAATCTCCTTTAAAAACCCTTATTGTTTCATCAATTTAGGGTAAAAAAAATTTGTCAACCACATACCCCGTATATACCCATCATATTGCCACTTTTTCGCCGATCATGATCCTGTACATACCCATTAGCATAATGAATTTTAATGTTTACTTCTAAATTATAAAATGCTTGGTGTCTGGCTATGAATCAGTTAGTTTCTCATCATCCTTTTGTTTGCAAGTCATTAAATTAGCTAGCGTCATCTTGGGACCCATGTGAAGTTGGAAGTTGTTGTAAAAGGCATCAAAAAGTTCATTAAATGAATAAATTAAAGTATTCGATAGGGAAGAGAACCAATCTAATGTAGTATCCTTCAAGGATTTATGGAATATTTTAGCCAAGAGTTTATCTTCAAAGATGAAATCAATAAATAGAGCTGGAAAAGCAAAAACATGGCTAAGAAGATCTCCTTTCCCACGATATTTCTCAAATTGGGGAACTTCTATACCTCGTGGATTTTGTGCTCTCAATATCTCTAGGGATATGGGATTGGTTTTTATGTATTGTGTAGGTTGACTATTGTTGTTTTGAGTTAGGGCTATAATTTTTTATTGAATGGATGACATGGTTTGCATAAGTGTGTTGAGGATAGCATCATTTTTATTGTAAGGTGGAGGGGAATAAGGTGGATTAGTGTACATATGTGGAGGGAAAGTGAATTTTAAGTTTGTGAGGGAGGATGGTTGAGGATATATTGTATTGGATTGCACAAAGCTAGAAGTATCCCTAGCGGAAATACCTAAGTATAATTTATAGTGCTAGTAGGTTCAATGGAACTTTGGTAGGTTGATTACTAGTGTATGTAGGAATGGAAATAAGTATTGTAGAAGATGGAATTGAAGTTCCACCTTGGATTTTAGTACACCCCAAATCTTGATTACAAGTAGTGATGGTAGGATTGGTGTTGTTGACATTAAGCACATTGGTTGTAGGTAGGGAAGTCATGGTAAGTGAAGTATGCATACTATGATTGATAGGGGGTTGACTATCAACACTATTAGTAAGAGAGATAGAAAACCAAATATCCATGGTGAATGGGATATCGTTGGATGATATGAGCCTCGAAATATGTCTAAAAATATTATTTCCAATGGGGTCTTCCAAGTTGTAAAGCTCATATAAGTTTTACAAACTTAGTGTGCAAACCTAAAATGGAAGGAGGCAATGCAATGACCTAGAATGAAATACAATTTTTTAGATTCTAAACAAGGAAATTTATTGATTACACTATGTAAAAATATGAAAATGAAATGTTGTAAATGTAATTTTTAATTTTAACAATGCACTAAATGAAGAAAATTAAGCTATATCTAATTATTTTGAGATTATCCTTAACAAAAGCATTAAATAAGGCTTGTGGATGCAAAATAGGACCAGTTAGAGCATAAATAATCCATGTTTTAACAAGAAGGGCCCAAAAAAGTGTGAAAATGTAAAGGGATACATTTTCCTACACTAAATAAAATATATAAATAATAGATATTATTAAAATAAAATTTAAACAAAAGACAAAATAGTTAGACTTTGGAAGTGGGAATTGTGTAGATTAACATGTCACTAGCCCCTCCCTTTGTGGGAATTGGGATCCCATGGGATGTAACAAGCACCCATGTGGAGGTTATATTAGGGAAGTATCTCACAACCCTCCCCTTTTTCATTTCTTTTAAATTGTTTTCTTAAAGTCAAAAAGTATATATATAAAATGAATCATTTGTGGTTTATTTTTATTTAATCTATTTTTTCAGAGAAATAACAAGAAAGCATAGTAGTTGTTTATGCTCAAAATGAAAAATTTGATTTAAAGCTATAAATCTAAAATCAAAGTTTTAGGATAACACCAATGAAGCTTTTCCTAAATAAAAACTAATGCAAAAAAGTAACCAAAAAAATTAAAAACAAAAGTATCAGCATTCAAAGGAATGTAAACTCCATTTTTCTCCTATCATCAAGAACTTTATTTATGGATTTGGTGCTCACATATTTTCACAAGCACAAATACAACAAGAAGCTTATGATCAACGAAATGTGTAAAGATTGGATATGCTATTGAAATCAAATCTCGAATATGATTATTGATGAGAAGAGAGGGTTTTTATAGATGTCCTCGCATAGTGGATTCATGTTGCGGGAGAGATGTGGGATTAAAGTGTGAAATGGAGAAATGAATGTTTATCACATATTGCTTGATCAAAAGAAATTGATTGAAATGAAAGAAATAAATGGGTGACCCTATGATATAAAGAAGGTTTAGGAATTTAGAATAAATATGGATTTGAGAAGTAATAGATGATTAAGTGGATTTATGCATTTAAATGATTTAATGAAATATATAAATGGATAAAGTTTAATGTGAATTGAATGCATGGATATTTTAATAATAATGTGAATAGAGTTGTGCCATTGAAAATTGGACCCTCTTGAAGAAAGAAACAATTTCATGTATACTTAGACCCACTTTTGAGTCCCTTCATATCATTTCCCCTTTAAAATGGCATTTATAGGCCCCTTAGACCTATTAATTTTGATCTAGAGGCCCCTTTCATATGGGAAATCACATAAAACTTGAACAACAACACTTAATGACATCATATCCTAACAACCAACCTTCAAATAACAGTAGTGAGACCCATTCGCCAACCTTGGCGAATAAGTCCCCTTCTGGTGGGACCCATTTGCCAAGGGTGGCGAATGAGTCCCCTTTGAGGGAAAGTTCAAAATCAAGCGAGAATTTAATTAATTTTGTTACTATTTCTAGTGAATGTCATCCTATTAGGTCTAATTAACAGGAAAATAAGGCATTGTTACCTTTAAATACACATTTTAAGTCATTTTTCACAACTTTTTGATCACTTTTTATCATCTCAAGAGCGAAAAGAAAACTACAACAAAGTTCATAAGAAAAAGTTGAAGTTTTAGGACAACAAACTAGGGTTTTTGCAAGTCTTCGAGCTCACTTACATTGTCAAGATCCAACATTGTAAAGGGTTTATGATGGATTCGTATGGTGAATCATGAAGAAATCTAGGGTGAAGAGGTGCAACTAGCCATCAAATCATGCCTTAGGACTTGATTTCCTATTGATTCCATCTTCCATTGTTACTCAATCTTCAGATCAAGGTTTTTATTGTGATTATTTATCATTTTCATATCATTTCTTATCCTTGTTTTATGTGTTGCAAGGTTTCTAGGAGAGAGATCCTGCATCCTTTCAATAATTCTCGCATAACTTATTCTAGAGCAATAGAATAAGGTTTTTTTTGTCATGATTAAACCTTTCCTAGTCTTTAATACATCTAATCTTAGGGTTTATGCATATTTCTCTCTATTCAAGGTTTTATTACCAATCTATGGGTTTGACCATGGCAAACCCCCCATTAGATCAACAAGTTTAAGTTATTTTGTAGGTATTTCTAGAAATTTGGAATTGGGACTCCGTTAGATTTTGTTGTACATGTGTCAAGGTCCAGATTTGAACTTTGAATTTGTAGAAACCTGAAGGTGGACTGATTCACCACCCTTGGTGAATGAGTCCCACTTGAAATACATAAGTGAGTTTGAAGTTGTTTTAGGTCCCTGATAGTCAGAAATCAAGTTATGTTTAGAAAAAGACCTGACTTGGCACTGATACACCACCCTTGGAAAATGAGTCCTAGTCAGCTAAATTCTAGATTTCATCAGATTTTCAATCTTTTATTCAGTCATCTACAACTATCCAAGTGCACACATTCTCAGAAACAACCCTTTGTTTAGTTAAATATTCCATTTTTTTATCATTATTTCTATTTATTTGCGTAACACACTATGTTTTCAAACATAGCATAAATCCTAGTTTTGCATTGATTTTAGATCATCTTAATAAGTCAATTGCATTTATTTTAGTTAGTTTACATCATATCACATCACACATGTCCTTATTTGAATTAACACATGCATTTTAGGATCTAATCTCTCTCCTTTCAGGGTGAAAAACCCTATAAGTTCAAGAGAAGCATTTGGGTCCTAAAATCTATGTTTCATTTTGGTGAACTTGACATTTTTAACATAATAACATTAAGATTTACATTTCTATATTGAATTTTATGTCTTCTTCATTGTAAGCTCTTGCATAATTTAGATTTCTTAAAAAAATTTCCTTAATACAAGCATTCTTTATCTTATCTTATTACATTTCTTTCATCTCTGTATTTTCATTCTAACGTTATAGTGTATAGATTTCATATTTTCTAGAAAAACACAAAAAAAATAATAAAAATCAGAAAAACATTAAAAAATTCTTCTCCTGGAACTCATTTGCCACCTAGGGTGAATCAGTCCCTTTATAGTTTTTCATTAGAATTTCCAGGTTTTAATTTCTTGCATTGCATATTTATGTTTTTTGTCATTTCCTTTCTATTTTAGTTTTGAATTTTCTCTATTTTTCTTAGCATAGATTTCATTTCTCCTCATGGCATTTATGGATAGTCTTATAATTTTACAAATTCCATTTTTAGTTATCTTTTTTAGTCCTTTTAGATCAGCTTAGATTGAGGAAACTATAGAAAATCTCCAAAACCAATCAAACACTACCTCAAACGATCCCATTAAGCATATGATTCAAATTCGTAATAACATCTCATCCAAGCCACTTAGTAGAGATGATGTTGATAAGTTAGATGAAACCCTCAAGGGTTTCCTATCACTCACTTCATCCTCTAACACTTGTAATGAGACATCTCCAACTCTTACTGAAACATCTTTCCTCAAACCCTTTGATCATGATGACATTTCTTTGTTAGAAGAAGCCCTTGAAGATTTCATCTCACATAAGCCATCTGCTAAGGTTTGTGGTAAAATCCTTATGACACATGATAGTTCACCCTTACAACCTTTTGGGAGTGATGACTTTCCTTTGAAATATGAGTCTCTTCAAGACTCTATCTAATTTAATTCATCCACTATGGTTTTTAATGACATTTCTCATGTTAAGGATGTTCATGTAGTTCAACCAAAATGTATTATTTATCCCCCTTAACATCCGCTCCATCCTTCTAATAAACCAAAACTTACCCTTTACCCACCCTCACATCCCCTTCACCCCTCTAATGTATCACAACAATCTAGTGATGATATTGTTGTTCATACATATAACACATGAAATAACCCACAAACACCATAAATAATTCACCCATCATTACCCTTACCTAATCCTCCTAGTGCTCCTTGTTACCTCCCACCCACAAAGGAGTATGATCTTGTTGCACAATTAAAGAATACTCCCGCTAAAATTTCTCTTTAGGACTTGCTTCAAACTTCACCAAATTATAATACCATCCTTCAAACTTCCTTGAAACAAATCATAGTCCCTCCTAGAACTACTCCGAGTGATGTGACCGCTCTTGTTCAAAAGCATAGTCTTGATATTACTTTTCATCAACATGAGCTCCCTCCTTTGGAGTTACGAAAACAACATGATGCCTTTATGATCATTCCTCAATTTCATCACATAGGTATCAAGTGTACTCTTATAGATAATGGTTCTACTCTTAATGTGTGTAGTGTGAGCCTCCCTGACTACTTGAAAGTGGATAGATCATAGATAAAACCTGAATCCATTTCTATTCAAGGTTTGATAATATAACAAAGCAATTGTTAGGGGTCATTAATTTACCTATTACAGTTGGAGTGATTACTTTGCAGAATCCTATCCATGTCATGCCTTATGAAATTTCATATAATCTACTTCTAGAAAGACCTTGGATTCATGAGATGAATGAAGTCCCTTCAACTCTTCATTGTATCATGAAGTATGTTTATAAAAATCACATATATCAAATTGAAATTGACCCTGAACCTAAGAATTGTTTGTACCTTGCAACGAGAATCATAATTACTGTCAAAAAAATAATTCCAACCTCACACATTGATCCTCTTGACAATAAACAACATGACACAAAACTACCATCTACATTACTTGGTGATGATTGGGGATCCTTAGATTTTACACCTTCATTTATGGGAGATTACATGCTTACGAAGACAACTGATAGAGAACCTGACCAACATGCTATTATGTCCACCCAAAATTCTGAACAATTGTCTCATACATATATCTCTTACAATACAAATGAACATGCAACATACACAACAAATTTTGAAGAGACAAATTATGAATCCCCACCGTCACCACGTGGAATGGAATGACTTAATTGGAAAGGTTATACATTTTTCAAATAATTGGGCTATAATGGAAAAGGGTGTGGAAAACATGAACAAGGTATTCATGATCTTATTGAACCAAATACACAAGAAACAAAAAATGGGATTGGGATACTCAATTTCTAAAATGACTAAAGCTACTCAACAACCATCATTAAATATCAATATGATCACATGTTAGCCACAATAGAAACTCACCCTTACTCATGTTGATTTTCCTGATCCGAACCTCCCACCTTCATGGTTGTTTGTCGATAGTGATGAGGCTTTGAAACACATACTTTTTGTTTATGGTACCTCATCCTCACTCACTTCCCTTAAACACATTGCATGTGCTATAAATATTATCGAGCAAGAAACAAGTGATATCAATGAAGAATTGTTGGAATTTGAAAGTCCTAAATCCAATGGACTCCTTTTAGCAGATACGATTTATGTACTTATGGACATTAATGATCAAGATCAAGTCATTAAAATTGGGAAGTGTCTTGATGATGAGGAACAAGAATATACAACTACTTTACTTCATGAATTTCCTGAGATATTTGCTTGGAAATATTCTGATATGCTAGGAATAGACCCGACCATTCTGATGCATAATATTGTCCTTGACAACACTGTTAAACCTATTCACCAAAAGATTCATAAAATGAACCCTAAAGTGGCACTGCTAGTTAAAGAAGAACTTGAGAAACTTCTTGATGCTCGCTTTATATGACCTATTGATTATTCTCCTTGGATCTCAAACATTCTTGCAGTTGCAAAACCAGACAACAAAATTAAGATGTGTAATAATTTTTGATACTTGAATAAAGCCTTTTTGAAAGATGATTTTCCAATTCATAATATTGATATGATTGTGGATTCAACTTCTGGACATGCTTTGTTGTCATTCATGGATGAATTCTCTGGTTATAATCAAATCCTTATTAATACCTGTAATCAATGCAAAACTTCCTTCACCACTGTTTGGGAAACATTTTGTTGGGTTGTCATGCCTTTTGATTTAAAGAACGTTAGTGCAAATTATCAACGTGCAATGACATTAATATTCCATGATTACATTCACCAAATCTTAAAAGATTATGTTGATGATATCCTTTCCAAATCTTTAACTCGGCAAGACAACATAACTGTCCTTCACAAAATATTTGAACGAATCAAGCAATATAGCATGCAATTGAATCCAAAAAAGTGTTTTTTTGGTGTAGAAAGTGGTAAACTCTTAGGATTTATCATGTCTCATTGAGGAATTGAGGTGGATACAAAGAAAATTGATGAAAATTTTGTTAACATACCACCTCCTAATAATATTTCTCAATTATGCACGATACAAGGATGAATCCAGGCTATTAGATGTTTTGTCGCCTCTTTAGCTGATCGCACATCACCATTCACATATCTTCTTAAAAAGGATGTTCCTTTTGACTGGAATGATGATTGTGAAGAACCTTTCAAAAAAATAAAGGAATATTTAGCTACTCCACCTATTTTACAACCTGATGTATCTCATAGACCATTTATTTTGTACATCATCATATCTTCACATGCTCTCACAACATTGCTGGCTCAGTACGATGATCATGGTAAAGAGCGTCCTATTTATTACATAAGTCACACTTTAATTGATTATTAAATACGCTATTCACCAATTGAAAAATAGTGTTTGGCTCTTGTATTTTCTCCTAGTAAGTTGCACCACTATTTACTAAATGTTGAAGTACAAGTTGTAACAAAATTTGATCCTCTCAAATACCTTTTCAATAAAACTGATCTCTCTAGTCATTTAGCTAAGTAGGTAATGTTTTTAACTGAGTTTGATCTAAAATTTGTTTCACAAAAATCAATCAAAGGTCAAGCTTTAACTAATTACTTAGCTTATGCTTTTTCTCCATCAAAATTTCCACCCATTCATTCATTTCGTAATGATCAAGTTTTAACCACTGATACAAAATCATGGAAGTTATTCTTTGATGGATCTAAGTTTCGAATAGGTTCTGGTGCAGGTGTGGTCCTAATTCCATCTGATGATAAACCTATTCCCTTATCCTACCATTTGAACTTCTTATGTACAAATAATATAGCTAAGTATGAAGCATTGATTGTGGGATTACAAATTGTGTTATCCCTTCACATGAGACATAACCTAAAAAAATAATATTTGGATGTTTGGAAATTCATAATTAGTTATTAGAAAAATCAATGCCACATATCAAACAAAACATGAAAAAATATCAAAGAACAAGGACCATATCATGAAACTATTGGACAAATTTGACTCATTCACCATTGATAACATCCCATGAAAAAATAATTGGCATGCTGATGCAATGGATAGCGCAACCTCTCTCATCTCCCCACTTGATCCTTCTATAGACTACACATTCATTATCCATACCATCATGAAACCTTCGATTGACACTTCATTAGAAAACATCTTCGCCATAACCAAAACATCTTCGTGTGAATGGTATAATATGATATACAATTACTTACAGGATGGTACCATTCCCGAACCTACCACAATGAACACTCGAATGCACTTACGTAAACCTGCCACTAAATATGTGATTCTTGCAGATGTGTTGTATAGAAGATATTTTAATGGTCTCTTATTATGTTATCTTAAGGATTCTGAAATCCCCTTAGCACTTGAACAAGCTCATGTTGGTGCTTGTGGCGGTCATTTTGGAGGACATTCATTAGCCCAAAAAATTATTTGTATGGGCTATTATTGGTGACATATGGACAAGGATTGTTTCACTTATGTTAAATGATGTCACAAATGTCGAGAGCATAGCAATTTGATTCATGCTCCTTCCATTGAACTTCGTTCCAATGTTCCCATTTGGTCATTTTCCGTATGGGGGTTAGACATTATTGGAAAAATTTCCCCCCTTCTTCTACCAGAGATACATTTATTATCACTGCCATTGACTATTTCACAAAATGGGTTGAAGTTGTCCCTCTTCATTCAACAACTGCTGAGATAATTTTTCGTTTCTTCATAGATCACATAATTTCTCACTTTGGACTTCCTTCTACAATTGTTTCAGATAATGGAACACCCTTTAAGAAAAATGAAGTTCAACAATTTCACCAAACTTTTAACATTAAGCATCATTTCTCCACACCACATTATCCACAATCCAATAGACAAGTTGAGCACACTAATAAAATTATTGAATAAATTCTTAAGAAAAATAAATTCACAACAATGATTAGGATTTCCATACACAACTTCCTTATGCGCTTTGGGCATATCAAACTAGTGTTTGTTCATCCATTGACACTAATCCTTATAATCTTGTTTATGGTAGTGATGAAATTATTCCCTTGGAGTTAGAAATTCCTACTTTGCGAGTTGCTCTCTGGGACATTTTTGATGATGACACTTATAAAGCTCAATGATTACATCAATTAGAGATGCTCAATGAACAACACATTAATGCTCTTGAGCATATCCAATCCCACATTAAATAGTTATAATGAAAAAATAATGTCCATGTCATCCCTCGCTCATTTTCTAGGGGTTATTTTTTTCTTATTGAAAATCAATGAATAGCTAGTGCAGATAATGAAGAAAAGGATAAGTTTAGCCTTAATTGGTTGGGACCTTATATAGTTGACACTAGTTTTGGGTCTGGTGCTTATCTTTTAAAATAGATTGACATAACACCCCTTAGGGAACCTATTAATGCCACGCATTTTCATCGGTATCACATCTAATTACCTTTCAATAGTATGTTTTGCATAAGTAGTGTTGTTCAGAGTTATTTGAAGATATTCTAAATAGCTTTCACATTGCTTTGTTCTTGACACTTAAATGTATGTTTGTCTTGAACACTAAAGTAATTATTTATATTCATTCTATAATTTCTTTAGATTTCATACTATTCACATTTATCTTATGTTAAGTTAGATCCTTAATAAGGTATTTAAATTAACATATCACCTTTAACAATGTTGTATCTATACTAAAACTGCAATATGTTTTACATTAGATCACATGAATTATGCTAGATCATGTAGAAATTAATTAAAATAATTTTTCCATAATTCCTTTAATTAATCACATAGCATTTTAAAAAAAAATCAAAAAAGATACATCATTATAATTCACAAGGTGCATGTCTATAAATATCTCAACCCAAAAAGTCTCATATACATCTCAAGAATCATATCATAATGGTCAGTGAGAGCTAGACCCCTCAAGCTTTGGCACTCATGATCTAGTCCCTGGACGTCATGAGATGGTCATGTGTGATCATGATTGTGAACTACCAAGTCTCAATGCATACTCCAGACCTTGTACTCATCTGATGACTATGAGTCGCTCCTCTGCCATCCGATCCCTCTCTGCCTATGTCTGAGCTAGCTCTGACCAAAGTCTCTCTACCTTTGATGAGGCCCATGATGACTGTAGTGCACTCTCAGCCTAATGGAATCACCTCCTCACACTCTCGTACACTTCCTGCAACCTCACAAATGGTTTGAGTGACTCTGGCTCTTCCTCCATGATCGGTGGGGGAATGTAGTTAGAATCTATCTCCTCCTCCTTGAGGGATATTGGCACTATCTCTATAGCTACCCAATGATAGAACTCTCGCCAGTCTCTCTTCACTTTTACAAGATATATCATGTACACAATTAGTAGCACATCATCATCATATACATACATCAAATATCAAATACTCAAGGACATGCATTAATTTAAATATTATTACCTATGTCTCAAGGTGCATGAGGCAGGTCAACCTCCTCATCTCTTAGGGGCATGTGGGATGAGCTCACCTCTCTCTAACTCTCCATGTTGATGTCTACTATAGCTACTACTCTCGCAGTCTGGTCCTTTAATTATGTGATGATACTCCATGCTTACGATTTCAAGTTCTAGATGGCACCACCTCCATCACCTCACTTTCGGTGATAGGGAGGTTGGATGAATCAATCACTGATTCATGCTCTGGGTCTTGCTAGGAAGACCTCTAGGGTGTCTCACTCCACCACTTGCAACCTATAGGACCTCTTCCTTCTTAGGGTCCCTTGATTACTTCTTGCCAACCCAACTATCAACATAGGTCCTTCTACCAAGTCAAGACTTGGTGCAATCTTGTAACACTTGCCTTAGCCCTTAATCCACCCTAAAGGCTACTAATCCTCCAAATTCTTGAATATAGTTTTACAGGGATGTGGAGGTGCTTCTAAAGTCTTCAATCCATCCTAATAAGTGTATTAGGGGTCCACCTAGCTCCATCTGCAGGTCGCTTTCACCAAATCCCACTAGGCTACTAGCCCTATTAGCCCTATTAGGTCTCCTTCTCCGAGAAATCAGGTTTGTTTCCAGTACTTTCCAAAGAACACCCCAATATTTTCTTGGGATTCCTGGTTCATATGCCCACCTCTCAAGTATTTTTGTAGTCTTCGGTCTCAGCTGTCCGTACAAAGCCCTAACCTGAAAATGAGCAAAACTAGGCTTTTTAAGCCCTTTCCTGGCTTCTCTGCAAATTGTTAAGTCCTTCCCTCACCAGATGGATTGTTGGAGTTTCTTTCTCCTTACCATGTCTTGGCAAGACTCATACCTACCTTCTCCAAAAGGTAATTTGTCAGGAAATTGACACCCCTGCAAATCAAGTGCTTTGCACTAAGGTCTTCCCTAGCTGGGCACTTCCCTGGCTCACCTAGGGCAAGACTTCCATAGTAACTCCTGTGCTTTCAAAGGCCCTAAACCCTACTATATGTACATCCATGGAGTCTAGTCACTGTTCCCAAAGGGCTGTACAATTTGTACAATGGAAAAGTGAACTAACACTCCATACACACTAACTGCCTGGTTCAGACTAGCAACAGTATGAAACCAAAACTAATTACAAACAATGCTTGAAATTGAATAAGGAAAATATCTAATGCCACACAATGCTTGAAGAACAACTACTGTACATCCTACACAAATTACAGTGCCAAGATCAATCCAATAAAACAAAACTTCAATGCAAGAACCAGAAAATTCACACTCAATCACAATTGCTTTCCTTGAAGAAAAAAAAAACTTCAAACAATATCAAATGCTTCCAACCTGACTCCAATGCCGAGGCATCCCATAAATAGGTCACCAAATTAGTTATCCTCTCCCTTGGGCTCTTCTTGGCCACTTGTAGCTTCAATTGAGCAACATTTTCAAACATTTTGCAAGAATCCTAAAATCCAAAACCTCATTTTGAGCTAGAACCTTATGACACCTATTCTATGGTCAACATGACCTTCATTTGATCAAAACCCAACAAAAATGCCACTAAGGCTCACATACAAATGAACTAAATTAGATTGCTTAGTTGTCCTAGACAAACCTTCTAAACAACCTATGGCAACCTATGGGTGCTCCTGCACCATTCTCCCCCCCTCTGCCCAAACACTAAGGAATGTGGGGAGAGATCAGAGACAGATCAATGCCACACTTCTTGAAATGAGCTTCTTCCACCCATGTAGCCTCAGACTCTGGTTTGTCTTTCCACTGTATGAGATGTTCCATGTACACCTTGTGCCGAGTAGACTTCTTCACTTGGATTCCAAGATCCTTTCTGCTTGCAGCTTGTCTTTAGGTGGTAAGACTACAGTACTCACATCCTCCAAGACATCTGTACTGGCCAGAGTCATATCAGTTACTGATCCTTTATACTTGATCAAGTCAGCCACATTAAACACTGGTGAAATATTTAAGTCTGCAGGAAGTTCCACCTTGTAAGCATTCTTTCCATACTTGGCTAACACCTTACATGGTCCCACTCTCTTCATCTGCAACTTAGTTGGTACTCCTTTCTGCAATCTAGATTTGTTGAGATGGACCATGACATAGTCACCTACTGCAAATTGGAGATCTTTTCTAGACATATCCACCTTAGCTTTCAACTTGTGAGTAGCCTCTGTGATTTTCTTCTTCACTTGCTCCTGAATCTCCTTCATGGTCTGAGTGAAATCCTCTGCATGGCCACTCCTATGCTCCATAGCTCCTAGATCTCTAAGCTCACACACACCTCTTGGGTGCATACCATATACTATCTCAAAAGGACTCCTACCTGTGGTCCTATTCACACTGTCATTGTAGGCATATTCAACTTGTGATATGACCAAGTCCCATGTCTGTCCATACTCCTTGGTGAGGCATCTTAGCAGGTTACCTAACACTCTATTGATCACCTCTATTTGTCCATCTATCTGAGGATGGTAAGCTGATCCAAAAGACAAGTTAGTACCCAATTTGCTCCATAGAGTTTTCCAAAAATGACTCATAAACTTCACATCTCTGTCTGATACAATGCTTAATGGCAATCCATGGATCCTCACAATCTCTTTGAAGAAGAGATGAGCAATATAGCTAGCATCATGGGTGGTCTTGCAAGGAACAAAGTGACTCATCTTACTGAACCTATCTACCACCACATAGACACTATCAAACCTTGTCTTAGTCTTAGGGAGTCCTACCACAAAGTACATGCTAATACATTCCCATGGTCTATCGGGAATGGGTAGAGGTTGATACAAACCTGCATTGCTAGCTCCCCCCTTGGCTTTCATGCAAACTACACACTGCTCCACATACCTTCTGACATCCCTTGGCAACTTGGGCCAATAATAGAACCTCTGCACTAATTCCAGTGTCTTGTTGATATCAAAATGACCACTGAGACTACCATTGTGCTTCTCCTGGATGAGATTCTCTCTCATTGAACCTTTTGGAACACATAATTGATTCCCCTTGAACAAAAGTCCACTCTGCAATGTATACTCTAAGAATTGACTATGAAAATGATTCTCAAAATCAGAACATACCTTATATGCCTCTAAGAAGTCTTCATCTTCTCCATAGAGATCCTTGAAACTCTCTATCCCAATGCTTTTGAATTGAATCTCTTGCACTGTCAGCAACCTCCTACTTAGTGCATCTGCCACCTTGTTCAACTGTCCCTTCTTGTGTTTGATAGTAAAGGTGAAGGCTTGGAGGTACTCCATCCATTTCAATTGTCTATTACTCAACTTTTCTTGTGTGTTGATGTAGCTAAGTGCCTAGTTATCAGTAAACACTACAAACTCCTTAGGTAGGAGATAATGTCTCCACTTTCTAAGAGACTGCACTAGAGCATATAGTTCTAATTCATAAGTAGAATACTTCTTTTTAGCTTCATTGAGCTTTTCACTAAAGAAATCTATAGGTCTACCTTCTTGGCTTAGTACTCCTCCTACTGCAATTCCACTGGCATCACATTCCACTGTGAATAGCTTATCAAAACTAGGTAACAAAAGGATGGGTTGAGTTTCCACTTCTTGTTTCAACTTCTCAAAACCCTTCTCTACTTCAAGAGTCCATTTAAACTTAGTCTTTAGGCCACCCTTGATAGTATCAAGCACTGGTGCACAAATGCCACTAAAGTTCCTTATAAACTTCCTATAAAACTAAGCTAACCCATGAAAACTCCTTACCTCTGTCCCGGTGGTTGGTGTAGGCCAATTTAGGATAGCTTCCACCTTGCTTGGGTCCATCTTCAATGATCCTTGGGATACTACAAACCCCAAATACACAATATCTTGTTTGAAGAACTCACATTTTTCTAGGTTGATGGCTAGCCTCTCCTCCTGCAACCGTTTAAGAACCATCTCCACATGCTTCAAATGTTCCTCTGTTGTCTTACTAAAGATGAGTATATCGTCTAGATACACCACCACAAATATACCTGTGAAATCCTTAAGCACTTCATTCATGAGCCTCATGAATGTGCTAGGGGCATTTGAGAGGCCAAATGGCATCACTCTCCACTCATACAACCCATCAGTTGTCTTAAAATTTGTCTTCCATTCATCCCCATCTTTGATTCTAATCTGGTGGTATCCAATCTTGAGATCCAACTTAGTGAAGTATTGTGCCCCTCCAAGACAGTCCATCAAATCCTCTATCCTAGGAATAGGAAACCTGTATCTGATTGTAATCATATTGATATCCCTAGAGTCAGTGCAAAGTCTCCACTTACCATCTTTCTTGGTTGCTAAGACCACTGGTACTGCACATGGACTGATGCTCTTCCTAATTAGTCCTTGGTCTAATAACTCCTGCACTTGCCTAGCCACTTCCAGGTTTTGATTTGGTGTGAGCTTATAAGCTACCTTGTTTGGCAATGAAGCCCTTAGTATGAAGTCAACTGATAGCTCTCTTTGGAGGTAATGTTGCTGGTGTTCCATCACTGACTATGTCCTTGAACTTCTCAAGCAACTTATGGACTTCCTCTAGGATAACTGTCTTCCTGGCCTTGTCTTCTTCCTTGGGTTGCACCATAACAACATATCCTTCACCTCCTTGCTGAAGAGTGTTGATAAACTCCTTGCCACTTCTTAACAAGACACTAGGGGTCTTTGATTGTTCTTCTTCTTCATCCAACAGTGACTATAACTTGAATGTTTTACCATCCTTCTTAAATGAGATGGTGTTCTCCTTTCCATCATAGATAGCTCCTCTGTCATATTGCCATGGCCTTCCCATTAGAAGATGGCATGCATCCATAGGCAACACATCACAAAGCAGTTTGTCTTTGTACCCTCCAATGAAGAATTCCACTGTTGTCTGCTCATTCACAAAAACACTTTGCCCTTTATTCAGCCATGTCACCTTGTAAGGATTAGTGTGGGGTACCTTCTCCAACTTTAACTTCCTCACTGCTTCCTCTGAGATAATGTTATTAGTAGACCCTGAATCCACTATGACTTTGCACACCTTCCCAAGTATTTTGCATCTCACCCTGAATAAAGCTCTCCTTTTCTTTGGCTCTTCTTTGACTGGTTGTCTGATCAGAACCCTACTAAACATCAAGTTCTCCCCCATTTATGACTCAATGTGACTAACCTCTGGTGACTTGACACTCATAGTGTCTTCTTGAGCATATGTTACTCTCTTTTCTGTATTTGAAGATGTTTTCTCCGGGCACCTATAATTTGGATGTCCTACTTGACCATAGTTGTAACACTTCATGCTAGCAAAGTAAGAGTTACTTCTGCCTGTACCTCTTCCTCTGGTAGAACCTCCTTGAGATCCTCTACCTCTTCCATAACCTCCTCTAGAAGTTGTTTCACTTCCATGCTCTGTGAGTTTAGACTCTCCCTGATTTCTTTGTTCAGTCCCCCTACTTTGGTATCCACCTCTATGTCCTCTTTGATCTCTGCCTTTTCCTCTACTCTTGGAAGCCTGGTCTTGTTTCCTCTTACTTCTCTCTTCAATTTTTATAGCCAATTGATAACATTGGTGCACTATTTTGGGACTTAGAAGAGTCATCTCCTCTTGAATGTTCCACTTCAAACCATTAAGGTATCTAGCCACCTTAAGACTTTCATCCTCAGATACATTAGACCTCATGCAAAGTTTTTGAAACTCCTCCGTATAGGAATTTACATCTTGGTCTCTTTGTCTCAAGCTCTATCTTTTCTTATGCAACTGAATTACATAATCATTTGGCATGTATGCTTATCTCACTTTGGCAACCATTCCCTTCCAAGTGGAAATAGGTTTCTTGCCTTCCTTTTCTCTCTTTGTCTGAATGAACTTCCACCATGTCAAGGAAGAACCTCTCAATCTTGATTTGGCCACCTTTACCTTCTGTGCTTCAGTGACTCCATCACACTCAAAATGGTTTTCCATTCCCTCTATCAAATCCATGACTAGATCAGCTTCCAATTTCCCACTAAACAGTGGTATGCCTTCAAGTGCTTTTCCACTCAGAGCCTTCAATGCCTTCAAGAAAGGCTCTTCTTGCAAAACAGGGTCAGGTTCAGGGATCTTGTCTTCCTCTGCGACCTCTTAACTCTTGGGTACCCTTCCTTCCAACTTATCACTAACCTCATTGGTCTTAGTCTGCACATTACTCATTGCTTGCTCAAGTTGGGCTATTCTTTCCCTCAATAGCCTATTGTCTTCCTCCTGATCTTTGACCTTCTTGGCCAATTCTATATTTGTCACCATGATTGTAGAACCACTAGACTCAATCTCTGACATACAATATTCTATCCCAAATATTTTGTCGCTCTGATACCAATCTGATAGGGAGGTTGGATGAATCAATCACTAATTCATGCTCTGAGTCTTGCTTGGAAGACCTCTAGGGTGTCTCACTCCACCACTTGCAACCTATAGGACCTCTTCCTTCTTAGGGTCCCTTGATTTCCCCTTTCCAACCCAACTATCAACATAGTTCCTCCTACCAAGTCAATTCTTGGTGCAATCTTGAAACACTTGCCTTAGCCCTTAATCCACCCTAAAGGCTACTAATCCTCCAAGTTATTGAATTTAGTTTTACAGGGGTGTGGAGGTGCATCTAAAGTCATCAATCCATCCTACTAAGTGTATTAGGGGTCCACTTAGCTCCATCTGCAGGTCGCCTTCACCAAACCCCACTATTAGGCCTAGGAGGCTACTAGCCCTATTAACCATTTTAGGTATACTTCTCCAAGAAATCAGGTTTGTTTTCCAAGACTTTCCAAAGAACACCCCAATATTTTCTTGGGATTCATGGTTCATATGCCCACCTCTCAGGGATTTTTTGGGTCTTGGGTCTCAGCTATCCGTACAAAGCCCTAACCTGAAAAATGAGCAAAACTAGGCCTTTTAAGCCCTTTCCTGGCTTCTCTGCAAACTGTTAAGTCCTTCCCTCACTAGATGGATTGTTGGAGTTTTTTCTCCTTACCAGGTCTTGGCAAGACTCATACCTACCTTCTCCAAAAGGTAATTTGTCAAGAAATTGACACCCCTGCAAATCAAGTGCTCTGCACTAAGGTATTCCCTAGCCGGACACTTCCCTGGCTCGCCTAGGACAAGACTTCCACAGTAACTCCTATGCTTTCAAAGGCCCTAAAACCTACTATATGTACATCCATGGAGTCTAGTCATTGATCCCAAAGGGCCGCACAATTTGTACGGTGGGAAAGTGAACTAACACTCCATACTCACAAACTGCCTGATTTAGACCAGCAACAGTATGAAAACCAAAACTAAATACAAACAATGCTTGAAATTGAATAAAGAAACTATATAATGCCACACAATGCTCTAAGAACAACTACTCTACATCCTACACAAATTACAGTGCCATGATCAATCCATTAAAACATCACTTCAATGCAAAAACTAGAAAATTCACACTCAATCACAATTGCTTCCCTTGAATTCAAAAAAAAAACTTCAAACAATATCAAATGCTTCCAACCCCACTCCAATACTGAGGCATCCCATAAATAAGTCACCAAATCAGTTATCCTCTCCCTTGGGCTCTCCTTGGCCGCTTGTAGCTCCAATTGAGCAACATTTTCAAACATTTTGCAAGAATCCTAAAAGTCCAAAACCTCATTTTGAGCTAGAACCTTATGACACCTATTCTATGGTCAACATGACCTTCATCTGATCAAAACCCAACAAAAATTCCACTAAGGCTCACATACAAATGAACTAAATTAGATTGCTTAGTTGTCCTAGAAAAATTTGTCCTAGACAGGCCTTCTAAACAACCTATGGCAACCTATGGGTGCTCCTGCACCA
>VDFB02358134.1:43783792-44108831 GCA_007258455.2 Sequoia sempervirens
TAAGTGAAGTATGCATACTATGATTGATAGGGGGTTGACTATCAACACTATTAGTAAGAGAGATAGAAAACCAAATATCCATGGTGAATGGGATATCGTTGGATGATATGAGCCTCGAAATATGTCTAAAAATATTATTTCCAATGGGGTCTTCCAAGTTGTAAAGCTCATATAAGTTTTACAAACTTAGTGTGCAAACCTAAAATGGAAGGAGGCAATGCAATGACCTAGAATGAAATACAATTTTTTAGATTCTAAACAAGGAAATTTATTGATTACACTATGTAAAAATATGAAAATGAAATGTTGTAAATGTAATTTTTAATTTTAACAATGCACTAAATGAAGAAAATTAAGCTATATCTAATTATTTTGAGATTATCCTTAACAAAAGCATTAAATAAGGCTTGTGGATGCAAAATAGGACCAGTTAGAGCATAAATAATCCATGTTTTAACAAGAAGGGCCCAAAAAAGTGTGAAAATGTAAAGGGATACATTTTCCTACACTAAATAAAATATATAAATAATAGATATTATTAAAATAAAATTTAAACAAAAGACAAAATAGTTAGACTTTGGAAGTGGGAATTGTGTAGATTAACATGTCACTAGCCCCTCCCTTTGTGGGAATTGGGATCCCATGGGATGTAACAAGCACCCATGTGGAGGTTATATTAGGGAAGTATCTCACAACCCTCCCCTTTTTCATTTCTTTTAAATTGTTTTCTTAAAGTCAAAAAGTATATATATAAAATGAATCATTTGTGGTTTATTTTTATTTAATCTATTTTTTCAGAGAAATAACAAGAAAGCATAGTAGTTGTTTATGCTCAAAATGAAAAATTTGATTTAAAGCTATAAATCTAAAATCAAAGTTTTAGGATAACACCAATGAAGCTTTTCCTAAATAAAAACTAATGCAAAAAAGTAACCAAAAAAATTAAAAACAAAAGTATCAGCATTCAAAGGAATGTAAACTCCATTTTTCTCCTATCATCAAGAACTTTATTTATGGATTTGGTGCTCACATATTTTCACAAGCACAAATACAACAAGAAGCTTATGATCAACGAAATGTGTAAAGATTGGATATGCTATTGAAATCAAATCTCGAATATGATTATTGATGAGAAGAGAGGGTTTTTATAGATGTCCTCGCATAGTGGATTCATGTTGCGGGAGAGATGTGGGATTAAAGTGTGAAATGGAGAAATGAATGTTTATCACATATTGCTTGATCAAAAGAAATTGATTGAAATGAAAGAAATAAATGGGTGACCCTATGATATAAAGAAGGTTTAGGAATTTAGAATAAATATGGATTTGAGAAGTAATAGATGATTAAGTGGATTTATGCATTTAAATGATTTAATGAAATATATAAATGGATAAAGTTTAATGTGAATTGAATGCATGGATATTTTAATAATAATGTGAATAGAGTTGTGCCATTGAAAATTGGACCCTCTTGAAGAAAGAAACAATTTCATGTATACTTAGACCCACTTTTGAGTCCCTTCATATCATTTCCCCTTTAAAATGGCATTTATAGGCCCCTTAGACCTATTAATTTTGATCTAGAGGCCCCTTTCATATGGGAAATCACATAAAACTTGAACAACAACACTTAATGACATCATATCCTAACAACCAACCTTCAAATAACAGTAGTGAGACCCATTCGCCAACCTTGGCGAATAAGTCCCCTTCTGGTGGGACCCATTTGCCAAGGGTGGCGAATGAGTCCCCTTTGAGGGAAAGTTCAAAATCAAGCGAGAATTTAATTAATTTTGTTACTATTTCTAGTGAATGTCATCCTATTAGGTCTAATTAACAGGAAAATAAGGCATTGTTACCTTTAAATACACATTTTAAGTCATTTTTCACAACTTTTTGATCACTTTTTATCATCTCAAGAGCGAAAAGAAAACTACAACAAAGTTCATAAGAAAAAGTTGAAGTTTTAGGACAACAAACTAGGGTTTTTGCAAGTCTTCGAGCTCACTTACATTGTCAAGATCCAACATTGTAAAGGGTTTATGATGGATTCGTATGGTGAATCATGAAGAAATCTAGGGTGAAGAGGTGCAACTAGCCATCAAATCATGCCTTAGGACTTGATTTCCTATTGATTCCATCTTCCATTGTTACTCAATCTTCAGATCAAGGTTTTTATTGTGATTATTTATCATTTTCATATCATTTCTTATCCTTGTTTTATGTGTTGCAAGGTTTCTAGGAGAGAGATCCTGCATCCTTTCAATAATTCTCGCATAACTTATTCTAGAGCAATAGAATAAGGTTTTTTTTGTCATGATTAAACCTTTCCTAGTCTTTAATACATCTAATCTTAGGGTTTATGCATATTTCTCTCTATTCAAGGTTTTATTACCAATCTATGGGTTTGACCATGGCAAACCCCCCATTAGATCAACAAGTTTAAGTTATTTTGTAGGTATTTCTAGAAATTTGGAATTGGGACTCCGTTAGATTTTGTTGTACATGTGTCAAGGTCCAGATTTGAACTTTGAATTTGTAGAAACCTGAAGGTGGACTGATTCACCACCCTTGGTGAATGAGTCCCACTTGAAATACATAAGTGAGTTTGAAGTTGTTTTAGGTCCCTGATAGTCAGAAATCAAGTTATGTTTAGAAAAAGACCTGACTTGGCACTGATACACCACCCTTGGAAAATGAGTCCTAGTCAGCTAAATTCTAGATTTCATCAGATTTTCAATCTTTTATTCAGTCATCTACAACTATCCAAGTGCACACATTCTCAGAAACAACCCTTTGTTTAGTTAAATATTCCATTTTTTTATCATTATTTCTATTTATTTGCGTAACACACTATGTTTTCAAACATAGCATAAATCCTAGTTTTGCATTGATTTTAGATCATCTTAATAAGTCAATTGCATTTATTTTAGTTAGTTTACATCATATCACATCACACATGTCCTTATTTGAATTAACACATGCATTTTAGGATCTAATCTCTCTCCTTTCAGGGTGAAAAACCCTATAAGTTCAAGAGAAGCATTTGGGTCCTAAAATCTATGTTTCATTTTGGTGAACTTGACATTTTTAACATAATAACATTAAGATTTACATTTCTATATTGAATTTTATGTCTTCTTCATTGTAAGCTCTTGCATAATTTAGATTTCTTAAAAAAATTTCCTTAATACAAGCATTCTTTATCTTATCTTATTACATTTCTTTCATCTCTGTATTTTCATTCTAACGTTATAGTGTATAGATTTCATATTTTCTAGAAAAACACAAAAAAAATAATAAAAATCAGAAAAACATTAAAAAATTCTTCTCCTGGAACTCATTTGCCACCTAGGGTGAATCAGTCCCTTTATAGTTTTTCATTAGAATTTCCAGGTTTTAATTTCTTGCATTGCATATTTATGTTTTTTGTCATTTCCTTTCTATTTTAGTTTTGAATTTTCTCTATTTTTCTTAGCATAGATTTCATTTCTCCTCATGGCATTTATGGATAGTCTTATAATTTTACAAATTCCATTTTTAGTTATCTTTTTTAGTCCTTTTAGATCAGCTTAGATTGAGGAAACTATAGAAAATCTCCAAAACCAATCAAACACTACCTCAAACGATCCCATTAAGCATATGATTCAAATTCGTAATAACATCTCATCCAAGCCACTTAGTAGAGATGATGTTGATAAGTTAGATGAAACCCTCAAGGGTTTCCTATCACTCACTTCATCCTCTAACACTTGTAATGAGACATCTCCAACTCTTACTGAAACATCTTTCCTCAAACCCTTTGATCATGATGACATTTCTTTGTTAGAAGAAGCCCTTGAAGATTTCATCTCACATAAGCCATCTGCTAAGGTTTGTGGTAAAATCCTTATGACACATGATAGTTCACCCTTACAACCTTTTGGGAGTGATGACTTTCCTTTGAAATATGAGTCTCTTCAAGACTCTATCTAATTTAATTCATCCACTATGGTTTTTAATGACATTTCTCATGTTAAGGATGTTCATGTAGTTCAACCAAAATGTATTATTTATCCCCCTTAACATCCGCTCCATCCTTCTAATAAACCAAAACTTACCCTTTACCCACCCTCACATCCCCTTCACCCCTCTAATGTATCACAACAATCTAGTGATGATATTGTTGTTCATACATATAACACATGAAATAACCCACAAACACCATAAATAATTCACCCATCATTACCCTTACCTAATCCTCCTAGTGCTCCTTGTTACCTCCCACCCACAAAGGAGTATGATCTTGTTGCACAATTAAAGAATCTTGATATTACTTTTCATCAACATGAGCTCCCTCCTTTGGAGTTACGAAAACAACATGATGCCTTTATGATCATTCCTCAATTTCATCACATAGGTATCAAGTGTACTCTTATAGATAATGGTTCTACTCTTAATGTGTGTAGTGTGAGCCTCCCTGACTACTTGAAAGTGGATAGATCATAGATAAAACCTGAATCCATTTCTATTCAAGGTTTGATAATATAACAAAGCAATTGTTAGGGGTCATTAATTTACCTATTACAGTTGGAGTGATTACTTTGCAGAATCCTATCCATGTCATGCCTTATGAAATTTCATATAATCTACTTCTAGAAAGACCTTGGATTCATGAGATGAATGAAGTCCCTTCAACTCTTCATTGTATCATGAAGTATGTTTATAAAAATCACATATATCAAATTGAAATTGACCCTGAACCTAAGAATTGTTTGTACCTTGCAACGAGAATCATAATTACTGTCAAAAAAATAATTCCAACCTCACACATTGATCCTCTTGACAATAAACAACATGACACAAAACTACCATCTACATTACTTGGTGATGATTGGGGATCCTTAGATTTTACACCTTCATTTATGGGAGATTACATGCTTACGAAGACAACTGATAGAGAACCTGACCAACATGCTATTATGTCCACCCAAAATTCTGAACAATTGTCTCATACATATATCTCTTACAATACAAATGAACATGCAACATACACAACAAATTTTGAAGAGACAAATTATGAATCCCCACCGTCACCACGTGGAATGGAATGACTTAATTGGAAAGGTTATACATTTTTCAAATAATTGGGCTATAATGGAAAAGGGTGTGGAAAACATGAACAAGGTATTCATGATCTTATTGAACCAAATACACAAGAAACAAAAAATGGGATTGGGATACTCAATTTCTAAAATGACTAAAGCTACTCAACAACCATCATTAAATATCAATATGATCACATGTTAGCCACAATAGAAACTCACCCTTACTCATGTTGATTTTCCTGATCCGAACCTCCCACCTTCATGGTTGTTTGTCGATAGTGATGAGGCTTTGAAACACATACTTTTTGTTTATGGTACCTCATCCTCACTCACTTCCCTTAAACACATTGCATGTGCTATAAATATTATCGAGCAAGAAACAAGTGATATCAATGAAGAATTGTTGGAATTTGAAAGTCCTAAATCCAATGGACTCCTTTTAGCAGATACGATTTATGTACTTATGGACATTAATGATCAAGATCAAGTCATTAAAATTGGGAAGTGTCTTGATGATGAGGAACAAGAATATACAACTACTTTACTTCATGAATTTCCTGAGATATTTGCTTGGAAATATTCTGATATGCTAGGAATAGACCCGACCATTCTGATGCATAATATTGTCCTTGACAACACTGTTAAACCTATTCACCAAAAGATTCATAAAATGAACCCTAAAGTGGCACTGCTAGTTAAAGAAGAACTTGAGAAACTTCTTGATGCTCGCTTTATATGACCTATTGATTATTCTCCTTGGATCTCAAACATTCTTGCAGTTGCAAAACCAGACAACAAAATTAAGATGTGTAATAATTTTTGATACTTGAATAAAGCCTTTTTGAAAGATGATTTTCCAATTCATAATATTGATATGATTGTGGATTCAACTTCTGGACATGCTTTGTTGTCATTCATGGATGAATTCTCTGGTTATAATCAAATCCTTATTAATACCTGTAATCAATGCAAAACTTCCTTCACCACTGTTTGGGAAACATTTTGTTGGGTTGTCATGCCTTTTGATTTAAAGAACGTTAGTGCAAATTATCAACGTGCAATGACATTAATATTCCATGATTACATTCACCAAATCTTAAAAGATTATGTTGATGATATCCTTTCCAAATCTTTAACTCGGCAAGACAACATAACTGTCCTTCACAAAATATTTGAACGAATCAAGCAATATAGCATGCAATTGAATCCAAAAAAGTGTTTTTTTGGTGTAGAAAGTGGTAAACTCTTAGGATTTATCATGTCTCATTGAGGAATTGAGGTGGATACAAAGAAAATTGATGAAAATTTTGTTAACATACCACCTCCTAATAATATTTCTCAATTATGCACGATACAAGGATGAATCCAGGCTATTAGATGTTTTGTCGCCTCTTTAGCTGATCGCACATCACCATTCACATATCTTCTTAAAAAGGATGTTCCTTTTGACTGGAATGATGATTGTGAAGAACCTTTCAAAAAAATAAAGGAATATTTAGCTACTCCACCTATTTTACAACCTGATGTATCTCATAGACCATTTATTTTGTACATCATCATATCTTCACATGCTCTCACAACATTGCTGGCTCAGTACGATGATCATGGTAAAGAGCGTCCTATTTATTACATAAGTCACACTTTAATTGATTATTAAATACGCTATTCACCAATTGAAAAATAGTGTTTGGCTCTTGTATTTTCTCCTAGTAAGTTGCACCACTATTTACTAAATGTTGAAGTACAAGTTGTAACAAAATTTGATCCTCTCAAATACCTTTTCAATAAAACTGATCTCTCTAGTCATTTAGCTAAGTAGGTAATGTTTTTAACTGAGTTTGATCTAAAATTTGTTTCACAAAAATCAATCAAAGGTCAAGCTTTAACTAATTACTTAGCTTATGCTTTTTCTCCATCAAAATTTCCACCCATTCATTCATTTCGTAATGATCAAGTTTTAACCACTGATACAAAATCATGGAAGTTATTCTTTGATGGATCTAAGTTTCGAATAGGTTCTGGTGCAGGTGTGGTCCTAATTCCATCTGATGATAAACCTATTCCCTTATCCTACCATTTGAACTTCTTATGTACAAATAATATAGCTAAGTATGAAGCATTGATTGTGGGATTACAAATTGTGTTATCCCTTCACATGAGACATAACCTAAAAAAATAATATTTGGATGTTTGGAAATTCATAATTAGTTATTAGAAAAATCAATGCCACATATCAAACAAAACATGAAAAAATATCAAAGAACAAGGACCATATCATGAAACTATTGGACAAATTTGACTCATTCACCATTGATAACATCCCATGAAAAAATAATTGGCATGCTGATGCAATGGATAGCGCAACCTCTCTCATCTCCCCACTTGATCCTTCTATAGACTACACATTCATTATCCATACCATCATGAAACCTTCGATTGACACTTCATTAGAAAACATCTTCGCCATAACCAAAACATCTTCGTGTGAATGGTATAATATGATATACAATTACTTACAGGATGGTACCATTCCCGAACCTACCACAATGAACACTCGAATGCACTTACGTAAACCTGCCACTAAATATGTGATTCTTGCAGATGTGTTGTATAGAAGATATTTTAATGGTCTCTTATTATGTTATCTTAAGGATTCTGAAATCCCCTTAGCACTTGAACAAGCTCATGTTGGTGCTTGTGGCGGTCATTTTGGAGGACATTCATTAGCCCAAAAAATTATTTGTATGGGCTATTATTGGTGACATATGGACAAGGATTGTTTCACTTATGTTAAATGATGTCACAAATGTCGAGAGCATAGCAATTTGATTCATGCTCCTTCCATTGAACTTCGTTCCAATGTTCCCATTTGGTCATTTTCCGTATGGGGGTTAGACATTATTGGAAAAATTTCCCCCCTTCTTCTACCAGAGATACATTTATTATCACTGCCATTGACTATTTCACAAAATGGGTTGAAGTTGTCCCTCTTCATTCAACAACTGCTGAGATAATTTTTCGTTTCTTCATAGATCACATAATTTCTCACTTTGGACTTCCTTCTACAATTGTTTCAGATAATGGAACACCCTTTAAGAAAAATGAAGTTCAACAATTTCACCAAACTTTTAACATTAAGCATCATTTCTCCACACCACATTATCCACAATCCAATAGACAAGTTGAGCACACTAATAAAATTATTGAATAAATTCTTAAGAAAAATAAATTCACAACAATGATTAGGATTTCCATACACAACTTCCTTATGCGCTTTGGGCATATCAAACTAGTGTTTGTTCATCCATTGACACTAATCCTTATAATCTTGTTTATGGTAGTGATGAAATTATTCCCTTGGAGTTAGAAATTCCTACTTTGCGAGTTGCTCTCTGGGACATTTTTGATGATGACACTTATAAAGCTCAATGATTACATCAATTAGAGATGCTCAATGAACAACACATTAATGCTCTTGAGCATATCCAATCCCACATTAAATAGTTATAATGAAAAAATAATGTCCATGTCATCCCTCGCTCATTTTCTAGGGGTTATTTTTTTCTTATTGAAAATCAATGAATAGCTAGTGCAGATAATGAAGAAAAGGATAAGTTTAGCCTTAATTGGTTGGGACCTTATATAGTTGACACTAGTTTTGGGTCTGGTGCTTATCTTTTAAAATAGATTGACATAACACCCCTTAGGGAACCTATTAATGCCACGCATTTTCATCGGTATCACATCTAATTACCTTTCAATAGTATGTTTTGCATAAGTAGTGTTGTTCAGAGTTATTTGAAGATATTCTAAATAGCTTTCACATTGCTTTGTTCTTGACACTTAAATGTATGTTTGTCTTGAACACTAAAGTAATTATTTATATTCATTCTATAATTTCTTTAGATTTCATACTATTCACATTTATCTTATGTTAAGTTAGATCCTTAATAAGGTATTTAAATTAACATATCACCTTTAACAATGTTGTATCTATACTAAAACTGCAATATGTTTTACATTAGATCACATGAATTATGCTAGATCATGTAGAAATTAATTAAAATAATTTTTCCATAATTCCTTTAATTAATCACATAGCATTTTAAAAAAAAATCAAAAAAGATACATCATTATAATTCACAAGGTGCATGTCTATAAATATCTCAACCCAAAAAGTCTCATATACATCTCAAGAATCATATCATAATGGTCAGTGAGAGCTAGACCCCTCAAGCTTTGGCACTCATGATCTAGTCCCTGGACGTCATGAGATGGTCATGTGTGATCATGATTGTGAACTACCAAGTCTCAATGCATACTCCAGACCTTGTACTCATCTGATGACTATGAGTCGCTCCTCTGCCATCCGATCCCTCTCTGCCTATGTCTGAGCTAGCTCTGACCAAAGTCTCTCTACCTTTGATGAGGCCCATGATGACTGTAGTGCACTCTCAGCCTAATGGAATCACCTCCTCACACTCTCGTACACTTCCTGCAACCTCACAAATGGTTTGAGTGACTCTGGCTCTTCCTCCATGATCGGTGGGGGAATGTAGTTAGAATCTATCTCCTCCTCCTTGAGGGATATTGGCACTATCTCTATAGCTACCCAATGATAGAACTCTCGCCAGTCTCTCTTCACTTTTACAAGATATATCATGTACACAATTAGTAGCACATCATCATCATATACATACATCAAATATCAAATACTCAAGGGGTATGTGCAGGATCACGATGGGCCAAAAAGTGGCGATATGATGGGTATGTGGCTAACAACTTTTTTTTACCCAAAATTGATGAAATGGAAAGGTTTTTTAAAGGATATTATCAAATTTACACCAATATAAATTATGCTTTAATTTTAATTTAACAAATAATTATTATTCATTTTCTATTTGAATTACGACTAAAGCCCTGATTGATAAGCTGATTGAAAAACATCTATAGCTTTCAAAGGGTATCACATTCTATGCTTTGCATACTATAGGATTTAAAATAAATAAATTGAATTTCATGAAGTTTTGACCAAGTTAAGGTGGTCAGACATATGAGTTTTTATATTTTTTAAAACTTGTAATAAAAAATCATAATTAATTATTTACATGGAAAAAAATTACAAAAAAATATGAATCACATCAACACATGAGTCCTCTACTTATATAAAAATATTATAAAAAATAATTATCATTTTATTGTTGTTAGGGTGGTCAGATAAATGCCTACTTCTTATTTTTTCCCTAAAATTTAAGTACTATTGCATTGAAATTTCAAATTTTCACCAAATAGATTTAAAAGAAAAAAAAAAACTAGTAGTTTGGAAACTACATTCAATTTTCTATAGATTCTATTCTTACATATTTTTGAAATAATATAGATAACTTATTTAAATTTTTACGTCAAGTTTCCTAACTCTGATTTTTCTAATTTTCTTGCCACATAAGGGCCTATTTTTTCCATGATGATCCTGCACATTTCCCAAGGACATGCATTAATTTAAATATTATTACCTGTCTCTAGATACATGTGGTAGCTCAACCTCCTCATCTCTGGGGGGCATGTGGGATGAGCTAGCCTCTCTCTAACTCTACATGTTGATGTTTGTTGTAGCCACTACTCATGATCTGGTCTTGTAAGTATGTGAAGATGTTCCATACTCACCATGATCCTAAATGGCTACCTCATCACCCTCATTGAGGGGTGGCTCCTCCTCATAATCCTCTGCCCCCTCCTCATCATCATTGCCTCCATCCTAGTCCTCATAATCAGGATTAATGTCAGACTGGTACTCCTCATTGATCACATATGTAAAAATATATGCTGGCCTATACTGTACCCCCTATGCCCTCTCCTCTAACTCAGATCCTCTGTTGGTGCCTTTGCATCACCTAGGGGGAACTCCATAGGAAACATGAGAGTTGGTTGTGCATATGACCACTACTCCTCATACTCATCTGTGCTACCAACATCATCAATGTCAGATGTTGGTGGTTGGACATGATCTAAATCATCAGTATCACTCTCATGAAGATGATCTATAGTTAGCCAAACAATATCCCCTAGCCTTTGAACACTCTGCACTGATCATCTAATGAACGAGAATGCCCTAGGTGGTGTCTGAACCTATCCAAACTACCATATGACTCATTCATAATAGAATGGTCATATAATGTAGTCATACCCCCATGCCAGAAGTCTATCAATCTACATCCTCTATGACTATCTTGTTTGATCTATCCACTACAGAGTCAGTAGATATGGTCTCCATAGTATCTTGTCCTCCTCTAGTCAGTCAAATCTCACCCTCTAATACTCTAAATCTATGTACTGCCATAGTCATCTCAAAGGATAGCCAAATACTCATGGGTACTCTACTGCTATCACAAATGGAAATCCAATGGGCCTGGTACATGTGATATACTCCAAGCACCACACCTGTAGAAGTGTACAATGGACCATATTGTCGATCTCCCAGAAAACAAATCTCCCTAAATCATAATACAAATGTTCCAGAATACAACGACCCCATGTGTAGACTGTTCACTAATCATACATCCCCCGTACCAAGTGTACCAGTCCACCATCCAAATGTGCTACTCACCCATGTGGATTGAGTATCAATGCCACTATGTGCATCATAATCTGTCTCACCATAGGAACTCATGAGTACAGTAGCATCGGCAGCTCGATCCATGCTCTAACTCTCTCATAAGGTATCGGTCCTCCTAGGCAGTACTACATATCTCTCTTCTTTTCATGAAATGATTGATCCCCTTAAAAATAAACTTGTCCTCCTTCAATAGGAACTCAAAGAATGCAATGTACATCCTCGAGTGTGATCATCATTTCCCCCATGGGAAGATGAAAGGTACATGTTTCTACATCCCACCGCTCGCACAACGCTATTAGCATGGCATCATGGTATCTCATGGGTGGCATCATGAATTTCCAATAGATACCAACTGACTGTAGGTGCTCTATCTCTACTGCTAATAGTGGTGGTGATAATTCTCTCAAAAATGATATATGTCTTCCCCCTAGCCACTATGGTGACCGGGCGAGAACCTATCACAATCATCACAAAACACTCTAAAAATCCATATAAAATCTTCAATTTTCATATTTTTCATCATGAAAGTGTGCTAAAGTCAATCTACTATTCTATTCTAATCGCTCTTAACACTTTAGAACCCTTTTGGACCATTTTGCAAAGAAACAGGGACACTTCGCGAAGAAACATGACACTTTGCGAACAAAAGGGACACTACAAACAAATGGGACACTTTGCGAACTATTTTCCAAGACACCTAAATTAACCCATCCCTGCCTATTAATCATTATAATATCATCAAAATACATGGTGAAATTTGCAAAATTGACTCACCTCATGATATCACTCGTTGTGTGCCACCTGCTAACGGAGATCGTCCAGCCACGAAGGTGTATAATCTCGTTTGCTCGACATATTTTCCTTCTAAATGTCACTATCGAGCTACAAAAAGGGTGAAATGAATAGTAAGTGACAAATTACTTTCATCTCCTACTTTTTATCTCTATTTAATTTTACATTTTAACCTAATACTCTTCCCTTTTATATATAATACAATCATTCTTCACATTTACATAACATGAGCTAGGGTAATCCATTTTTCATGTCATTTGATGTGTTAGAATAATGATTCCACACCTAACATCCTCATTTTCCTATTATTGTGTGGCATGGTACTTGGAAATTCCCTATAATATTGTGTTTCTTCTTCGATGTGGCTACATTGCTACCTTGATTCCACGTTCTTAAAGCAAGAAAAATCAAGGGGGGGCATACATCTACCCTCAAGTGGGATTCACAGGAAGTTAGATAAAAGGATTTATGGACAATTAATAAATGTGTGTTGTAGGATGTGGTTCCTAATGTTTTGGTTTATAGGTAACTACACTGATGGCTTCGTTCACCCATCTTTTGAATATGTATCCTTTTATATAGTAAATTACATCATTTAAAGTCCTTTAGCTTGTATATGCACATAGAGTCATATGGGCACTAAAGTGGGGGCTAAATGTGCCATTGAAAATTGGACCCTCTTGAAGAAAGAGACAATTTCATGTATACTTAGACCCACTTTTGAGTCCCTTCATATCATTTCCCCTTTCAAATGGGAAATCACATTAAACCCAACAAATAACACTTAATGACATCATATCCCGACAAACCACCTTCAAATGAAAATAGTAAGACCCATTGTCCACCCTTGGTGAATGAGTCCCCTCTAGTGGGATCTATTTTCCAAGGGTGGCAAATGAGTCCCCTTTGAGGGAAAGTTCAAAATCAAGAGGGAATTTAATTAATTTTGTTCTTATTTCCAGTGAATGTCAGCCTCTTAGGTCTAATTAATGGGAAACTAAGGTGTTGTTGCTTGTAAATACACATTTTAAGTCATTTTACACAACTTTTTGATCACTTTTTATCATCTCAAGAGAAAAAAGCATACTACAACAAAGTTCATAAGAAAAAGTTGAAGTTTTAGGATAGAAAACTAGGGTTTTTGTAGGTCTTGGAGCTCACTTACATTATCAAGATCCAAAATTGCAAAGGGTTGATTATGGATGCCTATGGTGAATCATGAAGAAATCTAGGGTGAAGAGGTGCAACTAGCCACCAAACCATAACTAAGGACTTGATTTCCTATTGATTCCATCTTCCATTGTTACTCAATCTTTAGATCAAGATTTTTATTGCGATCTTTTTAGCATTTTCATATAATTTATTATCCTTTTTTATGTGTTTTAAGGCTTCTAGGATAGAGATCTTGCATCCTTTCAATAATTCTCGCATAACTTATTCTAGAGCAATAGAATAAGGTTTTTTGTCATGATTCAGTCTTTCCTAGTCTTTAGTACATCTAAAGTTAGGGTTTATGCATATTTATTTCTATTAAATGTTTTATTACCAATATAGGGGTTTGACCAAGGAAAACGACCCATTAGATCCACAAGTTTAAGTTATTTTGCAGGTATTTTCGGAAATCTAGAATTGGGACTCTGTAAGATTTTGTTGTACACGTGTCAAGGTGAAGATCTAAACTTTGAATTTACAAAAACCTGAAGGTGGAATAATTTTCCACCCTTGGAGAATGATTCCCACCTAAAATTAAGAAGTGACTTTGAAGTTGTTTCAGGTCCCTGACAGTCAAAAATCAAGTTTTGTTCAGAGAAAGACCTGACTTGGGACTAATTTGCCACCCTTGGCAAATGAGTCCCAGTCACCTAAATTCCAGATTTCATCAAATTTTCAATCTTTCATTAAGTCCTCTACAACTTTAGAGGTGGATACATTCTTAGAAACAACACTTTATTTAGTTAAATATTGCATTTTTTTATCATTATTTCTATTTATTTGCATAACACACTATGTTTTCAAACATAGCATAAATCCTAGTTTTGCATTCATTTTACATCATCTTAATCATTCAATTTCATTTAGTTTAGTTATTTTACATCATATCACATCACACATTTCCTTATTTGAATGAACAAAAGCATTTTACGACCTAATCGCTCTCCTTTTGGGGTGAAAAACCCTATAAGTTCAAGAGAAGCATTTGGGTCCTAAAGTCTATGTTTCAAGAGTATTATGAAATGATTTATGGATAAATGATTGTGTGAATGGATAAATGCTTATAATATTTTAATGATTGAAGAAAATTAATGAATGAATAAGAAAGTATTAAATGAATTAATTAAATAGTTAATAGTATCCACTTAATTAATATACAAAAAATAGGAAAATTGTGAGGAAATTTTTTGAGTTTGTACATTTTTTCCCTCTTTGGGACAATGTAGACTGTCACGTTGTTTCAAAGAAAAATAATTAATTAACTGATACTTGCCCTAGGGATATCCTAGTAAGGATGACGATAAGGATGATATGCCCCATCAAGAGATTGATGGAACAAGAAGTGATAAGATTAATCTATCAATAGATAATGAGGAGAAAATGTGATAATTGGTATTGCATGAGTGGTTAAGTAGAGATGCACATTTGATGAAAATGCACAATTGATAAGCATAACTGAACAATTGATGGAAATGCTCAAAATAGCTAGGTTGATAAGCTGATTAAGCTGATTGAGATTGATGCTAGTGCAAAACAATGATTGATTAGTAAATTGAGTGATCGGGAGCAGTGGAGTCCTATGCTAGAAAATAAGTTGATTGATTTGATATTTGGATTAAAAGACAAGCATTAGTTAGATAAACTAATTAATTAAAATTTCAAATAAGGAGCATGAAGAAAAAAATGAAATGATGAAGGAAATGGATGATGGAAGAAATGATAGATGAAAAAGAGACTTCATAGAGCTTATTATGTCACAATTTAGTATAAGAGTCTAGATAACATGAACTTCTAGATGACCTGAATATTATATGCATTTTTATTTAGCAATAAAGTATAAGCATCTAGGTATAAGGACTTAGATGAACTAAATAGTTAGTGCATGGAAGACACTATCACACAAGGAATGCTCAAATCCACACTAGACTCATAAGTCCTCGATGATTTTAGACAACCATGTCTTAAGATGATTTATCCTATGAATAAGGAAAAATTCATAGACAAAAAATAAGGGAAAATTCCCCATCCTCACCTCTCTAGTCCAATACATCCTTGAGAAGCTAAAAGACATGGGTATGTGCAGGATCATCATGGAAAAAAACAGGCCCTTAAGTGGCAAAAACTTCAAAAAAATTAGAGTTAGGAAACTTGACATAAAAATTTGAATAAGGTGTGTATATTATTTCAAAAATATGTAAGAATAGAATCTGTAGCAAATTGAATGTAGTTTCTAAACTACTAGGTTTTTTTTTAAATAAATAAATCTATTTGGTGAAAATTTGAAATTTCAATGCAGTAGTACTTAAATTTCAAGGAAAAAATAAGTAGGTGTTTGTCTAACCACCCTAACCACAATAAAAATGATAATATTTTTTACTAAGATTTTAGATATAAGTAGAGGACTCATGTCCCAATGTGATGCATATTTTTTTGTAATTTTTTTCCAAGTAAATAATTAATTATGATTTTTTTTATTTCAAATTTTTAAAAATATAAAAACTTGTATGTCTGACCTTAACTTGGTCAAAACTTCATAAAATTCAGTTTTTTTTTTAATCCTATAGTATGTGAAGCATAGAATGTGACACATGTTTTGGATTAAAAAATGTATATGTTTGGAAGCTATAGATGTTTTTCAATCAGCATATCAATCAGAGTTTTGTCATAATTCAAATTGAAAATGAATAATAATAATTTATTAAATTCAAAGTAAAGCATAATTTATATTTGTGGAAATATGAGAATCTCCTTTAAAACCCTTTTTGTTTCATCAATTTTTGGTAAGGAAAAAGTCATCAGCCACATGGGCCATCATATCAGTTACATATCACCACTTTTTAGCCCATTATGATCCTGCACATACCCACATGCTACCAAAGATAAAAATCATAAAATAATCAAAGATCGACAAACAAAAAGGAATCATGCTTCCATGTACATCTGATTCTTGTCACAATTTATGTGTTTGGTTGGATTTGAAAGGAGGGTTGATGGGTATGTTGTAATGTCCGCTTGACTATTAATAATGATGTGTTTTGATTTTGTTGAAGTTCAAAGTCATGTGGCGATCTAAAAGTATCAATGTTTTGGAATTTTTTGAGGTTATGTGTTTTTTTTTGGATTTTTGAAATATTTGATTTTTTTTGTGGATTTTCAAAATATTTGATTTGTTTTTGGATTTTTGAAATAGGATTTCAATCTAAGGATAGGTTTCTCTAACGAAATGCTTAGTATCTAAACCCATAGCTAAGGTTGAGGAAATTCCTCAATTAAGGATAGGACCAACTTAGTCTCTATGGAGAAGCAAGCAAGTGAGGGGAATGTTGAACAATTCACAAGCCATGGTGAGTGTGCAAAGGCTATTATGAAGCGGAGGGTGAATGGAAATGGGATGGAAAGATCAAGTGGAGCTCCAAAGGAAAGAGGAGAAAGCCTCTACACATGGCACTAATTTCTTGGTTTTCACCATTGTACTTGCTTAAGGTGCCACCGAAGTGTTTTTCACCATTGAACGAATTGATTTCTCTTTACTTTTTTCATTTTTTCATTTTTTCATTCTATTTTTTTAAGAAAAATTCAAGACTTTCTTCCATTTTTTTGTATTTTTTCATGACTTTTTTGTATTTTTTTGTACTTTTTCAAGAATTTTTTCCATTTTTTGTATTTTATCAGGAGTTTAAAAGAACATAATCTCTAAAATATTCAGGTATAAAACCTACATATATCCATACTATTTATGGGATCACTAAGCATTTCACCTTATGGAGAAGATAATTGGTATGCCCAAGATCCATACACATAAGTGATTTAATTTATGGACCCAACCAGTTAGGATCATATCTAGATGACCATGTCAGATGAAGAGATATGATTTGGATGAAATGTGTGGATGATGGATGTAAAGGATGACTAATGTAGTGGGTGAATGGAGTTTGGGCATGATTCCTAATGTGCACACTACATGGGCCATTATTAGCATATGTTGTTGGGACTTATTACAAAATACATTTTTTTTTTAATATTTGAAACTCATGGTAAGGACATCACTTCAATAAAAATTTGATACTAAGTTATCATTGCCATTTATCATTTATAGTTTCAATAAATTCTTGTTGTTTTTCCTCTACCTCAGGACCTTGGGTAAACCCTATTGATCATCATCATTTGTTGTTTGTGGAGCTCAAAACACCAAAATGGGGTTTGAATTAGGAAAGACCCTATAGAACACAACCTTTTTCCCTCTTTCATTTTATGTGTGATAGATGCTGAAGTTTTGTTAGTAGTAGGTCATAGGAAACTCAAAGAAGATAGTAACCTACTATCTGGAGTTTACAAATCTTGAGAAAGCATATTTTCTTGTCTAGGGTAGTACCACCATTGACCCTCAAATTTATGCCTACTTTTAAGTCATGTGTTTCTCTCTATATCCAATTTCCAGATCTATGTTTTTCATTACTTTTAATTTTTATTTATGTGATAAATTATATTTTTATATCTAGAGTTGAAATAAATTAAACTTGTTAAATAACACATAAAAATTATCCAATTTGCAACTAAAAAGAACCCTAGGAGATTGGATATCTATTGTGAAAGCAATTAAAATATCAAAATCTATTTTTTATGATGGATTATAGAGGGAAAGTGCAAAAACATTGTTAATAGTTAATCTACTAGTTAGATCTATGATATCTCTTCCCACTCTACACTTTGGCTATCCTAATCTATCCTAGACTATAATTTTATGGTTTACATATGATATGGTTTTAAATTGATCAAAAACATATGTTATTTGAATTTCTTCTTATTGGTTTTCATTTGTTTAATTTAAAAAATAAGCATTAAACAACTTACTAAATTCAATTTAGACCCAAACTGCAAAACAATTTTCTTTAGTTAGATTTTTCTAGAAATAATTTATAAACATTGTAAGTAATTAGTACAATATATATATCTATACTATGTTAAATTCATATTCTATGGTGATTCACTGGTCTATAGACTAAGTAAGCATCACATAAAAATGTTATCTAGGTATTTTTGGCATATTTTTGTACTTTATGTGTCTAGTTGGTGTGAGCATCATAATTTTGCATATTTCATAGTGGGCACATGTCACATCATCATTATGCATATGGTATGAAGTCATTAAAATTTTTAATTAATATTATGTTGAAATAAATTTTCTAGCTGGCATTAATGATTGGTTCACTGTTGACCTCTTAATTCATTTCCCAATAGTTATATTAGTGTGTGTTGGGATTAACCACCTAATATGATTTGTAAAATTTTATGGTGACCTAGTCTATATTTGTATTGCAATGAATGTCACTAGTGTTGTACATATGAGTAGATTGGAATTCTCACTAATGTCAACAAGCTTGTGTTCTCATTAGTGCCAACTATATGAAAAGGAAGAAGATCGTTGTTGAGGGAGATTGTTGGATTGATGATACTTTGATTAGTTACATTATAATGTAATTATTCAACTACTGATGTAAACCTCTATTGTTGTGTTAATAAACTTCTATAAATGGTTGATAAAACTATGTACATGATGAGGATGTATCTCTGATGCTTTATTTTCAATTCATTTTGATAAAATTTGATAAAAAGAGGAAATAGTGTGTTGCAATATTTTTCTAGGTTATAGAATAGTTTTTTAGTGATGCTCCACATTTCTTCTACTTTGAATATCTTCCTATACATTTTAGATATGTTGATTAGAGGTGTTCATAGGTGTTGTATTCATAATTTGGTGTGTTTGATAATTGTGCAAAATAAGTTCGATTCACTAGTATGTGAATAGTGCATTGCATAGGATTCTAGGAGAAATGTCTTTGCTTCCCATTTCTCTATAGAGTGGTTTCAGGTCTTGTTGATATGAGGGTGTGTTGATTGTGCTAGTATCTTTGTTCAAGAAATATGGTTCAAGGTTTGTTGATTCGAGAGTTTGTCTCTTAAGTAACAAAGTATGGTAGAGATGTTGGAGTTTACTAAGTGTATACATTTCTTAGGTGAAATTTTTTCTCAAGCGATTTGTTGGATTTCAAGGTGATTTTGGAATATTCTAGATCATGTTCAAGTATTATGTGTGATTTTTAAGTCGTTCTTGGATTTAAGGAAGCACGTACTTAAAATTTTAATGGTGTTTACATGGGTAATGACGAACCTAGTGTTTACACTGATTGTAGTTGATAATAATGTTTATATAAGTATGTGGTTGAGTGGTATTGTATTCGTGTATCCCAAATAAGGAATGGTGTGGTCCACATTCACTCATATCTACCACATGATTGTTTGAGCATCGACCTAATTTGAATTTTCACTATTGATGTGCATAGCCAACCTTAGAGAAGGGTTCCAAGGTTGAAGATGGTATAAGTAAAATTTTAGTTTTTAAGGGATGATGCGATAAACAAGATATATGTGAATGATGTGAATTGTAATGTGTTAGAGTGTGAATTTTAGAAGTGTAGTGCTAGCTTTCTTGTGCAACATTACTAGATCCACTAAGTAGACGGTGTCTACAATTCTTCATGGTATGTGTAGGATCATGATGGGCAAAAAAGTGGCAATATGAAGGGTATGTGGCTGATGACTTTTTTTTTAACCCAATATTGATGAAATGAAAATATTTTTTAAAGTATATTTTTAGTTTCCATCGATATAAATTATTCTTTACTTTGAATTTAATAAGTAATTATTATTCAATTTCTATTCAAATTATGATTAAAGTCCTGATTGATAGGTTGATTGAAAAACATCTATAGCTTTCAAACGGTATCACATTTTTCAAATCCAAAACATGTGTCACATTCTATGCTTCATATACTATAGGATTAAAAATAAAAATTGAATTTCATGAATTTTTGACTAAGTTAAGGTGCACATAATGGTTTTATATTTTTCAAAAGTTGTAATAAAAATTCATAATTAATTATTTACTTGGAAAAAATTACAAAAAATATGCATCACATCGGGCATGAGTCCTCTACTTATATCTATTATAAAATATTATCATTTTATTGTGGTTAAGGTGGTAAGACAAACACCTACTTATTTTTCCCTGAAATTTAAGTACAACCGCATTGAAATTTCAAATTTTCACTAAATAGATTTTTTTATTTTTTTAAACAAACCTAGTAGTTTAGAAACTACATTCAACTTGCTACAAATTCTATTCTTACATATTTTTGAAATAATATAGATAACTTATTCAAATTTTTATGTCAAGTTGCCTAACTCTAATTTTTCTTAATTTTTTTCCACTTAAGGGCTTGTTTTTTCCATGATGATCCTGTACAAACCCTTCAATCATTCTATAAATGTGTTTATATTATTGTGGTGGATTTCAATGTTGCATTAAGATGGATCTCTCTATGTAACATTCTTCTCTATGTTTTTTTTCTATTCTAGCAATGAGCCTTTCTTTCTTTGGGTAATGAGTCCTCTAGTAGTGAGCCCTATCATATTATGTGTTGAAGCTACTATATATTTTGAGTTAATCCTCATGGTTTTTCTCATCTTAGGTTTTCCATGTAAATCTAGTGTTCTTATATTTATGGTGTTGATTTTTTTTAATTTTTATTATTTTCTTTCCATTCTAAGCCATTATATTATATTAATGGTTAAGTATGTTAATGTGGATTTGAATGTGTATGAAGGTTTTGATGGTTTAAAGTACAACTAATTCATCCCCCCTATCAGTTGTCTTGTGCATTCAACAATTGGAATTAGAGAAAGGTTTCTTGGAAGAAATCTTAGCCACTTGAGGTAGATCTATGATAGTGCACAAGAACAAAATCCCTATATTTTATTGAATGGATTATGCATTTTAGAAGAAAAAGATGGAAGAATTTCTTGTTTAACTTGGATATGATGTCTTGAACTATCCTAAGAATTGTTGCATTGAACCTAAAAATGGTCCAAGTACTACTGATGAGATAAATTCCTATGAAACAAATGATAAAGAAAGCTAATATCTTTTAAATAGTCTTACAAATTATAAATTAGTGAAAGTGATGAGTTGGAAAAGTTTTCAAGCTATTTAGGATAAGCTAGAAAGAATTTATGAAGGATATGATAAGTTCAAGGAAGCTATAGTCATAAAGGGTCTACTATTGAAGAATTTTCAAATTTGAATCAATATACTAGAGATAAATTGTATGGATATTTAAATACTTTTGAGATGAGAGAATTTAGAACAAGTAGTGGCGTAAAAGTTGAGACTATTAAGGTTGCTAAATCAGAGGAAATCAAGGAATTAGATCAAGAGGGCCTCAACGAAATAGAAGATAAATTTGTAAGGAGAATGAAGAAATGTACTAGTAAGTAAAATGGTAAGTTTCCTTTCAAATGTTTCAGTTGTAGAAAGATTGGTCATTATGATTGAAAATGAGGAGGAAAAAGGTGAGGGTATGTGCAAGATCATCATGGAAAAAATAGGCCCTTAAGTGGCAAAAAAATCAAAAAAATCAGAGTTAGGCAACTTCACGTAAAAAATTGAATAAGTTATCTATATTATTTCAAAAATATGTAAAAATAGAATCTGTAGAAAATTGAATGTAGTTTTTAAACTACTAGGTTTGTTTAAAAACAAAAGAAACCTATTTGCTGAAAATTTGAAATTTCAATGCAGTAGTACTTAACCTAACCACAATAAAATGATAATATTTTTTTATAATATTTTGGATATAAGTAGAGGACTCATCTCCCGATGTGATGCAAATTTTTTTGTAATTTTTTTCCAAGTAAATAATTAATTATGAATTTTTCATTACAACTTTTAAAAAATATTAAAAACTTGTAATTCCGACCACCTTAACTTGGTCAAAACTTCATGAAATTAAAAAATTTCCTTTTTTTAATCCTATAGTATGCAAAGCATAGAATGTGACACATGTTTTGGATTCAAAAAATGTGATACCGTTTGAAATCTATAGATGTTTTTTCAATCAGTCTATCAATCAGGAATTTAGTCATAATTGGAATAGAAAATGAATAATAATTAGCTATTAAATTCAAAGTAAAGAATAATTTACATTGGTGGAAAGTTGAGAATCTCCTTTAAAAACCCTTTTTGTTTCATCAGTTTTGGGTAAAAAAAAGTCATCAGCCACATACCCATCATATTGCCACTTTTTGGCCCATCATGATCCTACACATACCCATAAGATGATCAAGAAAATATATGTCAGAGAGGATGCAAGTATTTTTAATGATGAATTCTTTCTTATGGTTTTAAAAGATGGATTTGTTTCTACTAACTCTGAGAGATGTGTGAAGGAAATCCCTTTAGAGAAAAAAGAAAAGATTGAAGGTACTTTGGTATCAGCTTTGCATGCTAGAAAAGAGAAGAACTATTGGATCATTAATAGTGGATTCTCTAATCATATGACGAGTGACAAGAGTAAATTTGTTAAACTTAAAAATTATTATGGGGGATGTGTAAGATTTTTTGAGGATACATCTGCTAAGATCATGTGGAAAAGGTTCTATTAGTTATGATGACAAGCATAATACTTATGATGTCTACTATGTTAAGGGTTCATGGCATAACCACTTTAGTGTTAGAAAAATGTGTAGCAAAATATACATTCTTATGTTTCAGGATGATGGATTTGAGATTAGAGAAAGATCAAGAACTATTATTGCAGTTGGAAGAAGGATAGATGGAAATGTTTATCATCATAAGGGTGTCGATGGTCATTCATTTATGACTCAAATTAACAAAATTTGATTATGGTATATGTTGATGCCTAAAATTACTAGGCACATATCCTTATGGGAAACTCAATTAATGGGGGGACCAATTGCACTAAACTTAACAAACTATGGGTTTTAAAGAAGTTGGCTCTTCCATTTATTGGGGGGTGAAAAGGGAAAAGGAAGTAGATATATAAAATAAAATATAATCTAAGGCAATGTGCCAAGAATTAAGTAAATTGGCACAAGAAATCTTCCTTTCGGATGAGATTTGAGGGCCCGTTCAACAATATGCATGTCCAAAAATAATAGAAAGCATAGATGAAAATACTAAGAAGTCAATCTAATAACATAATATAACTTCCATATAAATTCACTAAACAAGAAGATTTCAAGACATGATTTGAACAACAAATTTATATTGAAATTGTAGAAGTTTTGCAGATAAAATACTCAATACAAAAAATAACGGAGGATAATTTCTTATCACTTAACTAAGAAACAAAGAGGCCAAAAATATTGGCACAATATCTAAGTCTTAATACAATAATTAGAAAACAATACAAAGGCCTATAGTATTTCAGTGTTTTTCCCATGTATTTCTGAACCATTTTTCAGAGAGATTGGGCAGTATATATAGATCTTTCCACTGCTTGAAAGCCAGGTAACATAAAAGATTCCAAAGGAACAGATCATGTTCTTCGTCACAATGTTTATCCAAAACTGATGCAACAAAAAGATTCTGAAATGTGGCATTCAGTTTCCTCGAACAAAGGGCACCCTTCTTCAAATGATGGATGCAGTCTGAAAGTGAAAGTAGCAAAAATTTGGTGTAGACATGTGTCAACCACCCAAAGAGTTGGTTAAAACACATGATATAGACACAGGGCCTCTCATTCTTCCTTCCTTCCTTTGAGGTTGAAGTCCCTATGGAGGTGACACATGGTACAATTTTTGCTTCAAGTGTTGACTGTGGGGTCTACCAAAAACATGCCCATGGAGAATACAACCTGGCACATGGGAAAAGCTTGGAGAAGAAGCAAGGGAAAAGAGTCCCCAAATACACACGTAGCTGACACAAGGCACAGGAAGATGAAAGTGCTGCAAAAAAGGGCCCATAAATATGCAACATATAAAGTGCAAGCTGAGGCTATGCAAAACCAAAAAAAATCAACTCGGAGGGAGCTCTAAGGATTATTAAATCCATAGCTTTTGTTGACTAATGGGGAAATTTCACCTATGGAATGAGAACCAAAAATTTTTGGTTCTAATAATAGAGCCTTGTCAATTAGGAAATATTCAAAGCTTTGAAAGGGTGGTCTAGAGAGGCATCCATTTGGCCTTTGATGGCATGGACAAGGTGCGTAGATGCTCTTGCACCTCATGCAAATCGATAATTTCTTTAAATGACAGCTCCAAAGAGATCCCGATCCCAGACTCAAGCTGGAAAGGATGTTGTGCTATCTAATGGATGATACTTTCAATATCCACTACCATGGGAGGTTGATTGAATGATTCAAAAGTAGATAGATCCTACTAATTTTCTTCAATCCTTGTTGCAATATACACCACTATGGCCATCGATTGATCAGATAGAAAGGGGGAGGGAAAGCCCATCTAAATCAATTGGGAGACTTGCATCTACATATTATTCGTAGTATAAATTAGTATGTTCAAGAAATGGTTAGCTTCATAGATCGCTACATGATAATGGATGAATTCCTTCACGCTTTTGGTTGCCAATATCTGGTCATCTATCCCTGCCCTTGCCAAATCTGCATTCAACACTATATACAATTTTCCCAACAATTGGTCAGCCTCAGGCACCTTCTTAACAATAAATTATGGAACCTTCTCAGTGGTGCCACGCACCTCCCTACTTAAATTTGCTACATCGAACATGAATTGTAGTGTCAGTTGCATAGACAAAAAAAAGACTTGACTTTCTCCTAGTAGGAGACATATAACTATTAAGCCACCAAAAGAAGATCTGATTGTGGAACAAAGGGCTAGGAAGGAATCTTCAAAATATTTATCTCAACCTCCTTTGACCTGATTTCTTCCATCAACTCATCAATCTTCTTGACCAATGTGTTGAGTCATTCTTGTAGAGTTGTCAACTCTATATCTTTACTTTTCAACAACTCCTCTGCTTGACCTCTGGTTCCATGTTCCTTTTCCAGGGAGACCTTCATTTCTCTAACCTCCTTTTCAAATTGAGCTCATTGGTTTTGAAGCTCCCAATACTTTTGTTGCATCTCTTGTTACAATTGAGCTCGTTGACCCTGAAGCTATCTATTTTTCTCCTGGGCTGCTTTCTCCACTTGAGCGAGCTGCTCCTGGTGTTCTTTTTTTTTTGTTGCAGATTAGCAACCAGGTTGGGATCTTAGGACAAGAACTTTGCAAGTTCCTCCTTGAGTTTGGCCATTTCTTCTTGTACTTGTAGAGACAAGCATGTAATTGTAATGTCCTTAGCCTTTTCTTTATTTTTCAAGATCTCCACTCTTTCTTTAAAATTCTTGAGCTTTTCTTCCCTCTTCTTCAATTGATGACTACACTTCAAAAAAAATTTAGTCACAACCCTCTAAGTTTTCTCCATCAGCTCAACTTTGTCTTGTGGTCGGGCTGAGTGTAAATCAATCCCTATGGCATGGATTATATAATCGTTAGGTTGCATCTTTCCTTGAGGTTTGATGGTTTTGGGTGACATATTTGAAAACTCTATTGATCCTTGGATGTCATTGAAGAGGTTCTGTATTAATGGCTCTGTAGGTTGTACGACATCCTTTTTCTTTCTTTTTTTGGGTTCTTCTAGCCAGTGTTGCCTTACTCACATAATTTTTCTCAAAGAATTCTATTGGTGATCTAATTTTTTTGCTGGCAAAGGGTGCTCTGAGAGGAAGAGAAAGGGAATGAAATCATTATGGATTTAGATAATGTTTGCTTTGGCAGGTTTACTGTCAATGGAGAGAAAGGGGGAATTCCATGCCAAGTTCTAGTTGGGGAGGTGATGGAAGGACTCATAAATTTTGGTGGCAGTAGAAAAGATGCAGAGGCCCCCATTTGTTGGCTAGGTTGATTTAGAGTTGACGTGAAAAAATAAAAAGGGTTTGCAATACTGAGTTCAAAGCATGCCCAGATAAAAGATGGAACAAATTGTGTGGGAGTAAAAGCTTCATGTCTAATTGGAGAGAAGGAAGATTGAGAGAAACCTCCCATAGGCATAAAAGTAGAGAATGATAGGCTGAACCTCAAAGTAATTGGAGAAGTGAATGCAATAGGGTTAACAAAAGATAGAGATGTGAGAAAAGGGGGAGAGAAAGATACCCGAGTTGCAAAAGAAACTGATCCTTGTCTTGCTACAAGTACTTGTAATATTTCTCTTGGAGTGGTTTTGGTGCATAGCCTCTTCTCGGGTGGATAATTGTCCACGTTTATTACCTCCTAAGATTCTTAGGTTGCCTTGGATCTCTTAGTATCCCATATACAAGGGATCATGGACAATGTATGGGGTTCAATTACTTGCACACTCAGTGAAGTTTCATCAGGTTGTTCTGCTAATTCTCCACCTCCCTGTTTAATTTGAGCCTACATTGCTTCCCTTTCTCTGAATATTGTAGTTTCTTCCTCCCAATCCATGTCCTCATCTTGCTCAGCATCATTTTCATCATGCCCTCTATTCCAGAGATCATCAAATCTATCATCTATACCATGCCTCTAGAACTTTGCATCAAGACATTTGGTCTCTTGATGATAAATCCAGAAGTGGGTGATCTTCTCTTCACTCCATCGGTGGTTCTTGGACAATTCATTATAGAGGGTGGCCCCAATTTTGCACTTGTCACTGGCCTTGACCAAAGGATAATAAAAAGATAGTCATGGCAGCCTTCTTGACTCTATGGGAATATAGGCCAAGTCAAGAAGGAGAGTATGGCTCCCTATTATTAGACTTCACCAAGATTCCTAGTAGGGATGGGAGCTATGAGTCAATTTGATGTTGAGAGCCACAAATTCATCATCAAGATTATATTCCCATTTGTCATAGATCAATACTAGCCTCAGATGAGCAAGCTTCACAGTTAGCAGACCTTTTGTTTTCTTTTTCTCCATTATTACTATTCCAAAGCTTAAGGGGTATTTGAAAAATCCTTTCTTATTTCTTCCCCCACAATACCTTTTATCTATAATTTTCAGTTGCCTAAGCACCTCAAGATCCAACACCTTGTTTGTCACACAGACTAAGATCTAGAATGGTTCCTTAGTAAAACCATGAAACTTGACAAATGAAAAAACCTTCCTGAGGAACCAATCATAAGGAGGGACAAAATCTTGCATCCATCTCACTTGCTTGGCTGAGAAATGATAAAAACCAACCTTACCAGGATCCTTATTAAACTATTGCAATATCAAAGTCAGGAAAGACTCAGAAAATGCATAATAATCATGGGTCATGAAAAGGAGATGCATCCACATAGAAACTGGCTTCCTCACCCCACTTTCATCAAAGATAGATTAACCCATATATTTTTTAAAGAAATGAGGGTTTTGGTGCAAAAACATATGATCAAGAAGAGAAGAAAACTTGAATCTTTACTACGTGTGATACTCCTTGAATTGGTTTGGCATCTCTCGGACAATGGCCTCCACAAAGTCATACCAAAATAGGGTATGTTGTTTTTGTAGACACCTAAAAATAACCTAGGCTTGCAAGCTTCATTTTTACCACTTTCGTCCTAGCCTAATTATGACATTTAATTATGTCCTTGGTCCACATTCGACTATTGATTAAATAATGCATAATTATTTAATTAATTCATGTCATTTATTCTTCATGATTATTAAATAAATAAATTTTATTTATTTACTAAATACGTCATTAATTGTCTAAATCTTCCTTTAATTAAATTAATTTATTAATTTATTTAATTTCCCTTTCTGCATTTAATTCTTCTTGATTATTAAGTAAATGAATTACATTTATTTATTTAATATGTCACTAATCCTCTTAATTAAATAAATTGATTAATTTATTTAATTAATTAATTGTATCTTCTAAATTAAATAATTAAATTTAATTATTTAATTGCCAAATTAATATTCTTCTTATTTTAAATAAATTAAATTATTTAAAATGTCATCTCAATCTGAACTGACAGTCCATTTTGATAAACAATCTGAAAAAGATTATTTATTATCTCACAAAATCATTATTTAGAATTAATTTAATTCAAAATAGTATCTAATCTTCTAAAAATCAAGTAATCGGGCAGATTCTTGATTTTCCAAATCTAATCTTCAGTCTAAATCTTATCTTCTTGATTTTCCAAAAATCTTTATTTCTTTAACTAATTTCCTCATTTATTCTCCACCGTCGATCTGTTTATCTGAGACCTTTTCTTGACCGTTCGATTAAGGATTTTTCCCTAACCCTAATTAGGGATTCTCAGATTTAATCTGGACCTCTCATTTTAGGTTCTCATCATCAATTAATCTCATCCGTCCACTCAAAATGACATTTTCCTCACTTTTCGATTACACACGCACATGCTAAAATTTTAGATTTATGCACGTATTATAGGCATTTATTAGCTTGCACACTTAAAGTTTTTCATTTTCAATTATTGTCATTATTTGATCAAAGTCTTAGACATTATCATAGGCATAGGCATTTAGATTTTAATTAAATCCTTCGAAACTTGCTTTAGTCTTGTCTCTTGTCATAGTTGCTCATACACAAATCTGATGGCATCTTTATTTACTGCAAGCTAGGAGGTGTAACGAAGGTGAACCATGGTCCACGTTCGACTATTAATTAAATAATTCATAATTATTTAATTAATTCATGTCCTTTGATTCTTCATGATTATTAAATAAATAAAATTTATTTATTTATTAAATACGTCATTAATTGTCTAAGTCTTCCCTTAATTAAATAAATTTCTTAATATATTTAATTTCCTTTCTTCATTAATTCTTCCTGATTATTAAATAAATGAATTTCATTTATTTATTTCATGTCATTAATTGTGACAATTAAATAAATTTATTAATTTATTTAATTATTCAGTCTTATCTTCCAAATTAAATAATTATTTTTAATGATTTAATTACTAATTTCACTTTTCTCTCATTTTAAATAAACGAAAATATTTAAAATAATTTCATTTTATTAACTTTCTCTCTTTTAGTAAATAATATGAAAAAAGATTATTTACTTGTCACACAAAATCATCATTTTGAATTAATTAAATTCAAAAAGATACTATTCTTCCAAAAATCAAGTAATCAGGCAGATTCTTGATTTTTCAAATCTGATCTTCAGTCCAAATCTTATCTTCTTGATTTTTCGAATCTCACAAATCAGGCAATCTTATCTTCTTGATTTTTCAAAAATCTTTATTTTCTAATTAATTTCCTCATTTTTTCTCCACCGTCGATCCGATTATCTAAGACATTATTTTGACCATTCGATTAAGGATTTTGTCCTAACCTTGATTAGGGATTCTCAGATTTAATCTGGACCTCTCATTCTAGGTCTTTCTTAGAATTCAATCTCATCCATCCACTCAAAATTGTGTTTTCTATAAAAGATAATTTTGTTTATAATTTCGGGATCTGACAACTTCATTTTTGATTTTAGGCATTATAGTCATTTTTAGCATTGGTAATTATTATTTCATTTAGCATATTGTCATAGACATAGGCATTATTCTATCAAATCCTTCAACATTTGCATAGGGCTTTGACATTATGTTAGGTTGCTCATTTGAAATATGAGGGCCTCATTCTATTTGCTGCAAACTAGAAGGTGTAACGAAGGTGAACCATGGAAGATGAAGATTTCTGGTAACATTGTTCCTTTTATTTTCATTTTATTTCCTTTGTGCTTTGTTATTTCATTGGATTTTGATGTTTATTGATTAACAATCTAGCGATCTATTTTTCCAATTATTACATTGGTGAACCTGACTCCGTTTTTTTGGTTTTCCATACATTTTTTTGTGTTTTCTATTGTTTTACAAGTATAGGTACGGAACGATGCAACTATTTTTTAAAAACATCATGACGCATTTGATGCATCGCGACGCATTCACTGACAAAAGAGCTACAATCACCCTGATAAGCCGAAACTGACATCTTGAATGACGCATATGATCAGTAGTACTGCATTTGAAATCTAGAATGACGCATCTACTCTGTCGCACCACATCTAACTGGTAATTTTTTTCTTTCATTTTGTCATTTGAATTTTTGGATTTTAGGGTTTTCTGGTTGATGGTTTCTTTCTGTTTTTCTGATCCTCTGATTTCCTAGTTTTTATTCCTACATGTTAACTAGATTAGATTTTTGTGTTACTAATCTTCATTTGTAGTGTGTGGCAATCACCATTTGTGTGTCGAAGACCATTGCATAAAAAACTACTAATATTTTGTTTGCAGATTTGAATGTCGAAAACGGAATAAACAAACATTGTGCTTGTTTTTCTTTCATAGATTAGCAAACATTTGATTTTGGTGCATATAAAAATAACACATGTCTTCTTTGATTGATTGTGTTTGCAAGATGGTAGGTGAGTATGCTCTCACTTGGTGAAAACCTTGTGATTAGAAAACCAGACCCATCTTTATTTGTTTATTACCCTGACTTGGTATATCAGAGTATCCTCTCCCCTCGCGCTTTTGGGCGATCTTGGGTGTAAGAGAAATGGTTACCAACTCTAGAAATTGGGCCTGCCTGGGGATTTCATCAACCCAATGCGACTCAAACCGGTAATGGATCTAAAGCCAAGCTACCCCTGACCGGTATATAAATGTAAACCTTAAGGGAAAACCTAACGTTGCTTGTGTGGATGTGTCATACAGATGGAGTTGTACTCCCTTAAACCCTGTTGAGCTTAACCTCTTTAGGCTGGAGTGCCACCTTAATGGTGATTAATCTCTTGCCCCATGTATGGCCACTTGAACGAGGGTCCCTAACTAAAACTCTTGTATAGAAAGCCAAAATCCTTCTATTTGCTAGCGTAGCACCAGTCGGTGTGAAGGCATCGACACTTTCGCAGTTTGTAGTAGAGGTGATCAGCTCACCATGGGACTTTCATGGGGGTTGGAAGCTTGGTTGGCATAAGAAGAGAGTGCACTATAAGGGGGAGCCCGTGTAGCCAAGCTTCTAAATTCACATGCTACAGATATGCGGTTGGGGAAACCCACGTGGAATCTAGCGAATATTGTCACGGCCTAACCTAGGATTGTGCTTATCTGATGTGTGTTTGGTTATATTTAAAACTCTATGTTTTTCAAGTGTATTCTGGTTCTATCACAGTTCAAAACAAAACATTCTCCAAATAGATCAAAATTTCCATCAAAACGATAAGAAAATCATTTTGAAATTAAACTGAGTCGCATCTGTCAAATCGCAACTGATTTTCTGCAATGCAACTGCTCTGTTAAACCGCATATGGCACTTAGAAAGCTACATCTGTAGGCATTGTGACACATTTGAACATTAAAAAACTGCATATGCCAAATCAAGTCACATCTGACAGTCCAAAAGCTGCAATCGCAAAAACGAACCGCATTTGCTAAACTGCGACGCATTTCCTATCAAAATTTTAAACTTTACAATCAAAACCTGAGGTCTTCAACTTGTCAACCATTTTTCAAACACTATTTCCTAGAAGATTCTGTCAGAAACCAAACTTGAAAATTGCTCAAAGTCTTGACCATTAGTTTGCATTCGTCACCATAGGTTTCATACTTCATTCTTCTTCATTGCATACATTTGGCATTAGATTATCCCTAGGTTCACATTTTGTATACTTAGGATTAGGAAAATCTTAAGCACACTTTGCAAAGTCATTGTTTTCAAAATTAGGCCCTCTTGGACAAAGTTATCAAACCTCCTTTTAGTCATTGTCCTCTTTTGTGAGATTTTTTTCCAACTCAAAAGTCTAGTTAGGAAGACTCACTAGTCATCTAGACCTTGTCAACTTGTCATTTCCAACAAAGTCCTTTAGCAGTCAAAATCAAAAACAAAGTTCGAGCTTAGAAGTGCTTAGATAACCTTGTCTTACATTGCTACACATTGCATATCCTATTCACAAAAATCCAAAAACATTAGTCATTCTAGTCGTCATTCTTAGACTTCACGTAGTGTCATACTTGCATTTAGTTGTCATTCCCATTTGAGCAATCTCATTTATGGTTGAAACTAGACTTCAAAAACAAAAGAGACAAATGGAAAACTTTTGACAAGAGCCCACGTTTACTGTCAACAATCCTTCACAAGACCCAAACTAGACCTTTTATGATCCATTTTCAGACAATCAACCTCCAATAACAACACAATCCTCATAAAACACCCCATTCGAACAATTCTTGCAAAAAGACGAAAATGGCCAACTACTTCAGAAAAACATAGAGGCATTGACATAAGACCCAGAGGCCTGTCAGCTTGCTGAAGCAATGGTCCGTCAGGATAGAGATAGATTCTTAGCTATGCTCTTGAGTGAAGGAGCTAAGTTACAACAAGGATTTGACGTTAACATGCTAAATTTGACACATCCCGACCCTAATGCCAACAACACACATAATATGTCACATAGTGGTCAACTTCCAAATACTACAAGCAATACTTCCTTTGGGACCACAACAATAGTGCATACCACTCCCAACGTCCCAAACACCCCCAACATCCCCAACACCACAAATATCATGACAGTCAATACCACGATAGAAAATGCCACGGGGGCATCATCAAGTCACAACAATCCCCCCTTGATAGCTCCATCTACTACCATGAACACAAGTTCATCATATATGTCTAGTGGTATTTCACAAAATCCTTTGGGAGGAGGCACAAGACGTGTATTTATCCAAGGAAAACAACAAAATGTTAACATGACAACACAGTCAAATGTCATTGCTTCCCAAGGTACAAACACAAACATTCCCCTTGTACAAAATCAACAATTTACACAAGGTGGCCAAATAACACAACCCATGACATCACTGACACACCATAACATTCATGGTCACAACAACCCCCAAATAACGACACACATGGCTGGGGGGCATATCCCAACCTACTCATCTAGCATTCACACTCATAAACATGCGTCCAATCACAACCTTCAATATCAACATGCACCCAATCATAACTTCCAATACCAACAACATGTCAATCCGCACACGTCATACATACCACAACAATCCATACCGCCACAATACACCAATATTCATGCACAACAAATAGGAACACATGGTGTGATAGGCAATCCAACATACAGAAACATAAACGACCTTGAGGTAGATGCCCTCAAAATAAGGATGAGGGATATGGAGAAAACTATCCAAAACATGTACATCTCAGGCAAGAAATTAGAAATATCATATGACCTGAATGTATACCCATTCGACACGAGCTTATACATGCCTCCATTTCCACCAGGATACGTGTCACCCAACTTCACAAAATATAGAGGCAAGACAAATCCCATTGAACATGTTCGCGAATTTCCAACCAATTGTATGGACATCACCTACGAACAAACATACTTGATGAGACTCTTTTCTAAAAGTCTGGCGGGTCAAGCCCTTGAATGGTTTTCAACTCAAAAGGATATCCAAACATGGGATGAGCTTAAACAAAAATTCATAAGAAATTACGTGTACAACATTGACATGGATACCTCTATCACTAGCTTGTGCAATCTCACGCAAGAAGATTTTGGTGAGACATTTATTCCATTCTTTCAAAAATGGAGAAGCCTCGCTACTCAATGTCACATTGACATTCCTGAAAGAGAAAAAGTTAACATGTTTGTCCAAACACTTCTAGGGCCCCTAAAATTTGCATTGCAAATACATTGTTGCACAAACTTCACAGAATTAGTTGAAAAAGGGGTCCAAATTGAGAAAGCCCTCATCACAAAGGGAGAAATAAGATATGGTTCCAAAAACACAAACGTTAACCCACCCACCGACAAAAACAAATATTGGGTTAAAAATAAGCATGTTACAAATGACGGTGTTGTTGACGCCAAGACTGCAAACACTGTAGGTCCTGTATTGGCCCTGAAAGGGGTTCAACAACAAAACAGACCAACAACGACATTGACACCTCCTCCCAATACTTCTTCAAACAACCAAAGTAGTCAAACCAATTAGGGAAAATATCGTCAGATGAGACAATTTCCTAGGGGTCACACATACACCCATTTGGGTGAACCCATTGAAGAAGTCCTTAAGAAATGCCTCCAGCATGGGGTCATCATACTTTCAGAACCAAAACCGTATGACCCAGGACAATTCAAACCAGCATGGTGGAATGACAATGCACTTTGCGAATACCATTGAGCAAAAGAGCATACAACCTCTAACTGTCGACAATTGAAAAACCTAATACAAGATCTTATTGAAAGTTGCACCATCGAAGTAGGTGGATCACAATTCACCTCCAATTCAGATCATACTATCCACAAGAATCCACTGTAGGACCATGGTTCTCATAATGCTTCCACTTCAGGACCACAGAATCAAGCTAACTGTGCCTGAGTCAAGTACGACTATTCTGGTGGACCCATTATAAACAATGTCCAAACTAAAAATGAATACATCAATACCATTACGATTAGAAGAGCACCCCAATGTAATGCTACCACTCGCAGTGGAAAGGTCACTATAGCTGGTCCACCTCCTGCTGGACAAGCCAAAATCACTATACCAGGCCCATCTGCTAAACAATCACAACCTGCTCCACCTGCTAAACAACCAAAACCTATCCCAACCACACAGCAGTGGAAACCCAAGAGTCAGTTCAACCTCATTGACCAGCTAGGAAAAACTCCTGCACAAATATCTATCCTTGAGCTGCTTCGTATCTCTCCTGCGCACAAAGAAATCCTAGACAAAACTCTCCTAGAGTTGTTGGTCCCCAAGGACATCGATGTTAATCAGTTTGAAACTATGGTGGGATATCTCACCATGCCACACCACGTCACCTTCTCGGATCAAGATTACTCATCACATAAAACCAACCACAATGACGTATTACACATAGAAACTTTTGTCCACAAGCACAAAGTTAGATAGGTTTTAGTAGATGGCGGAGCAAGATTGAACATATGCTCCCTCAAATTGGTTAAAAATATAGGGTTCTCTGATGCATGTGTAGACCCAATGAAAAGTATAGTGATCAAAGCATACGATGATGAGGAACGTTCTTCACATGGAATTATATCTCTCCCAATCAGAGTGGGACCAGTCATCGTGGACACGACTTGCAAGGTCCTAGATTTGGAACTACCATATAACATATTGCTAGGCTGTCCATGGATTCATGCCTTAAAACCCATCCCGTCTACATACCATCAATGCCTAAAGTTTCCTTTTGACGGGACAAAAGTAACCATATACGGAGACCCTGACCCTTTCCAATACTATACCAACTTAAGGGGTATCTCTGAAAACTAGGTACCTATTAACTGAGAAGCACCTGGCTCCTCGTCAGCCAATTATATCGACCCTTCGACACTCACATCATCTTCCACATTCGCTCCATCCATGTCTTTTGCCATACCACCACCCTCCACTAGCCCTAGGACTTAATCCACTGTCAAAATCCAAGACCTTGGCTATGGAGAATTCAAACTGCACACAACATATAGCATAACAACAATGCCCAGGTCTCCCAAGGACTATGGTCAGCCATGTTTCAGAATGGAACCTCAGGAAACCTTCAAAGTTCCACCGAATACAGTTTTTATCAAGTGGGGAGACATGAGTGAGGAAGACCTTGCTGACATCACAGGATGGATCTATAAGGATACTGTCACACTACCCCCATTACTAGTTCAAAGATATGGAAAAGGTTACAACATCATGAAGGCTAAAGGCTACGACGATACTAGTGGCCTAGGAAAAAATAAAACTGGTTAAAGGGAACCCATAGAAACTTTTCAAATTCCAAAGTACCTTAGATTAGGGTTTGGATCACTTGACAATGATGATCGATGTACCTCTGGACTTTCAAATGAGTGAGTACATGCTTCTGACAGTGTTGAGACTACTAGGGAAACCCTCACTGAAACAAACTCCCATGAGTGGGAATTTGGCTCAGAACAATCCCTAAGTGACTATTGTCTTGATGATTTGTTTGTCGAACCAGGGGAACTGACCTCTGAACAACGATTTTGGAAAACATTCAAAATTGAACAGGCACCAAATAGTCAAATTACTACTACCACCTCCCATTTTGTACAACACCCAATGCCTGAACCCCCTCAGTCCAAACTATCCAAGGTATTAGATGACATTGACAACCAGGGCTCTACAACTTTTACTCCTTACTTTGATAATGAATATGACACTAGTGAAGGAGAATATTGGATAGAGTCTGATGTCGAGTTGGACGATGATAACCTCATCTATAACATCACTGAATCCATCTTCATGTTGTCTGCATCCTCACCCCAATTCACTAGCCTTGACGATGGCATTTCTTTAGTTTACCCTAAACTAGTCGATTGGGACCAACAAGGACCGCCAGTTCTGGACACATTTCAGAATGATGAGGCAATTACTGAATTTATGGGACTGAGAGAAGGCATACCCAGTGGGGACCACAAATCAAGATTTTCTATTGATTTAGACTGCACGACATACTTCGACGAGAATTTTTAGTCCTCTAGTCACAAAAGTAAAAATAAAATAAAAAATGAAACGTCTCTAGGTGAAAACTGAAAGGCACCTCTTGATGATAAAATAGTAAAAATAAAGGATGTATCTACAGGTGAAAACCTCTCTGAGGCACCCAAAGATGGAGGACTGGACTTTCTCACCGTGCAACAGGAGAAATCGACTATGTTGATTGAGGACACAATAGAGGATAACATTTCAACTGCAGAAGACCCTAAGATGGTCATATTTGCGGCATCATTAACTGACTAAGAGAAACTAGAATTTCATAAATTCTTTTCAGAACGGAAAATCAACTTCGCATGGTCCTATGCTGACATGCCAGGATTGGACCCCAAATTGGTTCTGCATCATTTGCCACTATTACCCAATGCTAAACTAGTCAAGCAAAAGTTGTGCAAAATGCACCCTCAAGTTGCTCTATATGTCAAGGCTGACTTAAAGAAATTACTGGATGTCAGATTCATAAGGTCTATAGATTACGCTGAATGGATTTCCAACCTAGTGCCGGTGACAAAGCCAAATGGGTTGATTCATGTATGTACAGACTTTCAGGATCTAAATAAAGCATGTCCAAAGGATGACTTTCGTTTGCCCAACATTGACATCATAGTTCACCGAACTGCAGGATATGAGATGTTGTCCCTCATGGATGGTTTCTCCGGCTATAATCAAATTCACATTGCTCCTGAGGATCAACACAAAATGGCATTTAATTTCCCATGGGGTACATACTATTGGAACGTCATGCCCTTTGGTCTCAAAAATGTAGGTGCCACATATCAAAGGCCTATGACCACGATCTTCAATGACATGATGCACAAAATAATGGAGGATTATGTAGATGACCTCTTGGCCAAACCAGCAACAAGGAAAGATCATTTGAAGGTACTCGACACAATTTTCAAGAGACTGGAAGAGTACAAAGTTTTATTAAACCCTAAGAAGTGTGTTTTTGGGGTATATAGTTTCCCAAAGAGGCATAGAGGCCGATCTAGCAAAGGTCAAAGCAATCATAGACATGCCTCTACCCAGAGGGATCAGTGAACTCAGAACTCTGCAAGGCAGAGTACAATCTATTCGTTGTTTCATAGCCCAATTGGCAGATAAGTGTCATCTATTTCAGTATCTGTTGTGCAAGGGTATCCCCTTTGTATGGATGGATAAATGTCAAGAGGCCTTCCAACAAATCAAATATTACCTACTGTCAACACCAGTCCTCATGCCTCCTATTCATGGAAAGCCATTGATTCTATACATCTCGACTACTAGTTCAGCACTGGGGGCATTGCTGGCCCAAAATGATCATGAAGGAAAAGAAAGAGCAATCAATTACATCAGCCCCACACTGATAGGCTATGAGTTGAACTACACATACATTGAACGTGCATGTCTCGATGTTGTCTTTGCGTCCCAAAAACTAAGACACTATATGCTCATTCATCAGACACAACTGGTCACCAAGATTGATCCACTAAAATATCTACTAAGTCGGGTGACATTAACAGGCCGCTTGGCAAAATGGGTCATGATACCAAGTGAGTATGACATACAATATGTCGAGCATAAGGAAATAAAAGGAAAGGTAATAGTAGATCAACTGGCAGATGCACCAATTCAAGTCACTCATCCACTAGTAACTGATTTTCCTGATGAGTCCATTTTTCATGCAGAACTGGCAGCACCATGGAAGCTATATTTTGATGGGTCTCATACTGGTCATGGCTTAGGCGCTGGAATTTTGTTTATCACACCACAGGGAGATTTAATTCCCAATTCATTCAGGATTGCTTTCCCTTGTACAAATAACATTGCTGAATATGAAGCACTAGTCACAAGTCTCAAGTTGGAAATCAAATGGATAATTCAGATGTTGCTTGTATTCATGGATTCTCAGCTTGTGATCAAACAAGTGAATGATGACTATGAAACAAAGGATGAGAAGTTACTTCCCTACAAGAGGATGGTGGACAGTTTCCTGACATACTTCCAATTGATTTCTTTTGAACAAATCCCCAGAGCATAGAATAAGGCGGCTGATGTAATGGCTATTATTAGTTATCTCTTGGACATCCCTAAAAATGTGTCACAATTTGAGTTTTTAGTCAAACAGCTCTTAATACCGGCATATGATATCCCAAAATCAGAAATGGTTTGTGAACTTGTTGGTCCCAACTCTCCTTGGTACCAGGACATTTACGACTACCTAAAATCTCAAACCCTTCCACCGAACCTATCCAATAACCAAAGGAAGTCCTTTATTAGAAAATCTGCAAGGTATGCCATTGTCAACGACACCCTATACCACCGTAGTTTCGACAATACCCTCCTTAGATGTCTTGACACTGACGAAGCATGTACGACCTTACGAGAAGTGCATGACGGTATATGCGGATCTCATTCAAGTGGTCCTACTCTGGCTATGAAAGTAACAAGACTTGGGTATTATTGGCCCGACAATGGAAAAGGATGCAATTGAATATGTCAGGACTTGTCGCAAATGTTAAATTCACAGTGATTTGGTCCATGCTCCAGCACAAGAACTTCAGCTGATCACTTCTCCTTGGCCCTTCGCTCAATGGGTACTCGACCTCGTGGGTAAGATTCATCCAACCTCATCCAACAGCCATAAATTCATTATTACCACCACTAAGTATTTCACAAAGTGGATTGAAGCCATCCCATTGACATATATTACCGGCAAAAAAATATCAAAGTTTATCCTTAATTACATCATTTTTCGGTATGGCCTTCCGCAATCCATCATCACTGAAAATGGACGTCCGTTTAAAAACCAAGACGTACATGAGTTATGTGAGTGATTCTATATCCAACACCACTTTTCTTCTCCATACTACCCACAAGGAAATGGCCAAGCTGAGGCGTCCAATAAAACCATTGTCAAAATTCTCAAAAAGACTGTCAATGACGTTGGCCATGACTGGCACATACAACTCAACCCTGCTCTATGGGCTTACCGAACTAGCATTCGTATTCCTACAGGGGCCACCCCATTTTCCCTAGTCTTTGGCGCTGAGGCCATCTTACCCATTGAGGTCAAAATTCCTTCGCTACGAGTCTCCCTAAAGGGCCTAACTAATGAAGAGGAGTACCGACAATCACACTTGCATGAGCTAGAAATGCTGGAAGAAAGACTGCAAAATTCACTAAACCATCTCCAAGCATATCAGAACTATCTTTGTCGTAGTTACAATAAAAGGGTTATGGTCAGAAAGTTTGACATTAGCAACTTGGTTCTCATGCAGAACCCCAAGAACCAAGCTGATAGAGAAAAGCCAGGAAAATTTGAACCAAACTGATTGGGTCCCTATATTATCATATCTTCTTTTGGTTCCAGAGCTTATCAATTGGAAACTCCAGATAGGGAACAGTTGACAGAGCCCATCAAAAATTTACATCTCTAAAATTTCTATGCATAGCATTAAAGGATGGAGCTAAAAGCCATAAAATAAGAAAAAAACATCATAAAAGTCCTGAAAAAAGACCAAAAACATCATAAAAAGTCTTGAAAAAAGACCTAAAAATTATAAAACATCCTGAAGAAAACCACAAACAAAACATCAGACTGTTGGGCAAGCGTGAAAACATTGTCATCTCTTGTCAAAATCAGTCATATCAATTAGTCTTTATCATTTGTCCAAACTATGTTGTCTCTGCGCATTTGCTACGTAGGCAAGACTCACATTTGAGCCCCCGAGGCCACACTAGACCAGTCCATTAGGGTTCATGGCATCACACTGGCACACATGTCAAAAAGTCTTCAAGACAACACGAATCTTTCCCAAATGAACAAAACTCATCATGACAATCATTATCACAACAAGACAATCTCATTGGCACATATCATCATGACAATATCGACATATGGCCAACATAAGTCAAACTCAGTCAAAACAAGTCAAACTTAGTCAAAACAAGTCAAATTATCACAACCAGCCAAACTATCAACTCTTGGTTACCTTTCAGATGGGTCCTTCTGAAGAATAACCTCTGTCATTTATGCCTTAGGATGTGTCCTTCCTAGGAATCAACATTGTCATTTGACATTTTTGAGGGATCCTTTATGACACTTAAGGATCATTCCTCTCGACAACAACGTTCTTTCAGATGTGTCCTTCTAGAGAACAAAACTTTGACATTGCTGCCTTAGGATGTGTCCTTCCTAGGCATCATCCCTATCATTTGACATTTTTGAGGGATCCTTTCTGACACTTAAGGATCATTCCTCTTGGCATCACTGTTCTTTTAGATGTGTCCTTCTGAAGAACAAAACTCTGACATTGGTGTTTTAGGATGTGTCCTTCCTAGACATCAACATTATTCAAGATGTGTCCTTCCTGAATATGGAAACCTTCGGCATTCATCATCTTGACATCATTAAAACTTGACATCCAGACACACTTGGCAAACACTTGACATTGTCTTTTGGCTTTTTATCATGTTACTATTTTTTCAGCGAGATCCTGACACTGGGATTTAGAGAAGCAGCGATGTATCATGACATTTTTCTTGTCTTTTGACACTCATGTTACTAGTTTCTTAGTGAGATCCCAACAAAAGGATTTATAAAAGCAGTGACGTATCATGGTAATGGATTTATTTTGTTTCTTTTAGGCAGTCATGTTGCTAGTTCCTCAAGGATGTCCTGGCAACAGGATTTAGAGGAGCAACGATGTTTCATGACTTGTCATTTTTGTCTTTTTCTGCTTGTGGTTGATTATGACAAAGACTGGGGCAATAACGCTCTTGGTATGAGTCATGATCATCCTTGTTTGTGACTGCTTGTCTTATGTGATGGTATGACCTTGCACACCTTGATCTATGCCATATCATGGTGTTTCTTGGCCATTACTACAATTCGCCCAATGATGATTAAGAGCAATAAATATTAAAGTCCTATGGCAATGTTTTGAAGGATTTGGTCCAGGAACTAACATGCATCTTCTTTAGTCTTGTCATCTTCTCTCACTCGTCTCATATAGGCATTGCATCCATATCATCATCCATATCTTTTGCACTAACATTTGTTTGTCTCTTCATATTCTAGTCTTCTCACCAATTTCGAGAGCACACCCATGTTCTTGGAACCTGTCTATCCTCTCGAGGGGGCATACCGCAACCCTCCTCATCATTCTTCCTCATCTTATTTTGTACTGGGGCATATTTTTGACTTTTTTTTTTTGTCACAATGCAACATGCTACATTATGACAAAGAGGGGCAAAATGTAGACACCTAAAAATGACCTAGGCTTGCAAACTTCATTTTTACCACTTTCGTCCCAGCATAATTATGACATTTAATTATGTCCTTGGTCCATTTCGACTATTAATTAAATAATTCATAATTATTTAATTAATTCATGTCCTTTGATTCTTCATGATTATTAAATAAATAAATTTTATTTATTTATTAAATACATCATTAATTGTATAAGTCTTCCCTTAATTAAATAAATTTCTTAATTTATTTAATTTCCTTTCTTCATTAATTCTTCCTGATTATTAAATAAATGAATTTAATTTATTTATTTGATATGTCACTAATTGTGACAATTAAATAAATTTATTAATTTATTTAATTATTCAGTCTTATCTTCCAAATTAAATAATTGTTTTTAATTATTTAATTACTAATTTCACTTTTCTCTCATTTTAAATAAATGAAAATATTTAAAATGATTTCATTTTATTAACTTTCTCTCTTTTAGTAAATAATCTAAAAAAGATTATTTACTTGTCACACAAAATCATCATTTTGAATTAATTAAATTCAAAAAGATATTATTCTTCCAAAAATCAAGTAATCAGGCAGATTCTTGATTTTTCAAATTTGATCTTCAGTCCAAATCTTATCTTCTTGATTTTTCGAATCTCACAAATCAGGCAATCTTATCTTCTTGATTTTTCGAAAATATTTATTTTCTAATTAATTTCCTCATTTATTCTCCACCGTCGATCTGATTATCTGAGACATTATTTTGACGATTCGATTAAGGATTTTTCCCTAACCCTGATTAGGGATTCTCAGATTTAATCTGGACCTCTCATTCTAGGTCTTTCTTAGAATTCAATCTCATCCGTCCACTCAAAATTGTGTTTTCTATAAAAGACAATTTTGCTTATAATTTTGGGATCTGACAACTTCATTTTTGAATTTAGGCATTATAGTCATTTATAGCATTGGTAATTATTATTTCATTTAACATATTATCATAGACATAGGCATTATTCTATCAAATCCTTCAACATTTGCATAGGGCTTTGACATTACGTTAGGTTGCTCATTTGAAATCTGAGGGCTTCATTCTATTTGCTGCAAACTAGAAGGTGTAACGAAGGTGAACCATGGAAGATGAAGATTTCTGGTAACATTGTTCCTTTTATTTTCATTTTATTTCTTTTGTGCTTTGTTATTTCATTGGATTTTGATGTTTATTGATTAACAATATAACGATCTATTTTTCCATTGATTACAGTTTCCTTAACTGAAAACTTATACCCATTTGAAACTCTTACACCTCTATGTCATTGTCCAAGATGCAAATGAAAGCCAACATAGAGAATAAATTAAATGTCTGAGTTGAAACCACTATTCCCAATTGGAAACTACAGTGGCCACTTATCTTCCTTGAGCCTTTTTGTCAAATGATTATAAAAACTCTGGGAATGGGTTTTGGTCCTCCAGAATTTGTCTGATTGGTTCACAGTGAATGTCTCAACCACTTCTCCAATATTTCTTGTCAAAATACATAGCATGTAACTAATAGCATTGATGCTAATCACTACTCTCAGGTTCCAATCTTTTATGATGCCTGTATCTGATTTAAAATTTTGAGCACATTCATGAACTGGTCATTTCTAAGCAATGATGCACTAAAGGAGCCGTATACTGCGGAAGACCAGAAAACCACAACCTGTACACCAAAGACTCTTCGTCATTAGTCTTTTTCATTCTTTCACATGCTACGTCCCTGAGATTATTAGGGTTGATTTTGAGCTCAAGATCATAAATATTATCCCATTCTTCTACTATATGGACCTTGTTCATGTGGGTAGTATTTTGCATGACCAGTGTGTGAGGCTATTTTGGATTTTCTGGCATCCCAGGTGAGGCGTAAGAGATTTCCTTGAAAACATGGGCCATTGGCGCTATCAAGATGGTATCTGATAAGCTTTAGATCACATTTCCTTGTGCTTCCATCTCAAGATTCTATGCCATTTCAAGATTTTGTGGAAACCCTTGCAAAAGCTTAGTTTCTCTCAGCAAGTCACACTTTAATTTTCTTAGTGAACTTTGTACTCAAAACTCTTCATAGTGTTATTATTTTTTATGCAACATAACTCTTTTTCTTAAATTGGAGTTGGAAACAATGACAGTTTTTAGCAATAAATTCTAAGGCATGTACCACCAACTCTTTCATTCAGGCAAAATGAATTCATAACTTTTGAAAAGACATTAATTTATAATGACTATTAGCCATCATGTCGTATAGTGCCATCTCTTGGGAAATTGAACTGCAAATTGAAGGCGTACGAAGCTTTTTGCATGCTTTTGCATTTAATAACTTTAGAAGAATGATTAAGAAAAAGGGTGTAGTAATTACACAAAAAGATTTGAGTTGATTCTTAGAGAATGAAAAGCATCCACAACTTGACACTTAGCACTTGATCATGCATACTACCAATTGCACTTGCCACAAGTGTTAGTTGATTAAAATAAAACTTAATTCGCATGCAACAAACACATGGTAGGATTTTTGAATTTGCACCTTGATCAACATCATGCTTATTGCACACATTGTAAATCAAGTACCTCTATAAATAAATAGAAGGATAACAAAAAAATTCATACTTGGTAATTGGGCTTATTGATAGAGGCAATGGATACTCCCATTAGGTTAACTAGCAATAGGTCTCAGGTAGCTTTCCTAGAAGAAATTTCTAGTAGGCGTTTGAAGTGTATGACAAAGAATAAGCATTCCTTAGCCATAATTGCAATGAAATGGATGTTGGGTAAATACTATATAGAATATGATGACAAGTATCAAGTGAACACTGATATTTTTTCTCATTTTGTTGCCTCTCTATTGGGAATCTAGGTATCGAAGCCGATGATATTGAGGAAAGCTTACCATGGAGATTTTTCCCAAGCACTAGCTTGGACACCTTAGGGAAATTCTGACGAATGTCATGTATGGCCTTGGTATTCCAAAAAGTGATCTCTGTTGTCATATTAAAGAGGATGTGGTGGTGTCTTGGGTGCTATTTCTGAGTGGATTTTGTATGATGACCATTGGGGAAAACTGTTAGCAGGTGTCTCATTCCAACTACTTCTTGCTACGGTGCTACAATGTAGATCTTTTCTATGATGTGGAGTGGTATACTAATTTTTGAAACCTGGTGTATCCTCCTCCACTTGTTGCTCTTGTTGTCGAAGCTCCTACCATTCCTTTTGACTTTGTTACTCTTGCTGATGATGAAGCTATTTTTGATGATGCTTCTCCTACTAAGTGAATGAAATCTTGTCTCCTCTATTTTTTGTATATATATATATCTCAAAAAGCTTCTTAATATATATATTCTCAAAAGGTTGGCCTAAGATCTATTTTGAATTGTAATATGATCCCAAAGAAAATATTACCATATAATGAATATATAGCTCTTTTTTCATTTTTTTTGTCTCCATTTGTCAACTTATTTCATGTTTTAAAGGATTCTACCAAATAAAGACTCAACCAAACAAATCGCACAAAAAATATTTACATATTTACACTATAAAATGGTTAATAAAGCTAATTAAAAAGTTTGAGGTGAATTCCATTGACAACAATTCCAAATTATTCTTTTTCCATATTCTCTAATCCAAATGCATTATGTTGCTTGCATTTAATTATGTGAAAGGGACCCTCCCAAAAACTATCAAATTTGCCATATTGGCTAGGCTTTGCGACCCTCTAATTGAATTTGAGCACCAAATATCTGCTTTAAGACCTTCGTCAAAGGTTTTCTTGTCGAACCACTTCTTATCCACCTATTGATGGTTACACATGGTAGTTAGTGCATTTTCCCTTTTTTCTTGTACCTCCAATAGTTCAGCTAACCAAACCTCCATGGCTCCATTTTTTTCTACCTCTAGAGACTTCAAAAATTGTTGTGCGAGAATCTCCATAGAGACATGCAATAGTGCTTCCTTCCTGTATGCTAGCTCATACATAGAAGCCTTTAATAATTACTTGGGAGTTATGCGGAACACCCAGAGCATTGCTTTGAGGTTCTTATGCCACTCTCTTTGATACTTTCACCCTATTATTTTGATGAGTCAGACTAAATTTTTATTAGTCGACTCGGCCAAACCATTTCCTTATGGGTAATAATTCAAAGATGTCTTGAGGAATATGTCATTCTTAAGTGAAAATTGACATACCTTCTAACCTAGGAAGGATTTTTCATTGTCAAAGATGATTGTCTTAGCGAGACCAAACCTTGTTACCATCTCTTTGAGAAAGTTCACAATCTTTGCCTTAGTTGCATTTTTCAGGGACATGGCCTCGGCCCATATGGTAAAATAATATGTGGCCATAGGGATCCATTTATTCCCAACACTTGAGGTGGGGTTATCATCATAATGAAATCAAACCCCCATTGCGCGAAGGGTTCTTCACCCACTATCAAAGTCAGAGGCATTGTCGAGTTTTTCCTCCTTCCTGTGAAGAATTGGAATTCTTTGTACGATTTAACTATAGAGTGTGAATCATTGAAAAATGTAGGCCAAAAATATCTTGCACACATAATTTTAATGGCAGTGTTCTTTGTAGATAAATTTCCACTCGCGGGACTACTATGGAATATGTCTAGAATTTTTTTGCCTAATCTTGGGTTACACACCGCAGAAGAACACCATTGAAATTCCTTTTGAAGATAACCCTTTTAATAAACACATACTGACTATTTCGCAATCTATAACACCTCTTCTTTCAAGAAGGGAGGCCCACTGAATATTTCCCAATCTACATGAATCTCATTCTATCTATCAACTAGTAGCCTTCAGACTCAGATTCATTTAGTAGAACTAGATTAGGTTGTTCCTCCTTAGCTTCCAATTCTTCATCACATGACAAATATTCACATAATCCTCTTCCCTACATAGTCCTCATGGTCTTGACCTCAATGTCATATTCAAGGATCTTGGTTATCCATTTGACCCTTTTTTCAGCGATTTCTCCCTCCATAATGTACTCACGCACACTAGAATGAATTACATATATAACCACCTTACTGAAAGCTATGAGGTGTGATAAATTTTTGAGCCCTTTAACAATGGTGAATGCCTACCTCTTGATGAAGTTATACATTTTTCTCAATATTCTTTTAAGGTTTTGGAGTGAATGGCTATCAGATATTCTCCCTTTCCTTCATCATCCTTTTGGATCAAAACAGTAGTGATGCTAGATTTGCTACTAAACACATACATTACAAAGTCCTTTGACAATTCTAGGTTCACCAACATAGGAGCTAAGGAAATAGCATCCTTGACCTTATCAAAGGCATCTCTTGCCTCTTTTTTCCATTTAAATAACTAATCCTTCTTGAGCATTAGGGTGATAGGTCTAATTAAACCTACAAAATTTGAAATTAATTTTCTTACAAAATTTACCTTCCCTAGGAAGGACTAAACTCCCTTTTTGTTTACTAGTAGGGTAAGTTCCTTGATATCATTCACCCAATCTAGATCAATGGCAACCCCATCTGGATCAATGGCAACCCCATCTTTAGACACTACATGTCCCAATACTTTTCCTTCAGGAACTTTGAAAATACATTTTTGTGGGTTCAAGGATATCTTGAAACTTCTTGCATTTTTTAAAAACCATTTCAAGATGATAGAAATGATCATCTTTTGACCGAGAGAATATAGTAAAATCATCAAAGTAGATCAAGATGATCTTATTGATTATTTCTCTAAAGGGAATGTCCATTGCTCACTGAAAGGTGGCTCCCACATTTGAGAGACTGAAGGGCATTTTTGCATAGGCAAACATTCCCCACTTAGTAGTGAACAATGTTTTGTGTTGGTCCTCCTCTTTGACCTAGATCTAGTTATAACTAGAGAAGTCGTCGAGTAGAGAAATTTTTTTTGAGGCAGCCACTATTTGCAAGATTGATTCCATGGAAGGAAATGGGTAGTGGTCCTTCAGGGATTCCCTATTTAGATCCCAAAAATCAACACCGAGACAGATTTTTGCATTTTTCTTTCAGACCAGGACTAAGTTGCATACCCATGTACTATACTTGATTGAAAAGACTATTCAAAAGTGGATTAGCTTCCTTAACGCTTATGCTATTAGTGCTTCAATCTTTAGGTTTACTGGCCTTTACTTGTGGTAGATAGGTTTTCCCCCTTCTATCAGTTTTATGGTATTTTGGATGACTTCAGGATCATATCCCTTGAGCTCATCATATGACCAAGCTACTAATCCTTTATATTTTTTGCAAAAAGGCATAAGCCTATCTTTATCATGTTGTGGAAAGTCCTTCCCAACCTTAAGTTTCCTTCCATCTCTGACCTGAATATTTGCATAGTCGCTTTTGTCAACTACAAACTTCCTCTTGCCATTTCTTGCATCATCACAATCAAATAGATTTTTGAGAGTGAAAATTCCTTGCAAAAGCTTGTGTGACCTTAGCTGAATAATTTTCCCCTCATAAGATTCTGGAATTTTTGGTTGGAGCTAATTAGTGAACTCTCCTAAGTGTTTACTAAATGAGTTGATTTGTTTGCCACTTTCAAACACATGCCAACACTGGTCATTGTCTTGTATTGTGGGCTAGACAATCACTCACACATTCTCTGTGTTTTCAATTAAGTTGGAAATAGGGTCAAATTGAGATCCTATCATCGCCATAGAATCCGCAACTACATTTTTCTCTCTGGGCACTGTCTAGATATTAAAGGCTTCAAAGATTTCAATCATGTCCTAGACTATGTCTATAAGTTCACGTATAGACACCTTGGACTTGATTGACTATTAGCTCAGAGTCTCTAAACATCATTATTTTTTTAACACCCATCCATTTTGCAAGACTTAGACCTTGCACGAGGCCTTCATATTTAGCTTCATTGTTTGAATAGGAAAATTGAAAGTGAAAAGATCTGAGTGTCTTTTCATTGGATGGGGATGTCAAACATATACCAACTCCTGCACTAACCTTACATCTTTCTCCATCAAAATGAAATGTCCATAGCTCTTGCTTGACCACCCTCAGATTCCTTCATCACCTTCAGAATCACTTAATCCCCATCATATATCACATAAGTTCCCAATCTAGTGGCATGATAATTTCTAAAAGGATCGATATCTATAAATTCACTCAAGAGGACCTCTTCTTCATCGGTCTGGTCCTTGGTCACCTTCTCATCCTCCAATAACTCAACACAATACATCTCATCTTTGGTGATAAAGGTAGGAGTAGCCTCAAAATTTATCATGGATTCATCTGCCACATGTTCTAAATGCAAGATTCAAACAATATCTTTATCTTAGCTCAATGCTTGGTCCTAAGAATTAAGTTTTACTAGTCTAAAGAAAGATACCCACCTATCTTTGTAGAGAACTCCTGGGATAAGTAAAGACCGAACATGGGAGGGACGTTGATGATCGAGATATCTTGTGAGACTATGATACTAGGGTAGGAGAATAGAGTCAAGGGGAGGTTATTAATGACACATATAGTTCCAACCTTATTCCCATCAAGCTACATAACCCCTCTATTTAAAGGTGCATAGCTAAGACCTAAGGCTTTAACAATTTTCTTGGGCATGATTTGTGGTGCTAGCACTAGAGTCAATCATAGAATTGTGCACCAATTTCTTTCCCATAATCAAAGTTAAGAAAAATGGTTTTAGTTTTGGCTTGCCTCTACTTTCGGTAGATGCTTCCTATCCATTTTTTGTGAGGACCTTGGCCTAGGATGATGAATCAATGACCTTTCCTTTGGATGGTTTCTATATTGGCTCTATGATAGAATCTTCCAGTAGGGCCTTCTACATTAATGATTTCTGCTCTCAGATAGCTAAGACATCCCAAAGAGATACATTAGAAGAAGAATTCTTCAACCATTCCACCACATTGAATGGTAGTGGATTCAAAGACTTCTACTCCCTAGACTTTGTTATAAAAATCTTCTTACATGGTTGGGATTGTTGTGAAATTGTTGATGTACTATGAGCTTGGTTAGGAATACTTTTGGGTAGTTGAGTGATCGGTTCACCCATGAATCTCCTCTTTGAGTGATTTTTATAATATGATTGCACTTGTAGGGCCTTTGATAAGGGAGCATCATTTGGAAAGACTTCCTCTTCTTCTTCCATCCATGAGAAGAGCACGTGATTGGGAGTTATATTTGTTTCTTGCTGCAAGTACATTCCTTGTATTTGAGTGGTGAGTACCACATTTTCTATTTGCAGAGAGGCATATGTATAACCTCCTAAATCTAGCATGATGCCTTTACTGCACTATTTCACCAATTTTTGTTGTAAATTGCCATGCAAAAAATTTTGGGGTATATGTGCTTCATTGTAGGGGAAGAATCAAGAATTGATATCATCAAGAAGATTATTTTCCCCACTACCAACTCTCTATTTGAACTTGGGTGAACATTTTGTAGTCGAGTAGGTATCGACACTATCTAATTATTTGTTTGAGTCTATGGATTTGTGTGCGTACCTCCTTGGAACTGATTTTGCTGGTAGGAAGGTTTTTCGCCTTTGTAATTTTGGAAAGCTTGTTTCATAGGCATAGACTATTAACACTTGATACTAGTTATTTCATTTATAAATTTCTACAACAACTCCTTGTTGTCACTCATCTCATCTTTTGAATGGTTAGATGTAGACGCAACATTAGGAAACATGCTAAGATATGTGTACATAGATTGGGGAGGAGCAAATGCACTAGTAGAAGCTATCTCCTAGGTGGGAGCTAAAAATTTTGCGAATATAGGAATAGTGGGTCAAGGTGGTAACTTTCCATAATCGATCAAATTATTCTCAACCTTAAAAGTGATGTTATATGCATTCGACAAGGACTTCCCACCAAGGGACTGGATAATCACCAAAATGTCACTGTTGAGAGATTTTAGATAGAAAATAAATGCTAAATCAATAGGTGGGCAGATAGCAGTCTAGATCCTTTTCCAAGTTGTGTGAAATTGGGCATTGAATTCAATCATGGCCTCTTGAGGGGCCTACTTTATGGTCACTAGCTGTTGAAATAGTGAAGATTGATCTCCATTGTTTGAAAGCTACTCGTTAAAACGATCCCCGAGCTGATCCCAGGAACCAATAGTATTAACTTATCAAGTATGGTACCAATCTAGTTCCTTTCCTTTGAAAAATGTTGCAAGCAACTTTAGTTCTATAATTTGATTAGTGACACCATGCACCAAACACACATCTACCACATCTTGTAGATGGTGAGATGGTGTTTTTGAGCCTTCCCCGGTGAATTTTGGTAAAGATTTCAAAGTAGACAGGGATAGGAGCCTGCATGACCAGTGCTACTAGTGCTATGAGAGGGATTCCAACATCTTATTCTACCAAAAAAAATTTAGCCATGGGTAATAGGATTGGAGGGGTCAGGATGTTCCCTAGATGGACTCGTTCTTGTACTATAACCACCGATGGCACTAGCAAGCTAGAATTGTTCAATGTATGGGATCTAGTAATAGGTCTATGGATCATATACCCACTTTAAATTTAGATACATTCAAATAAACTCCCACCCGGTGTGCAAGAAAAATAACTGTTGATTCCTAAAATTACTAGGAACACACCATTATGGGAAACTCAGTTAATGGGGGGACCAATTGCACTAAACTGAGTAATCTCCAGGTTTTAAAGAAGCTGAATCTTCCATGTATTGGGGGCTGAAAAGGGAAAAGGAAGTAGATGTATTAAAATAAAATATAATCTAAGGTGATGCGCCAATATTTAAGTAAATAAAAATGAGAAATCTTCCTTTTGGATGAGATTTGAGAGTCGGTTCAACAATTTGCATGTTTGAAAATAACAGAAAGCATAGAAAAAAATCCTAAGAATTCAATCGAATAACATAATATAACTTCCATATACATTCACTAAACAAGAAGAGTTCAAGACATGATTTGAACATCAAATTTATATTTAAATTATAGAAGTTTTTCAAATAAACTATTCAGTACAACAAACAACACAATATAATGTCTTATCACTTAACTAAGAAATAGAGATGCTGAACAGATTGGCATAGTCTATTAGTCTTAAAAAAATAATTAGAAAACAATACAAAGGCCTAGATTCTTTAAGTTCTTTTCTCAAGTATTTTTGAACCATTTTTAAGAGGGATTGGGTAGTATATATAGATCCTTCCACCACTTAAAAGCCAGGTAACAAAAAAGATTCCCCAGGCATGGGTCATGCTACTCGTCACAATGACTATCCAAAACTAACACAATAGAAAGATTCTGAAACATGGCATTCACTTTCCTTGAACAAAGGGCACCCTTCTTCAAATGGTGGATGCAGTTGAAAAGTGAGCAACGAAAATATAGTGTAGACATGTGTCAACCACCCAAAGAGTTGGTTAAGACACGTGGTGTAGAGGTGGGGCCTCTCATTCTTCCTTCCTTTGAGGTTAAAATCCCTATGGAGGTGACATGTGGTACAATTTTTGCTTCAAGCATTGATTGCAGGGTCTACCAAAAAGATGCCCACGAAGAATACAACGTGGCACACATGTGAAGCTCAGAGAAGAAGCAAGGGAAAAGAGTTCCCAAATATGTGCGTAGTTGACACATGGCATAGGAAGATGAAAGCACTACCAAAAGGGGCCTTGAAATATGCGACATACAAAGTACGGGTCGGGGCTATGCAAAACTAACAAAAATCAACCCGAAGGGAGCTCCAAGGATTATTAAATCCATAGTATGGAAGAATGTGTCACATCAACTGTGATAGCCTTGCGAGAATCAATTTAGCTCAAGATATAAGAGATCTACCAAAGATTACGAAAGCTATCAATGCTACTTGAAAATAATGTCGAATTGGAGAGCAAGTAAGAAGAAGCTTCAAAGAAAAAGAGCAATATACCTCTAAAATATTATAATTAGTGCATAATATTTTTTTGTGGTCCTTGAAGAGTAAGAATTTTTCAAGGTGATAGGTATTTCATTCTTCCAATTGATGGTTATTCTAGAATGACATGGGCTACTTTTCTAAGAGAAAATCAAAATCTCTAGATAGGTTTAGAGCATTCAAACTTAAGGTTGAGAATGAAATGGATATGAAAATAGTATTTTTGATATTTGACAGAGGTGGAGAGTTCACCTCCTATGAGTTTAACATATTTTGTGAGAATCATGGCATAGAGAGGCACTTGTCTACCCCTAGGACTCCTCAATAAAATGGAGTTGCTGAAAGAAAGAATAGGACTGTTCAAGAAGTTTCATGAACAATCATGAAAGAGGAAAATCCACCAAAATTCTACTAGAGAGAAGCAATTCATATTGTTGTTTACATATTTAATAGAGTTCAAGCAAGAGAAAATAGTACAAATACTCCCTATGAGCTATGGTATGGAAAAATTCCTATTGTCGAGTACTTTAGAGTGTTTGGAAGAAAATATTAGATCACGAGAGATGAATATAGCTTACAAATATTTTATGCAAGATTTGATCAAGGTATCTTCCTTGGATATTCTACTAAAAGAAAATTGTATTGATGCTACAAGAGATTGAGAAATATTATTGAGAGTGCAAGTGTGAAGGTTGATGAAGATTTGTAGAAGAATTCAATGATGATAGATGGATATGAATAGGATAAGTCTTGTTGTAGAGAAGAAGAAAAAGCTCAAGAAAGAGAATTCTAGATTGAATAGGAAGAAGCTTCAGAAAAGACTCCTATGACCCCTAAGTATGTGTAGAAGAATAATTTTGAAAATTAGATGATTGGAGATAAGAAAAAATGTTTACTAACAAGAAGGAAAGTTGTTGAAGAATAGGTAAGTCTATCTCTATTTTTTGAATTTAAACCTAAAAAAGTGATTGAGCCATGCAATGATGAATATTGGATCAAGTCTATGAAAGAAGAACTGTTGCAAATTAAGAATAACTAGAATTTGGAAGTTGTACCAAGACTAGTAAAAAAAATATTATTAGAACTAAGTGGGTATTCAGAAAAAACTTAAATGAGAATGGAGAAGTGGTAAGGAACAAGGAAAGGCTTGTGTGTAAAGACTACTCACAAGTTGAAGGAATAGATTTTGAGGAGACATTAACTCCAGTGGCAAGAATGGAAACAAGTAGGATGTTTTTTGGCTTTGAAACACATAAGGATATCAAAGTTTATCAAATGGATGTGAAGTCTTATTTCTTGAATAGAGAATTGAAATAAGTATACATGGAACAACTTGAAGGATTTTAGTTATCATACTAGCCTGATATCGTCTGCAAATTGAAAAAGGAATTATACGAACTAAAGCAAGCTCCTTGAGCTGTGTATGCAAGGTTGGACAAGTTTTTGATACATAATTTCTTTATTGTGTTTATATATGTTCATGGCATAATTTTTTTAGGAAATGAAGCTATGTGCAAGAATTTTGCAAATGAAATGGAGAAAGTGTTTCAAAAGTCTATATTTGGGGTGAATTTCTTCCTTTGATTACAAATCAATTGGAAAAATAAAGGTATTTTCATTTCACAATCAAAGTATGTGAAAGAAATGTTGAATAAATTTTGAATGAAGACTATAAACCAATATGTACTCCTATGGTTACCGGTTGCAAGTTGAGCAAGAATGATGAATCTCCTAAGGCCGGTAAGAAAAGTACAAATTAATGATTCATGGACTGCTATATCTAACTACTACTAGATTGGATGTCATGCTTGTATTTTTTCTTGTGGCTATATTTCAAGAAGCTACTAGAGAGTCACATGTTGCATTATTAAAGAGGATATTCCTAATTGAAGGGAACTCCAAAACCTTTCTTGTGGTAATCGAAGTATACTAATTTTACTCAAAGTTCTTACATAGATGTAGATTGGATTGGTTGTGTGGATGATGGGAAAAGAACAAGTGGTGGTGCATTATTTATTTGATGTAGATTGGTGTCATGGCTAAGTATGAAGCAAGATGTGGCATCCTGCTAGACATATGTGTTATTGATGAGGAAAACATTGAAGGATGTCAGAGTGGTGTATGATGAACTGATTACTATATTCTCTAATAATACAAGTGTTATCAATATTTCAAAGAATTTGGTGATGGATTCAAGGACAAAACATATCTTAATCTAGTATCACTTTTTGAGAGAGAAGGTTTTATAGAATGAAGTTAAGCTTGAGTTTGTGCCTACAAAGGATCATGATGATGATATATTCACTAAGGATCTTCCTAAGGCTACATTTGAGTATCTTCAGGATAAGTTGGTGGTCATTGCCCCTCCTTTGAACTAGATTTGTAAGGAGATCCATCAACCCAATGGATTTCAAGATCCATTCTTTTCTCTAGACTAATGTTGGTGGCTATGTCTCAAGGGGAGTAATTTTTGTCATTGTGCATTAATTTTTGATTGGTGTAGTATGGTGTGTACTCCTAAGGGGGAGTATGTAGAGCACTAAAGGAATAAGAGAGTTGTAGAGAAATAGTGAAAAGGATGAATGATGTCAAAGGAGAAACATAATTGATAAAAATATTTAGTCCTTTGTTATTGATGCCAAAGGGGGAGAGAGAGTCATGTGAAAAAGGTAAGCTTTTCAAGGAGAGAGTTTTGTGAAAAAAAAGATAGATAAGGGAGAGTGAGAAAAAAATGTTAAGTTTTGAAAGGGAGGGAATGTAATGAGCTAGTTAATCTAGAAAAAAAGGAAATAGGTATGGAAAAAAATTATTCTATCTTTGATGGTTTTTAAAATCATGTTTTTCCATCAATGAAAAAGGGGGAGTTTTTTGCAAGTATGATCAGATTGGGGTAGTCACTAATGTCAAAAAGATTGTGTTTCCATTGGGGTTAACTGTATGAAAAGGAAGAATATCCTTATTGAGAGATATTGTCTCATTTTTTATTCTTTGATTAACTACATTATGTTTTCATTGGTAAGCTACTTATGTCAACCTCTAGTGTAGCCTTGATTTAAGCTTCTATCTATAGTTGAGGAAATGATCTAGGTGATGAGGATGTGTCTATGATGCTTGGTTTTCAACTAGTTTTGACAAAAAAATGATAAAAATAGGAAACAGTGTGTTGTTTTGGAATAGTGTTCTGGTGATGCTCCAAATTTATTCTAGTTTAAAAATCTACTTATGTGGTTTGGATATATGGATCAGAGGTGTTATATTGACAATTTGGTGTGTTGGGTCATTGTGTAGAAGAATTTGTGTTCACTAATGTATTAATAGTGCATTGCAGAGGTGTCTCAGAGAAATTTATTTGCTTTGTGTTTCTCCATAGACTGGCTTAAGGTATTACAAATCTAAGGGTGTGTTGATTATGTTGGTGTCTCTATTCAAGAAATATGGTTCAAGGTTTGGTGCTTTGAAAGTCAGTTTCCTAAGTAACAATGTATGGAAGAGTTGTTTGAGTGTACTAAGTGTGTACATTTCTTAAGTGAAAGTTGTGAAGGATTTTGTTGGATTTCAAGGTCTTTCTAGAATATTCTTGATCATGTTCTTGTGTGATGTGTCGTTTGCAAGTCGTCCTTGGATTTAAGGAAGTGTGTACTTAAAATTTTAATGGTGTTTACATGGGAAATGGTTAACCTAATTTTTACACTAATTGTGGTAGATAATTATTGTTTATAGAAGCATGTGGTTGAGTGGTAATGTAATTTTTGGTCCAAAATAAGGAATTGTGTGGTTCGTGCTTTCACTTTTATCCACCATAGAATTGTTTTCGCATCAACCCAATTTGAATTTGCATGGTTAATGTGTAAAGACAACCTTTGAGAAAGGTTTCGAGGTTGAATATGGTATAAATAAGAGTTAAGTTATTGAGCGATGATGAGATAAACAAGAGATATGTGAATGATCCAAATTTTGGATTGATAGAGTGTGAATTTGAGAAGTGCAGTGCAAGATTTCATGTGTTAGATTACTTGGTGTAGTGAGTAGAAGGTGGCTACAATTCTTCATTCCTTCTATAAAGGTGTTGATAATATTGTGATTGATTTCTCTATTGGATTAAGATGGATCTCTCAGTGTAACATTCTTCTCTATCTTCTTTCTATTCTAGTAGGGAGCCTTTCTTTCTATGGGTAGTGAGCCCTCTAGTAGTGACCCCTATTGTATTTAGTGTTGAATTTAATTTATATTGTGAGCCAATCCTCATAGTGGTTTTTCCATTCTTTGGTTTTCCACATAAATTTTGTGTTCTTTTCTGCACATGTGGTGTTGATTTTTTTTAGTTTATGTTATTTTATTTTCACGCTAAATAATTATAAAATATTAAGGTTTAATTCAGTTAATGTAGGTCTAAATGTGTATGAGGGTTTTGAAGGTTTAAAGTATAATTGATTCACCCTCCTCTTGGTTGTCTTGTGCATTCAACAACTAATTTTCCTTTTAAATCTCTAAAAGTTACTCCGATGGTTTTTATTAAAAAAATCCTAAGCCTAGGAAATGTGCTTGCACCTTTTTTATAATTTTGCATTGATTTCCTATCATCCCTTATTAGACTCTTAAGTTACAATATTTGTTATATCGACTATTCATATTCATCCATTTATTGACCCCTTGTGGCTAGAGAATTAAGCACTCCTTTAATTTTTAATTCTATCACCAAAAGGTCTTGCAATTTATTGGGTCCCACGAGACATGCATCGGTATTTCATGCATCTCATTCAGTTTGTAGAAGCTAAAAATGATTTTTTTTCCTTCCCTCAAGTCAACCAAAATATTTTAAAAGGCCCTCATAGAGTGACGTGTTTGGTGTGTAGCCAATTTTAAAAAAAATGGTTCATTTTTGTGCTAAGAATTAATGTTTCCCCATGAAGCTTTTGTTATTCATGTCCTATCCTCTCTTTTCACTTAGCAACTTAAGATATTTTATGAGCACACATCTTAAATATTGTTTTAAGTAGTAGAGAACCATGCCTCATATAGGTCCCACTTTTATCTCACCACCAAGTGTCAAACCCCTAGTTCATTTTCTCTAGACTTAGTATGTGCATAAGCTTTATTTGTAAAGTATTTTTCTCACTAAGTGTGTAAAATGTGTTTAACCTATAGCCACCTTATATTACATTCAATTTTCAAAAAACTTTAACCTTCACAAAACCTCTTTTTTCTACAGATTGTATCCCTTTGAACTTGCAAAACTATTAAATGTGATCATAATGGACCACTTTATTATGTTTCATGAAATAATTATGTATTGGGGAAGCTCCAAAAGTGTTTCCTTCTTCTTAGTGAGTTTGCAAAATTGGAACATATATATCTCCTTGACCATAGATATTTGGAGATCAGTGGACCAAATTTAAGCTTGAGAATGACTATGACTTGTCACATGTATGAAGCATATGTGCATGCATTTATGATGTATTTAATCATTAGCTACCACATTTTCCAAAGGAATTGCATCAGTCAGTCTTTTTTAATTGATTTTCAACAAAATTCAAATAGAGGGAAGCAAAATTATTGCAGTTTTTAGAGTGAATTAGTGTTTCTAACGGCATTGCTAAGGTTTATAGTTGCAACAAAACTAGTAAGTTATTTAAAATATTTTCTCAACATTTTTTTGTTAAAAGGTATCTATAGATTCATAAAATTTGTTTAGAATTTGAAAGGGGCTATCAATTGTGTTTTCAAAATTAAAATTTCATAGGGATTGTTTGAAAAACCTTATAAAATCCTAGTTTAAGGCTCTTAGGATTAAAATTATATAAATCCATGTCCAAAAAATCAATGGGAATAAAGAGGAAGTTGATGAGGAAATAATTGCTCAATTTCCAAGGTCTATGATGAGAACAAGGGTTGGGAAAGGGTCAAGTATTTTTTAGCATAGAATCATAGACAATAATAATAGATGCAAAGATGTTGTGATTACAATCCATGGATATGCCATACTCAAGCATTGTTATAGAAAATAATTCATAAATAGGCTAATGTACACAACATATGGAAGCTAGGGTTGGGAAAAATAGTTTTTTTAATATATTCATCAATGTAGACATAATTAAGGTTGTTGTAAGGTATTATAATCCCAACATTGGGGAAATTATTTTTTCAAATTGTTGAACCCTAGTAATCATATCCAACAAGTTCATTTATGAAGTTCTTGACCTAGATATAAATGCACATTTTTTTATTGATATGGCGAGAGTGAAAAGGGAATACCTAATATCGAAACATAGTTAGAGGGTGAAGTGGATTCCCAACTTCAAGCCAAGAGGGAAAAATAGAGAATTGAAAAGGTTCACTACAAGTGATCTTGTTCCTTTTAGCTATCATATGTTTTACATTGTAATGATAGAAAAATTACTCCCTAACATGACCTTGATTTAGTGTTGTAATGTGTTTAATGCATTCACATTATGTCTTGGGCCATTGTGAACTAAATGAGATTATTGGTGCCTTATTTAGGGTGTTGTAAAGTGTTGTAAAACACTTTCATACTTATCTAGGGTTTTATTAAATAAATGGTATGCTTTATGCTTTAATTGGCTTTGTTTTACATCCAAAAGCCTTATTTAATACAATTTTTTGAGGATAATCCTAACATGAACCAAGATCCAATCATAATTTAGGTACTTTTAGGTTGTGTGGCCTAGATTTAGTGAGCTAGGACTCATACGCCACCTTGGGCAGATGAGTCCCACCTAATATTTAGGGCCTTGAATTGGATTTTACATCATTCTAAGCATTTTTGAAAATTTGTCCCATAGTTATACCTGATGGAATTCATATGCCACTACTAGCATATGAGTCCTATGTGGCCCGAAATGAAATTTAATTCAAATTTTTGGTGGGATTTTATTCTCCTAGATCTCATGTCTTCTTGTCGTGTTGTAATTTTGGGAAATTTGGCATAAACAAGTATAAATACAAGGTTATTTCACTCTTTTTTACCTAAGAATTCATGAGATCACCTAGCATATTGAATGAGTATTCCTTAAAGATTTTTTTTGTTCACAACAGCATTCAAGAGTTTACAAGAGCAATAAAGAATCTTCAAGAGCTGATTATCAAATGTTTTAGAGCATTGTTCAAGCATCAAGCATCATGCATCATGTTTTTTTTTGAGCTAATAATTGTGATGTAGGGTTTAGTGATTCAAGCTAGCATTAAATTCAAGATCTATCACATTCAAGCAAGATTGAAGATCTACAGCCATTGGAGCCACTTCATACATGTTTTTAGAACTTTATTGCTAGGGTTTGGTGAGTTGGAACATTACATTTTGTTCATTCGTCATTCTCCTTTTTTTTTTTAATAAGGGGTAAAATTTTTATTGATAATCAGAAACCAGAATTACAGCCAAGCCAAGGGCCAAAGCCCAGAAAGAACATAAAACACCAACAAGAGCCAGAACCAAATCATTCAGCACCCCTAGTATCCTCAGCAAGAACCCTCCCCAAATCCGAGCTAAGCTCGGGAGGGATTTGAGCCCAATCATCGATCTTCCAATCCACAAGATGCTCTGAAGCCCATTTGGCCAAACAGTCAGCCATCCTATTCCACTCCTGCGAAATATGGACAAAAGACACTCTCTCCATTAGAGATCCAATCTGCAAGATCTGCTGAACCGAAACCACCAACTGCCAGTTCACCTCCAAACTCCTCCCCTTATTCAGTAAGTTAATCAGAACCTGAGAATCAGATTCACAAGTTACCCTATGCCACCCTAGCTCGTAGGCCCTCCTCAAAGCATAAAGAATCGCCCAACCTTCCATAAAATTAATAGTCTGAGTCCCCATATGAATGGAAAACAGGAACACCACCGAACCCAAGGAATCCCGCCCAACCCCGCCAACCCCAGCTGGGCCAGGATTTCCCCTAGATGAACCATCAGTATTCACCTTCAAGGTTCCCGCAGGGGGAGGCACCCAAGACCCCTGCCTCTGCACCCGCTGCCTCACGCAACTACCTTTCCTCCCACAAGAGGCCAACAGGGAAAACCCCTGAATACCCAATCGAGCCACCACCTCAGCATCCTTCTTTTCCAAAGGCAACTCCACATCCCCTTTGGCGTGGATAGTCTCCTGGATCATCCCAAGAATTCTGCACCACACCTGCTGAACTTGCAATACTTCACCCCGAAAAATTCTCCTATTCCTTTCAAGCCAAATTTTCCACAACAAAAAAATTGGGCCTGCAATCCACACATCCTGCAAAAAAGAAGCCCTCGAGGGAGGCCTTCCCAAGCTATTCCAGAACTCAACTAAAGAGGAGGCATGAATACAAGGATTTCCCCAAACACTCCACCAGAAATGCCAGAGTTGTAGGGAGAAAGGACACCGGAAGAAAAGGTGCGAAGAGTTTTCCTCACCTTTCCCACACATCACACACATAGACGGTCCCTGAAAGCCGCGCATCTGAATCTTGTCCCAAGTCAGGCACTTGTTCCAAGCCAAAATCCAAGCAAAGAAATTACACTTCGGCCAAGAAAACTTATTCCAAACCTTCTTCCACCACGGAACTTCCTCCCCCTCAAACCTTTGAGACAATAACCTGCGATATCTAGACGCAACCGTGTAGTGCCCCTTTGGATTAGGAGACCAAGCAAGAATATCCTTGTCCCTTAAAGGATTACATTGTCCGCTCAAAAGAATACTATGCAGAAGCCTACAATCGTCTTCCATGCCCATAATCGGCCACTCCTCAGGAGTCGTCCATCTAGAACACACCAGGTGGCCCTGGTAAGAAATCACCTTAAAATCACTTACCCTCATCCAGCCAACATCCTCGAAGCTCCTACTCAAAGCCATCAATTCAGGGAACTGAGATAGGATGGGAGGGTACCCATCCTAGGAATCGTACCAGAATTGTACCTCCGTCCCCCTCTGACAAATCCAAAATAAACCATCCTTGATAAGCCTCGCTCCCTTCTTGAGGGTAGCCCAAACAGTGGAGCCCTTACCTAACAGGGGATAACAAGGAATATCCTCTCCAGGAGTACTCTGAAGGTACTTATAGGACAGAATCCTAGCCCATATCCTATCCTTCTCAGTGCACCATCTCCAATAAAGTTTCGCTGCCAACGCTGTCCCAGCTAGAGAGGAATGTCTCAACCCCAAACCCCCAAGTTGCTTAGGACAACAAACAGTATCCCACTTAACCAAACTCCACTTGGAAGTCATCACACTACTAGCCCATAAAAACTGTCTTGCCAAAGAGTCCAACTCAGAAACAAAACCCATCGGAGCCACCTGAAGCATACACCGATAAATAGGGAGAGCCTGGACCACGGATTTCAACAATTGAACCCGCCCAGCAAAGGACAACCAACGATTGGTCCAATGGGTAACCTTCAACCAAAATTTATCCAAAATAGGCTGCCATGACTCCCTCGATAATCTGCCCACCGAGATAGGAACCCCAAGGTAAGACATAGGAAGGGTCCCTATCTGAAAACAAAGAATTTGCGCAATTCGCCTCTGTATAGGATTTGGAGTATTAAAGAAATAAATGGAAGACTTATCTTCATTGATTGCTTGACCTGAAGCCTCAAGATACATATCCAACACCCGCCGAATATTAGTAGCCTCCTTAATAGTAGCCATCCCCATCAAAGCAGTATCATCCACAAACTGCAAATTGGACGAAGGGGGTAAGTCACCACCCCACTGCCACCCCTGAATAAGCCCCTACTCCACTTGGCTCCTCAGAAGGCGCCCCAAGCCTTCCACAAGCAAAATGAAAAGGTACGGGGAAAGAGGATCACCTTGTCTTATTCTGCGCGACGCCTCAAACAACTCCGAGTGCATCCCATTAGTTAACACAGAGAAAGACACAGACGTGATGCAACTCATGACCCATTGGATCCAATCTTCCCCAAAACCGAAAGTAGCAAGGATCCTCTGAAGGAAAGACCATCGGACTCTGTCATAAGCCTTTGCCATGTCCAACTTGATAAACATAGCCTTAGCCCTAGAGTTATCCATAGAATGGATGGTCTCAATAGCCAAAACAATACCATCTAGAATCTGCCTGCCTTCCACGAAACCACTTTGCTCCTCAGATATGAGTAACGGCAACCACTTTTTCAGCCTATTCGCAATCAGCTTCGAGATAATCTTATACACCACATTACACAAGGATATAGGCTGAAAGCGGCTCATCCTATCCGCTCCATCACACTTTGGAATAAGAGCTAGGAAAGTGGAATTCAGAGCCTTTAACATCTGCTCATTTCGCTACGACTCCTTGACCACTTCTAATAAATCCAACTTGATGATCTCCCAAAACTCTTGGAAGAATTCAACCGGGAAACCATCAGGGCCAGGGGCCTTTCCTCTCTTCATTTGGAACACCGTCCCCTCTAATTCTTCAAGAGTGATCTCCCCCATAAGATCTTTTCTCATCTCCTGAGACACCAAATGGGGGATGCAAGAAAGGACCTGTGCCTCCCCCTCCACACTCCCCTGCAAATCCTCTCTAAAAAGGGTAGAAAAATAATGGACGACCTCATCAGAAATACTCTGAAAAGAATTCAACCTCTCTCCTCCGTCTGAAATCAAAACAGGAATAGAGTTACCATGCCTCCGCGCCTTCACAGAATTGAAGAAAAAGGCAGAATTTTTATCCCCCTCCTGAAGCCAATCAATCTGAGATCTTTGTTTCCAAAATATCTCCTCCCGTAATTCCCATTCCTCTAGAGATTTCAAAGCCCTAGATTCCTCCTGCAAAAGAGCCTCAGACACCCCATTCTCCCTCATCAACCTCGTAATACCATCCAGCTTATCTTGTGCATCAGACTTGGCCTTAAAAATATTCCCAAAAAATTGCTTATTCCAGCGTTTTATCTTATATTTAACAAACTGAAGAAGCTTAGTAAAAACATACATTGCCGTACCGAAAGAAGGTCTTCCCTCCTGCCACCACTGAGCAACATAATCATGGAGAACATGATCCCGAAGCCACATGAGCTGGAATTTAAAAGAGGGCTTGTGGGTCTACCCAACCCTGCTGATAGAAAGCTTAATGGGCCAGTGGTCCGAACTCCTCCAGTCCAAAATCTCTGAGCAAGTAACCCATCTATCACCCACCCAAAAGCAAGAAACCATAAACCGATCCAGCCGCTATGCAATTCCATTTTCACCAGAGTGACGATTATTCCAAGTAAAGTGGCCATTACCTGGCTTGATATCAACAAGATTCAAAGCAGAAATATTATCCTGAAAGAGGAAAGCCGAAGCCTCCAATCTCATGGTACCCCCCGCTTCTCAGCAATCTCAGTGATAGCATTGAAATCACCCCCAATAATCCATGGCAAGTAAGGGTTCATACTTCGCACATACCGAATATCTGACCACAAACATTGTTTGCCCTGCAAATCGACAGGCGCATAAATGTTGGAGAAAAGTACAACTTCCCTCGATTCATAACAAGAGGCCACCATAGAGATAGAGGACTTGAAACAAAACCACCAAAGGGGGCAAATCTTTTGAGGGTTCCATAAGCAAGCAACCCCACCAAAGGCACCCAGAGCACCAATGCACTGGCAATCACCATTCATCCAAAGCTTAGGCATAATACCCATCATACCATCCACAGAAAGCTTAGTCTCCTGTAAAAAGAGAATATCAGGACACTGACTTCTAACCAAATTCCGAACAGCTTTTTGTCGAGGGCCACTGTTCAAGCCCCTAACATTCTAGGATAGGACAATCATTTCAAAGGGCTGGTGAAGTGCTAGTCCAGAGTCTTAACTGACCCTGATTCCACCAAATTTTCCCCAATCATCTTAATCTTCTCCAGGTCCTTCTTCCTGCCCAACTTAGAACCTTTCTCCACTCCTCCCTTCTTAATATCTTTTTAAAGGATGCCCAATTGAGGAGACGTCTTATTGCTTTTTCCCCCCACCGAACTAGCTTTCTGCTCAGGGAGAGACCCAACCACTTTGTCTTTCACCACCGCGCTACCTGATTCTCTTTGAGCCTCTATCCTTAAGTCTGAATCCAACTGCAAGGATCCCCCTACCTGAGGGGCCAGGGAGACCCCAGGGCTGCTCCCCTCTTGACCAAAGCCTCCCCCTCCCAGCTCAGCACCCTGAACAACCGAATCCACTCCTGCCTGATTGCTTGCCATTTCCAGCTCCACCAGCTGCCCTTGCTGCTCAGCATCCAACTTGCCCTGATTCAGATCAACCAACCCAAGATCCATTTCTTGCTGGCTAAGACCCTCCAACACCTCAAATCTGTTAAAAGAATCCTCCTCCTGCCTCTCTTTTAGAGACCTTTTAAGCCCCTTATTTCTATTCCGAGGCTTGACAGGAAGAAAGCCATCCTCCCCCGGACCGCCACCCTGGAGAGGGCCTTTCCCCTTATCCAACCCAGAAGGATTCCTAGGTGGCAGAGAATAATTAGTCTCCATAGGCTTGGCCCTTGGGCATCTATGCAGTAAGTGACCATACTCATGACACAACAGGCATCTAAAAGGTAAAGTCTCATAATCAAGTTGTTGAACCCATGAGTAAGATCCTGCACACACTTCTAAAGAATCTGGGAATGGTTTACTTAAATCAATTTCCACACAGAAACGGGCAAATGTCATTACCTTTTTGAACTGTGTCTGCTGCAAAGAACCAATAGGTTTACCAAGCATTGAGGCAAGTAAATGCAGAACATCCTCCCGCCAACACTCAACCAGTAACCTCGGCAATCTAACCCAAACTGGAACCCGACTAGGAATCTCCTCAGCTGGATTGAATCCTGCATGCCATGGCTTGATAAACAAACCCACCTGGTTGTAAAAATAAGGGCCTCCTTCGAAAACCTTGATCCTATCCGCCATGCAGTCAAAAGTGACCATGAAATAGTTATTAGCAAGGAGCCGAATCTCCATCTCTCCTAAAGGCATCCAAGTCCTTCGGGCCCAGGTCTCCAAAAATTGCAATGAAATCTTCAGACCCAAAAATTTACAATACAACGAATGTCTCGAGTAGTACTCAATATCATCCGCGAGCATCTCCATCGGGATCACAACATTCGGCCTTTCTTTGCACCTTTCAAGGCAGCCGTTAATCTTTGGAACACGAAACCCTCCTGACAAACCCCCTTCATTATTTTCCACATTCTGAGAAAAAAGAATATTATCGTGTAGTCGAGACCCCGAAGGCAAGGGTTGCGAACCAAGAGCGGATCGAAAATCCAGCTTAGGTCCCTCCCCTGAAGGTTCCCCAGACTCCATTGAGAGAAAATAAACACTAGCGGAGACCCAAACCCTCAACGAACACAGGAGCACAAGCTCCCACTCGAGGGAAAGCCCCCACACACACCCACCAAGGATGGGAACCCACAAGAAGCCGCAACACCACCCCACTCGATCTCCAACCTTAGACCCCACCACTCCACCACACCCCTCACCACAACACCCCACAGCCCTACTCGCAGCCCCAAACTCCAACCCCACCGCACCACCCCACACCATGCCACAGCCGCCACCCACACAGCCCCAAACCAAAGAAGACAAACAAACGGCTCCTTCTGCCAACCCAGCGGCACCCACACTATAGGAAAGCCATGCACCCCCGCTAGGAGATCACCCACGTCGGCCCTAAACCAGCGAAACCAAGAGAAATCCGGCAGAGACCACTGGCCACAAAAAAGAATAGGAACCGCGCACAAGAAACCAAGAAAAAACCCCCAACCACTAGGAACGCACCCTCCCCACAGCGAATAGACGAGGACAGTAGAAAAATGACCTAGGGCACAGGCGCCCTAGCTCTGCTCGCACCAGACAGTCGCTCCATCGTAATTGATTTTTTCGTCATTCTCCTTTCCTATTTCATTTCATTTCAAATTTTTATTACCAAAATGGGGTTTGACCAAGGCCAAAAGCTTTCTAATAATAAAAGAATAGTTTTCCCTCTTTATAGTGGTTGATTTGCAAATCTAGGTTGAAGACATATTGAAGAGAAAGTTTACAGAAACTTGTCAAGTGTTCAAAGTTGTCACCTTGCATTAGAGATCATTGAAAGACATCTATCAGTTGCAAATCAGAGTTTTAGACCTATAAATTAGGTGAAAAGGACATAGCAAACATTGAAGAGTAGAATTAAACTTTGAATTTCTAGAAAATACTAACTCAACTGATATGCTATTTCTAGAATATGAGTCCTAGTATAGTCAAAACTAAAGATTTCAAGAGTTTTAGACATATATGTACCTGATTTTTGTTTCCTCACTAGAAACCGTAATCTAGGTCTAAATCATCCATACTAACATATGAGTCCCAATAGACATTAATTTTAATGTTTTTATCATTCCAAGTCTTTATCTACCCCTCTATAGGTTTCCAAGTGCGCACTTTTTATTTCTCTACATTCTATTCTGATTTACATTCTTTTTAAAGTCATTTAGTGAATTCTTGCATTGCATTAGGTTTAAGCATTAGTTCTTGCATTTAATTAGTATTTCCAAGCTCTAGCTTGGTGGTGAACCCATATTTAGTTTCTAATCAGACCCTAGGACAACCCTATTGCAAGATCTCTTTCTCCTTTACATACCTTAGATTGAGATCTCTAGGGTTTTCCTTGAATGACTATGGGGGAAAAGTGTAGTTCTATACATGTCCTAAACTATAAAGCAACCATTTTACCATTTATAATTTTGGTGAGGCTACATTTATAACATATCATTTCTAATTTGGAGTGCATCAGAGTCCTAGATCTTGCTTGCATTAACTTTGCATTAGGGTTTGCACTAGTTAATTTGCATCTAGGGTTTCTAAATATTGTATTACTAAAAGTGCATATAGGTGACATTTTTACATCTTACATCATTGAATATCATTTGAAATCTATATTTTCATTTATTTTATAGATCATACAAACTAAAAAGCATAAAAATCACTTAATTTTTTTAAAAATTTGTGAAAAAGACCCTCACTAGGACTCATACATCCCTCTAGGAGATTTAGTCCCAATGCATATTTTAAACTACATTTTCCAAAATTCAAAACTCTATTTCATTTTGGGGAAAACCCCTTTCTTTCCTTTTGCATGATGTGGATTCATTTCGAAACATATTACTTGGCATAAGGCTTTTGAAATAATCTCTCATGTCCTCTTTATTATTACCTTTATATTTCAATTTACAAAGTTTCCATTTCATTCACATCATTGCATCTAGTTTAAATTGGTCCATCTTGTGCATTTATTAGTTGTATCTAGAACATTTCATTTCAAACTGTTGCATAGTGTAATTACCTTGTTTAGAATCTAAAACTTCAATTACATTTCATCATGGATATGTTCTTTGGTAAGCTTTGGATGTCCTTGAAGTCCCTAGTGGATGTGTCAAGTTGTGCATAGTAATGAACCTAAATAAATTAAACTTAATCATGCTCACTCAAATCCTAATGCATTTCCTCCTCATGATGTTGAGACCATTGGAGAATATGATCACAACATGAATAAATTCCTAAATCATTTCCTTAATAACCTTGAAAATATTGCCTCCTTTTACCCACCAATGAAACAACCAACACCCCCTATAATACCACCACCTGATATGTTTAGTTACTTACATCTTGAAACTAAGACACGAGTCAAACCTAAGTTCCCTATAGTAGGTGAACCTAGTTCCTCTCATCAAGAAAAAACTCAGCCATTCTATGTTAACAAAGTGACAAACACTCCCATCACCTACCTTAGCTCATTCTTGTCTCAAACTTAGTGGGGGAAAGAATTGGTTATCCTTTTCATAGTTTCATACATATTGTTGTCCCTTTGGCTAGTTTTCCGCCTTCCCTATATGATGAACATGATCAGGATGTAGAAAAATTTCTTTAGGTTGACTCTCATGTGCCTTACTAGTCTTTTGCATTATTTCTTTTTCTTTATGTAATTGCATGTGCATAATGTGATCCCAAGTACTATTATGTTTGTTGTATCTCTCTCCCTTTGTGACATTCCTCTGTTTGTACCTTCATTCTTCTCTATTGCATGAATAATTTATCTTTTCCTTTATCTTTTCTTTGTCTTATTTTTTCTTTTTAGGGATAATGCAAGACGTCGAGGCATTCATGTCTCTTCCATGTTGACCAAAAATATTTTCTTTTATCTTTTCTTTGTCTCGTGTTTTTCTTTTGGGGATGACACAAGGTTTGGAGACATTCATGTCTCTTCCTTGTTGACCCAAAGGTTTTTTCTTGGATTTTTCTCTCTTTGTGTCATTCTTCTAATTTTATGAGTATTTTGGGAATGATGACAACTTCGAGCTCTCTAAAAGAATTTTGGTAAGAACATACTGACCCCAAATCCATGGCTCCCTCATGTGTTTGGAGTTTCATTTTGGGGGCAACCCCTTTCTTTCCTTTTCCATGATGCAGATTCATTTTGAAACATATGACTTGGCATAGGGCTTTGGAAATAATCTCTCATTTCCTCTTTATTATTAGCATTTATCATTTCCGACTTTAAAGTAATTGCTCATAACATAGTGTTTAGAAATTTATTTAATGTGGGGCCATACATTGGAATTATTATTTTTGCATGTTTCATTGCATAGTCTTCTTACTTCATGCAATGAGTATTTCACTTCATGGTGACACTAGCTATGATATCCCTCATGAGCATGATCTTTCTTAGCGTATTATATTCCTCTTAATGGAAATGCGACACACTACATTCTTTGAGTTGTGAATCTTTTATTCTTCGATTGGTCCTATCTTGGAAACATTATACACAATGTCCCCTAAGTTAATACCTTACATGAACTAAAAAAGAATCCTTTGAACATTCCTTATTTTTATTTACAAGTTCAGTTATATGGCCACCTAGCATAACACACTTTTCTTTCCTATGGGGCTATCTTATTTGTTCATGAGTTCCAAGCATATGAAGCTTTTTTTGCCTCATGAAGCTTGAAGTTCATTATTGTGTGGCACCTTATCAAAGTTATGACAAGGTATGACTTTGTTTTGGTTGATGGGAAACTAAATTTAGGCATGACATTCCCATAGCCACTCATGTGTGTGTGAGTACATAAAGGATGCATGTGTATGTGTCTCACCGTTTATGATTACTCACCCAACAAACACCTTGAAGTTTTGTTGCCTCAGAGTTAGCGTGCATTTTTTTCAGACAAACAATCTAGATCTGATGTAAATTGCATTGGACAAATGGTTGAAGCTTGATCTAGCCCCTCTTCTACTTTAGTTTTATTTTCTCCTTGTATATCAAAGTGTATTATTTTTCCTTGTTGTTCCTCTTTATATCATTTTCATGTGTTTTCTTTTTGTTCCTATGCTGTTTTTCCATATGACCTTGGTCCTAGGGGATTGCATAACCTTATTGATCATTGTCATCCTCTCTTACTATCATTGGTACATTTGGACCCCTCTTCATGCACGTTGGTCTACTTTAGTATGAGTTGGAAAAAAGTTCCTCCTCTTATGAAAGTGGGGTCTAGATGTAATGATAGAAAAATTACTCCTGAACATGGCCTTGATTTAGTGTTGTAATGTGTTTAACACATTCGCATTAGGTCTTGGGCCCTTGTGAACTAAATGAGCTTATTGGTGCCTTATTTAGGGCATTGTAAAGTATTGTAAGATAATTTCACACTTATCTAGGGTTTTATTAAATAATTGGGTTTCTTTATTCTTTAATTAGCCTTATTTTACATTCACGGGTATGTGCAGGATCATCATGCAAAAAACAGGCCCTTAAGTGGCAAAAAATTTAGAAAAATCAGTGTTAGGAAACTTGACGTAAATATTTGAATAAGTTATCTATATTATTTCAAAAATATGTAAGAATAGAATTTGTATAAAATTGAATGTAGTTTCTAAAATACTAGGTTTATTTAAAAATAAATAAAATCTATTTGGTGAAAATTTGAAATTTCAATGCAATAGTACTTAAATTTCAGGGAAAAATAAGAAGTAGGTGTCTGACCACCCTAACCATAATAAAATGATAATATTTTTTTGTAATATTTTATATATAAGTAGAGGACTCATGTCGGATGTGATGCATATTTTTGTAATTTTTTCCAAGTAAATAATTAATTATGAATTTTTTATTAAAACTTTTAGAAAATATAAAAACTCGTCTGTCTGACCACCTTAACTTGGTCAAAACTTCATGAAATTTAATTTTTCTTTTTAATCTTATAGTATGTGACACATGTTTTGATTCAAAAAATATGATACCGTTTGAAAGTTATAGATGTTTTTCAATCAGCCTATCGATCAAGACTTTAGTCGTAATTCTAATAGAAAATGAATAATAATTATTTATTAAATTTAAATTAAATCATAATTTATATTTTTGGAAAGCTGAGAATCTCGTCTAAAAACCCTTTTCGTTTCATTAATTTTGGGTGAAAAAAAAGTCGTCAGCCACATACCCTACAAATATTGCCACTTTTTGGCACACCATGATCCTGCACATACCCTCACAAGCTTTATTAAGTGCATATTTTTGAGGATAATCCCAACATGAACCAAGATCCAATCATAATTAAGGTGTTTTTAGGTTGTGGCCCATATTTAGTGATATGGGACTCATACGCCACCTTGGGCATATGAGTTCCACCTAGGTTGTAGGGCCCTAATCTTGATTTTACATCATTCTAAGCATTTTTAAAAATGTGTCCCATAGTTAAGTCTAATGGGACTCATACGCCACTTCTGGAATATGAGTCATGTGTGGCCCAAAATAAAATTTAATTCAAATTCCTTCCAAGATTTTATTCTCTTGGATCTGATGTCAACTTGGAGTGTTGTAATTTAGGGAAATTTTGCATAAACATGTATAAATACAAGGTTATTTCACTCATTTTCACCTAAGCATTCAAAAGATCACCTAGCATGTTCAATGAGTATTCCTTATAGAAAATTTGCATTCACAAGAGAATTCAACAGTTTACAAGAGAATTGAAGAGTCTTCAAGAGATGATTGTCAAGATTTTTAAAGAATTTCTCAAGAATCAAGCATCATGTAAAAGTCATCATGCATCATGTCCTTTTTTAGCTTATAATTGTCATGTAGGGTTTTGTGATTCAAGCTAGCATTCAATTCAAGATATACATCCATTAGAGCCACTTCATAGATGTTTGCAACACTATATTTCTAGATTTTGGTGAGTTGCAACATTACATTTTGTTCATTCATCATTCTCCTTTCCTATTTCATTTCATTTCAAGTTTTGATTGTACAAAAATACAGTTTGACAAAGGAAAACACCTTTCTACTAACAAAACAACATTTTTCCATCTCTTTAGTGTGTGACTTCAAGATCTAGGTTAAAGACATATTGAATAAAAAGTTTGGATAAAGTTTTCAAGTGTTCAAAGTTGTCACCTTGTATTGGAGATCATTGAAGGAAATCTACGGGTTGCAAATCAGAGTTTCAAAACGAGAAATATAGTGGAAAGGAAAGAGTAGACATTGAAGAGAAGAATCATAAATTTTTTTAGAAAACCCTAACTAGACAGATACGCCACTTCTGGTGTATAATTCCCAGTATAGTCAAAACTATAGATTTAAGGAGTTTCAAACATATCTAGATACAAGATTTGTCTTCCTTCCCAGAAACCCAAATTTGGGACTAAATCAACCAGACTAGTGTATGAGTTCCAATAGGCATTAATTTCAATGTTTTCAACATTTCATGTCTTAATCTAATCATTTATAGGTTTCCAAGTGTACACTTCTGATTTCTCATCCTTCTATTATGATTTAAATGATTTTTTAGGTCATTTAGTGAATTCTTGCATTGCATTAGGTTTAAGCATTAGGTCTTGCATTTCATTAGTCTTTCCAAACCCTATTTTTGTGGTGAAATCCCCTTTAGTTTCTAATCAAACCCTAGGACAACTCTATTTCAAGATCTCTTTCTCCTTTACATACCTTAGACTAAGATGTCTAGGGTTTTCATTGAATGATTGTTGGAGAAAAGTGTTGTTCAGTGTCCTAAACCATAAAGTAGCCATTTTCCCTCTTTTTAGAGGTATAAATTAAAAGAACCTATGTTGTCTTGTGCCATATATTAGGAATAGATTGTAAAACCAAAATCCCTATGAATCTAATGGTGTTGGAAGTTGATATCAAAATTAGAAATATGAATATGTCATTTAACTATTCATGTTTCATTAGAGATTAGATTCATAAAGTTGTGACTTCTCTTCACGGGAATAGTGGAACTATTCACTTAAAATAGTATTCTTTCTTGTTCCATATATATTGATATATGTAGGAGGAAAAATATATGACCCTAAATTGAATGTTAGGGAATTTAATGATCAAGGCCATGTATTCCTAGTGTAGGAGTGGTTGTATATGTGGGATAGCAATTACGAGACATTAAACTATTGTTATTTTGAAGAATATTTTACTAGAACTATCATAAAGAATGTAAAAATGAAATTAATTAGGGACTCCTTAGATAGGTGAGAATGTTTATAAGACCCTAGTACCTAGTACCTAAAAATAGTTTTGATAATAATTGGGGAGACTAGTTATTTCATGTAGATTCAATGGTGATCAAATTATATGATGTGGATACTGAAAACATATCCCTTTTTCCTTGCTTGATTTGGGAATAATTAATGATAAATTGGACTTAATATCACCTTGATCTAGTGTTGTGAGGTGTTTTACCCATCAAAATTAGGTCTTGGACCCTTGAAAATTGAATAAAACACATGTCTTGTAAAGGTGTTGTAAAGAATTGTAAATGACTTTCACACTTTTCTTGACTTTTATTAAGAATTTAAGTTTAATGGTCCTTTCCCCCCAGCTTTTAAATTAAATATTACTTTAATTCAAAAGTTAGTTTTTCCCTTTTCCTCTATAATTAAATAATTATTTCAATTATTTAATTATTCATTAGCCTTTTCTCTCTATAATTAAATAAATGCTATATTTATTTAATTATTTATCATTTCTTTATCTCCCCAAATAAATAATTTTTTTAATTATTTAATTATCCCTTCCCTCTCCATTAATAATTATTTATAATTAAGGTGAGATGAAGCCATTTGAGCAGCGCACTAGGGCTGCAATGACTCTGTTTTCTAAGAGCCACAGGAATGTTGTTGGGGGCCCAACCCAGTCTGAAAGACGATGCCCAGGGGTAAGAGATGGAGGAGGGGGTTGCGGAGTGGAGGAGTTTTCTAGGGAGGAGGAAGGGAAATGACAGGGTGAAGTTGGGAAAGCATCTGGGATGCTTAAGAACCAAGTAATAGGGAATACCAATGCAGAGGAAAACGCGCATGGGGTGACTCAACATCAAGCAACAGTGGAGGTTTTTGCAGAGGTAAATTCACATAAACCCATGATTTCTCTGAAGGAAGAGATAGAAAAGGAAGTTTTTCATAATGTTCAAGTTTTTTCAAATTTAGGAGTGATTGGAAGGTTTAGGGGTTTTTGGCCCAGCTAATGGGATTTACATCATTGGATATCTAAACACTAGGAACCTATAGTAGATGGCTGTATCCAAATCTATTCTGCTACCAGAGGTTTTTTCATAGTGGTGTTTGAATCTATGGCTGATAGAAACAAAATTTTGTGTGATTTATTTTTGAGCTGGGAGGAGAAATTTTCTCTTTCCTTGAAGCCCTGGCATCAGGCTTTTAACCTTGCAACAAAGACCTTTGATAAATTCCCTCTGTGGGTAAGACTCCCAAACTTGCCTCTCCATTTTTGGTTTGAGTCTTGTTTGGAGGCCATTGTAAACTCTTTAGGATAATTTTTGATGATCGATGAGGGCTCTTCAGATCTTTTTCATTCCACGTATGCCTAGATTTTGGTGGAGATGGAAGTTTCAAAGTCACTTCCTGAAGATATTTCAATTGAAACTTCCAAAGGATGTTGGGTACAACCTTTGGACTATGAAGGGGTACCATTCCATTGCAGTAGGTGTTTCCAAACTGGCCATATAGTTGTGAACTGTGCAAAACCCAGATGGTCCAAAGTAGCTACTTGGTGGAAGGATGTCTCAAGGAAGCATTATGATGTTGAAAAGAAGGACAGTAGTGTGAAACAACAAGATAAGGTGACTCTGAAGGCTATGGGAAAATATATTCTACCATAGTCAAATAGAGGAATAGGTCTGGGGGGATCAAGTTTGGTTGAGATGCCTAGCTTGAAAGATATTGATGAAGGAAAAAATTGTGAAGGAAAAGCAGTGGTAACTCATCATGGAGCTAAAACCCCTGAATGTAGGGAGAAATCAGGATCTTTGAAGAAGAAAGAAAAAGGGGTAAGTAGTGGAGAGGATGAAGGGAAAAATGTGCAACCAGTGGAAGATGATGCATCGATGCGACATGAAGCATCAGAAGATAGGAAGATCGAGGAGACTGAAATGATGAAAGATGAGTTTGCAACAAAGGGAAGGGACTGGCAGAAGGTGGCTACAAGGGTGGAGGATGGTTGGCAAACTGTTAAGGGGAGAAAAGTCAATAAAATGAAAAGCTTTTCTATGGTCCTTCGGTCTCAGACTAAAGGAAGCCCAAGTGGTGGAGAAAAGTTATAGTTTTGTTAAAAGTGTATGTTTCAGAAGCACTGATTTTAAATGTAACTCTATGGTGTCTGTTGTTTTGGTGTGGAGATCTTCTTTTGTTTCTTATTCTAGTGAGAACCAAGAGAATCTATTGTAATCTTATTTTAAATTCAATATAATAAACCTTTATCACCAATCAAAAAATAATAATTGTTTATAACTATTTAATGATTAACACTCAACCTTTCCTCTATGATTAAATAATTATTTAATTATCTCATTATTTATTCTCACCTTTCTTTTTAAATAAATTAAATTAATATTTAATTTATTTCTTCTATGTTGGCCACCTAAATTGAATATTCTTTATTATTTAGTTTTTCCCAATAACCACTTTTTTTGTTCCAATCTTATCTTCCACCTCAATTCTTTATCTATCAATGAATTTCTCCTCTCAATTAACCTCCACCATTGATTAAATTATTTTCTAATTTAATCTCGACCCTTGATCATGATCCTTATTCTAGTCGTTGGATTAGCTCTCCTCTATAAAAGGAGACCTTTAAACCCTAATTCATAGACATAATAATTCATTCATGATTCATTCATTATTCACTCATCATTCATCATCTCTCTCAAGTCAAGCAAGCTAGGGTTTTAGCATTCTAAGTCATCAAGATAGCTTTTTAAGGCATTGAAGGAAAAATTATTCATCTATTGTTGTAGAAATTCAAGATCTATCATCATGAAAAGTTTCTAATTCCTTCATTTCATGTTCATGCTTCATATTATTTCTTAATTTGTTTTAATTACCTAAAAGGGGTTTGACCAAGGCAAACCCCCATTCCCTAACATTCAACACTTCTCCTTCTTTATTTGTGTGTTTGCTAATTTAGGTACCTTGAAGGCTTGAAGATCATTGAAGGATAGGTTTCAAACTTTTCGAAGTAATCTACCTTTTGAAAATGTCAAAATCTACACAAAATGCCACTTTCAGGCCTGAATTTGGTCGTTTTAGAACTAGACACCTAAAGGATCAGAGAGAACAGATCGAGAGCTTTTGACTCCACTTTCATATTCTTAGAAAATCCATAGAGGACTAACTTTCCATCAATGGTGACTTAGTCCCACTGTACCTATTTTTCAAAAAATTATGTAGATTTAGATACCCATTTGGATGAAACAGGCTCCAGAACAGTTTTCTAGATCTAGGACTAAGTTGCCCAGGATGATGTAAGTGTCCCAGTAGGTCAAAATTCTAGAATCAGTAGTATTTCTAGTCTTCATTCTAGCCTCAACAAGTTTCTAGGTGCACACATTCAGTTGTAAAGTTTTTTTTTTGTTTCATTTCCATTTCTAGGTCATTTTAGTATATGTTTCCATATTACACTGTGTTTTCAAACATTTTACATTTTCCAAGTTTTGCATTATTAGTTTATCTTATTCTTTTTTATCAATTTATATCCTTAGGAAGATTATCCTTTGACAAATTTCAATCTTTATTGCATTGGAATCTCACGAAATTGTTTCTGAATGTGAGCTTTACAAAATCAGATTCCTCTTCCTTCATTCCCCTTTTAGGTACATGGATAAGAGAAGTTGTGACTCCATTTTCTTTGTCCACATATGGGTCTCCTATGGTACCACGTATTCTTCCAAAATCAATTCTAGATATGATAGCACTTTTAGAGATTATCTAGAAACTGAATGAGCTAGATGAAACTTATTTTTTAAATTATAAGAAGCATGTTATTCTTCCTTGCATAGTAATATTTTCAAATTTAATGGTTCCTTCTAAAGAGGGACTAGAGTTAATTTTGAGTAAATTGATAACATATAGGATCAAGCAAGATAATTTTTTTTTTAAATAATCCACAACACTTCATCAACACTAAAAGGACACAACATAAGTTTTCTTCTGATATTAATTAATTTGACCCTACTAAGGATATTGTGAAAAATTTCCCCTTTGCCTCAGAGGAAATGTAAATAAGAGAGAAATGGGTAAGGATCTAAATTATAGAGGATAAAAGAAATGGGGCGCATCCTTCATACAAATGAGCATAAATATATATTCAAGTTCCCCTTCTTAGAATAAAAGTGATGTATGAAACTACAAATTTATTGGTAAATGTGCCACTAAAGGTACCATAGCATGATGAACCTAGCCCATCCACATCACATATAGAGGATCGACCAATTATGAAAAATGTTGTCCCTCAGCACTGAATTCCTCCTCCCACTATGTCATATGTAGATTATTACATTGATCTAAGTGAGTTCCCAAAGGATTTATACTTGCAACAAGTCTTGAAGCCTCCAGGAAGTGTGATTTCATAGAGAGCATAATCATGCAAAATGCTCATTAATTTTTTATAGAAATGATCAGGAAACAAATGATGTTAGAGACCTGGCTTGCACTAAATTCAAGCAAGATGAAAATTTCATCAATACCATGGAATTTAAAGATTAAATTTTGAAAAGTAAGGAAGAAGAGCCTAACAAAACCTTGGATTCTTAAAATCTTACTAAAGAAAAGAGAAAGGAAATGATCACCGAATTCTAAGAAAAGGTGAAAAAAGAAATGACTGATATGGCCTTATAGAACTAGAGGGAAATAGTAAAGAAAGGAGTTAGTTATTCATTTCCAAGATGGCATATATCATCTTCTATTGTATTTGATGCAATAAGAAGGTGCGATGGGAACTCAAGTGTAGGAAAATGTAGTCCTTTACATTTTCACACTATGTTTCAATCCCCTTAATTAATTGGACTTAATTAAACACTTAATTAGCCCAATTATGAATTCAAAAGCCTAATTAATTTTATTTTATGAAAGGTAAAGCCACATTTAATCAATTACTACACTTAATTACACATCTTGGAAAATGTGTGTCCTAGGTTTGGTGCCTAGGACCCATTAATCCAAGGGTGAATAGGTCCTACTTAAGTCTTGGATCCCATTTTTTAATTTTTTTTGGTTGAATTTTAATTATCTAAATTCAAATTATGAAAGTAAGCTTTTCGTTTTTAATTTTCTAGTAATTACTTGGAGACACCTATAGATACATACCTATTTTATCAACTCAAAACTAGAGAAGCAAGAAAAAAAATTATGCAAGAATTACAAGAGAAAAGTTTATTATCAAAAGTATATTTATTAGTATTTTATTGTATCATTCAATTCCTATCATGATGTAAATATTTATGTATGTTCATGCATTTTTTTGATCTAAAATTGTGATGTAGGTTTCAAGTTTCAAGCAAGCATTCAAGCATCAAGATCTATCACTAAATCAGGCTATTTCATGCAAGATCCAATCCTTGGAGTGATGTGTTATAATTTAGTCCTCTAATGGCATCCAATAAATGGTTTGGTGAGGTGTAACAAGATTTTTTCATTACTCAATTTCTTGAATTAGTCATCATTTCATTATCAAGGATTAATTACCAAACTAGGGTTTGACCAATGCAAAAACTTATCCACCAAAAAAAAAACATTTTTATCGTCTCTTTGTTTTTGCATACTTGCATGTGAAGATGGATTAAAATTGGATCAAAAGTGCAAATTTTCATAGTAGTCAAAGTTTTCAATGAAGTTTTCAAGAGATGGAAACTCACCTAGATATTTTATTTTTGGATTTCCAATAGTCAAACCTGGGGCAATCAGAAGCTTCATTATGGGATCTTAGGATTGCAAAAAGAATTTTCAAACCCCTATACAGAAACCCATTCATTCTTGGTTCAACAGAGCCTAAAACCCACTTTCAAAGCTAGGTAAACACCATCCTTACCTTCTCACATTTTTTGGTTAATGATTTTTTCTATTAGTGTTATCATAATACTTGATATTCCAAGTGTTATATCTCATAGGTTTTATTGCTAATGCACTTTTATTCTTCTCCCAAGACTATTGTTCAGTCATGTGTCATAAGGATGTTAATGAAAAATAGTGTTTGAACCTAGGGTTGACTCACCTTGAGGGTTGCAAGTCAATTCTAATCATTTTTGGCGCTATACCTCTCCCTAATTAATATAAAAAGGGTGGATTTGTGATTAGGTGGAAACCCCCTTTTTCTTTTGGAATATGTCCCTCATTTCACATTCAATTTTATTTCTCCTATCCATCTCCCTTATTTTTCCTTCATTTCATGAACAACCTATTGCTCACCTATGAGTAGCAAGACGATGCACTATACTTTGGCTCTAGGTTTAATCCAATGTATCAAACATTTTCAATATGGTCCAATGCACTATAATTTGGCTCTAGGTTTAATCCAAAGTATCAAACATTGACAATATGGTCTATCTTTCTTGAGAGTAGTAAGAAAAAGATAATTGAGGACCCAAATGTATTAACTAGTAATTTAATGTTTAGAAGGATGAAAAATACAATACAATATACAAAAAAAAAAACCCAATCCTTAAGGAACATGATAAATCATGGAATAATAACTCTCATAATTTATTAATATTTATTTACAGCTTTATCTTTGATATCTAAGGTTGAATCCTCTAACCTTATGTTTTAACCATCAAAGTTGTATGTGGTTTATAGGTTAGACCATAGTTTTATTTTTTCTAATTTTTGAAACAATGAAAAAATAGGTTTATAAGGGGGTATGAAAGGAGGTTCACCAAAATGATATAGATACACCTATTTTTGTTTATTTCATTAGGAAACGAGATCCCCAAAAATAATTGACTAACAACCCTTAGGTGAATCAACTCAATGGAAGAATCTTCAAATTTTCTTATGCTTGAGGATTGGAGATTCAACGTAAACACCACTTTTGGGAGAAAAAGTAAAAATAAAAAATCTACCTAATTATGCTGATTAAAGGGCGGGTGCATGAAGTTGGGTACCAATTTTTGGCCACTTATGATTTTTTTTTTAAAAAATGCGCTTGTGTTATAACACGAGCACATTATTTCAAGTTAAAAACAAAGAAAAAAGTGAAATTTTTTCCTTGGAATACCAACCTAAAGGCTTGGAGGGCATTCCCAACAAGGCCAGAGACATGTTTTTGCAAATTCTATAATTTTTCACATAATCGGGTCTGTGCTCACCATCAAGATTGCATCTAGTTCAATATTGACAAAATCGAAAACATGGGTAATGTTAGGTTCTTTCTTGGCTATCCAACGACATAATTTTTTTCACTTTTTGACAATGTTAAGCCTTTCATCCATAATTTCTTTTGTTTGTATGTCTATTTTTTGCCAAAAAGCAATGTTTTGTGTTTTTTTTTGTTATAAATTAACCGTTCATCAAAATTTCAAATAAATTACATTTTTAGAAACTAGACTCCATTCTACAAATTTTTTTAAAAAAAGAAAAAAATCAATTATTTTCAAAAAATTGTAGTGGGAGCACAACCAAAATTCTACTTTTTAGGAAGTACACACTTAAAAATTTAGTAAAAAATCAAATATTCATTAAAAAATTATTAGAAAAATTGTGCACCAACTAGATGCTATTAGCTAACTTTTGACCATAGTGATTTTAAAAATACTACAAAAAAGTTCACCGTGCTCAGGTCGTACAAGAGTTGCTATGTTATGTTTTTCTGACAAAAACAACACCAATTTCTTTACATCCCTATTTTGAACCCGTTAATCTCAACCATTTTCAAAATAAATTAGTAGTTTAGAAATTAGACTCGAAGCACTTCAATCCTTGTTTTTGTTCCCTTTCAAAATTTTGAGTGCAACTATCCTCAATTTCACATCCAAGGTGAGCATTTCCTGATTTTAGAAAAAAAAGTGGCCACTTAAGCCCCCTTTTGGGGAACCATCTTGGTGCACTTACCCTAAAACAAGCAGCAACAATATAAAGGTCAATATTGACAGAACTAGAAAACCTTTTACATATCTAAGAAGAGAAGAATGATGTTTACCAGGGAATAAAAGGAACTTCTAATTTAGAATGGGTCTTTTGTGAGGGTTTTCAAATAAATTTTGGGAGCCTTTGATACTAATTTGTAGCTTCTAATTTTTTTAGGTTTTACTTTCAGAAAGTTAGAAATTTGATCTATAGGAGAGATTTTGTGATTTGACGACAACTTTGACAACTTTTGAAACTTCAAATTTTTTTCCAATATTTATCTTAAATAGATCTTCAATCCTTCTTCAACCCAAATATGTAACACAAACATAAGAGAGACAATTTGTTTATTTTTGGAGAATGGTGATTTTCCTTGTTCAATCCCTATTTGGGTAATTAAACCTTGAATTGAAATAATGAAAGAATGAAAGGAATGAACAATGAATAATGATATGTTGCACTTAAAAAAAACCTTGAATTTTACTTGTTAATGGAGATATTGTAAGGTTTTGCAAATTGCATGAAATCATTTCTATGGATTTGGATCTTGATGCTTGAACTTGATCTTGAACCCTACATCACAATGTTAGATCCAACAACATGCATGATGTAAGAAGAATATGACATGATTCTTGGATCTTGAATACTACAATAAAATCACTAATAATTCTACTCTTGAATGCCCTTGATCATGAACTTTTCTCTTGCAAACATACACTTTAAATATCACAAATGTTCAAGGTGAAACTTATAAAATAACTTTGTATTTATAGGTAGCTATCCTTAATTTCGCAAAATTCAAAAATTGCAATCCAACATTGAAATATGTATTTAGGGATCTTAAAATTCTATAAAAAATATATTTTAAATTTATGTTCAAAGGCCTATGGAGGGCCCATTCGCCCATGGGTGAATGAGTCCCAATTCCCTATTTCTAGAATATGCATTGTTAAAGGTAAAGTGTTATGTATTGGCATTAATTATTGTTGGTTTTCCCATCTAAAACATGTAATTTATTAGGCTTGTATATGAACAATAGGGCTTATTAAGCAATAAATAAGTATTAATTAATTAGGAGGGCCTATAAAAAGTGTGAAAATGTAAAAGGATACATTTTTCTACACTACATTTAGCCCTCACTTTAGTGAGAGGATGACCTTGCATCAAGCTCACACTAAACTATACAATCAAGAGAGGTCTAATTGTACAATTATTGGAAGGATAAGATGAAAAAGGTCATGGAGGATGATCAAGCCCCCAAGATCTAAGGTCTCATGGAAAAACCAACAAAGACAAAAGGAGTATATTCCTATGTTAAATATGTATATGCAACAATTACAAGATACTCAATCATACAATGTCAAAGACTCAAAGAAAGAAATAAAAGGGGTGGATCAAGCCTCAAATATTTATCTAGCATAGTGTGGATCAAGCCTTGGATATTTTTCCAAAAAATATTATAAGTGAAATATGTTGTCTATTATGGAAACAAAAATTCACACTCACATGGGCTAGTGAAATATATTGTCCACTAGGTGAGCATTAAGAAGTGGCCAATGAGAGAATATTATTAGGGTCCAATAACCATACCAAAGTTATACCTCTAATAACTCTGATAAGGAACAACACAATATGAAATTTGAGCTTCATAAGGCTTAGAAAGCTACATTATGCTAAGCACTTATTAACAAACATGGCCCTATTGGCAAGCAAGGTCTGTTATTCCTGGTGGCCATGAAAAAGGGGTTGTAAATTCGAGCTTTGCAAGGTTAGAAATATGTGTTATGCTAAAAACTTATGAAGAAAATGAAAATAGTATAAGAAATGTACACATTAGTTTTGCTTAGTTCATGTAAGGTCCAACTTAGGGAACATTCTTCCTAATGTATCAAAGAGAGGACAAGTCTAGGATAAAAGATTCATAGCTTATGCAATGCCATTCATAACGTCACCACTAAGAGTAATGTCATATGCCAAGAAAGGTTGCACTAATGAAGGACATCAAACCCAATGACACCACTAGGGAAAGGACACATCATGTGAAGTAAGAAGACCACACTGTGAAACATAACACAGTCAAAAATTTCAAAATGATAATGCTAGTGTATGCCCCCACATTAAAGAAATTGCTAAACTCCATGATATGAGAAATTACTTTAAAGTAGAAAATAATAAATGCTAAACAAGACATGAGAGCTTATATAGAAATCCCTATGTCAAGTATATGTTTCCAAATGAAGCTATGTCATGAAAAGGGGTTTTCCCCAAATAAAATCATAAAATCACACATAAGGGATCCACACATTTGGGGTTGGAGTATGTCTTTGTTGAAATGTTATTATAGAGCTCATAAATGTCATCATTCCCAAAATAACTCATTGAACTAGAGGAATAACACATAGAGAGTGAAAACAAAGAAAATATTTTGTCAACATGGAATAGACCAAAATGTCTTGATGCCTTGTGTCATCCCCAAAAGGAAAACACAAAAAAAAAAGATAAAAGAATTATGACATACAGAAGAATGTAGATATTGTAGTGTAAAAAAATGTGTCCCTTTACCTTTTTCACACTTGTTTGGGCCCTCCCTATTAAAATTAGGTTTATTTATGTCTTAATTTTTCCAATTTTACATCCACAAGCCTTATTTAATACATTCTTTTCTGGATAATCCTGACATTTAACAAATGGAAAATCATTATTTAATGTTTGAGGTCATGTGTTCAAAATCTAGTGATTTGTGACTCATACACCGCCTTGGGAATATGGGTCCCACCTAGGTCTCGGGACCTTATTTTAAATGTTGCATTAAACAAGACACTTCTTGGAGTTTATGTCCAGTTTTGAGCCACTTAGACTCATACATCCAACCTTGCATATGAGTCCCCCTTTAACTTCAGCCTATTTTAAATCAACTTCTTGGTGGAATTTCATTATCCTAGATTTGATGTTGGCTTGTAGTGTTGTAATTTTAGGAAATTTTGCATAAAAATTTATAAATACAAGGTCATTTTACATAATTTATCCTAGAAACTCAACTATTGAAGTATCCTAGAAAATTCAAGTGATCTTATGAGCATTCAAGTATTCATTCAAGAGAATTCAAGAGAAAATTATGAAGCATTTGGAGAAGAATTCAATATTCAAGCATCAAGTCTAATTATTCATGCATCATGTATGTTTGTGAGCTAACATTTATGATGTGGGTTTTCATGGTTCAAGCAAGTATTCAAAGACATTATCTCATATCAAGATCAAGATTGAAGATCCACATACATTGGAGTAATTTCAAATAATTTTGCAACCTTTATCTCAAGGCTTTGATGAGTTGTACCATTACATATGTTCATTCATAATTCGTTCATGTTATTTCATTTCATTTCAAGGTTTAATTACTAAAACAAGGTTTGACCAAGGAAAACCACTATTCCCCAACACAAAAAAAAATTCCCTCTTGATGTGTGTTTGTAGATTTAGGTGAATTGGAGCTTTAAGATCCTTTGTAGAAAAAGTTGCAAAAGTTGTCAAAGTTGTCAATAAGTCATCTTCACAAAAACTCACCTACATGCTAGAATTCAGACTTTCAGACTTAGTGAATTAGATAAGATGAAAGATATAGAAGATCTCTAGAGGCTAACAAAATATTAGTGAAGCCCTAATAATAGGACTAAATCATCCCTCTAGGCATATGACTCCTAGTATACCCTTTTCTCAAGATTTATGCAAATCCATATTACTCACTAGAAGATTCTAGATTCTGCCCAGATTCCTGTAGCAGGACTAAATTGCCCAATCTGGAATATCAGTCCCAAGTGCTTCAAAAGGAAAAAAATTAGATTTCCATACCTTGCTTGGATCTCATCGTTCTTCCAGGTACCCTTCTATTTAATTTTCTTTTATTAATCTGATTTAATGCTCTTAAGCTTCTAGGGTTTTGTGCATAGCGTTTGTGTTTCTCCATTCAAGCTTCAGTTAATGGTGAACTACCATTTAATTACACCCAAGGAAACCACCTAATCCTTCCCTCAATTGAGTCACTAGGTTGAGTGATCTTAGTTTCCTAGTGAACTAAAGAATGAAATAGGTCTTAAAGTTCCATCTCCCAAAAGGTTGGACACCTATTTCCTTTGGTTCATTTTGGTGAACCTGACCTTTAGACCATTGAATTTCTAATTTAGAGAACATTGTACTCCTAGATCTAGGTTTCATTAACTTTGCATTAGATTTGCATTAGTTGAATTGCATTTAGGGCTTATAAATTTTGAATTAGTGAAAAGTGCATATATGTTGCATTTTTGCATATTAAATTACTCAATGATTTTAGTGGAAAACTATACTTGCAAACAATTATTTGAAAATACAACTTAGAAACCTTAAAATTGACTTATAATTTGTTGAATCTAGTTTAAAAGCCCTAATCTAGGACTCATTCACCCACCTAGGTGATTTAGTCCTTGTAGAGGTTGTTTTTCTAGATTTCTAGGAATTCTATGTTGTCCATTTTTCTCTATTTGAACCTTTCAGAAACCCCAATTGGGACTCATTCGCCCATCTAGGAAATTTAGTCCCGAATTAGGTCTGAAACTACATTTTATAGCACTAAATTTTTTATTTTTGTGCTTTTTTTTGTTGTTATCAGATCCTGGTTTCAGTTAGCTAATTTTTTGTTTCATTCATTTCGTTAGACATAGCTTAATTTGGTTTCATTTTGAGTACATTTTTATAAATAAGAATTGGAATGAAATCATATCATGTATCTTGTGTTCATTGAAAAATTTATTTCAGTAGTTAAAATCATCTGATTACTTAGATATGATTTTATTTTTTGAATCATTGCATAAGTTGAGTACATTACTTTATAATGTTATTATATTTGTTTTCCAAGTATGACATAGAAAATTTCACCAACAAGCATGTTAGTAATTCCTCCAATATATTTCCTAGTTATGAGAGTTTCTTAGTTCAGATGAGTGAAAAAATTCCTTAATTCCACACCCCATCATATCTCTCCTATTTGTGGGAATGATGTCATAAAAGAAGATGTAAGCATAGAAAAATATGATAATCATAGTTTCTCTTCTCCCAATACCTCTCCTACTTGGGATGAAGGTATTTTGGAATTAGAAGATGTACACCCATTGAGAATCATGACAATGTTGAAATATCCTTTTCTCTAAACCGTCCTACATTGGAAGATAATATGGCACAAGAGAATGAGATCATGGACACGTTTTTAAACATCACCATACCTAGTATCCATACATCTCTTTCTTGTGAGAATGTTTTAGTGAAAGTGGATGAAATCATTAGTAAGCATGACAATCACATTTTTTCTTCTTTGAATATCTATCTTATTTATGAAGAAGGTAGTTTGGTGTTAGAAGATGAACTCATTGAGAGTCATGATAGTCTTGTTTCTCCATCTCTTAATGCTTCTCCCACTTGGAAACGTCTAATTGAATAAAAGGATCAAATCAATCATAATTGTTCTTCTCTTGATGCATCCCCTACTTGTGATGAAGTTACCTTACAAAACCTAACCATGGAATTTGATCATCTTTTTTTTCCCTTTCATAAAATTTCTCCTACTAGGGTAGATCTATGATGGTACAAGAGAATGATAGAATTGATGCATGTCTTTTAAACAATAGTAATGTTACTTCATTTGATGAAAATTATGAGGTAACCTTAAAGTATCATTTTCTAAAAGATCTTCTTAATAAGGATGAGTCTTTTGAGGTTATGCAAATTAGATACCCCTTGAAGCGATCTCCTAATCTAGTTCTTATCCTTTATCCACCCTCACAACAACCACAAGTCCAAAATAAGCCAGTTCTTATCGTAGAATTGCATAATGATAATTTTTTACAATACTCAAGTTATAATATCATTGCTCATACATATAAAACTGAAACAATTCACAACCAAGAAAAACAACTCCAACATCCCTCCCATTACCTCAACCCATCTTTCCTATTTCCCCTCACTTTCCTTTACATAATGGAAAGGAGTATTATCTTGTTGAAGAACTTTAGAAAAATCTTGCTAAGATATCACTATGGGATCGTATTCAAGCCTCCCCTCATTATAATAACATAATTCAAAGTGCCTTACAAGTTCTTACCCCCCAATATGCAATCAAATGATGTGGAAACCCAAATTCAAGCTATAACTTTAGCCAACTTAGATATTACTTTCCATCAATATGAATTACCTTTGCTAGAAGTACAAAAACAATATGAAACTTTCATGATAATAACTATTTTAAATAGGATAGGGATAAACTGAACCCTTGTTGACAATGGGTCAACCCTTCATGTCTATAGTGTAACCCTTTTGGATAAGTTTGGCATAGATAAATCAAGAATTGAACATGTAACTCCTTATTGATTTGAGGATTTGACAATGTAGGAAAACAACTACTTGGAGTGATCACTTTACCTATTACAGCTGACAAAGTTACATTAAAATTGTTGATCCATGTTATGCCTCATGATCTTGTTGGATTTTTCTAATATGTGGCTGTTATTGATGTCAACAATATTGGATTTAATGTATTTGAGGTTGTATATGTTGAGGATATTGAGAAAATTGTAATAAAATAAGTTGTAGGTTGTCAAGTTCAGTATGACCAACATATTGATGGATAACTCAGTATATTGATGATAAGAGGTTTTGGATTAAAGGGTTTGTTGTTGAGTATATCTATTTTATCCATGTGAAGTTTTAGAGATTGAAATGAAGATTTGATCAAGTTATGAGTATATGTGTTATGACAGTTGTTAAGTTGTTCTAGTTGGTGTTCCTGAAAGAAGATGATGTGATTCTAGTAACTTGAGTTGTTGTCGATGCTTATGTGATAATTCATGATGCTTGTTGATGTTTCTAGATCATTATCTATCTGTGTTGTTGGTCCACATTCATCATTGTGCTCGTGATTGGTGATTTTCTTTTCCGTGTTCATGTTTTTCATCTTCTTGGACGACAGGGTGATTGTAGCATGTTGTGGATCTTCGAGGATTAATTTTTGAAGGTGTTTCATGTTTGAGGACTTTGTTTTGGGTCCTTACTATGTTGTGGCCAACTTTGGTTAATTCTCATTGTAAATTGTTTATTGATTTGGGTTGACAATTTGTACATGTTTTGTATTTTGTTAAAGCCAACATGTAGATGATGTTATCCCTAGTTGTGGCTATATATGAGTGATTGTTTATATCATTTGAAGGAATGAGATGTAATGGTGTGTGAGTGCTATTTGCAAACAATTTTCAAATCTTTTGAAGGAAGAAGTAAAGTGTGAAGAAGAGTGAAAATATGTTTATGTGCTTAATCAAAACAGTAATCAGGCATTAGTAGATGTTATTTTCTTAGTTCAAAATATTCTAGATTTAATCCAAATGTTTCTGTAAGATAGTGAGTCTTCATTGGGAAGTAATCCTTTTTTAATTTGAGCATCGTGCTCTAGGAAGTGTGCTTGAATGCATGTGCATTCCCCATTTAACATACTTTTAATAGAGTATAATCTTGTGGACTAACCTTCACCATTGTTTTTCCCCTAAGAGGGTTTCCACATAAAAAATATCAGTGGTATGTGTTTTTTTGATGTGGTGATGATTTATGCTTTCATGTTTATTTATCAGATCTGAGAATAAGTTTATTAAGTATAATTTATGTGACAACTTATTCACCCCCCCTCTCAATTGTCTGCCATTGTGTTGCCAACAATTGGTATTAGAGCAGGTTCCTTGGAAGAAGTTTGATAGCTTGTGGTGATATGGGATGGCGACATATAAGAAGGATAGTTTGATATTTGATGGAACAAATTATTCTCTGTGGAAGAATCAAATGGGGTGTCATCTAAGATGCATTGGTGAATATTTATGAAATATTACAAAGAATAGGTATATAATCCCACATAATGGTCCTTCTACTTCTGCTAAGACCAAGGATGTCAAGTACAATATCAGGAATAAGGAAGTATTATTGAGTGCTCTGATTGATACTAAGATGAAAAATGTAATTATGGATCTAAATACTGCTTATGAGATATGGAAAAAGTTGGAAACTCTATATGAGGTGATACCCATCTGAAGATTGCTAAGTTGCAAAGTCTGAAAGGGAAATATGAAACATTGAGAATGGGTGAAGATTTGAACGTGACTTCTTTTATGCAAAGAGTGAATGACCTTGTGTGTGATATCAGATGTGCTCATGGAATGTTGGAAGAATCATAAATTGTTGCTAAAGTGCTTAGATCCTTTATTGTTTTATAAAAACATAAAGTTGTTGCTATTGAGGAGATCCAAACTGTGAAAAAGGTAACCAAAAAAATGTTGATTGGTAAGCTTGCTACTTTTGAGTTAAGTGAGTTTAGTGATTCTCTTCTTAAGACAAAATCTACATTCAAAGATACTATCTCTGAAAAAGAGAAGTAGAGATATGATCCAGGAGAAATTTCTTCTAGAAAGGTGTTCAAGTATGAGGAGGAAATGAGAGATATTGAAGAAGAAGAGAGAAAAATAGATGAGCTTGAAGTGCTTATTGTCAAAAGGGTACCTAGAGGAGAAGGTAATAAAGGAAAATTTCCTCTTAAATATTTTTGTTGCAATAAGATATGTCATTTTTCCTCAAGGTGTCTGGAAAGAGTTCCTAAGCCAAAACCTAACAAGCCTAGATTCCAAAGAAAGTGTTATTATGTTGTTGATGAATGTGTGACAGATGATGAATCTGATAAAGGGAATATAAGCAAGGATGAATGGGTACATATTGCTATCAAGGAAAATGATCCAGTACCTACTAAATTTGGTAGTTGCATGAATGTGGAGAAAGCTCTAGCTACCAGAGTTGAAGAAAAGGATGAATGGGTGATTGACAATGGACACTCTCATCACATGATAGGTGATAAAAGTAAATTTGTGATCTTGGAAAAGTATGATGGTGGTGTTGTAAGATTTGGTGATGACAAAGTTGGTGTAATCCGTGACAGAGGATCCATTTCTCTTGATGGTAAGAATAATAATGATGATGTCCTGTATGTGGAAGGTCTAAAGAATAATATTTTAAGTGTTGGATAAATGGTTGACAAGGGATACAATCTCCTATTCAAGGATGGAAAGTGTAGAATATTGGGGAGTTCTAGAAATGTGATTGCATCTGGTACAAAAAACAAAAAGTAATATCTTTCACCTAAATGTTGCTGGTAAAAGTTTTCTAATTTCTCAAGTTGACGAAAGTTGGTTGTGGCATAGGAGATTGTGTCATGTAAAATTTGACAATATTATCAAGATAAGCTCTACTCAGGTAGTGAGAGATCTTCCTAAGTTGGTAAATCCTACTAATACTATATGCAATGAATGTGAGTTAGGGAAGTAAACCAGAGTTTCATTTCAAAGAAAACAACATTGTTCAAATGAAGTGTTGGAGCTTGTGCATATTGATCTATGTGGTCCTTCTAGTGTCAGAAGTTTACAAGGAGATAGGTATTTCATGTTACCTATTGATGATTATTCTAGATTAACGTGGGTTACTTTCTTGAAGGAAAAATATGAAGCTCTAGAGAAATTCAAGATTTTTAAGGCTATGGTTGAGACAAAGACAGGTCTGAAGATTAAATGTTTGAGATCATACAGAGGTGGCGAATTCACCTCCCATGAGTTTAATTTTTTTTGTGAAGAGCATGGGATAAAGAGACAATTATTTTCCACACGAGCGCCTCAGCAAAATGGAGTTGTGGAAAGGAAGAACATGACAATTCAAGAAGGTGCTAGGATAATGATGCTGGAAGGAAATGTTCCTCATATCTACTGGAGAGAAATTGTGAGTACTTTCATTTACACTCTCAGCTAGGTACATATAAAAGGTGATACCAATAAGAACCCTCATGAGCTATGATTTGGTCATAAACCTATCGGTTGATATTTCCAAATCTTTGGGAGTAAATGCTATATCAAAAGAGATAAAGATATAGGAAAGTTTGATGCTAGAAGAAATGAAGGAATCTTTATTAGTTACTCTAATAAAATTAAAGCATATCATTGCTTCAATAAGAGATTGAGGAAAGTAGTTGAAAGTGATAATTTCAAGGTTGATGAAGACATAGTTTGACCATCTAGAACCTATGGATATGATTCAGATGATTAGAATAACAGTTTAGTTTAGACTCAGAATCAAGTGCAGATCATTCCAATGGAAGAAAATAGTCAAAGTGTAGAAGTGAGATCACAAGAGGCTGAAGTTCAAGAACATCCTAAGAATCCAAGGTATGTAAGACTAAATCATTCAGAAGATCAAATTATAGGTGATAAGAACAAAGGTGTTCAAACTAGGAGAAGAATTATAGAATAATATTGTTTGATCTCAAAGACTGATCCTAACAGTGTAAATGAAGCATGCAAAGATGAGCATTGGATGGAAGTAATGAAAGAATAACTACCACAAATTGAGAAGAATGATACATGGATTCTTGTTCATAAACCTAAGGACACAAATGTAATTGGAACTAAATGGGTCTTTTGGAACAAACTGAATGAGAAAGGAGTTGTTTTTATAAACAAAGCAACACTTGTGTGTAAAAGATATTCTCAGATGGAAGGAATTGACTTTGAAGAAACTCTTACTCATGTTGATAGGATTGAAGCTATGAGATTATTCCTTGCTTATGCTACTTACAAAAAATTGAAGTTTTATCTAATGGATGTCAGGTCAGCATTTCTAAATGGTGAACTGGAAGAAGAATTATATATTGAGCAACCTAATGGATTTCAATTAACTAGTCAGGGAGGCATGGTTTGTCGATTGAAGAAAGCATTGTATGGACTTAAGAAAACCCCAAGAGCATGGTATGCTAGATTGGATAAGTATTTGTTGAAGCTTGGATTTAATAAAGGAATTTCTTATAGTAATTTATATTTCAAGATTGATCATGGTAAAAATTTGATTGTTGAAGTCTTTGTTGACAATATCAGTTTTGGAGGAGATGATAGTTTGTGCATGAAGTTTGTTGATCAGATGCAAAGTGAGCTTGAGATGTCTATGATTGGAGAAATGAAATAATTTCTTGTATTACAAATTACATAGCTAGCTAGAGGAATCTTTATATCTCAATCCAAGTATGCAAAGGAATTGTTAAAAAAATTTATATAGAAGATTCAAATCTAGTTGGTACACCTATGGTGACCAGATGTAAGTTGACTCAAGATGATGATTCTCCTAAAGAAAATCAGACTATATACCAATCCATGATTGGTGGATTGCTCTTTTTGACTCAAACTAGACTTGACATCATGAATGTTATATGTATTGTTGCTAGATTTCAAGTTGATCCTAAGGCATCTCATGTGACAACTGTGAAGGGGACAGTTGATTTTTTCCTATGGTATCCTAAAGAAGATGACCTTACTTTGAGTGCCTTTACTTATGATGATTGGGCAGGAGATGTGGATGACATAAATAGTACCAGTGGTGGTGCATTTTTCTTGGTAAAGAAGTTGATTTCATTGTTAAGTAAGAAGTAGAATGTCATTTCCTTATCTACAGTAGAGGTATACTACATTGTTGTTGCTCACAATTGTACTCAAGTATTGTGGATGAAGCAGATGTTGAAATATATCAGAGTTGTGTATGATGAACCTACTGCTATATTTTGTGATAATTCAAGTGTAATTAACATTTCTAAGGATTTGGTGCTACATTCAAAAACCAAGGATATATCTATCTAGTTTCACTTTTTGAGAGATAAGGTGAGTGAGAAGGAAGTCAGATTGGAGTATGTTTCCAATAAGGAACATATTGCAGATATCTTTAACAAGCCTTTTCCTAAGGATACTTTTGAGTATCTCAAAGGGAAGCTAGCGGTGAATACCCCTCCTAATCAGAATTAAGTTGCATTGACTTGCATAAGTCTATGCATTTCATAGTCATATCTTGATTTGGATTGATGTTGTGGTGGCTGCTACTCAGAGGGAGTAGTTAGATGTTCAGATATGTGGTTCAGAGCCTACGTTGAAAAAGATGATGTGGATCTTTGCAAATGATGTCAAAGGGGGGGAAGAGTCATGTGAAAGAGTTGAAGAGAAAAGAGTTAGAGCCTAAGGGTGAGAAAGTGCTAGGAGAAAGTTGTGTTGATGGTTTTTTTCACATCATGTGTTGCCATCAATGCCAAAGGGGGAGATTGTTGGATGTTGCTGATATGTGGTTTTCATTGATGAACATTATTAGGATTAATGTATTTGAGGTGGTATATGTTGAGGATATTGAGAAAATTGTAATAAAATAAGTTGCAAGTTGTCAAGTTCAGTATGGCCAACATACTGATGGCCAACTCAGTATATTGATGATAAGAGGTTGTGGATTAAAGTTTTTTTGTCGAGTATATCTAGTCTATCCACATGAATTTTTAGAGATCCACATGAAAAATTGATTGAGTTATGAGTATTTTTGTTCTGACAGTTGTTCAGTTGTATTCTGGGAGGAACAATTTTTTGTTGAAATCACATATTTTTAGAAAATACAATGATTTAAGCTTTAAATTGTTCCATTTAAAGCATTCCAATTGAAGAGGTTTTGATCAAACTACCTTAAATCAAACCCCCTTGGATAGAACCCCTCTAGTTTTAAAGTATACCTATAACAGAGTCTCCTTTACACCTATCAAAATGCTGATAAAAACCCACTTTGGATTTACCTTTTGGGGGATCAAATGAATTTATTTAAAATTTATTTATTTGTAAGTATGTATTCCTTAGTATAAGCTTCCCAAAAAGTATAATTATAAATATTTTTTTTATTATTATTATATTTATTTTTTATTTCTCGTGAATGTAGGCTTTTCACTGAAAATCAAGCTCTTTGTTCTTCACATGTGGAAAAATAGCATATTATAATTTTTTTTTTGAAAAATATAAGTGCACTAGATATTGAATTCCTTAATCCAACAAAGAGAAAAAAATTGAATTTTGATACATACAAAAAAAGTTATGCATTATACAATCGTGATATGTCTAATTTATAATTGGTTTGACTTTGAAACTTGATTAAAGAAAAAATATTCAATAAAAAACTATCTAACCAAGTGGAAGCACTAGATATCAGAGTTATGAATCTAAATTTGAAAGAATTATAATTTTATCCTTCATGGAAAAAAAGTTATACGTTATACGGTGAGCGTCACTTTTTAAAAATGTTGTTTTTTGAAAAAAAATAGTTTTCAAGGGAGATGAAAAATGAAGTGCAATCTGATTCCAAAAATTTTGAAAAAAATATATTTAGAATCTATAGAAAAAATTTCATAAAACTCTAGTTTGCATCATCTTCAAATTCCTCATTGTTTAGTCGTTGTAGCTGTCCGAAAGTGAAGATTTAGTTACAAAAAAATATTTTAGTGTCCAGTTTGGCCAAAAATTATAAACCACTATTGTGGGATCACCCTTCTAGTTGGTGTTCCTAAAAGAAGATGGTGTGATTTTGTTAATTTGAGTTATTCTGGATTATTCTATGATGATTCATGATGCTTGTGGATGTTTGTAGATCATGCTCTATTTGTGTTGTTGGTCCACATTAATCATCTTACAAGTGATTTGTGATTTTCTTTTGTGTGTTCATGTTTTTCATGTTCTTGGCCGACAAGGTGATTGTAACGTGTTGTGGTTCTTCGAGGACTAATTTTTGAAGGTGTTTCATGTTCAGGGAATTTCTTTTTAGTCCTTACTATTCTGTGGTTGATTTTTTTTATTTGCATTGTAAACTGTTTATTATTTTGGGCTGATAGTTTGTACATGTTTTATATTTTGTTGAAGTCGACATGTAGATGATGTTATCTCTAGTTGCAAATATATATGGGATATTCTTTATATCATTGGAAGGCATGAGATGTAGTGGTTTGTGAGTGTTATGTGCAAATAATGTTTAGATATTTCAAAGGCAGAAGTAAAGTGTGAAGAAGAGTGAAAAAATGTTTATGTACTTAACTAGAAATCTGATAAGGCATGAACAAATGTTATTTTCTTAGTTCAAAATCTTTTGGATTTAATCCAAATGTTTATGTAAGAAACTTATTCTTCCTTGGGTAGTAAGACTTTTTGTATTTGAGTATTGTCCTCTAGGTAGTGTGCTCGAATGCATGTGCATTCCCTATTTATCATACTTTTAATAGAGTATAATCTTATGGACTAATCTCTATTGTAGTTCTTCCCATAATAGGGTTTCCACATAAAAATCTTGGTGTTATGTGTGTTTCTGATGTGATCATTTATGCTTTCATGTTTATTTATTAGATCTGAGAATAAGTTTATTAAGTATAATTTTTGTGACAATTGTTTCACCCCCTTGTAAGGAAATCTGTGTTGCATCTCAGAGAAATATCTAAGAATAGTAGTGCCTTCGATAAATTTAATTTCATTAGGTTGCCTCAAAGACATGTACAACTATGTCCTAAATTGGAAACAAAAAATTTTCATTTCCAACATTGATCCTTCTGAGAGAAGCACATGTAAATTCAACAACAAGCATTAACAAATTCTACAAAAAGAACCAACATACATGAAAGATAAGATAGAAACTAGAAAAAATAGATTTACATAGGGAAAACCCTTTCATATAAGAAACCCCACACTCCAAAGATCAAGCCATTGTATTATTTAGCAACAAACTGTTACAACACAATTTGAGGCTCATAGCCTTTTTAGATATTACATCTTGTTCATTCTGGATACAACTGGTAGCAACTAATCATTCAGTACATAGGAGAGAGTTTGGCAGCATAACCTTGCCTCTGCTTTGGCCTCATGGCCTCAGCCTCTCAACCAACCACTCAGCTCTCTCTCTTCTTCTCTTTGGCTCTTTCTGTACCTTATCTTCAGAACGTCCAATGCATACATATATGCATTCATTCTCCACAGCCTCTGTGAATCGGTTTACTTCCAACTGTTAGATCACAACTATTGAAACAACCAACTCAGCATCGTAAATGTTTCCACTTCCTTGCATAGAAGATAATACATCTAGGTCCAACCACGTAGGACAATCTTCAAATGGTCAAGTGCGTTCAACCTGTGTTGTCATGTCGGTGAGACACTAACCGTGTCTCCTCGATGCCAACATAGCCAGCATTCAATATCGCCAAGAGTCATACCTATCAGCAAGAGGTTACATCGAGTCTAGAGAGATATTGCTAAGAATTCATCATGTCACCAAGACCTCACACCAAAAAAAAAGGTATTCTGAAGAGTTCATTAGTCAGAAAAACTATCGCTCTTCGTCCAGACATTACAATGAAGTCTTCAAGTAACATTGATCTCAGCATTCTCATTGGCGAGACAATTGCCATTCGATGATACATCATACCGAAGTTCAAAGGTCATATCGATGTTAGATTATCCATTGGAAAGACACCTGTAGTTCACCAAGACTTCATACCGAAGTCTTCAAGTCATGTTGATGTGAGTATTCCATTCAGTGAGACAATCGTCTTTCACCAAAACATCACACTGATCGCTTCATGTTTTACCGAACACCAAACAACAGTCGGCAAACTTATCGCTTTCGCTGAGAGGTCATACTAACATCAAGGTTGCCATCAAAAAGACAAACACTCTTTGCCAAGATATCATACTGATGCCTTCAAGTCACACCGAAGTGCCTAACAGTTGGCACGACATTCGTCTTTCGCCAAGACATCACACCGAGCACACCATGTCATACTGAGTTAACAAGACAATTGTCTTTCACCAAGACTTCACCCCGAACACTTCTATCGGCTAGACATACCATTGTCACCAAGAGGCTACACCGAGCCTCTTATGTTACACCGAAGTCACATAGCCATTGGTGAGACCACCCCCTATTGCCAAGACTTCATGCCGAAGTCTCCAGGTTACCCCAAGCCTACATTTCACTAGGAGTCATGCCAACACATCCCACACGGTCGGTGAGACAAACACCCATCACCAAGACTTCATAGTGATTCCTCCATGTTACCTCGAAGACTCCATCTATCTATTGAAGAGACATCTTCCTATCACTAAGAGCTCTTCCTGAGACCCTTGTGCTACCCCAATGACCAAGTGAAAGCTATCAGCAAGACATTCATATCGGTAAGACCTCATATTGAACCATAACCTTTTTAGCCAAGTCTCCTTGATATCCGATAGACACCAACTGTTGACCAGACATCTCCCAGTCACCAAGACTTCCTACCGATAGGAGCAAGTCATACTAATTATCACATCGGCCAGATAGACCAAAGGTGAAACCGATATCGGCAAGAATTCCTATTGTCGCTAAGACATCATCCCAACTATCCAATGGTACACCGAAGGTTTCAGATGCCGATCGCCAAGACATTCAGGAGGTCACAGCGATAGTCAGGATCAACTAGTAGGTCATCCAGACATCTCCATAGTCTCACAGAAATTTCTCACAAGAGGTTTCAGCCTATGGTATTGAGACACACAATTCCAACACCCCTCTCAATTGTCTACCCTTGCGTTTCCAATAGATCTTTCATACAATGTCCTTTTAGTAAGACCATTGATTCATGAGTTGCATGTGGTGCCTTCAACTCTTCATCATAAAATGAAATATATCTAAAACAATAAAGTACATACGATCAAAGCTGATCATGAGCCTTATAGTGTCTTACAACTTGAAAAATACAAGGAAAATCCTTTGAAAACATTGAAACCAACTACACTAGTGGAACTAGTGCAAGAAAAAGATAAAGAGAAATGTATTGAATAAGTTACAAAGTTATTGGAAGATGATTATGGTTCCTTAGATTTCACAACTACATTCATGGGTAAATACAAGGTCATAAGAACATATTCTAAGAAGGAAAAAGAAAAATTGGTAATGTCAACACAAAATTCAAAAATAATCCACCTCAACCACTTTAGAAGAAGAAGAAAATTACACAACAAGCCTTGATGAGGTTGATTATGAAAAACCACTGAATCCAAAAAGAAATGAAGAAGCTTTATGGAAGTGGTTAATATGAACTTATGAAAATATCTTGGTTATAGTGGAAAAGGATGTGGTGCTAGAGAACAAGGTATTTATGTCCCTATAGATCCTAACATGCAAGAAATGACTAATGGTCTTGGTTATTGTGCCTCAAAAGAAAAAAAGAATCCTTCACTAAATAGAAACACTATTACAAAAGAATCCCCTAAGCCAAATTTAACATTAGTGCATCCTAAATTGATAAAAACTAGTGGTCTTTGTTATTTTCCTTTGAAAGAAATGAAAGAAAGAAAGAAGTATTTGCTTAACATTCATTTCATCACAAAAATCACCCCTACGATATTTCTTAGTAACGATTGGAGTTCCTTAGATTTTACACCCTCCTTTCAAGGAGAGAACTAAATATCACAAACTAAAGAGCCTCAAGCATGACACCTAATACTAAGAGATATCTTTGTCTCAAACTAAAGGAACATCCTCTCCTATTTATGAAGTGAGTATCTTGTTGAGACTCCTCCAAGATAGTTTGATATCTCTCCATCCAAAAACATAAAATAAATTTTAGTATAAGAGATAATTTTTGGCATATCATAGAGTTCATGGTTATTCTACTAATGAATGTAAGGCTTTGAGTAATAAAATTAAACATCTTAAGGATTTTGGTGCTCTTCCTTTTGTTGAAGCACCTAGTTCCTCTAATTTATGCTGATTTTCTTGCCCCCACTTAGTGCAAGAAAAGGGTGAGTCGTGATGAAAGGAAGCTAACTAGCAAAAAGAGACAACGACAAGTGCCATACGAGGACAAGGCTTGGGATGTTGACAACATGCCTTAAGTTGGATCACATGTGATGTACTTTTTCTTTCTATCTTTAGAATTACATTTTGTGGGAAACCCTTTAAAGATTCATGATGTAGTTTCATTTGATAATATATCAGTTACAATAAGGATTTTTGAATAAGCTTGCATGTCTTCTTCATTGGCTACTTTAAAGAAGATTTCTCACAACAATGGTGTTAGCAATCACTTTAAGTTGAGGCATACATTGATATTATATTTCAAAATTTCTCATGTTTCATTGTGTGATTTTCTTTCTTCTTGTGATATATACTTTTCTTGGCGGTGTCATTAGGCTTGATTTCCTCAAAGAGAGTGAATTTCATTGATTTTTCCTCTATATTATACATTAGGTATGATGTTCCCTAAGAAGATACCTTACACGAACTAATAAAAATCCCTTGAAAATGCAAATGTTCATAAGTGCTTAACACAGCTTGTTAGGCCTTATACAACTCAAAGTTTTATTTTCTAGCGCCTTGTCAAAGTTATTAGGAGGTATAGCTATGGTATGGTTAGTATGTATGGGAGATGACCTTAGGCATGAATTTACCATAACTACTTTCTTGTGTGTGTGTGCACATACCGAAAGCATGCATATGTGTCTCACTTATCTAGGGACTCACCTAGTCGATAGCAGATTCTAGTAGCTCGTTTAAGCATGCATTTTTTCTGCACAGTGGACATTGTGTTCCAATTGTAAACGGTTTTTGGAGAAACATCTTAGTCTTGAGCCACACTGTGTTGAACAAGTAATCGAGGTTTGATCCACTTCTTTTTCTTTTCTTTTTCTTCTTTTAGTCTTTGACATTGTATGTTTGTGTATCTTGATGTTGCATGTGATACACATTATATGTGTCCCTTGGTGCCTATTTTTGTTTTCCATAGGATCTTGATCTTAGACGCTTGATCATCCCTCCTTGGTATTTTTTATCCTATACCATCTACATTGGTACACTTGGACCCCTCTTGATGTGAACTCATCAACTTTAGTATGAATTTGACGCAAGCCCATCCTCTCAATATAGTGGGGGCTAAATGTAGTGTCAAAAAGTTTATCCCTTTACATTTTGACACTTTTTATGCCCTCCTTGTTAAAATTAGGATTAATTATTTCTTTATTGGTCCTATTTTACATCCACAAGCCTTATTTAATGCATTTTTTTATGGATAATCCTGACATTTAATAAATGGAAAATTATTATTTAATGTTTGAGGTTATGTGTTCCATATCTAGTGATCTGGGACTCATAAGCCACCTTGGAAATATGAATCCCACCTAGGTTTATGGAACTAATTTTAATTGTTGCATTAAACAAGCCACTTCTTGGAGTTTGTGTCACATTTTTTAGCCACTTAGACTCATATGCCCAATCTCTTGTATGAGTCTTGATTTAACTTGGACATATTTTAAATAAAATTATTGGAAGGATTTAATTATCCTAGGGGTATGTGTGGGATCATCATAGAAAAAATAGGCACTTAAGTGGTGAAAAATTCAAAAAAATTAGAGTTAGGCAACTTGACATAAAAATTTGAATAAGTTATCTTTATTATTTCACAAATATGTAAAAATAGAATCTGTAGAAAATTGAATGTAGTTTCTAAACTAATAGGCTTTTAAAATATATATATATATATTTGGTGAAAATTTGAAATTTCGATGTAGTAGCACTTAAATTTTAGGGAAAAAATAAGAAGCAAGCGTCTGTCTAACCACCCTAACCACAATAAAATGATAATATTTTTTGATAATATTTTCAATATAAGTAGAGGGACTCAAGTCTCGATGTGATGAATATTTTTTGTAATTTTCCAAGTAAATAATTAATTATGATTTTTTTATTACAAATTTAAAAAAATATAAAAACTCATGTCTAACCACCTTAACTTGGTAAAAACTTCATGATTTTTTTTTTAATTCTATACTATGTGAAACATAGAATGTGAACCATGTTTCATATTCAAAAAATGTGATACCATTTGAAAGATATAAATGTTTTTCAATTAGCCTATCAATTAGGAATTTAGTCGTAATTCAAATACAAAATGAATAATAATTATTTATTAAGTTCAAAGTAAACAATAATTTATATTGCTTGAAAGCTAAGAATCTCCTTTGAAAACCCTTTTAATTTCATCATTTTTGGGTAAAAAACAATTCATCAGCCACATACCCATCATATCGCCACTTTTTGTCCCATCATGATCCTATACATACCCCTAGATCTTATGTTGGCTTGTATTGTAGTAATTTTAGAAAATTTGGCATAAAAATCTATAAATACAAGGTTATTTCACATAATTTCTCCTAGCAACTCAAGTATTCAAGTATCCTAGCAAATTCAAGTGATCATATGAGCATTCAAGTATTCATTCAAGAGCATTCAAGAGAAAATTATCAAGGATTTGGAGAAGCATTCAAGATTCAAGCATCATGTCAAATTCTTCATACATCATGTGTGTTTTTGAGCTAAAATTTGTGATGTAGGTTTCCATGATTCAAGAAACCATTTAAAGACATTATCTCATATCAAGATCAAGAGGAAAGATCCAATCCATTGGAGCCACTTCACATAAGTTTTCAACCTTGATCTCATGATTTTGGTGAGTAGTGACATTTCATTTTTTCATTTTTCATTCCTTCATGTTATTTCATTTCATTTCAAGGTTTAATTATCAAAATGAGATATGGCCAAGGAAAACCCCTATTCCCTAACACAACATTTTCCATCTTTATTTGTCTTTTCATATTTAGGTGAATTAGAGCTTGAAGTCTCAAGTCATAGGAAATGAAGTGTCAGGTGTATGGTCCATAATGGTTTGACTAGTATTAACACTATGATTAAAAGTGATAGAAAACCCAAGAACCAAGGTGAGTGATATATCCCAAGATGACATGAGTCTCAAAATAAATATCAAAATAGTATTAGAAATAGAACACTATGTTGTGAAGCTCATACAAGTTTCACAAACCCAAGGTGGACCCAAAATGGATAATAGGTAAAATTCAATCAAACACCCTAAAATATAAAGTGTAATGCAAGTACGTAAAAAAAAAATTCTAGATTCGAAACAAGATAATTTTTTTATTATGCTATGTAAAGACCTAAAAATGATGTTTTTTTAAATGCAAATTTGAATTAAAAAAATGTACTAATTTTGAGAAGTTAACTTTAATATGGATGATTTCAGAAAACATAAATTCTATAAACTCAAACAGGATATTGAATGTAAGAACACATAATGTAGAAATTATGTTTTTTAATGCCCAAAAATGTAGAAAAAGCCCTGGTCAAGGACTTATTCGACAATGGGATAATGTTTCTTGCTTCAAAAATTTTAAAAATTAATTTACATATTTTTGAGTTGATACTTATGCTTTTCAGATTTTAGTTTCAAACAGTGGTTACAGTTTTACATTTTTAGAAAATTAGATCTAGATGCAACTGCAAAATGATGTGAAAGGAAAAGAAAAAAGACATAATTTTAGATGTAATTTTGATTCAATTTCCTAATGTAAATTACTAATCATGAAATGTTACATAAACACTATGCAAAATTACTAAGATTTTTGAATTTTCTAGATTTTAAAGAGTGCAAAAATGGAAACCTAAAACCCTAAATGAGATGAAAACTAATGTAAGGAAACAACCCTAAATGAGATGTGAATAATTGCAAATTAATTCAAATCATAGATCTAGGGTTGAAATGGACTCCAAAATAAAAAAATTATGATGCTCGAAAGTGAGATTCACTAGAATGAAACTTTGAAAAATAGGTTTATCAGGGGTATGAAAGTGGGGTTCACCAAAATGATATAGATAGACCTATGTTACTTTATTTCATTAGTAACAGACATCCCCACAAAGAATTTACTAACAAACCTTTGGTGAATCAACTCTATGTGAGAATCTATAGATTTTTTTATGCTTGAGGACAGGGGTTTCAACCTAAACAACACTTTTGAGAGAAAAAATATAAAGTAGAAAATATACCTAATTATGTTGATTCAAACTTGTAACATCAATATAAAGCTCAATATTGACAAAAAAAATAAAAAAATTATTGTGAATCTAAGAAAGGAATTATAATGATGGCGTTTGCGTTCTGCAAGCCGAGCTAGGGCGATCGTGCCATGTTCTCTGCTCTTCTGCGTTGTGGGGGGGGTTTTTTGAAGCTATCGGGGCTGTGGTGGTGGGGTTTTTTTCTTTTCTGGAGGCCTTCTTGCTACTGTTTGGGTGGCTTGTGGGTGGAAGGGTTTTGATCCTGCCCTTGGGGTCTTTTCTTTTTTCCATTTCTTGCTAAAGTGTCCTGGGGGTTTGCATGCCTGCTGGGGATCTTGTTTTTTGCTATGCCGGGTGGGGAAACATCTGGGGTTAGCCCCAAATTGGATTTCCGTTCAGCATTTGGTTCAAAGCCTTCGGCACATGGAGTGAATGTTTTTGATAATACGATGTTTTCTTCAGAGATGGAGATGAATGATCTAGGATCGGTTAATGGTTCCCGAATTACGAAGATTAATGGGTGTTTGGAAAGATGCAAAGAGCGACCGAAGCTGATTATCCCGATGGAAATGCTTGCAGATGATATTGAATACTATTCAAGGCACTCTTTTTATTGCAAGTTCATGGGTTTGAGAGTCTCGCTGCATTTTTTGGAATCCTGGGCTCAACGGACTTGGATGCCGGAGGGGGAGATGGAGATTAGGCTCCTTGCGAACAACTTTTTTATGGTCTCTTTTGATTGCATGGCAGATCGGAATAAGGTCTTCGAGGGTGGCCCCTATTTTTATAACCAGGTGGGTTTGTTTATCAAGCCATGGCATGCTGGCTTCAACCCGACTGAGGCAATACCGAGTCGGATTCCAGTTTGGGTTCGGTTGCCGTGGTTTCCAGTTGAGTGTTGGCGGGATGACGTGTTGCATTTGGTGGCTTCAATGCTCGGTAAACCTATTGGGTCTTCACAACAGACGCAGTACAAAAAGGTAATGACTTTTGCTCGTATCTGTGTAGAAATTGATTTAAGCAAGCCACTACCAGATTCTGTTGAAGTGAGTGCTGGATCATATACTTGGGTTCAACAGCTAGATTACGAAACCCTACCTTTTCGGTGTCGTCTTTGTCATGAATATGGTCACTTGCAGCGTAGGTGCCCTAGGGCTAAGCCTGTGGGGCCCCAACCTTCTCAGCCTTCTCGTAATCCTCCTAGGACTGATAATGGTAAGGAGCCTATTCCGGGTGATGGTAATGGAGATGATGGTTATGTCCCTGTTAAGGCTCGCAATAGGAATCGGGGCCAGAAGCGGACCTTGAGGGAGAGGCAGGATGATGAAACTTTTAATAGGTTTGAGGTGCTGGATGATCTCAGCCAGGAGGAAGTGAATCTGGGGTTGCTGAACTTGGATCAGGGAACTTTGGGTACAGGACAGGATGGGCCACCATTGGAGGCCATGCAGGATGTGCAGGAGATTGGGGTTGGGCAGATGGATACAGATCAACAATTGATTGTCCAGACTGAACAAGAATCTTCTATTGGAGCTTCGAAGAGTGGTGGAGGTGGCTCCCCATTGCCCCTGAAAGGTGGCAAGGATGTGGGGAAGAGCTCTTTGGCCTCCTCTCGTTTAGGTATTCAGCAAAATGAACTGAAGAAAGGGGTTGGTGACAGGACTTCCAAGCTGGGAAGGAAAAAGGATATGGAGAAGATTAAATTAACTGGGGAAACTTTGGTGGAGTCAGGGTCAGTCAAGACTCTTGATTCACATTTTTCATGCCCCCAGAAATGATTGTTCTCTCATGGAATGTAAGGGGCTTGAACAGTGGCCCTCGACAAAAAGTTGTTCGTGATTTGGTTAGGAATCATTCTCCGGATGTTCTTTTTCTTCAGGAGACTAAATTATCTGTAGATAATATGTTGGCCATGGCTCCTAAGCTGTGGAAATATGGTGAATGCCAGTGTGTGGGGGCTCTTGGTGCTTCTGGAGGGGTGGCTTGCTTTTGGAACCCTCGGAAGATTTTCCCCCTATGGTGGATGTCCTCTAGATCCTCTATATCCCTTGTCGCCTCTTGGTATGAGACTGGTGAGTGTATTCTCCTCTCTAATGTGTATGCTCCTGTTGAGTTTCTGGGTAAACAACTTCTATGGTCCCATCTTCATTTTGTTCGTAGCTTAGCTCCTTACCATCCGTGGGTTATGGCTGGCGATTTTAATGCTATTGTGGAATTGTCTGAGAAAAGAGGTGGAATTCCTAGGTTGGAGCCTTCTGCTCTGTTATTCAGAGATAGCATTTCTGAATTAAATCTTATTGATGTTCTACCTAGTAATGGTCGCTTCACTTGGAATAATAGGAGAATTGGTGAGAGTTGTGTTGCTGAGAGGCTAGATCGTTTCTTGGTTTCCTGTTATTGGGTTGGAAACTTATGGTCCACTCGATCTGAAATTCTTGATTGGAGAGGTTCTGATCATTGGCCTATTAAGCTTAGTATTATCTCTGCACGGGGGCCTCGGTCTCCCTCATTCAAGTTCCAGCTTATGTGGTTACGGGATCCCACTCTTCATGATTATGTGGCTGAGTGGTGGCGGATTGGTAGACCAACTTTTGGTACGGCAATGTACACATTCTCCAAGCTTCTTCAGTTTGTCAAATATCAGCTTAAAAGGTGGAATCGGCGATGTTTTGGTAATATCTTTCATGCTAAGGTTGCCGCACAGGAGGAGTTGAATAATATTACGCGGTTGATTCGTGAGAATGGGGCCTCTGAGGATCTTCTAAGGGAGGAGGCTAAGACTTTGAAAGTGGTTGAGGAATTTGAATTGCGGGAAGAAATCTATTGGAAGCAAAAGGCCCGGGTTGAATGGTTACAGGAAGGTGATAAAAACACCGCCTTCTTCTTCAATTCTGTGAAGGATAGGAGGCATGGTAATTCCATTCCTTTTCTGGTGAATGATAGGGGTGAACGTCTTGCCTCGTTTCAAGAAATCTCTGCTGAGGCATCTCAGTATTTTGCTACTTTATTTAGGGAGGATTCACAAGGGGGCTCTGTTGAGGAAGCACAGGTTCTTTCTTGTATTCCTCAGTTGGTCTCCAGGGAGGCGAATGAGTATTTGATGAAAGATATCTCTCTTGATGAGCTGGAGGGGATTGTGTTTCAGATGAAGAAGGGTAAAGCTCCTGGTCCCGATGGTTTCCCGATTGAATTTTTTCAGGAATTCTGGGATATCATAAAGTTGGATCTTCTGGCTGTTGTCCTTGAGTCCCAAAGGAATAAACAGATGCTTCGTGCTCTGAACTCCACCTTCCTTGCTCTCATACCCAAGTGTGAAGGGGCTGATAGGTTATCTCAGTTCCGGCCTATCTCTCTTTGCAATGTGGCTTATAAAATCATCTCAAAGTTATTGGCTGAGAGACTGAAGAAGTGGCTTAAAGTGTTGATTTCGGAGGAACAGAGTGGATTTGTGGCAGGTCGGCAGATTCTTGATGGGGTTGTCATTGCTACGGAGACCATCCACTCCATGGACAACTCCCATGAGAAGGCTATGTTCATTAAGCTGGATATGGCTAAGGCTTATGACAGGGTTAGATGGTCTTTTTTGCAGAAGATCCTTGTTGCTTTTGGTTTTGGTGAGGAGTGGATCCAATGGGTCATGAGCTGTGTCACATCTGTTTCCTTCTCAGTTTTGATAAATGGAGATCATTCTGAACTTTTTGGTGCCTCTAGGGGTTTGCGCCAAGGGGATCCTCTTTCTCCGTATCTTTTTCTGCTTCTTGTGGAAGGCCTTGGTCGTTTGTTGAAAAGAAGGGTGGAGCTTGGCATCATTCAAGGTTGGCGATGGGGTGGAGACTTGCCTCCGCAATCTCATTTGCAGTTTGTTGATGATACTGCCCTGATGGGGATGGCTACTGTTAGGGAAGCTACTAACTTGAGGCAGGTGTTGGACATATATCTTGTTGCTTCAGGACAATTGATTAATGAGGAGAAGTCTTCCATATTCTTCTTCAACACGCCGAGCCCCATACAGAGAAGAATTGCTAATATCTTAAGGTTTCAGATAGGGGTTCTCCCTTTGACTTATCTGGGTTTCCCAATTTCTGTTCGCCATCTTCCCAAGGGTTCTTGGCAGAATATTATTGATAAGCTCCGTGCAAAAGTTAATCATTGGACCCACAGATGGTTGTCTTTTGCGGGGCGGGTTCAGCTTCTCAAGTCGGTGGTGCAGGCTCTCCCTACCTACAGATGTATGCTTCAGGTGGCTCCGATGGGTTTTCTGAGGGAGTTGGATTCTCTTGAAAGGCAGTTCTTATGGGCGGGAAGTTTGGCTTCTTCCAAGTGGAGCCTGGTTAGGTGGGATGTTGTGTGCAGCCCAAAGCAATTTGGTGGTCTTGGTCTTCGACAGTCTGCGTTATCTGGAGTGGCTGTGGCTGCTAAGCTATTTTGGAGATGGTGTGTGGAACAGGATCAGCCGTGGGCCAGGATATTATCTCATAAGTATTTCCCGGGGATTCCACGGCAGGATCTTCCTCGTTACCCTCTTGAGGGGAAAGGTTCAGTGATTTGGAATACTCTTCAGAAGGGTGCAAAGCTTATTAAGGAAGGTTTATTTTGGATCTGTAGACGAGGAACTGAGGCTCTCTTCTGGTCAGATTCTTGGGATGGATTCCCTCCACTTACTTCTCAGTTCCCCAATCTACTTCCTTTGTGCCAAAGATTTCTCGAGGCTGGCTGGGCTAGGGTGAGTGACTTCAAGTCTATTGCTTCTTTTGGTCAGTTGGAGGTAGCTCATTGGAAGGATCCCGCAGAGTGGCCAGATTTGGGACTTGCGGAAGAAAGTGCTGAGCTTCACAAGATTCTTCATAGTAGGAGTTGTAGTTCTCTTCTGGAAGAAGATATTCTTGCTTGGACCCATAATCCTAAGGGGGTTTACTCTGTTGCTTCTGGTTATCAGGTGTTATTGGCTCAGAAGCTAACTGGGGCAGAGGTTCATTGGTGGAAAAGGGTGTGGAATAAACTCTCGTGGCCTAAATGCAACTGCTTTGTTTGGACTTTGGCTTGGAATAGGTGCTTGACCTGGGATAACATTCGTAAACGGGGATTTCAAGGACCTTCAATTTGTGTTTTGTGTGGGGGAGCGGAAGAGGATTCTTCACATTTGTTCTTTCGGTGCCCCTTTGTTGTGCAACTTTGGCATTGGTGGTGGGAGGTGTGGAAGCTTCCCTGTATTCATGCGTGCTCTTTGGTTGAATTCTGGGATAGTATGGGAAGACCTCCTTCTATGGCTTCCTTTTTGCAGGAAGTTTGGTTCGTGGGCCCTACCTTTCTGCTTTGGCAGATTTGGTTGGAGCGGAACCGCAGAATTTTTCGTGATCAGAAGTTGGTGGGTCGGCAAGTTTGGATGCGTATGCTTGGAATGGTGCAGGAGTCTGTTTTAGCTAAATGTGATGTGGTTTTCCCCTTGGAGAGAGGTGATGCTGAGTTGGTGGCCAGACTAGGTCTTCAAGAAATTCATTCATCTTTTGTCAGTTCTAGGAACTGTAGGCATGGGAAAAAGAGGGTCCAACGGGTTGGAAGGTGGTTACCTCCTCCCAATGGATTTTTAAAGATCAATACTGATGGTTCTTCTAGGGGAAATCCTGGGCCTGCTGGAATTGGTGGGGTTGGCAGGGACTCAGCTGGTTCGGTGATTTTTCTATTCTCTATACATGAGGGGGTGAAGACTGTTAACTTCATGGAGGGTCTAGCAATTCTTCATGCTATGGAGAGGGCCCTTGCTTTGGGATGGAGAAAGGTTATATGTGAAGCTGATTCACAGATTTTGATTAATCTCTTGAATGAGCGAAAGATATCTGATATAAATTGGCAGTTGGCTTCGGTGGTTCAACGGATTCTTCAAGTTAGTTCTCGGATGGAGGAGGCATCCTTTGTTCACATCCCAAGGGAGTGGAATCGTGCTGCTGACTGCTTGGCCAAATGGGCCTCTGAGCAAGATAGTGGTTGGAAGGTTGAGGATTGGGATCAAGTTAACCCTGAGCTGCATCTGGATTTAGACCGGTTCTTGGAAGAGGATAGGAGGATACATGGGGATAGTTGATTTTGTTTTATGTTGTGGGGTTTTCGCCTTGTTTTCTGGGACTGGGTCCCGTGGTTATTATTGTAATGCTCTTTTCTGATTTCTAATAAAGTTTTTACCCCTTTGTTTTATAAGAAAGGAATTATAATGATGTTTACCAATCACCAAAAGGCACTTTTGGGAGGTTGTCAAGGACTCATTCACCCATGGGAAAATGGGTCTTTTTTCAAGGTTTTCAACCAACTTTTGGGAGCCTCTGATACTAATCTATAGCTTCTGATTTGTGTAGGTTTTATTGTCAAAAAGTTAGAAATCAGGTTTGTACTTGATATTTTGCGATTTGATGACAACTTTGACAACTTTTGCAACTTTGAAAACTTCTCCAATATTTCTCTTCAAGAGATATTCAATCCTTCTTCAACCTAAATCTGCAACACAAACAAAAGATAGATAATTTTTTTATTTTTGGTGAATGGGGGTTTTCCTTTGTTAAACACCGATTGGGTAATTAAACCCTAAATTTAAATAATAAATGCATGAAAGGAATGGAGAATGAAAAATGCTATGTTTCAATTCAACAAACCCTTGAATAAACCTTGGTAATGGAGATCTTGGAAGGTCTTCAACTTTCATGAAATAGCTTCAATAGATGTGGATCTTGATGCTTGAGATAATGCTTTGAATGATTGAACTTGATCTTGAAACCTACATCACAATGTTAGCTCCAAAAAACTTCATGATGAAAGAATACTTAGACATGATGCTTCGATCTTGAATGCTACAATAAAATCACTAACAATTCTACTTTTTAAGGCTATTGATCATTTACTTTTCTCTTGTAAACTCGCACTTGAAATTTCATAAAAGTTCTAGGTGAAACTTAGAAAATAACCTTGTATTTATAGGTATGTATCCTTAATTTCCCAACATTCAAACATTACAAGATGACATTGAAGTAAGGATTTGATGACCTTGCAATACCACCAAAAACATATTTTAAATCTAGGTTTAAAGGCCTAGGGAGGACCCATTCGCCCCTGGAACACATATTGCTCAAGGTAAAGTGTTACATATTGGCATTAATTATTGTTGGGTTTCCCCAACATTAAATGTAATTTACTAGGCTCAAAAATAAATAATCGGGATTATTAAGGCCTAATCGAGTTAATTTAATAAGTAGGGACCAAACAAAGTGTAAAAATGTAAATGGATACATTTTTTCTACACTACAAGTTTCATTTATTTTTTCAATCTCTATCATTACTCCTTAATAGTATGTATGTAGAGCCTCAAGAATTCCCACATTTCAGCCATGCTTCCTATCCTTTTTCTATCACGAGTAAGGTTTGACTAAGGATTCCACACATTCTATGTATCTTTCAAGGAATTCTAACTTGCAAGTCTCACTTCATGCGATTATTTCTTCAATTTTAAATAAACTCCATTCTTAACTGGTTAATAATAAATGCAAACATAAATTTATAGGGTGCACAAATTATAGGACAACTTACTTGATAACTTCTCATCAAATCATATAATTCATAATGTATTTATAAGAGTGCTCAGTCTCCCTAGTTTCTACGATTAAATCAACTAATATAATGAAACCATGAAAACACTTATAAAAATTATGTGTTCTTGCACCATATAAAAATGGTCCCTTATCATTATCATGGTCTTTTAGGCCTTTCCTCTCGATGTTTGGTCTATTTTTCTTTGATTTAATGTTGTAATGTGAATTACGCATTCACATTAAGTCCTTAAAATTCAAATTATGCCATCTTGTGAAGGTGTCCTAAAGTGTTGTACATAAATTCTACACTTTTCTAGACTCTATTCATTACAATTCACCTAAAAATTACTTTTTTATTCATCATCAAGTCTTATTTTGAAGTGTTGTAAAGTTTTGTAACAATATTTCATGCTTTTTTAGGCATATTTTCACTATTTACACCTTTCTTACGCTTTATTTGACCCCTTTATGCCCTTATAAGTCTTAATTAAGTATGTTTTTGAATGTAAACTTGACAAACAACATTAAAATTAACTTAATTCCCAACACGTACATTCAAGTCCAAGATGGGACCCATTCGCCATGGGTGGTGAATGAGTCCCTCTTAGCTCAAAATTCAAAATATTTCAAATTTTCTTTCAGGTTTTTATTTAAAATCACCTTATGTCGGCCTATGATGAGGTATCATCAGCTTAATAAGGCACAAGTGTGTATAAATATGTGTTTTTATCTGTATTTTAAAACCCCAACAATCTCCTAACTCATTCAAGTAATCCATGAATTCATCAAATCATTTGAGCACTTTGTATCATCTAATCAAGCATCAATCAAGCAATCAAGAGAATCCATTGATACACCTTCAGATTTTCTTCAACAAGGGTTTGGTAAGTTGATAGCATTTGCATGCTATTTTATTATCATTTTGTTCCATTTAATCATTTCATTAAGGGTTTGATTACCAAAGTGGAATTTGACCAAAGCAAATCCCTATAACCTAACCCTTAACCATTTTTCCCCTATTGCATGTGTGTTTTTAGACTTGTGTATGCAGATTTGAAAATTTATTAGGTGTTGAAAAGTGGGCAATAAGTCAATGAAGAGTTTCAAGTCAACTACATATTTTTTCAAGCTTGGAGAAGACATTTTGACTGTTTTATGTAGGATTAACTTCATCAACCCGACAAGCAGACAACCGCAGATTTGGTGTTGTAGAATTATCCCCTAATTTCTCAAAATTTGGAGAGGATTTATTTTCAATCAGTGGTGAATGGGTCCCACCTTAAGGGTGGAAATCAATATTTTTTCATATTTTGGATCCCGACACTCAGAAACTAGTTTTCGACAATTTTCATCACAAGCAGGACTGGTTCACCATTAGTGGCAAATGAGTCCCATTGATGATTGTCAGTGATCTTAGCCAACACTCAAAAACTTCCAAATTCTCCATTCTCTACCCAGGTGCACTCTGAATCAACCTTCTCTTTTTTTTTTCATTTGTTCATACATTTGTTCATGTTTGCATATCTCATTGTGTTTTTAAACATTGCATTGTTCTTAGGTTTTGCATTCATAATCTCTCAAATAGTTCATTTAATTGCACTTAGATCATTTCATTTCGTCTAAATAACATCATAAATTACACAATTTGAGTGAACCTTCCTAGAATTTTTTCTCTTCTTTCTACTTTTAGGTGAAAAACCCTAGATGTGCTAGAAAGAATTAGGGTGCATTTAGCCCCCACTTTAGCGAGAGGATGAACTTTCTTCAAAATTGTGCACTAAAGTACCCATGAATATCAAGAAGTAGGTCGCAATGCACTTATGTTAGCAAGATGGAATGACAATGATCAAGATAGATGATCAATCCCCTAGGATGAAGATCCCATGGAAAACTAAACATAAGAAAAAAGGATGGACTTGCTTCAAACTCACACTAAAGTAGGCATGAATATGGAGGAGGTACCAATGTAGTTATGTTAGCAAGATGGAATGATAATGATCAAGAGTGATGATCAAGCCCATACGATGAAGATCCCATGGAAAACTAAACATAAGAACAAAGGAACACACAAGATGATGAAAAAGGAATGAAAGATTTGATCATCTATCCAGCTAGTTGTGGATTAGATCTATGTTGTTTGTTTGACAAAGAAAATGCATACTCACTCGAGTGAAAGAACTCATGGCGGTTCGCCGAGTGAGAAGACCCAAGAAGGTGAAGTACATACGCTAGTTTGAATGAACTCACAAACACAAATGTGGCTATGGGGAAAGTCATGCCACTGAATGGGCTTCCCGCTCAACCATATCAAAGTTATACCTCATGATAACTTTAACAAGGTGCCACAAAGGAAATTTTTGGATCGTGCTTCATGAGACAAGAAGATCTTTGTATGCTTAGAATTCATGAACAAAGAGCAAGGTACCATAGACATGCAAGTTGTATTATGCAAGGTGGAAAAAATGTGAAATGCAAACATGTAGCATGTAAAATGGAAATGTAAAGTGTAAAATGTTTTCAAAGGAGTCTTGTTAAGTTCATGAAAGCTCTATCACTTAGGGAACATTGTGTCTAATGTCTCCGAAAGTGGAAAAATCAAAGAATAAAATATTCACAACCTAGGGGTTGCAGTGTGTTACATCAGGCCACTAAGAGGAATGCAATATGCTAACATAGATCACACTTATGAAGAACATCACACCCAATGTTGTCCACAAAGTGGAAAATGCTTCGTATGAAGTGAAAAGGCTGCACTAAGAATAGAGAATGCAAAAGAAATGATGCCATTATATGCCCCCAACTTTAAAATAATTTCTACACATCATTTTGAGAGAAATTTCCTTAAAGTAGCGAAGGGAAGAATGCAAAAAAGACATGAGAGCCAACTTGGAAAGCCCCTATTCCAAGTCATATGTTTTGAAGTAAGGCTACGTCATGTAAAGGAAAAAGAGAAAAAAAGAAAAGGGAGTTGCCCCCCATAAAAGAACACACCAAAAACATAAGGGATCTATGGATTTGTTGTCAATATGTTTGTTGTTGCAATGTGTTAATGAAAGAGCTCAAAACTATCATCATTCCCCAAATACATAGAACTAGAAGAATGACACAGAGAGCGAAAACAAAATTAAAAAAAGAGTCTATTTTGGGTCAACATGGAAGAGACACTTCAATCTCAATGCTTTGCATCATCCCCAAAAGGAAAACACAAGTGAAAAGAAAATGAAAAGGAAAAAGAAAAAAAATATTTTGGATCAACATGAAGGAGACATTTCGGTCTCAATACCTTACATCATCCCGAAAAGGAAAAACACATGAAAAGGAAGAAAGAAAGGAAAAGGGGACCTTTTGGATCAAAATGGAAGAGACATAATGAATCTCAATGCTTTGCATCATCCCCAAAAGGAAAACACAAAACAAAAGAAAAAAATACAATGCACGGCATAGAGAAGAATAGAGGTATGAATAGAAGTGTACAAAGAGAGGGAACATCAAACAAAATACAGAGGAACACGATATGCACATACATGAAAAATGGAAATGGGATAGTAATGTAAATGTAAGCCAACCATTAACCGAGTATTTGGTTTCTTAATCTTAAATAGTTAAGCAAAAAAGGAATAACATAGTTAAGAGACAAAGACAAGTGCATTACAAGGACAAGGCTAACAACTTCTTTCCCCCCACAAAGTGTAAGGAAAGAATGAGCTTAGGTAGGTGATGGGAATGATAATTCAATAGTGAGAATGAAATATTCTACAACTATGGCATGATGAGAGGATTTTTTTTAAGAGATGATAGGAAAGTAATTGGTATCATTGAAGTGATACTTGTCCAGTATTTCATTCAGTATCTGACATTCTTCGGTTTGATGTCCTAGAACGTGATGATATTTCCAATATGGCATGTTAGAATATTTAGGGTGAATGACTAACCTATTTGAAGGTGGTAAGAGTATAAGGCCTTTATTCAAAATCAATTGAAGTCAACTTTCACATTCAGGTGGAGGATGAGTAGGAAACTTGACCTTTTTCAATTTCTAAGGTCATTTTCATTTGCTAGATTCTCCTTTTTCATGAATGGAAGAATAAAGAGAACACGTGGGGACCCTAGCTTCCTTGTCATCAAAATCAGGTCATTCACATGGAAGGATAATGTTTAAGTTAGGAGGAGAATCAAAGATCACTATGCCATCATCTCAAAGTCTCCAATATTCAAAAGGAGTCTTGTCAGGATGAGGAGGATCTTGAAATCCTAGTCTTGTTGTGTTTTCCTCTGTTGGTTTTTTGTTCTAGAAGTTGATGAATTCCATGCTCATGTGTGGTGTCACAAACTTGTTTACTTAGGATATTAAAGCCTTTTCCATATTTTTTTTAAGGTTGATGGGAGTGTTTGTGACTTTGTGATCAAAAAATGGTTGAGGGTGAGAAGAACTAGGGCCACTTGATTGAGGAATCTTAGGTCCCTCTTCAATTTCAGGATGAAGGTAGCCAAAGTAAGATTAAGAGGTGCAATAGTAGGAAGATTTGGTGGGTTCATGCATGCATAAAATGCTGCATTAGCTTCAAGGTTATCAAGACATTCATTGAAGAACTTGTTCTTGCTAGCATCATCTTCTCCAATGATTTCAACAACATGAGGAGGACAACCATGAGGAGTTGAAGGAGCATGATGAAGCTCAAGGTCATTAGGATCACAGCCAAAGGCACAATTGGACATGTCTACTAAGGATTTCAATGAATTAAAAAACTTATTAAAAGAAAATTCCATGATGAAAATTAATGCAAGTAAACTAAGATGCAATAAGTAGAAGCAAATAGAGAATATATAAAGTAAAATAGAAAGCAACTACATAAAACTATAATGCACGAAACACCCAAAAAATGTATGAAAATGTTGTCTAAGATGTGCAGGTGGACTGATTCACCCAAGTTGGAGAATGAGTCCAATTATGATATTTTTTCGTGTTTTTCAGAAAATTTAAAATGATTTAAATGATTTTTAGATGTCAATGAAGGATGAAGATGCAAGTTTTCAGTGCAAAAATGAAATGTAAAGGAGTCTTTCACTAATGCAATATGAGAAACCCTACAAAAACAAAACAAAACCTAATTGAATGTTGATGTAAATGAAACCTAGCATGGAAAATCAGAAATGTAAAGTGCTCACAATGCATGTTCACCAAAATGAACTGTATATTTTTGGCACCATAATCCTTTCTAGCACTTATAGGGTTATTCACCTAAAAGGAGAAAGAATCCAAAAGTCTATGTAGGTTATCTCAAATTATGTAATGTATGATGTTATTTAGACTAAATGGAATGATATAAGTGCAATTAAATGAACTATTTAAAAGATTATGAATGAAAAACTTAAGAACAATGCAATGTTTGAAAACACAATGAGATATGCAAACATGAACAAATGTATGAACAAATGCAAAATTGAAAGGAGAAGGCTAATTTAGAGTGCACTTGGGCATAGAATGGAAAATATAGAATATTTTGAGTGCTTACTGAGATCACTAAAAATCACCAATGGGACTCATTTTCCATTGATGGTAAATCAATCCTGCTTCTGATGAAAACTATTGGAAACTAGTTTTTGAGTGTCAAGATCTAGAATCTGAAAAAAGTTGAATTTCTAACCTTAAGGTGGGACTCATTCACCACTATTATGAGAAATGAGGGGATAATTCTGCAACACTAGATCTGAGGTTGTCTGCTTGTCGGGTTGACGAAGTTAATCCTTTAGAAAATGGAAAAAATGTCTTCTCTAAGCTTGAAATAAGATGTAGTTGACTTGAAACACTTTGCTGACTTCTTTCCCACTTTTCAACACCTAATAAATTTCTAAATCTGCATACATAAGTCTTCCAACACACATGTAATTAAAAATGGTTAAGGGTTAGGTTATAGGGATTTACCTTGGTCAAATCCCACTTCGATAGTCAAACCCTTAATGAAATGATAAATGGAAGAGAATGATAATCAAATAACATGAAAATGCTATCAACTTACAAAGCCCTTGTTGAATAAAATCTGAAGATGTATTTGATGGAACCCTAAAAAAAAAAATCATTGTTTAATGTTAAAACCCTTATTGCATTTGGATATAGGGTTATGATCTGCAAAATCTTACAGTATTATGTTGGGCCATTAACTCCCTATTTCCCATTTCCAGTCATTTTAATGTATCTTTAGTCATTCATTTTCATCTAGTAACTGACCTTTTTCTAGCCTAGGTTCAGACCTTTCTATTTTTTAAAATTGGATAATGATCTTTGAGCCCTTACGCTCTTTGTATTTTATAACTTAGAGGTTTTTGAGTTAGTTATTGTCCTAGGGAGTCCCCTTTGTAGGAAAAAATTAATGAGCATGTGCTCAAAAGGCTCCCACTTATGTCTTGATAGCCTTCAATCCTATATTGCTCATTGCTGATTTATTCAACAGTTAATACTTTGAATCAGCTATAAAGTGATGAACTAATATTTTCCTTTTAATATCACTCATCGCTAATGGCTTTTAAGTTTTCAAAATTGTAATAGCAATGAGCGGTAATTCTATCTTTATGTTCTTATTGCTCATCATAGATAAATATAAAAAATGAACTTGAAATGGCGATGAGCGATATGATCACTTGATCACATATATGTTTTGAATGTTAAATCTCACAACAGCGATAAGCGATGGACATTACAAAGTTGTAGATATTTTCATCGCTAATTTCTTGCAAAATATATGAGGAGAATTAGTGATGAATAAGTGCCATATGTTATAACTTCATTTCTCATCACGGATTTGATTTACAACTTGGGTTCTGAATTGGCGATAAGCGATGGATGTTCTCTAAAGCATTTTTCTTTCGCTAATGTGATATGATCATATGAGCGATGTCTTTTATGATGTTTGTTCTATGCAATTTGTGCCTATCCAAATTTGGTGTCATCAAAACATTTCCTCTCGCAGCTAGAAGCATCAGTACAAGGTTCAAATTAGTGATACGCGATGGAAGAATAAATATGACCAAGGTTCAAGCCACAAAACCAGGGGCTAAAGAACATCACTGAGATATTTGCATCATTGATAGAATGGGGAAAAGAAAAACTAGATTAGTGACAAGTGATGGTCACTACATGGAATAGGTTACGTGGAAAAATCCTGAAGGTGTAGCATAAAGCAAAAAGGAAAGCAGCAAAAAGATTGAGGAACCATTGATAAAATTTTAAAATAGGATAATTGAAGTGACCGAGAATCACCACATGAATGCTTTCACCAAAAATTAGGATCAACGATGAAGCGACGAACTGTATAAAGAAAGTTTCCCTCTTAGAAAAACTTTTCTTGTGTATTTCATCGATATTAATTAAAGCACATATTAGGTTGCTGATATATGCTAATTGACAGATCATAACAATTAAACCAAAATCACTATTTTCTATGAACAAGTTGCTAAGGACATAAAAAAATAAGGTTCATATCAACATGGATTAATTTTTAAGTGCTTTAAAAGAAACGACTTTGATTCAATCTTGAGCTATAAGTTATCAACTTGCCCGCACAAAGAGGTTTTGAGTCATTAATCTTGCATGCTTCAAATTTCCTATTTAATGTAGATTACTCAAGTGATCTTCCATGTCATAATTCATTTTGAAATGAATGAGTGTTGAAGGTTAATAAAGAAGTTTCTATGAATTGAATTCTCCTAAGAAGTGTGTAGACATTCTAGGAAAGTAGGTCTGTCATGATGATTTGAGAGTCTGAGGGGTTGAATATTTTTGAGCCTAAGGGAGGTCTTGAGAATAAAGGTGGAATACATGGAGCTACGGATAAGCCAAAAGGAAGAGGAGGATTCAAGAAATTCAAGGAGTATAGTACCAAGGAAAATTATCATCGAGGAGAGCAGATAGTTTCAAAAGAATTAGTCAAACATAGAGAGAAGAGGATGGTGAAAAATAAAAAGAGGGCATGGATAGAGAGTAAGCATAGTAAGGCCTATCTGAAGGAATGTAATTCTCCATGTGAGGTTTTTTATAACCCTTCAGACAGTGAGGGTGACACTAAATCAAAGGGTGATTATTATCCCCTCTCCCTAGTACAATCGAGGAATCTTGATGAAGAGGTGATGATAGTTTTTCCAATCTCACCATGAGTAAAAGGTGGGTGAATATCCTCTAAGGTTGATGACTTAGAGTGATGATTGCACCCTACTTTTATTTTTTATGATACCATGCCCTTTCTATTAGGATTTTCCTATTCAACACTCATGTGATTTCTTATTTCATGTCCTAAAGCATAAATTTTTCAAGCTAGTATGTGCAAGAAGTGCTAGACTAGTTAACCTTGGTGGTGCATATGTTGTTTACGGATGATATACAAGTTTGTGCTAGAGCAGCTATTGGAGAATATTCTTTGGTCAACAAGGATGAGGTATCAAAATAGTTAAAACAAAGTCTTCTTTTCAAGGAGCTAGCATGTCTTCATTTAGGGAATGTGGAATGCGGTCTTTTACTCTTCCATTTTCCTCAAATGATTACATGTAACAAACTAAGAATATCTCAAATTTTTCTACAAATGAAATGAAATGTAAATGTAATTAAGCCTAATGCTTATTGCTCCCTTATTCTATAAAAGGAATTTTAGGGCTTATTACAAAGGTTGGATTTTGAAGTCTTAATACAGTTCTAGGTAAAAGCAATGCTCCAAAAAGGGCACTTAGAATAGAATTCTGAAGTAGGCCGGTAGTTTTTCTTGGGTAATAAGTCATGTATGTAATGATCTTCAGTGAGTTTTATAGAAATTACTAATATCGAAACAAATATTAGTCAAGAAATGTATGCTCTCCTATGTGTGTTCTTTATGAAGTTATTAATGAGAAATACTAATGGTATAATCACTTGTCTTCAAATGTTTAATTTGAATGTATTACTCAATTTTCAGCTTTCATTCAAGGAATTAATTAAAATGCTTGAATATATAGGGTTATAAACTTTGTAAGGAATGGCTTATGATTACTAAGAAGTGAATGTTTCTTTCACATAAAGTTTTCATAATGCAAAGCATTATGAAAATAGTTTGTTTCTCCCTTAAATGAGGAATTTTTAAATTATTGATCCTCTTGTGTACTTGACTCTGTTGCTCCAATTAATTACAAAATGGTCATTTTGTTAGAAAATCTTCCATAAGATGAATAAGTAGTGTTCTTGGCTCTAGACTTATGAGAAGGACAATACTTAAATAGAAAATCTCTCCAAAGGTAGTAGAAGTGGAATTAATCTCAATTCCTAGCAGATAATTAATCCTTCATTTCAAAATCTACCAAATCTTCAGTGAAATTGATTTTATCTAATACAAAAGGAATTAATATGTGTATAATGTGTTATTAATTGAGTATATTGCATGAAAACGCAATTGGGATTTCCCTCCTAGGTTTAACAAAGCTTGAAGTGAAGGAGTACAGACTTTAAAATCCTATGCTCATTGTGTTGGCCATTAACCTAAATATTCTTCATCATAGGAGTTGGCTACTTCTTAGACAATTGCTTTGTTTTGCTAGAAAAATTACCAACAGAAATGGTGACTCTACTGGGGAGACTATGAATCTCCTGTTGTAGAATATCAAAGTTAGGAAATTGGTGAAACTGAACATCTAATTCAAATATTGAGGAATTACTAAACCTGGAAATGTTCATGTTGAGCAAGTTTCAAAAGATATATGTGTGACTCTACTGGGGGAGAAAATCTAGAAGGACATTCATCTTTGAAGGAGCTTCATATTTCTTGAAGTTCATTCATCTAAAGAGAGGTGGCTACTCTATTAAAGAACCTGATGAAGATGTGAAGAACATTTCATTTTTGCGAGCATTTGTAGTCAAGAAGGAGAACCTTTTGCTGCAACAAATTCACATATTCTTCAGTTTTTGGTTTTCAAGAAAGACAAATCTATATATGAAAACCATAGTTATAAGTCTTGTAAAAATTTGATTCCCTATTGAGTGATTAAGCACTAAGGAGGGGAAATAGTAGTAGGCTTGCATACTTCTTTATTACTAAATGACATATTTCTTTGTGAAGTTATGTATGCAATAAATTTGTTTAGGAGATCTTCAGCAAGTAGAGATAGAATTAGTATTTGTAAAAACTTAAGATCAGATTGTAAAAGAAGTCTGAGTTGCCCGGTGTAACTGCTTAATATAAGAAGGCTTATAGAGCTGTAAAAAATGTATCATCAACTTATGTATCCCTGTGTGGACCCAAATGTAACAATGCATAGTGCTTAGGCCTTGTCATGTAATAAAAGAAGCTTCAACATCAAAAGGTATATGGCCATAAATTTTGATGGGATTTAAACTAGTTACCCAAATGTTATTCCATCTAAAATAAGAAATGAGCTACCAAAGTGTAGTGGTACAAAGAGTGAGTCAGCAAGTAAGCATTTGCAAGAATTTAGTAATTTAATGGATGACTATGAGATAGATCATGAGGATGTGATCATGAGGTTATGTGTGCAGTCCCTAAAGGGAGATTCAATAGATTGGTTTTCTAATTTACCAGTATGCTCTAACAATTCTTAGAGTGAGTTCAAAGTAGTCTTCATGGAGCAGTTCAATGAAAGAATCAGTTTTGGATATTTGCTCAATAAATTTATGAACATTGAGAAAGAAGATGATGAGTTAGTCCCAATATTTAACTGAAGATTTGCTAAAACATTAAGGGATGTTCCTGATGTTTTAGATTTAAGTGATGCAATATGTTTGGTTGTTTATTTTGGAGCTTTTGATAAAAAAATGAATTATCTACTATGAGATAAAGATCCCAAAACCCTATAGCAGGCATATGGTATAGCCATGAATATTGAAAACAAACTGAAATATGGGATGCAAAGGAATCACTTGGATACAAGTGTTCACTACCATAGAATGCCTAATGTTGATGAATGGTGTAAACCAAGAGTCAAAAATGAATGTAAGAAAATTTTCACCCCTAGTGTTTCAGGTTACACAACATTCTGTAATACTGATTTCATAAAGTCCCAAACACATCTTCAAGAAACCATCATGTCTTCAAATTACAATGATAATAATTTTCCTCCTCTGTATGAATCAAGTAGTGAGATATCACATGAGGAAAATGGCAGAGAAAAGGCTGAAAATATATACTTAAATGAGGAAAATGAAGGGTTTGGTTTCAGTTCTATTCAAGGGTCCACTACCTATGCTTCTATGGATGAAATAAGAATGAGCAATCAGTCTGAAAAAATTCTTAACATAGTTGCAATGTTGATGAATCCTCTTGTTGCAGTAATAACTATAGCATTGAGTATGGAAAAATTTCTATTGAATGTGATTGTCCTCATAAATAAGAGATAGAATCATTTGTTGCAAACGAGAAATGTGCTAATAATGTTGTAAGTGTATTTGAAAATGTGTCTATCTGCTCTTCTAATGAATACAATAATTTTGGATGTTGTAATGACTTGGAATAATTAGACATCCATATTGAGAAAAATGAGGCTCTTGTGTCAAGAATGAATGCGATGGAAAATCCATTGTATGATGAGCCTCCATCTTCACCAGAGATAAGAAATAATAATCCTCTTTGGTTTAGACATAATCCACTCTTTACTAAGGATTTTGATGGCGCATCTGATACTGGATCTGAATGTGGTCTTAAGCATACAAAGAAACACACTGATGTGCTCTTGAGGGAATTGTTTATAAATGTATTACCTTTGATGCAAGTGTTATAGATAAGGTTGAGTATCAAGGTGCCATCTATATGGGAGAGTATGAATGTTTTCAGTTTTTGATTCAGTGGGAAGGCATTTTGATGAAGCATGACAATAGGATGAACAAAAAAAATGTTATTTTTAACATAACACATGTGTGATGTGATGATGAAAATTTTTATTTTATACCTAACTCTACACTATAGGATGATGAAAGCTACACTGGTAGTTTTATACTTATAAAGGTTTTGAGAAATAGTGATAACAAAGATTATAATCAGATAGACTCTCACTTGTTAAAAAGATGCCTAGTATTTGTTTTGGTAGGATTGAAAGTTATGTTACTTCAGTGGTACAATAAGGAAAAATATGAATGGAAAAACATCAGATCCTTAAGAAGGATAGTTTTTGATAGAGGCATGAACTTATTCAACATTTTTGTGGCTTAGTGTCATCAATCAGGAGGGTAAAACCTAGTTGAATAGAGGGATGCATAAAAAATTTTGCATCTTTGAAATTTTCATATTGGTTGGGTGGAGATTGAAAATCCCTTTTTAGGTCCTCTTTTCCTGTGTAAATTTTGTACATATGTTGTTTCTTCATTTTTTTTTTATGCCTGGTCTACTTCACCTAAAATTATAAGATCTCATCATGCCTACAAGAGGCATGTGTCCCCATTCGAAGCCACTGATGGAACCCTTAAAAAGCATTTCCTAGTTCCATGTTAAAACCCTTATCGCATTTGGATATAGGGTTACTATCTTCAAAAGCTTACAGTATTATGTTGGGCCATTGACTCCCTATTTCCCATTGCCATTTATTTTAATGTATCTTTAGTCATTCATTTTCACTTGGTAAACGACCCTTTTCTAGCCTAGGTTTAGACCTTTCTATTTTATAAAATTGCGTAAGGATCTTTAAGTGCTTACGCTCTTTGTATTTTATAACTTAGAGGTTTTCGGGTTAATTATTGTCCTAGTGAGTCCCCTACATAGGAAAAAACTAATGAGAATGTGATTAAAAGGTTCCCACAGTTTATGACTCGATGGCCTTCAATGCTATATCACTCATCGCTAATTTATTCACCAGTTCATAGTTTGAATTGCGATAAAGCGATGAACTAATATTTTCCTTTTAATATCAGTCATTGCTAATGGCTTTTAAGTTTTCAAAATTGTAATAGCGATGAGCAATACTTCTATCTTTTTTTTCTTATCGCTCATTATGGATAACCATAAAAATATTAACTTGAAATGGTGATGAGCGTTGTGATCGCTAGATCATGGATACGTTTTAAATGTAAAATATCACATCAGCGATAAGCAATGGACATTACAAAGTTGTAAATATTTTCATCGATAATTGCTTGAAAAATATATGAGGAGAATTATTGATGAACAAGTGCCATGTATTATATCTTCATCGCTCATCGAGGATTTGATTTAGAAATTGGGTTTTGAATTCGTGAAAAGCGATGGATGTTCTCTAAAGGATTTTTCTTTCGCTAATGTGATATGATCATTTGAGCAATGTATTTTATAATGTTTTTTCTATGTAGGTTGTATGTGTCCAAATCTAGTGTCATCACAACATTTCCTGTCACAGATACAAGCATCAGTACAAGGTTCGAATTGGTGATACACGATGGAAGAATAAATATGACCAAGGGTCAAGCCACAAAACAAGGGGCTAAAGAAAATACAATGGGATATTTGCATCACTGATAGAATGGGGAAAAGACAAAATAGATTAGTGACAAGCGATGGTCACTGTATGGAATAGGCTACGTGGAAAAATCCTGAAGGTTTAGCATAAAGCAAAAATGAAAGCAGTGAGAAGACTAAGGAACTGTTGATAAATTTTTAAAATAGGATAATCCAATGGACCGAGAATCACCACATAAATGCTTTCACCAAAAATTAGGATTAGTGATGAAGCGACGAAGTGTATAAAGAAATTTTCCCTCTTAGAAAAACATGTCCTTTGTACTACAATATTAATGAAAGCATGGATTAGGTTGGCGATATATGTTGATCGACAGATCATAAAACTTGAACTTGCATCATTATTTTCTATGAACAAGTTGCTCAAGACATAAAAAACAAGCCTCATATCACTGTGGATGAAGTCTTAAGTGCTTTAAAAGCAACAACTTAGATTCAATCTTGAGTTGCAAGTTATCAACTTGCTCGCACATAGAGATTTGAAGTCATTAATATTACATGCTTAAAATTTCCTATTTAATGAAAATTACTTGAGTGATCTTCCATGTCATAATTCATTTTGCAATGAATGAGGGTTGAAGGTTGATAAAGAAGTTTGTAGGAATTGAATTCTCTTGAGAAGTTTGTAGAAATTCTAGGCAAGTAGGTATGTCATGATGATTCGAGAGTCTGAGGAGCTAAATTTGTTTGAGCCTAAGAGAGGTCTTGAGAATAAATATGGAATACATGGAGCTCCTGATACACCCAAAGGAAGAGTAGGATTCAAAAAATTCAAGAATTATAGTACTAAGGAAAATTATCATCCAGGAGACCAGATAGTTTTAGAAGAATTAGTCAAACATAGAGAGAAGAGGATAGTGAAATATAAAAAGAGGGCATGGATATAGAGTGAGTATTGTAAGGCCTATCCGAAGGAATGCAATTATCCATGTGAGGTTTTTTATAACCCTTCAAATAGTGAGGGTAACATTGAATCAATGGGTGATTATTATCCCCTCTCCCTAGTACTATCGAGGAATCTTGATGAAGAGGTGGTGACAATTTCTCCAATCCCACCATGAGTAAAATGTGGGTGAATATACTATGAGGTTGATGAATCAGAGTGATGATTGTGCCCTATTTTTCCTTTTGATGATACCATGCCATTTTTGTTAGGATTGTATTATTTAGCACTCATGTGATTTCTTGCTTCATTTGCTAAGGTGGAAAATTTTTGGGCTGGTATTTAGGAGAAGTGCTAGACTAGATAACCTTGGTGGTGCGTATGTTGTTTATGGATGATATACAAGTTTGTGCTAGAGCAGCTATTGGAGAATCTTCTTTGGTCAATAAGGGTGAGGATTCAAAATAATTACAACAAACTTTTCTTTTCAAGGAGTTGGCGTGTCTTCATTTAGGGAATGTCGAATGCGTTGTTTTACTCTTCCATTTTGCTCAAATGATTACATGTAACAAATTAGGAATATCTCAAATTATAGTGCAAGTGAAATGAAATGTAAATGTAATTAAGCCTGATGCTTATTGCTCCCTTATTCTATAAAAAGTGATTTTAGGGCTTATTACAGAGGTCAGATTCTAAAGTCATAATAGAGTTCTAGGTAAAATCTAGGTTCAAAAAAGGGCACATAGAATAGAAGTTTGAAGTAGGCCAGTAGTTTTTCTTGGGTAAGAAGTCATGTATGTAACGATCTTAAATGTGTTTTATAGAAATTACTGTGCAAACCCCAATCCAAATACTCGAAAAACAAAGAGAACAAACACATTAAGTTAGATATTGCAAGCATGAACAAGGATTCCCCATGAAATCCATTTACAAAATTCAAATTAAAAAATAAATCAATAAAGAACACAATGAAACAAGAAAATATAGATTCAATGCTAATTAGAATAGAAAATGCATGATCCCATGGGGGAATTGGTGCCAATTTGATGTGAAAATTGGCCCTTTCCCAATTCCTAAGATGCAAGCTTGATATGTTGATAATGATTGATCCACTTTCTTGATGAAGGATGAGAGCTCCAAGACAAAAATATGCAAAAACCTAACTAAGAACTCAATGTTGATGGATGGAAATGGCTAAATATTTTAGCATAATAACATTGCATAATTTGTGGATGATCAAATGAGGAGATAAACTCTTTATTTATAGAATTCCAAGATGGATGAATTCCAAAATTTGAGCAATGTGGAACTAACATTCATCCAATGGCATGATGCCACTTGTCAATCTATGAATGGATGGAAGATGTGCAAGATTTGGGGTTTGTGCCAACAAATGCATATTTTTGAATTTCAAATTTGTTGAAATGACTTGCAAGAGGGAAGGGAAAATGCAATAAATTCCACTTGGCTCAAGACAAAGGACATGTACGATGAAGTTATTGCCTTGTTGTATGTACATGTTGACTTGGAATTTTTGAATTCAAATTTGGAGAATATTCCAAAAGATGCCTTATGGGGAAAATGGAGATTTAATAAATGAATATAATCTATTTTCATGTGAAACTTGCAAAATATAGAGGATGGGACATGATTTAGAATTAAATTCATCAAGGGTTAATTAATTTAATAGGAGATTAGATAATGTCACCTATTTGACTCAAATTTAAGGATTTATTTAAATCAAATAAGAGAGGAATATCGTACGAGAATAATTAAATAAGGATTTTTTATTTATTTAATTAAAAGATATGGCGTTAGATTAAATCAAATAAGGTTTAATTTATTTAATTTAATATATAGACTTTAGATATTTAATCAAATAAAATTAATTATTTAATTAAATAGGGATAATTAAATCAATTTGATTGATTTAATTAACAAAAGAGAGAGACTTAATCAAATAATTGGTTTATTTAATTATGGGAGGAATATTAATGAATTTAATCAAAGAAGGAAATTTGATTAAATGGTTAGACCAAGGGATGATTCAAGATGAAACGATGTTAGTAGTTAGGATCAGATGCACAATGTCAATTAGTATATTTTACGTGTCTACATTTTTCCCCTCTTTGAAGCAATGCAATTGTTGTGTTGGTTCAAAGAATAAACAATCTCGATCAAAGCCAAAAAAAATTGTTATTATTTAAAAACTTGCCCCACTACTACTTGGCAGGAGAAAAAATGCCATTATAATGCCCCCTTGAGAGATTGGACGAAAATTTTAATTTTTGGGCGATCTCACGAAAAAAGAGGACAAAGTCACCGATAGGTCCGAAAAGGCTCCAAAAGGCCAAAAACGTGTCTAAACGCAATAAAACGATGTAAAACAGGCCTCAACTAGACAAATATAGCTTCAAGGGTCCAAAACCCTAATTTTTAGGCTTAAAAGGGGCCCGAGGGGTCACTTTCAAGTCATTTTCATACACTTCCATTTGCAACCTCGAGATTTGAGCTCCAACCTCCTGACAATATGGTGCAACGACAACTTCCCCTACACATTTTTGATCGAGTTCAGATGTACTAGTGGCCACTTGGCATCAGGGCACTGGTAAGTGACCGTTACTTGAGCTTCGTTCTTCATTTACTACTTTCATTTAATGCTTTTAAAGGTTGGTCCGTCTACAACGGCGCTATATAGCGCCGCTCGGAAATCAAACTACATTGCGCGGTGTGATATTGCGCCGCAGTGGTGCAGTTTGAAGTTTAAAAACTCTGACGCTAAGCTCAGAGTTGGCGAGGTGGTTTGCAAAGTACAATGCAGTAGCCTGGGATTTGCTCAAAGTGCACCGCAGCGGTGCCATTTATTGTTTTAAGCCTTAGTGTTGAAGTTTTATTAGAAATCAAACTGCGGCGCCTTCATCCGTTGCACTGCTGGAGAAGTTTTTTGAACGACCGACAAAGAATTTTTCAAAAAATTTAACATGGTGACCTTCCTTGATGTAGGACACGGTGAGGGATCTCTACTCTCGTGAGCACAGGTCGCGGGAATTGTCCAGATTTTTGCGGGACTTGAGCGATAGGGATTAGGATCAACTCTGGATTGCGAGGTTATGGTACATTACCTATACAACACCCATTCGGACTCACCTAGGGATGTTGTCAGCACTGGCCAAGAGATGGCACAGCAAGACCTCTTCCTTTCATCTTCCCACTGGCAAGGCCACTATCAGCTTAGAGGACGTTTGGCATATTTTGGGATTGTTGATTCATGGCTGACGTGTCATTTTTGACATGGATGAGGGGCGCGAGGCCTGCTACAGAGTTTTCACCACACAAGACATCATTTCTTGCGAGGGACAAATAGAGCTTGAGTGGCATAGGATCCAAGCACCCTCCCTTCTGCAGGGTGATTGCATCCATCATTTCGGGTCTTGTTTCCCCTGATAGACGAGGTTGATACTTCAGTCCCTACTGGGGATATTGCTGGGAGTGGATGGTTCGAGACAGGGTGGTTCATTTTCCTTGGGGATCGGTGCTTCTTGCTTCTTTATATAGAGACTTGCACGAGTATGTGTACATGAACGACAAAGCACTGGGAGCAGGGGTGACTCTTCTTCACGTTTGGGCATGGGAGCACATTGCTATGCTATGTCCACATGTTGTTTTAGTTTTGATGCTGCCACACGATCCCCTCGTGTGGAATTACAAAAGTGGTATGTCCTTTACACACATCGATGAGCATGGAATCCCCTATTAGAGGAGGGTCTTGAAGAGATGCAGGTTTTCACCTAAGGACCATACCTTGGTCGGCCCGAATGGCTGACAATGCTAATCAGTTGTTCTATTGCCACAAAGAATATTTTATGCAGGGGTGGGAGCACACCATGATTGAGAGGTACTTTCCTGGGTACATGTAGCGTCAATTTGGGGAGCCTTAGGATTACCATGATGATGATTGCGTAGCCATCTTCACCCGCACCATGACACAAGTTTCATGGGGGTGGTATATTCCTCCTTCAGTGGCGGTGGATAGCTTTAGGCAGTTGGTAGCTCGATTGTGGCCTTATGATCAGGGGCCTATAGATCCAAGCACTACATAGGCCTATAGGGATTGGTTCTGACCTCTGCTTCAATTAACTATTCCAGGAGTAGTCCTAGATATATGGAGAGTTAGAGGCAAAGGAGGACGACGAAGACGAAGGGATAATGTTTGAAAGGATCAGCCAGTTGTGCCTCTAGTTCAGCTGGATCAGGGAGATGTGCATATGTAGGAACAATAGGAGGTGCCACCAGGTATACCACCATGAGGCGAGGATTAGCCTCAGGTGTAGCCGCAGGGACAACCAACAACTCATTCAGTAGGGAAGGTGGATCCTTGGGATGCATTGATTGTGTAGGTACAAGCCCAGGTCAGATGTGACAACTGAGAGAGATCAGGCTCGAGCTAAGAGAGAGTAGATGAGGGATGAGAAATATCAGGCCCTACAGTAGACACAAGTTGCAGATTTACAGGCAGCCACAAAGCTAGGTCAAAGATAGCAGCTAGAGAGCATGGAAGCCTCCTCCTCCTAGGGTACAGTGTCCGTGTAGTCCTACAAAGATGTCATCTAAGAGGATGAGTACTACCAGGGACACTATCATGAGGCTGTACCTAGAGGAGGACGAGTCCCAGAGTAATCAGAGCAGACCAGCTACAAACCAGTAGAGAGTCATGGTGACAAAGGCGAGGGCAGCATACATGAGGACAGAGCTTGACTGAGATGACACTTTTGTGCCTTATGGGATCATTTTTTATAGCCTGATGGTCCTTTTTGTACTAATTGACATACATGTATAGTGATCCAATTTATTCTTTGTACTATGATAGTTGTGTTATTGATGATATATATATGAGCCAATGATGATTTTGATGTGATGTGATGTGTACCCTTTATTTATGCATGGATGATTTTACTTCTATATGTTGTGCAATGATGTTTATGATGGTTATATTTATTTCTTATGATATATGCATTATGATTATGACTAATAGATCTATATTATTTTTAACCTATGATATGCAAATGTAATGTGCAATGATGTTGTCTATATGATGATTTTTTTTTTTATGTTGATGCAAATGGTGATGTGATATGTGATATGAAATGTAATATGAAAAATGATATGGGAATGATCTATGGTGTATGTGCAAAATGATATGTGAATCCTGTTTATACATGAAATGATTATGGATGGTTGTACACTTTGTAAGTGATGGAATATTTATGCTTATGTGGAATAATTTATGCAATGAATGATATATGATGCTATTTATGAGATGATGTGGATGATGTAATGTGAATGCAATGGTCGTGATATGATGCAAATGAGATGATTTTATGTAATGCAAATGAGATGGTTTTTTAAGATTCTTAGAATAACAATTGTTATTATCCTAAACATATTAAATGATGATGAATTTTATGTGATTCATTTAATATGATGCAATGATATGTTAATGCAAAGTGGTATGATGATGTGTAATGTAATATGAATGCAATGTGGTGAGATGATGTTATCATGTTATGCAAGTATGCATGCAAATGAATTAAATGCTTATATACTTATTGTTTATGATTATGCAAAAATGATTATGAAATGCTTATGTAAATGAATGTTATGCAATGATTTATGTAATAAATGCAATGTGATGCAAGAAATGGATGCAATGTAATAAAATGGATGCTCTTATCTATAAATAATGCTCATGTAACATGTTTATATGATGATAGAAATGCAATGCATATGTTCCCTATATGATATGTTGATGCAATTTGCTAATGATTTGTGGATGTAGGATCAATGATGATGATGATGGTGATGATCAAATATCATAGTACTCTATTTGTTCAGTGAGCAAGAAGAGAAGAAGTCATTTCAACAAGACACAAGATGATGCAAATGCAAATGATGATGATGATGATGATGATTTCTTATCGAGAAATTGGGTTTTCAGAGGGTCGATTTCCTTATGTTTGATAACACACATGGTACGATGCATCAAGGTATAGAAAACCAGGATGACGTTGTAACTAGTGTGATGGACTTTCACTTGACAAGAAGATAGGAGTATCCCTATTCACACCTAACATACGGAAACCTTGCTAGGATGCACTTTAGAAGTTTGAAACACCTCAGACCAAAACATGGAAAGGTAAACCTATCAATGCAATAGTCAACAAGTTGTCCAAAACATCCTTTGTACATACCTAACAAAGCAAGTATTCGCAGAGGTTATATTACAAGAACATCAAACAAGCATAGCAGACAAAAGATAATGATTGTTGCCCCATTCCTATTTCTTTAAATCTGCTTGTTCGAATATCATTGAGAAGTCCTTTGAATGAGTACCATAAGATAAGTCAAAAGATAAAGACAAAGTAAACAAACAAACTAATGCTCTTCAATACCACTAATGAAAAGGGGATGTGTTTTCTAAGGATGAGAACGGAAACTATTTCCAAAAGATAATGCCCATTGTAGGAAGGATTCATCCTAGGACATGTTAGTGGATGGCGGCACATCATTTCATTTATCCAAAGCATTCTAAATGATGATTGATATGGGACCAATTTGGATGATGAGTTACTGATACAAAGAGATGACCAACTTGCTTATGCACTGACTTAGACCTAAGACTTGACATTTTGAGTTTTTGCTTTTCACATGCTAGAGTTGTTTCTGATTGTCATACCAAAGATTGAGGATGATGATCGTTTATTATGAGTTATGTTATTGCGGGTGCAAGCGAGATGAGATGGATGGATTTTTTTTCAAACATTTTGATGTTTTTGATGTTTTGCAATGTTTTGAGGCTATTTTTGGTATTTTTTGATATTTTTCAAATGTTTTGATTTTTTTGATTTTTTGATGTTTTGGGATTTTCCAAGATTTTGTCCAAGAAACTAACCTAAAGACCTATCCTAAGGGCCTCAAGGGCTGATCAACATATTAGCCTTGCCTACGTTATACACACAGAGACCACGTAGTTCAACTGAAGAGTTGACCATTTTACAAATGATGATATACATGATGAAATGTCATTTTATTATGACAAAATCCTATAGGACTGACCTAAATGTCTCAGAGGATGATCAAAGATCAACTTTTCCTACGTTCAAGCTCAAAGATGACGTAGTTCGACAAGGCTACCATGTTTTTTTTTTATTTTTGATGATTTTTGAATGTTTTTAGATTTTCTGATATTTTTGATGTTTTTGGATTTTCTGATTTGAGGACTTTAAGATCATACACAAATCCAATCTAATAAGAACATTCCCCCAGCATGATGCAATAGACTACTCCGATAAAGGTAGGACAAACTAACCTTGACGATGAGCCAAGTATTACTAGGAGGAATCATGATACGAACATAGGACCAAGCTATGGTGTAGATGTGAGTGGATGAATGATGAATGCAATGGATGATGGAAGCATGATGGATGCAGAAGAAGCCATAAAGATCCTAGTGGATGGAAAGTGCTTATTTACACAAGGCGCCTATTTTCCAGGTTTTCACCAAGGTACTTTCCCAAAGTGCCACCGAAGCGGTTTTCACTAGAGAACAATTTTTCTCTTTATTGTTTTCAATCCTTTTTCTAATTTTTTTTGGATTTTTTCTTTTTTCTCTTTTTTTGTTGTTACCAAGATGCTTGTTTGCCATATTTTCACCAAAGTAACCATTTTTTCAAGATAATTTTTTTATTTTTTGGATTTTTGGTTCTATACCTTGAAATATTTAGGCATAAAACTTTTTGAGGTGAGAGTTATTCATAGGCTCTTGCAGAGGTTCCCCTTTAGGTGTTGATAACTGATATGCCCCTAACTTGTAACTTGCTATGATGATGAATGGTCCTAACTAATTGGGTTAAAACTTTCCTTTACTGCTTGGGTTTGGGACATTCTTTTGATTCTCCTTTAATACTAGTTCTTCGACTTGGAACATCCTTCTTCTAATCTTCTTATTGTAGCTCCTTTTGAGTCTATTATGATAGACTTGAAAATGATTCAAAGTGTCTATTCATCGCCCATCTAGTAGCTCCAACTCATTCAATATTTCCACTCAGTACTCTTCATCTATGATGAGGTTTCATAGTGAAATCCTAAGTGATGGGATCTTGATCTCAATGGGGAGTACTACTTCTAATCCATAGACCAGGGAGAAAAGGGTTGCACCCATTGGTGTGCGGATGCTAGTTTGATAGGCCCAAAGGGTGGGATTAAGCTGTAGATGCCAGTCACGACCTACGTCATTGACTGTTTTCTTGAGGATTTTTAGAATGGTTTTGTTTGTAGCTTCTGCTTGGCCATTTCCTTGGGGATAGTATGGGGTGGAGAAGCGATGTTGGATTTTGAATTTTTTACATAAGTCACAAAACCTCCTTATTCTTAAATGTTGTCCCATTATCTGAGATAATGGCTTGTGGAACACCATATCAACAAATGAGATAGTTTAGGATGAACTTAGAAATCTTCTTGCTAGTTATGTATGTCATGGGTATGGCCTCCACCCACTTAGTAAAGTACTTTTTTGTGGTTATGATGAATTTTTGGCTGCTAGATGAAGTGGGTGTGATTTTCGCAATGAGATTGAGTCCCCACTGCAAAAAGGGCCATGGTGTGACAATAGGATGAAGCTCTTGAGCTAGAGCATGGATGAGGTCCCTATGCTGCTGACATTGTAGACACTTTTTGGCATGATCATGTGCTTCTCTTTCCATTGTGGGCCAATAATACCCCATCCTTAGTAGTTTTTTGGCTATGGTCATTCCACTTGAGTGCAAACCATAGATACCGTTATGTACTTTATTTAGAGTGGTTAATGCCTCCTAAACATTTAGGTAGTGTAGTAGGTTTCCTTCTATCCTCCTACGATATAGGGTATCTCCTAGGATGAGAAATCTAGATGCCTTTTTAACAAAGGTTCATTTTAGGTTTGATGGTAAGTCAGTGGGTATGACTCCTATTCAAAGGTATGTGTAAATGTCATGATACCAAGGATCACTGAGACCAATGATTTTGTACACATATTTTGATTCTGGTACCTCAAATGCAGGTATGAGAAGCTGCTCAATCAAGAATTCATACTTTGGAACATTGTGGGGGATGTCGAGCAAGGATCTAATTATTGCCATGGCGTCTGCTACTCTATTGTTGGTTCTAGGAATCTGTTCAAATTTTATTTCGATGAAGGATTATTTGAGAGTCTTCACCAATTTCTTGTATGGAGTGAGCTTTTCATCCTTGGTCTGATATTCATCGTTCATTTGATTTATTATCAATTGGGAGTCTCCATATACTTTTAGAGCTATAATGTTCCACTGCACTACTATTATGAGACCTATGGTTAAAGCCTCATATTCTTCAATGTTATCGGTGTAGGGAAATGCCAGTTTGTCTGACCTTGGTATGCAATCCCCTTGTGGGGTGATGAAGAAGACACCAGCTCCTGATCCATGCTATGTGTATGAGCCATCAAAGTATAGTTTCTAGTGGTCAGTTACGTTGATATTAAAAATAGATTCATCTGGAAACTCTAAGACGATAGGGTTTTCTAAATAGATTGGTGCTTCTGCCAATTGATTTGCAATGACTTGACCTTTGATTTCTTTTTGCTCCACATATTCAATGTCGTATTCAGATAGTATCATTACCCATTTTTACATTCTTCCTATAAGCATTGTCTTTGATAGTAGATACTTGAGAGGGTCAATTTTGGCATTGAGTTTTATTTTATGTGCCAACAAGTAATGTCTGAATTTTTGTGATGCAAAAACTACTATGAGGCATGCTTTCTTGATGAATGAATAGTTTAGCTCATGCCCAACCATTGTCCTGCTGATGCAATATATAGCCCTTTCTATTCCATTTTCATCATGCTGAGCTAAAAGAGCTCCAAGGGATGCTGTTGTTGCTGACATGTATAAAATTGATGGTTTTCTTGGGATTGGTGGCATTAAGACTCGTGGTGTTAGTAGATATTCTTTGATTTTGTTGAATGCCTCTTCACAATTAGTATCCCATTTGTACGCTACTCCCTTGTGGAGTAGGTGAGAATATGGGTTCTGTTTGTCTGCCAGTTGTGCTATGAATCTTTGAATGGCTTGGAGTCTGCCTTGGAGACCTCTAATTTTTTTTAATTTTTTAGGTGCTTCCATCTTGAGGATTGCTTTTGCCTTTGCTAGATTCACCTCGATGTCTCTCATTGACACTATATATCCTATGATCTTTCCTGATTGTACGCCGAAGATGCACTTCTTTGGGTTTAATCTGACCTTACAGTACTCCTCCAGTCTATCAAAGATAGCACTTAGGATTGCTATGTGATCTTTTCTTTTTCTAGACTTAGCTAGAATGTCATCAACATAGTCTTCGACTGTCTTATAGATCATGTTGTGGAATATCAATGTCATGGCCCTTTCATATGTTGCTCCTATGTTGTTTAAGCCGAATGACATCGTGTTCCAATAGTATGTCCCCCATGGAAAAGTGAAAGTTGTTTTATGTTGGTCCTCTTTAGCTATCATGATCTGATTGTACCCTGAGAATCTGTCCATTAGTGACAACATTTCATGTCCAGCTGTCATGTCTACTATCATATCAATGTTTCAAAGCAGGAAGTCATCTTTTGGACATGCCTTATTGAAGTCTCTAAAGTCTTTGCAGATTTTGATATTTCCATTGGGTTTTGAAATAGGTACCAAATTTGACACCCATTCTAGATAATCTATTGGTCGGATCAATCGTGCGTCTAATATCTTTTTTAGCTTCATTTTGACTAATAATACAATTTGAGGGTGCATTTTTCAAAGTTTTTGTTTGACAGGCTTTGCTTCTAGATACACTGCTAAGTGGTGAACTGCGATCTTTGGATCAAGCCCTGGCATGTCAGCATAACTCCATGCAAAGTTTATCTATCTTTCCCTTAGGAATGCTACTAGGAGATCTTGCTCTTCTGATAGTAGTGATTCCGCATAGAATGTGATATGCGGGGTCTCCTCTATTCCTAGGTTGACCAGATTGCATTTTTCTACCAAGACTGTTGAATTTTCTTGATGAATAGCTGTTAAAGGAAGATTGAATTCCCCATCCTCGGGTGCCTCAGAGAGGTTTTCACCATTGGATGCATCCTTTCTTTTTAGCTTTTTTTGGTCAGAGAGTGCCATAGTGTGGTTTTCACTCAAGGACTTGGATATTATTCTTAATTTCTTTCTTTTGCAACTGAAGGATTGAATCATTTCCCCATAGTAGGCATGTGTGTCTAGCTCTATTATGAACCCTACTTTATGATCCCCATCTAAAATGTTATCCCATAGTCCCATGAATTCCGAGAGCCCCTCATCATTTTCAAATGTATCAAGAACTGGCGGTCCTCGTTGGTCATATTCAATGAGTTGGGGATATACTAAGCAAATCTCATGACTTTGGTGGTAAAATTCAAAAGATAGGGTGCTAATCATGCAGAGGGTGGTATCCTCAAATAGCTTAGGTAAGTTGGTCATGGTATCATTGTTATCACTACTACTACAAACATCGGTTATATCAAATGTAAAGTTATCTATGACTCCACCTGTAGACACTGGTAAGCGTAGTTCTATTGGGGTTGGCTGAGGAGGATTATTAACCATTCTAATTGGAGGTCTTCATCCTCATATGGTTATACTCAAAGGGGTACATCCAAGGCCAAGATTTCTTATCGGTCACATCTCTGGCATGATAGGTATTATAAGCCCATTGTCGTTTTGTCCCAGTCTTTGATTTTTGTAGTAGCCCATTGCGAGCATCATTTCCAGTCCCTTGCTTCTATCATCCATTGGTAAATCAGCTACTACTCTTTCATCTTGATATAGCATATGAGATTGATCTGCCTCTATAACATCTCATCCAAGATCTCCCCAACTTATAAAAGTGGAATAGTTTTTAGGAGATGTTTGGGATGTGGTGGCTTCATTTACTTGAGGTCATCCCCGTGATCTAGGAGATTGTGGTAACTCTCCTACCACAAAATCATTATTAGGGATCTTGTAGTTTCCATAGTCATTATCTTGGATGATGACCTCAATGTTACAAATGGTGGGGATGGCAGGAGTGGTGGGTGTCTTTGTCACAGTAGTGGATATGAGAGTGGTAGGGTCAATGTATGGTGTGGATGGGCCCTCATCATTTTTTGTTACTTGGGGAATTTTGTAATACTTTACTTAAAGATTTTTTTCAATATGAGAAAGGTTCAGGATCTCCATGGATGGTAACTTCTTGTCCCTTATGTGTGAATTTCACACATTGGTGGAAAGTTGATGCTACTGCTTTCATCGCATGAATCCATGGGCATCCTAGGAGGATGTTATATGGCAAGTTAAGGTTCAAGACCTGCCAAGTGGTTTCCATGATGGCAGGCCCTACTTGAATAGGGAGTTTGATCATGCCTTGAGACACTCTTTCTTGATCGTCATATGCTCCTTTTTTGATACCCTTCCCTTTGTCGATAGAATCCTCTGATATTTTCAATTGCTTGATGAGACTAAGGGAACATATGTTCAAGCTCACACCTCCATCCACCAAGATCCTTTTGAATTTTCTCTTATGTACTATGGCTTCCAAGTGGAGTGCTCATTTGTGAGATGGTTGGGTAGGGAAATCCTGGTCAGAGAATGTCATGAGATTAGGTGTAATGATGTTTCCAACCATAGTTTGGAATTGCTCTGGATCAAGATCTACGGGGACAGTGGATGAAGCCAATGATTCTTCAAGGATTTTCCCATGGGAAGATGAGATTTTTAGCAACTCCATGATGGAGATTGTGCTAGCGTTCTCTTGAGTTGATCTAAGACATTATATCAATTAGGAATGGATCTATATGCAAGGACCTTGTTTTGCTAGGATGATCCTATGATGGTAACTTTTCTGCCTCTTGTGGTGACTACACAATATTCAACATAGGTTCCATTGATGGTGATGACCATACAGTTTTCATCTAGGGAGGTGATGACTGTTTCATACACATGATTTACATTTGAGTGGGTGCCTTTCCCTTTATCTTTGTTATTGTTATTCCCTTTATTTCCATGATTTGGCATAGGATTTGTATATATCTTAAGATAATTATTTCTTGTAGGTTGTTCCATGTTTATGATTCTTTTATCAATGAGATCTTGAATTATGTTCTTTAATCTCATGCAACTGTTCATGGTATGACCTTTGATTTTATGGAACTTGCAAAGTTTATTCTCATTATACCAAGGAGGGTTTCATATCCGGTTCTTGGTAATTCTCAAAGGTAGGAGCCTTGGTGAGTTTTCGTCTATCATCTTTTTCATTATGTCCTCAAGTTGTTCTCCCAAAGTGGTGTACTTTTGCTTGGGATAACTCTTGTTGCGTTGTGGTGGTACCTTTTGATCATTGAGATTGTTGATTGCTGAATTGTTGTGTGGTTGTTGTATTACGTGATGATTGTTTTGGTGTTGGATTTGGATTTGTGGTACAGGTGTATTTTGGCGAGGAGCACTAATGACCACCTTGGCATCGATGACACCATCATTAGTAATGTTTTTGTTCCTTTCCCACGTGCGAGGTTTATCATTATAATTCGAGTGTGGGCGGTTGTTTTTTTGTTAAAGGTATGAGGTTGATCCCGCGGGTTAAGTCATGAGGGCTCGTTCGATGCTAAGTGCCTTGGAGATCAACTGATCATATGTGGTGATGCCCTGAACCTTGAGATGAAATGCCAAGAGGCCATCAAGGTTGGCTATAATGGTGCAAACTTGTTGTTCTTCTAGCATGGTCCACTTGCTCTAATTGGCCTTGAATTTCCATCGTTGTAGGAATGAAGTGAATGATTCACCCTTTCCTTGTTTCAGAGCTGAGAGTTCTTCTAGACTAACATCCATTGCAATGTTGCATACATAGTTTTTTATGAATGCGTCTATAATTTCTTGAAATGTCTTGATGCCTGAAGGTAGGCAAGAGAACCATTCCATAGCGTGGCCTCCAAAATCTTAGGGAATAGCTGCATCAGATAAGTATCATCATATGCGACTTCCATGCAATGAACCTAGAATTCCCTAATGTGATCTTTAGGGTTTCTCGTCCCTCATTATTTGTCAAATTTTGGGATTTCAAATACCTTGGGAAATGGTTTCATCACTATTCTCCTATCAAATGGATAGGGACACAAGTTTCTTTGTGTTTTTGTTGTTCGCCTTGATTGAAGATCGATCACTTGTTGCGAGAGAAACTTGATTTGTGTTGTTACATCATTTTGCAGATCAGGGGGTGGGATGAAGGTGTTTTGGGGTGTTTCTATTGTGGGTTTGATGGATGGGTTGTTTGATGTGTTGTTCAATGGTATTTGTATGTTCTTCTGAGCTAGGTAGGCTTCCACCTATTATTGTATGAACAATGCTTGTTGTTCATCTTGTAGTTGTTTCACTAAGATTTGTGCTTGCTATTGTGCCTGTTGTTGTTCCAACAATGCTTGTTGTTGTGCTTGTTGTTGGGCTACCAATTGGGCTGCTTCTTGCTACTCTTGATATTTCTTTATTGCTTGTTGATATGCTTGCAATTTTGTTGCTTGTCTTTGTGCAAGAAGTTTTTCTTGTGCTTGTGCTTGTGCCTCTTGATATTGGGTGTTTTCCTGAGCTTGAGCTTGTGCTTGCGCTGCTTGTGCTTGGGATTGTGCTTGTGCCACTTGTTGTTGTAATATAATTTTTGCTTGAGCAACCTTTTGTGTTTGTAATGTGGATTAGGCTGCTTGGGCAGCTTGCATAGCTTGAGCAACTTCTTATTGTTGTTGCAATAATGCTTGGGCTTGTTGTGCTCATAATGCATCTTGGGCTACTTGGCCAGCTTGAGTAGCTTGTTAAGTAACTAGTTGTATGGATTTTTGTCTTTAAACTTTTCAAAAACATCTTTGAAAAGCAGCTTGCAATGTCGTGTTGTATTCGATTAATGTGGTGGAAGTTGGTGGTGGTCGAGGTGGTGGTGGATTTGGAATGGCATTTGTGGTGAGTGATAATGTTGTGTTGGTGATTTTTATGATGGATGCTAGTTTTGATGTGGTTGTTCTTTAGGAGACCATGCTTTGTGATATTAGGGGGGTGTTTGATGATGTTGCAATTGCTTGTGCATTTTTCGTCTTTTGTTGGGATATCAATGACAAATTTTGAGCATTTGTCATAATGCTTTGATTGATATTTGGGATGTTGGTTTGATTGATAGTTGGTAAAGGGGGAAGCCCTAAGCCAAGGAGTGATGTGGATAATGATGGCAATGGTGGAAGAGGTGGAAATGTAAGTAGTACGAGTTCTTTCAAAAATGTTCTCGTGTCAAAGATGCCCCCTGGTCCAAACATATCTCCCTCCTTTTACAAATTTGTGAGAGAAGTTTGAGGTGTTGCGTGGAAAAATGATGATGATGAATCATGATGGAAAGTGAGAGGAACATTCTTGTGTAGTGGGTTTTTTAGCATGTTTTGTTCCAAGATGGTATTTGCATCCAAGTTTTGATTATTAACAAGGGGGTGTGTTTGAATAGCGTTGAGAAATGCATTTCCCTTATTAACATTGGGTTGGGTTGGGGAAAATAATGTCATGATCTGCAAAATGTTTTGGGTGATTTTTTGGGATGGGCATGTAGATGAGATGGGAATGGTGGATGAGATTGGAGGAAAATATGTCTCCACTATAGTACTCACGTTGAAATCTGAAGGCAACTTGGCCCCTTGTTTTGCTAGCTCAATCATGTATAATGAAGGGTTAAGCCTCATCATGATGTTGATGATTTTATGGTTCTCCAAGGGTGCTGTCATAATAGTGGTTTACAATTCCTGAGAGGAATGAATTTTAGCTGAAATCACATATTTTTAGAAAATATAATGATTTAAGCCTTAAAAATTTCCATTTTAAGGATTCCAATTGAAGAGGGTTTGATCAAATCACCTTAGATCAAAGCCCCTTGGATAGAACCTTTCTAGTTTTAAACCATACCTATAAATGTGCCTCCTTTACACCTATCAAAATGATGATAAAAAATAACTTTCGATTTAGATTTTGGGGGATCAAATGAATTCATTTAAAATTTATTTCAAATGATTATGGTATTCCTCAGAACAAGCTATCCAATGAATATAATTTTAATATGTTTTGGTTTTGTTATGTATTTGTTTTTTATGTTTTATTAAACATACGCTTTTCATCGAAAATGAATTTCTTTGTTCTTCACATGTGGAAAAATAGAATATTATCAAAAAAATAATTGAAAAATATGAGTGCACCAGATATTGAAGTCCTTGATCCAACAAAAAAAATAAATAAAAATTTGACATATACAAAAAAAGTTACGCATTATATAGTTGCGTTGTGTCTGAATTGTCATTCATTTGACTTTGAAACTTGATTAAGGAAAAAATATTCAATAAAAAACTATCTAACCAAGTGGAAGCACTAGATATCAGAGTTACAAATCTAAATTTGAAAGAACTAGAATTTTATCCTTCAAGGAAAAAAAGTTGTGTTATATAGTGTGTGTCACTTTTTTAAAATGTTGTTTTATGAAAAAAATCTATTTTCGTGGGAGATGGAAAAAGAAGTGCAATTTGATTCCAAAAATTTTGAAAAAAATATTTTTAGAATCTACAGACAAAATTTTATGAGACTCTAGTTTGCACCATCTTCAAATTCCTCACAGTTTAGCCGCTATAGGTGCTCGAATGTGAAGATTTAGTTAAAAATAATAATTTCAGTGTCCAGTTTGGCCAAAAATTGTAAACCGCTATTATGGGATCACCCCCGAATTTTGGAGCATTTCAGTTATTTCTTCATGAGACATCGCAAAGGTAAGATCCTCTCCTTGGGTTTCCTCTTGCAAATTTTGTGATGATGAAATGGTCAAAGGATTGCTTGATTCGGCAGGATTCATTTCAACGTTTGTTTGGCTAAGATCACTTGAAGCAGGTGTTTCTTTGTTGGCTTCCATGCTCTTATTGTATTGAGATCTAGTTTAATCCATAAAATGAGGATCAATTTTCAAGAATTGGAGAGATGAATCTCTTGGTTCTTTGGATTGATTTTGACTTTATGCCCAAAGTAGAAAATTTTAGGATATCTTCAAGATTGAAAGGTGATATGATGATGATGCAAGGGATGGATGATGTGGATTTTTTTGGCTTTTGATAAATCTCAAATGAGATACTAGGCTTTTGGGACTTTTGGACATGTTTCAGATTTTGATTTTGATTTGATGTTGGATTTTGGGATTGTCCTTGATTTTGATTTTGATTGCTTTTTATTTTGAATGAATAGACCCTAAGATGTTGGATGATTATCTAAGGGAAATATTTTTTCAAAGGATAATAATTTGAATATATGTAGGAAGAAGGATGTATCTACCCACACCTATTCAAACAAGATGATAGTTTAACTATGTATATGAAGAAGGATACATCTACATATACCTAGCTAAAATAGATGATTCTGATATCTTTGATTAAGCATATGCAAAAGGATGCATTTACACATACCTAGCCAAAGATTATTTTGATAAAGTTTTCAAGGATTTAGTCTCAAGGATTTGATGATTTTTTATTTTTCCAAAAAGCCTAGCCTTTAAGGATGATTTCAAGATTTTCCAAAAGGTTATGGTGAGATGATTTTTGTTTTGATGTTTGAAGGATGGATGAAAAATATTTTGATTTGCTTTGATCCTAAGATGAACCTAAAAAAGCCTCTTTGTTTGCCTAGAATTAGGTATTGAAGAGCATACAATGCTTCTATAGACCTTTGTAACCAAGAAGTGATTCCATTTGAACATACATTTTTGGATTTTGAACCAATGTTTTTCGTTTTGGGATTTGGATTTTTTGAGAATCATGAAGCTTCACCACACATGATAATTCATTTTTCTTAGCTTTTCTTAATGGTTTATTTTACCAAGAACACTTTCTTTGATTAAGTTTCCAAACTAAGATGTCCAATGTCTAAATTTCTTCAAACCCCACAAGATATGTTATGTGTAAATTCGATGAACTCAAGGAAAAGGTTTACCTATTGTTTACTTTAGTAGAAAAATCAAGATGTAATCCAATGTTTAGAAACCTCTAAGGATGTAAATCCCAAGGGTAAGCAATAATATATGGATTGAGTCAATTGTATTTGTCTCCAAAAGGGTTTGAAATTTGAATGATGATGTTAAGTGTTTGTTTTCAAGATGTTTTCGATCAAGCAATGCATTTTGAAACCAAATACAACCCTATGGATGTGTAATCTGAAAATATTTGTTGGATTCCCACTTGGAAAGGTCTAACTATGCTTATCTTTAGCAAATGGTTAGATGCTTGACCCCACTGGCTCCCCTCCATAGCTCATTAACATCAATCGGGGCAGCCAAGCATCAACACCGATGAAACATCCATCGCATTCTTTCCATTTCTACTAAAAGACTGTAAAAGGGTGCGGTGGCTTCAGAATGACCGTTCTTGTACCAACAAATAGATTAAGGATTTTGGAAAATTCTAGAACATGGGTTTTAGTAAGGACTTTTCGTTCGTGGAGATTGACCCATACAACAAGAGTCTCCGTTTGGATCCATCTTGTCAGAATCAACCGTGTGATATTGGCATTTACTCCAATATCCACATTTATATCCCAGTTGGAATTACTCTTAGCTTTAGAGTGTTACTGGTTGAGTCATTCCCTTGGGTGAGTACTTTTTCCCCAAGGTAGGCCCTCTAGGATAAACAAAAGAAAATAAAAACAATATTCGTAACTCGATCAATCTTTGTTGGCAACAAAGAGAGAGAATATACGCAATAATGCCCCCACTCACACTCGCACAATATTTTGTTCAATTTTTTAAACCCAAATTGAATTGTGGAAGTGATTGTTTTATCTCAAACTAAAATCATGAAAAAGGGCTTTTGATTCTCAAGATCAATATAAAGCACAAAAGAAGTGCATACATCCTTTTCCAATAAGATTAGTTCAAGTAAGCCTTCACAAAACAATGAAGCACATGTTCATTTTAGATCCCACAAAGCAATAATGAATTCATTTTATAGCACCAAAGACAAATGATAGACATTTTGTTCAATTTGTTAACCAAAGAAACAAACTCTAGTTTGTTGTGATTCTAATATTCATTTTAGCCTTTTGCAAAAAAATGAAAAGATTCTTTTTAAACCCAAATGAAATTAGTGCCCTAAGAAATAAGTGATAGCAATTTCTTAAAAGTGTTAAGAAAACACTAAAGTGTTTAAAAACACTTTGATCTTGCGAAATATTCTCCTCATGCTTCTCCTTCATTTTTGATTTCCAACCTACAAGGGAGAAAACCAGTCAAATTCTAGAAAATACAGAGATTAAAAAGAAAAAAACAAAATACAAATTAATCATTAATCAAAAATCACGTGCTAAAATTTCATTTCCACATTTTACTCCCTACCAGCTGTACAACCCGTGACTATATCAGAGTTTGATTTCTTAGCAGTGCTCTCATAGCACCGCTTACCAGTCAGTGTCACTCTCTGTTAGGATAGTGAGCTCAACTGCATTGCAGTTTGGTTTTTTGAAAATTCCTGCGAATCAAATAGTCAAGCGACGGAGTTTAGATTTAATTTTTTTTGGGCGGGAAGAGTCCAGCATTGCAGTTTGGGTTTCCAGCGGCACTATATGGTGATGTTGAAGAGTCAGCGGTGCTAAAATAGTGACGTTGACCTATCAGCGTGGGAATTTTTCTCTGTATAAGCAAAAACATGGAATTTTTTGGAAAGAGTGATTGAGAATGAGATTAAGCCCTCCTTCTAGCACCAAATGTGTGAACCCTAATCCAAATACCTTCAAAACAAAGAGAACAAACACCTTAAGTTAGATATTGAAAGCATGAACAAGGATTCCCCATGAAATCCATTTACAAACTTCAAATTAAGAAAGAAATCAATAAAGAACACAATGAAACAAGAAAATATAGATTCAACCCAAATTAGAATAGCAAACACATGATCCCATGGGGGAATTGGTGCCAATTTGATGTGAAAATTGCCCCTTTCCCAATTCCTAAGATGCACGCTTGATATGTTGATGATGATTGATCCACTTTGTCGATGAAGGATGAGAGCTCCAAGCAAAAAATCTGCAAAAACCTAACTAAGAACTCAATGGTGATGGATGGAAATGGCTAAATATTTTACAATAATAACTTTGCATAATTTGTGGATGATCAAATGAGAAGATGAGCTCTTTATTTATAGAATTCCAAGATGGATGAATGTCCAAATTTGAGGAATGTGGGACTAACATTCATCCAATGGCATGATGCCACTTGTCATCTAAGAATAAATGGAAGATGTGCAAGATTTGGGGTTTGTGCCAATAAATACATATTTTTGAATTTCAAATTTGTTGAAATGACTTGCAAGAGGGAAGGGGAAATGCAATAAATTCCACTTGGCTCAAGACAAAGGACATATAAGATGAAGTTATTTCCTTGTTTGATGTACATGTTGACTTGGATTTTTTGAATTCAAATTTGGAGAATATTCTAAAAGATGCCTTGTGAGGAAAATGGAGATTTAATGAATGAATTAAATCTATTTTCATGTGCAACTTGCAAAATCTAGAGGATGGGACATGATTCAGAATTAAATTAATTAAGGGTTAATTAATTTAATAGGAGATTAGATGATGTGACCTATTTGACTCAAATTTATAGATTTATTTAAATCAAATAAGAGAGGAATATGATAAGAGAATAATTAAATAAGGATTTTTCATTTATTTAATTAAAAGATATGGTGTTAGATTAAATAAAATAAGGTTTTAATTTATTTAATTTAATGGATAGAATTTAGATATTTAATCGAATAAAATTAATTATTTAATTAAATAGGGATAATTAGATCAGTTTGATTGATTTAATTAACAAAAGAGAGAGACATAATCAAATAAATAGTTTATTTAATTAAGGGAGGAATATTGATGAATTTAATTAGATAAGGAGAGTTGATTAAATGGTTAGATGAAGGGATGATTCAGGATGAAATGATGTTAGTAGTCAGGATCAGATGCACAATGTCAATCGGTATATTTTACGTGTCTACAATTAGTAATATCGAAACAAATATTAGTCAGGAAATCTATACTCTCCTATGTATTTTTTTTATGAAGTTATGAATGTGAAATACTAATGGTATAATCACTTGTCTTCAAATGTTTAATTTGAATGTATTACTCTATTTTCAACTTTAATTCAAGGAATTAATTAAAGTGCTTGAATAGGGTTATAAACTTTGTAAGGAATGGCTTAGGATTACTAAGAAGTGAATGTTTCTTACACAATAAGCTTTCATAATGCAAACTAGTATGAAAATAGTCTGTTTCTCCCTTAAATGAGTAATTCGTAAATTATTGATCCTCTTGTGTACTTGATTCCATTGCTCCAATTGATTAGACACTATTTATTTTTTTAGAAAATATTGCATAAGATGAACAAGTAGTGTTCTTGGCTCTAGACTTATGAGAAGAACAATACTAAAATAGAAAATATCTCCAAAGGTAGTAGAAGTGAAATTAATCTCAATTCCTAGTAGATAATTAATCCTTCATTTGAAAATCTACCAAATATTCAGTGAAATTGATTTTATCTACTACAAAAGGAATTAATATGTGTATAAATGTGTTATTAATTGACTATATTGCACGAAAATGCAATTTGGATTACCCTCCTAGGTTTCACAGAGCCTGAAGTAAAGGAGCATAGACTTTAAAATCCTATGCTCATTGTGTTGGCCACTAACCTAACAATTCTTCATCATAGGAGTTGGCTACTTTTTCAAGGATTGTTTGGTTCTGCTAGAAAAATCACCAATAGTATCAATGGTTTCTCTTGAATGCTTTATTGATGCTTGATTAGATCATGTGAAGTGCTCAAATGCTTTAATGAATGATTAGATTGCTTGAATGAGTTACGAGATTGTTGGGGGTTTAAAATGAGGAGAAAAACACATATTTATACACATGTGTGCCTTAGTAACTCGATGATACCTCATCACAGGACGACACAAGGTGATTTTAAATAAAAAACCTAAAGAAAATCTGAAATATTTTGAATTTTGATCCAAGAAGGATTCATTCTCCACCCATTATGAATGGGTCCCACCTTGAACTTGAATGTGGGTTTTGGGAATTAAGTTGCTTTTAATGTTGTTTGTTGGGTTTACATGAAAAAACAGACTTAATTAAGCCTTATAATGGAATTAAGGGATCAAATAAAGCATAAGAAAGGTGTAAATAGTGAAATTATACCTAGAAAAGCATGAAATCTTGTTACAAGACTTTAGAACACTTCAAAATAGGCCTTGATGATGAATGAAAAGGTGATTTTTAAGTGAATTGTAATGAATAGAGTCTAGAAATGTGTAGAAATGTTTTACAACACTTCACAACACCTTCACAAGACACCATAATTTGAATTTTAAGAACCTAATGTGAATATTTAAGTCACATTACAACATTAAATCAAAGCAAAATAAACCAAGCATCGAGAGGAAAGGCCTAAAAGACCATGAAAATGATAAGGGGCCATTTTTTCTATAGTGCAAATCCAAACAAGGTTTCAACTTACCATCCATGGTTTTTTCTAAAGAAATATCTTTACCTAAATAGTCTCATAAGGCTAAAAGGTGAATTAGTTGGATATGAAATTATTATAATCTTGAGAATATAACTTTGTTTATTTTCTCTTACCCATTGTTTTAACTTAGAACTTAAACATCTAGGTTTTGCAAGTTGTTGTCTAATCATATTGTAATACAAAGGCTAAGTGGTTTGCTAAAATTCTTCTCAACTTATATAGTAACTTAAATGTTAATTTTTACAAATACCCATAGTCTCTTCCCTTGTCCAAGTGGTCTAAGCTTTCCTACTAAATAATATTATATTTTTTATTTCAATCAAGGCTTTATATTTGAATGGAAATCATAATATACCTAGTTTTCCATTAAGATTTCTATCCAATTAAATATATATGATTTTTCTTGTTTCCTTTGAAGGTAACTTCATAGTTCCTAGTATGAATTTTTTTTTCAAGTCCTCTAGGTTTACTCACCAACAAACTGGATTTTCATAATATTTTACATAGGGATTCCAAACACTTATAAAGATTATAACTACCCTTTCTACTTGCATACCATTATAACATATGATTAACATCTGATTAATGGAAAAATATCAAGGCCATGAGGTAATTATTTATCCTTAGGTCTATGGAAAGAAGCTATATTTTCATGCCTTGTACTACAATCATTTAACACATTTTATGTTTATATTTTTTCCAAATTTTATTGGGTTAATTAACCAAAATGATGAGAATTGTTTTCCAAAGAGCATTACACTTTAACTAACTTTTATAAGTATCATGTCTAGATGTCTCATAATTTTACTTACTAGTCCTTAAAATACCCAAAGCACAATATTACAAGGGCTTTCACAATGTTTCACATAATTGATGAATTTTTTATGACTTGCATCTTTAAAATATTATTACTTAGATCATTATTTTGTGATGGATTTTCAAATCTTACAAGATTATATGTCTCATTATTTATAAAAGGATTTACACAATCCTATAAATGTCAATATTTATGTAAATTCAAATAAAATGTTTCATTTTTTAACCATATTGAATCCCTATACGGAATAAACACAACTTAGAATCTCATGACCCATTTTAATGTGTTTGGGCCACCTTTTACCAAGTCAATAGGTTTTATGTAGTAAACATACAAGGAATATTTTATTAACATCTAGTATTATTTGTAATTTAATTATGTGTTCACCATCACTAACCCATATAGTTTTCATGTTACTAAATTCTTATGAAATATCATTCTATCCTTTCTTTAAGGTTCAAGTTTATAGCTTTTCAACTGATAATTTTATTAGTATTGTCATAAATTAACAATATTTGAGGATTCTCTAGTCAATCATGTCTCTCTACATTGTCAAATAGCCAATTTTTGGTGTTGCTCTCATAATGAAATCTACCATAGGAAAAAAATCAAGACAATATTTAAAATAGTTCCTAAAATTTTTATAAATATTTAAAAAGGTAATGAGTTAATAATTCTTAAGTTTCAATTCCTAAAAATCTCAATGAACTATTTTTTTAAATTTAGTTTTGAAACTTGACCACTTTTCTGATGCTTCTCAATACCCCTTCAATTTTTTACTTATCTCAAGATTTTTGGTTTGGATGGGTTTATTTTTTTAAGAACAATGAATGACACTAATTAAATTCCTATTTCACCTTTTTCTTAGGGTCAATTTTTTACCATTGAATATATTACAACCCCTTTTAGGTTGAGTAAATACTACTAGGTTATCCTTTCCAACCTGAGGTAATTTCATTAGAATTTATTAGTTTAATCATATTCAATTTAACATATGTATAGTGCATGTTTCTCATGCACAAAACATAACTAAGTGCCAGGGTGATCCCATAATAGTGGTTTATAATTTTTGGCCAAACTGGACACTGAAATTATTATTTTTAACTAAATCTTCACATTCGGGCACCTATAGCGACTAAACTGTGAGGAATTTGAAAATGGTGCAAACTAGAGTCTCATCAAATTTTGTCTGTAGATTCTAAAAATATTTTTTTCAAAATTTTTGTAATCAAATTGCACTTGTTTTTCCATCTCCCACGAAAATAGATTTTTTTCAAAAAATAACATTTTTAAAAAGTGACACACACCGTATAACGCATAACTTTTTTTCCATGAAGGAAAAAATTCTAGTTCTTTCAAATTTAGATTTGTAACTCTGATATGTAGTGCTTCCACTTGGTTATATAGTTTTTTATTTAATATTTTTTCCTTAATCAAGTTTCAAAGTCAAACAATTACAATTCAGACATAGCATGATATAACTTTTTTTGTATATAAAATTTTATTTTATTTTATTTGTTGGATCAAGGACTTCAATATCTGGGGCACTCATATTTTTCAATTTTTTTTATAATCTTCTATTTTTCCACATGTGAAGAACAGAAATTCATTTTCGATGAAAAACCTATGTTTAATAAAACTTAAAAAACAAATACATAACAAAACAAAAACATATTAAAATTATATTCATTGGATAGCTTATTTTGAGGAATACCATAATCATTTGAAATAAATTTTAAATGAATTCATTTGATCCCCCAAAATCTAAATCAAAAGTGATTTTTTATCAACATTTTGATAGGTGTAAAGGAGACGCATTTATAGGTATGGTTTAAAACTAGCGAGGTTCTATCCAAGGGGGTTTGATCTAAAGTGATTTGATCAAACCCTCTTCAATTGGAATCCTTAAAATGGAATTTTTTATGGCTTAAATCATTATATTTTTTAAAAATATGTGATTTCAGCTAAAATTCGTTCCTCTCAGGAATTGTAAACCACTATTATGACAACACCCGCCAAAAAGTGTCCAAAGTTCCCTAGCGTTGCAACCTAGGCTCTTATACCAAGTGTCATGTCCAATATTTTTATTAGGAAAACCTAACATTTTTTTAAAATCTATATCAATTAAGTAAATATTACTCTAAGTGCTTATGATCTAACATCAAAGATTATATTATTTTTACACCTTCGTGAATGCACTACTTAAATAGAGTGAAAATGTTATATATGCAATTTATTAATTATACCCTCGTTGTTTCTAGGTTATGTCTAGAAAGACTAAGTTTTAGGACCGAGTTCAACCAGTTATAGTCTAAATACCCATTAGGTTTAATTAGGTTAAATGAAGGTTAAGAAATGATTGATATGTAAGGTAAGTAAGGTCCTTAAGGTTTATTTGATCTTTTTTTTTTTTTTTTAAGTATCATATGGTTATATATATATATATATATATATATATATATTGACAAGTTTCACTTTGAAAGGGTCAAATATCACTACATATTTATTATATTATTTCACTAAATGTACCAATAGGTTTAATTCAATAAGTATCAAAGGCCCTTCTCAGTCCCATGATATAAACCATTTATTGGAGATTACCGAAGTTAATCTATTTTTTTATTGAATTGATAAATTCTCATTCATCCCCTTATTCCAAATATGATGATATAGTCATATTTTCTAAGAAAATTAAATTAGGTTTACCAATATTCTAATTTATAATCCCTTAATAGGGAGGCACTAATCCACTAGTGAATAATTTTAAGGAATAATAATTTCTCTTTCATAAATAATATTTACAACAAGTTGACATCACACCAGGTTAGGTTAATAGATATTTTATTCTAATTCAATTCTTAAAGAAATAAATCCATAAATTTGATTCATTTATTTACCATTAATTAGTTAGGACTTAGTTAATCTAATTTTAGAGGAAGGACCACACATCATTTTCCCATGACCTTTTTGAATTATTAGCATTAATGTATCATTGAATAATCACTCATTTGCTAATGTGAGTAGCCAACTTTCCAATCTTACCAAGTTAAAAAATGTATGATATTGACTCTACTCGTGCATAATTACAACAAGAATAAAATGCATAAATCTATAGGTACACTTCTTGCTTAATTAGTTAATTTTATTATTATTATTTCTTAGAAAAAGAATTTTATAACACATGGGACTATTTCACATTGTATTTATTCAAGATAATCTACCTCAGATGTAGTGCCCTCTATTTCGGTCGTCGTTGATGTTAAGTAAGTTGTTGTTGGTAATGTCATGATGATGTGGCGATTTTATTATTTAATTTAATTTTAAGGTTATGAGGTAACACTAATAATATGTTTGGATTTGATTAATAAAATTAATTTAATTATAAGGTTACCTGTTTCATTTGGAATTAAATAAAGAATTAGATTCAATGATAACCATCAATTTAATTATCGTTGGGAGTTAGTTATTTAAAATAATCAGATTAAATGAGGAAAGGTAATTATCATTTAATTATTAAATTCAATTAATAAATTTAAAAGTGATAAAATATTAAAGAGGATAAAATATTAAATTGTACTTAAGTTTAAATAAATTATGGTAAAAATATTTGTTCAATTATATTTTAATTAAAAGTTAATTATTTATGAAAATTTGTTTTAGTTAAAATTTAGAGTTAAGTGGAAGTAATTTAAAACAAAAGAAGTTATTGGTTGAAATCAAATAAATAAATATATAAAGTAATGATTAATTAAAGTGGGTAAATAAAAATTAGTTATTTTTTTTGAAAATCTTTTACGGGGGGAGGCAAGAAAAATTTAGGGGGAGTTCTCTCTGTGAACCAATTGGAGAGCACCTTCTTATTCGAATGTCGTTATGCTGTTGTTCGCTTTCTGCACTGACCAAGGGTTTGAAGATGCAACAAAAGTTTTAGGCGTAATTGCTTCTGTTCTGGCTGATCCATCCTTCAACCTCAATAAATTGTATGTCCTTTTATAACCATGTTCTTTCCGCTACAATTTTGATGCACTTTTTCAGATTCTTGGAAGAAATTATAGTCATTTGGTAATATGCAGTCACGTTTTGATTTCTTAGAAGTATATGGCTTATAAATATATTAGGTATATGTTATGCAATTATTTGGATTGTTGTATGTTTATGTTTTATTTAGTGTAATCGATTTATCTTAGGGCATGTAATTGTTGAAGAAACCCTTGTTTAGGGATGTCATGGCCTTTTCTTTCACCGAGTAGAACAGTTAATAAAATCAATGTAAATTTATGTTTACCGCAATTGATGTCAAAACAGAAGAAAATAAAATAAAATAAATTTAAGTAAAATTTGAATAATAATGATAATAATTACCATCCATTGAGAGTCATAGTTAAGTTGTGATATAAAGAAAATAAAATTAATTTAACAAGATTAATCTAATTTTAACCTATAAAGATTTATTGTTTTAATAAATCTAATATTAATTCTCTTGATTTTGGCCGATAGAGGCAAGTTAATTAGTTCCTGATAGAGCAGGGCATTTCACGAGGGTTCCTCCATTTGCTTCTTAAATAGCTTGAACATCCTCTACCTCTGCAACTCTCCACTCAATCAAAACTAATTATTCTCTCGATCACTCTAGTGTAATTCAGGCCGACACCTGCTATAATCCTTCGTATAATCTCTCAGATTGGTTGAATTTTGACAAATTATCACCTATGCTGATAAAAAAAAAATGGGTAGACTCTGCAGGAAATTCTCATAAGTCACGTATTTGCACCTCACCTTTCTTTCACCCTTAGTCTTGCGGATAACATTTTTGATTTAATAATAATGCAAGTAGATGGCGATATTACCAAATTCCAAAAATTCACTTCTCATATAAATGGCCTCTCACATTGTTGCAATCGTAACCGTCTCAAACTTGGAGGAAGCTTGGTTCGTGTGTCTTCTCTGATGCCATCAATGAACAGATTTTTCAAGCAAAGAAATTGAGGACCAATGAGCAGATTATTTAATTCTCTTGGTCTGCGCAATGTTTCAAGCCCTTGCCAGTTACCTCCGTTCAGTCGAAGCTAAGAGAAATTGATGTTATTGGATACAGTGCTTAGATGAGCTCCTTCACACAGTCTGGTAATCTAAATTTATAAATATCCCTAAAACCATAGGCAAAACCATCACAGCGGCTACGTCAGACTTGCAAAAGTGTAGTAAATTAAATAGTCACTCTGAAACCCTTGGCAGCCTGTCACTGTCACAGCAATTAGAGTTGAAACATTGTACAGAATTAAATAGCCTCTCTGATTTCTTTGTCAACCTGTCTGAGTTATGGCATTTGAATTCCCAACTGCATATATGAGTGACTTTTTTATTTATTTTGAATTTATACCTTTTTGATTATTATTCTTTTATATGCGTAGGGTTATATAAACAAGTATAGATACATAATTAGGTTAAAAGATTTGAGTGAAGGTAGTCTTTTATATTTAGAATTTATGAGGATATTTCGATATATAAGTAGATTTGTATGATGAATATTATTCAAAAGAAAATGGTTCGTATTTATATAATATGTTTATAAAACATGAATAATTTCTTTAATTGTTTTGTTTATGATTTTATCGTGGTGTAAAAGTAAAATATGAATCGAGTGTTAGAATGTTCGGTAAGATAGTGAGTTAAGTAAAAGTGTAATTTTATTTTATGGTAAGTGAAGTAATAAAAGGTGATAAAGAATTTTAGTTAGATAGTTGATTTGTAAATGAAGTATTGACTTCGCTTTAGGAAAATAAAAGAATTGGGTAAATAATTAAAGTGAAAATGGTTATTTCGCTAGGTTGTTTAGTAAAATATTATTTAACAAAGGATTTTAACCGAACAAACATTATTGAAATAGGTATTTAATTTTGTTGTAGATAAATGAACTGTGTATTTAGTTAAAGTAAATCGGTTTATATGGTTAATTAAGTTTTAGGGTTCACTAAAGGAGATAAGTGATTCTACATTTACATAGTTTCTTTTACTTGAAGGTTAAAGTTATTTTTAAGTGAGGATAAATCCCAGGTTCATAGGTTAATTAATTTAAATGATACTGATTAAATGTTAAATGGTTTTACCTTTTTTGTTATCTAATGAGTCTGTGAATAATAATTATTTATCAAACTACCATGTGAAATAATTTATTAGTATCGTCACCTTAGGATTATAATAAAGTTGTAATTTATAGAATTGTCATCTTAGTATTACATTTTAAAGTTATAATTAGGATCCATATTAAACAGTTGATGGAGTTGGTTATCATATAAATGATATAGTTATTTTAAATATAATTATTTGTATTAAATACTCTCTTAATTAAATTAAGTGGATATATTAAAATAATTGGTAAAAACGTTGAAATAATGCTTAAATTAAAGGAAGGTCTTTATGGTTATAATGTGTGAGTAAATGTAAACAAAGTGTTTTGATTATTGGTTTAAGTGTTTTAAGATGGGTGTTATTTGTGGGATATTTATGGAGATGTCTCGATGGCTTGTTCATTGTAAGTGTTTTAAGGTTGATTTGTTTGATGGTTTCCATTCATATTTGGAACACTCTTGTATCATTGTACTTCTTAAACATTATACTGTAATGTAATATTGGCCATGGTAGCTGTTATTCAATGCGTACCCAAATGGTTTCTTATCAATGCTTAAATATGAATGTGTTATATTTGTTATTGTTTACTTTATATCTTTGGATTTTATTCTTTATGGTTGTTGTATGGATCTAAGTCGCGTAATGACTCCTCGTGTACCCCAAGGGATGTATGTGTTAATGAATCTATTTAAATGAAATTCATGTTATGACTTGATGTGTATTACATGTATGTTATGTGCATTTAAAAAAAAAATTGTGCTGTAATTATTGTGTTATTGTCCTTTGGGGTTCGCACGGCGGGGTGTTACATCAGATATAATTAATTCCCTAATTGAACTAGCAAGGATGCATTTGGATTTAGCACAAAATTATATTTATTCATTAAATCAATTAAAATAATTTTGAATTCAAAAATCATATGATTAAATATCTTAAAAGGATGACTTTAACTTACAACTTAGATGAGGGTCCCTTGCTACATAGTCCCCGTTATGGACATCATTAATAATTCAACAAGTTTAATTAAAATAATGAAATGTGTGAAGCTAATGGGATGTGGACTCAATCTTGACCATTAGCTATGTTTTATCTCAACAATTAGATATGAAGGAAACTAAAATAACCCTAATTTTAGGATTTTTATAAAAATCTACTTCTCTCTAAATATTGGCTCATTTGAAAGTTGTAGATTTTGAAGGAGTGGAGAAATTCTAAAGGGTTTTATAAGATCTTGAATTTTCTTTCAATTGTATCCATATTCATCTCTTCCTTTAATATGTTTTTAAGTAAATTTATTTTTTTTCTTTCATAAATTCATAATTTAATTCATTTTAGTTTACTTGTTGTAGATTAGCATATTACAAGGCATAATATTTTCACAATCTCGAAAAGAATACCATAATTCTACCTCTATGTATTTATATTGGCTCAGCTTAGGTTTCAAATTTATGGTACTATAGAGCTCCATATTTTTATTTATTTTTATATTTGAAAAGAACTCCAACATGAGTCTGCATGTATTCTTAAAATGAAGAACAAAAGGGTACTTATGTATTTCTATTTTTTTGTTTTCCTTTACTCTGCTATATTTTATATAAAAATATATTGTCTTCCCACTATAGTATGTTGGTATATAGTTTATAGGTCTACTCCTACTTGTAGACTGACGATCTATCCATTTTATTGTATTATATTTTTAAAATAATAAAAGATAGTGTTTGTTTTATTTGCAAAATAGATACATAAAGGTACTTATAAAGATATAATTTTATCTACATATATAAATGTGTTGACACTATCATTTTTTTTGTTTTAAGAGATTAAAAATAAATTCATGTGCTTTTTGTTAAAGGAATTGAAACCTCTTGAAGGGGGGCTCAAGGGCCTTTTCTAGAGTCGTGCCCCCTTTAGGGGAGGCCCTGTTGGGGTTGTGACCACAACAAGTTTGTGCCCCTTAGAGGTTTTATACCCCTACTGGGACCATGCCCCTTTAGGGCCTGTGCCATGCAAATGAAAATAAAATTGTTTCACTTTTATTTTTTATTTTTATTTTTCTAAAAATAATATTTAGTAAATTTTATAACAATCTTTTATTTATTTATTTATTTATTCTAATTATTATTATTATTATTTTTTTTTAGACTTCAGGAATCGGGTAGCACGACCCCATATAAATTGCAATGCACCTGGTAAACTTTTTAACGTGACTGGCGGCACTGGTGCGACATGCCCTCCGGTACCACGAGGGTGGGGGAGACTAGACCTTGTGACCAACCTCCTGCAATAGGAAAGATTTAGCCAACCGAGCTAGGGCCTCAACCCCATTCTAATTATTATTTAGTTTAAATTTAAATTATAAATTTTTATGACAACTCTATAAAAACTTATTTTTCTAGTTTGGTAATTAATGATCTATCGTGTGATTTAATTATTTTATTATTATAATATATATATTTTAATAAAATCTAAGCATATATACTTAGATTTTATACTTATACCTATTTATTTCTTTCTAAATTTTAAACTGGTTTATTCATTTTCTTATTCATTTGATAATGTAGCTAGCTTTCACTATTTACCTTTTAAAATTGTCTTAAGTAGATAAACTTTACTCAATTTCACAAATAAATATAATTCAATTTTATATTTTTTTCATTAAAATATAATCATAATAATTTACTAAAGTGTAAATGAACCAATATATAAAATGAATGTTTCCCAAGGGGATTTATTTATCTAGATGTATTAAATGCAACTTAATTTTAATTAAGAAGAAATATAAAAAATAGTACCACATTCAATACTTCTCAAATAATACAAAGATTATTTGGAGTTCTCTATGGTGTTTAAAACTCTATTATTAAAATTTTACTCTTTCCTAACAACAAAATAATTCATTTTATAGGTTATTTGGAGTTCTCTATGGTGTTTAGAAATCTGTTGAACCTCAACTTTCTTTGAAGAAAATAAAATGACACAACATGTTTTCTACTAAAACTAACTTCATAGCAACAAGAGAAGAACTTATCTCGAAGATTATTCTTCTTCAACTTTAACACCATGTGTGAGGCCACCTTCCTTCTCCCCAACTTTCCTTTCTCTTCTCTCTACGCTAAAAATAAACATTGATTCTCCAAAAGGAGAAGTGGATAACACTCATTTTCTTTTCACAAACAAAGTATTAAGGAGCTCAACTAAAATCTTCTTGAGTGAGGAAGTTATAATTTTTGTTCTTATAACACCCCATTGCGCGAACCCCAAAGGACAAATAGAACTAACAAATTACAACACTTTTTTTTTTTTTTTGAAAGTAAAACATAACATAAGATGTACATTAACATACAATACATGTAATGCAATTATATCAATGTAATATCAACTATGTCCTCTAGGGCACACGTGAAAGCAATACTAAACATGAACTCACTCCTTAACGATACTTAAGGAATCTCAAGATTACATTGTGAACCCATAATATAGAATAAGTAAACAAATGCACATACATCCATAAATGAACACAACATAGTAAATTTTAGATATATATACATTACGATGATCAATCAAAGTACACAAGTACATCACAAAGATGATATGAAATTGCATCATTCAAGAATTACAACAATGCCATAGAATGTCCCAACATATATGAGAATAACACATTAGCATGGAATAATACAAGTAAAGAGAATGAGTTCAAGCATCAAGACTGGATCCAAATCTAGTACATCCCTAGAGTCACTACATGAGGAACAAATACACATCTAGATCTTCATATGGGGAACCAATGGGGTGCTTAGCATGTTCCACCTGACCTCATCAACCCGAAAGCTCACCCCTTGTGCTAGGAGTTGATAGGAAATTTCCTCAACCAAAAAGTCAAGCGAGCCAGTAGTAAACAAGACTCCACAACAAGGGTAATGACAACACAAGATAACATCCCATAACATTTCCAACACATAACCACATCAAAATAATGAAAATTTTGTCAAAACCAAATTCCAAAATTATAAAACAACACTAAATAACCATAAGAGGTGCAAACAACAATAGTATCCAAAGCCCTCAAATGAGATTACAAAATCAACCAACAATAAATATCCAAGTCACCTTTCATTAACTTCAATAAAATTGCCATGGGGCATATATGCAACATTAAATAACTGAAAGGAGGCTATAGTAATAAACATAAGATACATCCACTTATAGAGGTAAAAGAACATGAAGGGGAACCAACACGAAAATCCAAGTTGCTAAAGGATGGAGTGTCATCACATAGGTGCTATGGGTTACCTAGGCGTAACCTTCCTAGGCTACTGGTTCATCCTAGCCACCTCTACCAGCCATCAGACCCCCATGTCACTATGCAGGATCAACATGCCTTGTAAAATTTCTATGCAAAGGAAAGGCAGTTGATCAAGGAAGTTGATTTTACCATTCTAGGCCTTCCCACTCATCCCGAGCCTAAACGATCTCTTGGTCCCATGAGTGAGACTACATTATCTAAAATTAATGTGAGATACTACCTAACCCCCTAATTAATTAGTTAAGTTATCACTTGATTAAACTCTCAATAAGTTACCCTAGACCACCCACTTTGGGCGTTGGACCCTCATGGAGCGCCACTCCCCCTTACTGGAAATGAGATCTCAAAATCACAAACAGGCAAGCCAACTTACGCAAGATACCAAAAAAAAAATATCAATCACCACATTAGGCATGGACCATCTCACGCTAGAACTTCATAATAAATAAAACCACTTTTCAGGTGCAAGGCTTAACCCACCAAAAATTAAAACAAGCATAAGAGCAACCATTCACAAAACCAAAATGGAAATGAATTATGAAGCAACATATTATTTCCCCTCCTCTGGAAGCCCAAGGAACGACTACCCAAAACACATAAACAAGGGTAAAATATAGATACCCAATAACTTTTCAAGCAATTCCAATAAATCTTCTAAAATTGAGATATCACAAGAAGAAGAAGCACCAAAATGAAAACATCAAAGACCCACCTTTAATCATGCATAGAAATTCAATGTATAAACCTTAAATATTAATAAACATTCAAATACCTTTTTATCTATTCATTCATTAAAAACTAAATTTAAAATAACTAAAAAAATTATCTAAAAATATTTTAGATCATTTAAATCTTCTTTTATGTTTCACTAAGGGTCAGGAGCAATGAGTTTGAAAAAATATTTAATTCATCATTACATTTTCTCTTTACTCTTATTTTGAAATCACTTAAATTAACAAAATTATATCAGCATATTATATGAATATCTAATCACATGTAACACCCCATCACACAAACCCTAAAGGAAGAACTCAAAATGCAACAATTTTTTTTTTTTTAAAACATAAGGAATGCACTTTAAAATTTTCAACATGATCAATGTTTCAAGTTGCACATCAAAGTCCCTTGGGGTACACAAGGTGACATTACCAAACAATCCCATGACAAAGTTAATAGATGAACATTAAATTACCAGTTACATATCCATTCATTCACATATCATCATTTAAAACATTCATTAACGATAACCAAAATGATAGGAATAATCCATATAAAACCATACATGCAAATAAAATAAGTTAATCATGAAGATATTAAGTACATATTTCCACAGATACAACATAACATTAATAGTATTTACAAATAGTAGTTCAAGAATGATTCACATGGTATGATACTACATTACATCCATCTGATAGTACATCACAATGAACACATAAATAATTACATTATAAGTCTTCCCAACGCATGTGGGAGTGATACATCAATATATGAAATACATCTGGAGTACAAATATACCTCTGATAACATATGTATCCTGGATCAAATTGCATCAGCAAAACTTTGCACTAAATGGTACAACTGCATCATAACGGGAACCAACAGGGTGCATAGCACATTCCACCCAACCACCCCTATGTTGGGAGTAAATAAGGAATGTAACACCCCTCTGTTTTGGCTCTTTGGATTAGCTGTATTCTTCCTTGTTATGATTGTGTTTTACTATGCTTTGACTTTGGAACTTGGTTTCTTTTGACTGTTACCTGTTAAGCGTTGTAAACATTATATTTTGATGTGATGATATTTTATTCTGATGCTATTATTATTTCATGTTATGGATTGAATTAGCATGTATGTGAATTACCGATGCTTTATGTTTTGATTATATCATGGATTTTAGATGTTTCAGTTAGCTATATTGTATTGGTGAAGGGGAAGGGGAAGGGATCACATCACTCACATGTGAGCGCCCTGTGATTCCACAATTCCCTTTTTCACGGGTGTTTTAATATATTATATGCATGTTTCGACACTTGTATTATGTGCAGGATGCAGGTACAAGACATCGACTCCACCTGGTTTCACAGGTTTGAGCATGTCCATCGACCAACGGTATCGATTGGGAGATAGTAACTAGGCTTTCTGTGTCAAACCATCACCCTAGCCATAGTGTGTCATCGGTCTTAGTCGGGTTAAGTGTTTATGTTGTTAGTTTCCCCATTTGCTTTATATTTAAAATTTCAAGTTAAAAGTGATTAAATTACTTTTGAAATTTATAAATGATGATTGTTTTGCCTTATTGAAATGTTGGAAAATTAGTGATTAATTAATTAATTTAATTTAATTAATAAAATAATCTAATTTTGAATTGGGTTATTTTATTGACTAATTAAAGTAATAAGGATAAATTAAATCAGATTAGTTGGTTGGCTTAATGTGATATTTTGATTTAAATGGAAAAATAGAAATGAAGTTGAAAAGAATTCCTTTATGAATTGTTGAATTCAATTTGGTTAAAAGAAAATTTAAATTGTCATTTGGGTTGAAAATGTAATTTTATTTAAAAGATATTATGCAACTTTCATTTGAGAATAGAAATTGGTTGAAAATTGCAAAATAGAAAATATCTAAATTAGCAATAAATGTTGGTGGGTGGATTCAAAGTTATGGGTTTGACAAATTTGGAGAGGTTTGCATAAGGTAATTGGGATTTTTATTTTGAATTTTAATTGGAAAATTTGGAGAGAAAACTTGTATGGAAACTCTTGGAGGAAATTGAAAGGAGAAGATTGAAGATTTGGGTGGAGCTAAATTGGAAAAGCAAAGGAAAAACCTCCATTGAAGAACTTCAAGCTTGGAGAGAACACAAGGTTCTTACTTGTTCATCTTAATTTCTTGTTGATAGAAAATTTCTATAGGTTCATATTCCTTGAAAGATTTAATCTCTTGTAAAACCCATCTTAGATTGTGTTTGAAATTTTGAAATAAGCTATTATGATTACAATGAGAAAAAAAAACCCAATTTGTTTATGAATGCAAAACTTGAAACAAAGAAAAAAAAATTAAAAAAAAAATAATCTTGTCAAAAAAAATGTGGAAAACAAAACAAATCTCTGTTTTTATCATTCATTTTCTGGAATGAGTGTTTTCAATATGATTGTAATTTTGAAAAAAATATATATATATATATTGAAGATATATATAGATATATATATATATATATATAGATATATATATATATATATATGTATAATATATATATCTATATATATATATCTTATGTGTTCATTATGCAATATTAGTGGTCTGGGTTTTTTGTTTCAAACCCTGGTTTTTCGCGTCCAGAAAACATGTTGAAATTTCGGGCGGAATTGTTTTTTTTTTTTAAATTTTATTTAAGCAAATTTTGTTTAGGGATTTGGTGGGGGTTCGGCCCCCATGGGCATCCCCAATGCTGGGGAGTGCTTCCCTCACATGCCACGGCCCCCAGTAATGGCGGCTGCGCCCCTGTGTAAACAGGGTCACGCCCATGGTAATTAGGGCTCGGTCGTCGGCTATTTTGACTTTGTTTTTTTTTATTTTGGTTACTTTAATATATATAATATTATTATATATATATTATATATTATAAATTATATATATAATATATATATGTAATACATATTATATTATATTTTTACTTTGTGTTATTTTAGTTTTAATTTATTTTTATTATTTTTTTATTATTATTATTTAAATATATTTAAAATATATGTGTTATATATATAATAATTAAATATTATATATATGATATATATACATTAAATATATTAAATAATAAGAATATTTAAAATAAAGAAAATAAAATTATTACTTTATTCTTATAGTTAGATACTTTTTTTTATTTATAATTAATATATATATGTTGTTTATATATTCATAAAGTTATATAACCATATATGTATGTTAATATATACATGCATTAAATAGGGGTATTTTGTGAGTATTGTAAGATTAGATGAGAAAGAAATGATTAGAAATAAAATGTTATTTTATTTAAAGAGATTGTATTTAAATTCGTTTGTTTGATTAAGTATATGAAAAGCAAGTGTTTAGTTTGAGATTTAGTAATGTTTTATAGCGTAATTTGAATTCTAGTTCACATGAGGGTGAAAAGAATATGATGTAATTAATTAGTTGAATACACTAAGTTGATGAGTGAATTGGATTTACGAAATCCTAATGTTAGTTGTTTTTCTAAAAATGCATGTACTACTCCTCAAGTGTTGTCCCAGTATTCTCCATGTTGGACTATTTAAGCTTTGCTTTGAAAGTCTTCCTTTGAGGTTGTCATATTAAGAGTAAGGGTTGTCGGTATGTCGATCAACTTGTGGGTTATTTGGGGTAGTGCACGTGGTTGTAGTTGTGTTATCATCAGTTAGCATGAATGAGATTTGTGATAGGTTTTGGTTACCGTGTACTATGAATGGGTTATGTGACCTTATGCGTTAAGGTTGGAAATTTGGGTTTTTCAATTTGTACATGTTGTCTACCCTTGAATTGGGGGTTTTGTATCCCTGGGTTGTCAGTAGGAGAGTGGCCCTTTGTGAGGGTCCGACGCCCAAAGTGGTGTCAGGGTAACTCACCTAGGGTTGAATCAAGTGATAAAATAAAAGAATTAATGGGGAAATTCACACTAATAAAGTTAAAGTATGCCTCTCTCATGGAACATGCATTGTTAAGACTCAAGATGAGATGAGATGCATAGTCTTGCGTGAGGGTCCGGCGCCGGTAGAGGCAAGCCAGGGTAACCCATGATGGGGGTTCGATAGCCTAGGAAGGTTGAGCTAGGGTAACTCATGGAAATTTATGTATGACACTCTTCCTACGTCAACAGTTGGTTAGTTATTGTGTGTTGTACAATGGTGTACTTGTTCGATGCAACCTAGAAGCAATGTATTGTCTTGTGAGTTTTCGTACTGTGTTAAGTGATGTTGTTGGTATTTGAGTCAGTTCAGTTATGGTTAGCCCTTGTCTAGAGGTAGTTGGTCTTGGCTAGAAATCCTGGTTACTATCTCCTAGCACGGGGGGTGAGCCTTTGGGTTTCACTTGGTTGGGTGGAACGTGCACCTTACATCGTTGGCTTGTTCATGATCGTGTGGACGAGACCTTCATGATGGAGAGCTCATTGGTTTCAGTCACTCTTCTAGTTTCTTTTACTCCAGTTATTCTTGTATTTCATTACCCCTCATTGTGATCGAGGTGAAATTTGTATTATGTAATCTTGATTATTGGATTTATCTCATTCCGGGAATGAGTGTTGTAATTATGTTGTAAACTGTAATATTGGAATCCAGTGGTATTTCATATTCTATGATGTAAATTATCTTGTATGGAATGTATGAGTTCTCATTTACTTAAGTAATTAAATGTTTGATTCATTTCATGTATGTGGTTTTCGGGGTTTATAGTAATCTCAACCTCGTAGCCTTAGGGGATGTTGGCAAAGGATAGTGAACTTGTATGTAAATGTTCTTAAACAAAAAAAATAAATATTGTTGTGTTTGTTTAGTGAATTGCAGCTTCCCCTAGGGTTGCATGGTGGGGCATTACAAGGAAGGATCCCCAACCAAGCACATCTAAACAGTAAGACAAGACTAAACTCCAAACATGAAAAGCAAGAGAACACAAAAATAACATATCATAACAACAATAAATCACCAACATAACAATATACCACTTCTAGAGGATTTCAATAAAAAAACTCAACTTAGGGAATGCTAGAGGAGAGTGTCATCGCATGGCCTTACATGGATTATCCACAAAACCTATCACAAGTTTTTGCCTCCTTCTATAGTTATCCTGACAGCCTATCTCAAGGTACTGCTCCATAGGGTTACTCATGCAAAACCGTTAACCTCTCGTGAGGATGAGACAACGTTCATGCCAACCACAGCCTTCTCGGCCCACCTTTAGTCTATGATGACACTAAAAAGCAGATGAGGCATCCATAATTATCTTATTAATCTTTAACTACCCACCCCCTAATTAATTACTTAGGTTATCACTTATTACTCTAACTCTAACGTGGGTTACCTTGACAGCCCCTTTGTACATCGTCCCCCATGTAGAGCCACTCTCCCTAAAAACCCAAACATAAAAAAAATCCAACACCAAGGAGTTGTACCACAAGAACACAAAACCAACAAATGGAACATCCACGAGGCAAAACCATCTCGCCAAAATCATATGAAACAACATCCATAAAATGGTACAACCCATGTGTAAACTCAAATCACAACCATAGCCGAAACATAGGGCCAAATATCAATTTACAAGATGAAATATAAACATCAATTTCCCCACCTCTAGAAGTCCCTAACCAACAACTTAAGCTCCTATCGAAGGATAAACTAATTCAAGGGTTTTTCCCACAATACAAAATCCCAATTAAGTGAAAACCACAATTGATTCAATGAATAATCTCGAGAGTACCCAATACGTAAAATAATGCCATATAACACATTTCAATACATAATAATTTCACCAAGAAATAAATTAATTAATTTACTCGAGAATATTTTTATAACTTAAATCACATAGTTTAATTCTAATTTACTCAATTATACTATAACATTGCAAATTTATTAAATTATTCCATAATCTAAACATAAATAACCATCTTTATATATATATATATATATATACATATATATACGCTTTATGCGTATATATATAATATAGCAAAAAATATATTAAAAATTATGCATTTAAAACATATTATAAAAACAACCTTTCTAATACACAATAAATTTCCACACACACACATATATATAAATATATACATATATATACATATATATTAATATATATATATAAATATATATTAATATCATATATATTTCATATTAAAAAATAAATTAAAAATTAAAAATAACTCTTTTTACAACAAAAAATGTACATAGTGTGAGGTACTACGTACCTCCCATTGTGGGGAGGCCGTAGCCCCTACACGGCTACATACAACAGCCCTTGACTACTGTGCGCGGCTGGTGGTGGTTGTGTACTGCCACCATAGGGTGTGGGGTAGTACGGCTTCGGCTGACCACTCCACCCCTAAAATATATACTATATTTCATTTTTATTTTTTTTAATATATTTTATTTGAACACAGACCCCAAAACTCATAAACATATTTATTTTATATTTCATTTCTTCAACACGAAAACTGAAAAGTAAATAAACATTTTATGTATATATATTTTATTCATTCCAAAATGCATAAACATAATCCAAAATCATGTAGATATATATTATTTTATATTTCTTTTCAAAAGACAGAGTATAAAATTTAAATATATATATGTATATGTATTTTCCCATTAAAAACAAAATAAATAATACAAATACAATGAATCGACAGTCCAATTTTTCTCCAACACAAAATAAATAAATAGGGTATACAATTTTAATTTCCACAACAAATCGATTTTCTTTTCAAATCAAAAATCTCATAACTAGATTTATTGAAGGAAATAAAAAGGTTTCTCACTAATTTTCTATAGAAGATTTAAAGGTTTAACAGAAGCAATTTTTTTATTTATTTTTAACAACAAAACTTATTTGTTTTTTTAAAACATAGATCTCAATTTAAAGAATGGTAGACATGATTTTTGTTCTCCCTTACAAAACTATAAAAAAAAAAAGAATAAATTAATCGAAAAGAACCTGGAATCCTTCGTTTGATGACGAATCCAAACACAACAGTCTTCTTCCTTTTTCAAAACTAGAATCCCTCTGTAGTTACTTCTCCAATTCCTTCTTCCAGCTAACTTCTGGATCAATATAATATTTTTCCTTCCAAGAACAATTTTAACACAGAAGCACATAAATCAATCTTTTTCTTTTCCAGACAAAACCAAAAACCATCGTTTATGTCTGTGTAGAAAAATTTCTTTCCCTCACAATAAAATAAAGAAAAATAAATAAATCTCTTCTTTTTCATCAAAAATCCAACCCATGCATTGGCTCTTTTTCTTGCTTTAAAAGATCACACTTATCTCACAATTTTAAATTAAAAATTCATTAATTTCACATTTATCCTCACATGATATTATCCTGAAATTTTTGAATATTAATATTTTGAAAAAGATAATTCACAATTATAATAAAACATTATTTATTTAAATTAAATGACTTTATACTTTTTAATTAAATAAATATCTTTTAATTTACAATATTTTAAATCCAACATTTAACTAAATTACAATTACATACAATTAATCATATCTACTAGATAACATTAATTAATCCCATATAAAATAAGGATGAATTAAATAACAACTATCCACAAATAAAATAAACAACAACAATACTGAGACAAAGACTTGAGGTCAAGACTATGACATTGAAAGACTCACAATGAGGTGATGGACTTGGGATGGGGACACTTCCTTATCAACTCCATTTTTCAACATCATACCCGTTGGGTTAATTTAATGCTCGCCCTCTATTGTCGAAGTAGGTGGAATCGAGACTTTATTCTTTCAATTCCTACATACAAAAAAATGTCAAGTAGCATGTAAATCTCCATTGTAGACACACCGTGAAAGGTAATCGTGGGGTAGCAGGGCGTTCACAAGTGAGTGATGCTACTCTGTCATTTCACAAAGACTCGCTAGCAAAATATCAGAATCCATAGCAACATAGAATCACAACATCACCACATATATTATTAAGGAAAACCATATGATAACCAAATAATATAACCACCACATAATTTATCATCAATCATCATAGTAGTGTGAAGTGCAGCAAACCAACCAAACTATGAATCCAGACACAACCAGGTCGGTGAAATAATCACCATCACAAACCAAGTACCAAACCAACACATAAGAGTACCAAAGAGTATCAAACAATATCAGCAACATGAGGGATATTACATCACACATTTAACACAAAAATTAACTTTTAACTAAAATCAAATAATAAATAATAGAGGCTATAAAAAAATAATCCTTTGTTTCACTCACTATGTAATCATTTCAAATAAACACTACATTTTATATGTTTATCACTATAAAATATCATTTTAGAATAATTTGAGGAATCTATATAGACATATTTTGCATAGATCTTCCTTTTATCGATACATCACATACAAAGGAAAAAATATTTTTGATCAGGTATGAAGTTGTCTAGGAATTGGACAATGATTGAGTTAAAACATATTATAATGAGACAACATGTGAGTTGTTTGAAAGAATATCTCAAAAGATGACATCTCAAGGAATGGAACGAGCATGTATGAAAGAAAATTTCAAAACTTTTACCAACATAATCTCAGCTCATGCTACTGCACAGTTCTCCTACAAGGCATGGAAATCCATCTAAACCTAAAGGGTAGGGGAATTTTGTCAAATGTTGTAGTTGCAAGTTCCTTGGCATACCTATATGCAAAATGGGAAAACAGAGAGACAAAACATGTGTATAGTTTGACAGAATGCCTCAAAGAAAGATGGAATGACATAATTGTAAAAAATGGATTTATAAAAAGAAATAAGGAAGTTTGTAGAAAGTGTGATATGTTGGTGTAATCTAGATTCCATAATGTTTGCCAACAACCTCACTGTTTGCACCACTAAGGGAATTTTGGACTAGCGAATGACAAAATTCTTACTATGGAATGGCTGATTGAGTTAGCTCTTGTTCAACCAGTCACCCTCTCAAGAAATATCATTCTTATTATAATCTTGCACAACCTTATCATTGTAAAGGTGACTATGGGGCCGTCAACCATTTCCACATGGTGTCAATCAAGGAATAACCAAAGGCCACAAGAATACATGTTTCCATAGTTTAGTTTGGGATAGGTTGGATAGAATAAATATCAAAATATACATTCACAAAAATGGATCGACACATATGGTATCGAGTATCATTTATTCATAGAGGAAGGGCATATCGAATTCCAAAATAAATTCAACTCGAATGCAAAAGTAGACACCATATAAGCAAGTAGACTGGCTGCGAAGCCAATGAAAAAGGAATTACGAGAACAGTGCATAGGTGGATATTATCATCTAATCAAAAGAGTAGGTGAAGGACAAGGGAATAATGGGTCGAGCTCAGCTATCCATAAGGCGAGATGATTGCAGATTGAACAAAACAAGTTTAGAATATAAGTATGAACAAAAGGAGTTCATAGAGCAAGAAAAATGGCCACTAACAGGTAGAGAATCTTGTTTCACTTTAGTGGAGGATGTTAGGAGAGGGTATGCTTAGGATCATCATGGAAAAAATAGGCCCTTAAGTGGCAAAAAATTCAAAAAAATGAGAGTTAGGCAACTTGATGTAAAAATTTGAATAAGTTATCTATATTATTTCAAAAATATGTAAGAATATAATTTTTAGTAAATTTAATGTAATTTCTAAACTAGTAGGTTTTTTTTTTCTAAAAAAAAATCTATTTGGTGAAAATTTGAAATTTCAATTCAGAAGTACTTAAATTTCAGGGAAAAATAAGAAGTAGGTGTCTGTTTGACCACCCTAATCACAATAAAATGATAATAATTTTTTATAAGATTTTATATATAATTAGAGGATTCATGTCCCAATGTGATGCATATTTTTTTGTAACATTTTTCCAAGTAAATAGTTAATTATGAATTTTTTATTACAACTTTTCAAAAATAATAAAATTTGTATGTCTAACCACCTTAACTTGGTCAAAACTTCATGAAATTCATTTCTTCTTTTTAAATTCCTATAGTATGCAAAGCATAGAATGTGACAAATGTTTTGAAATGAAAAAATGTGATACCATTTAAAAGCTACAGATGTTTTTCAATCAACATATCAATTAGGAATTTAGTTGTAATTCAAATAGAAAATAAATAATAATTACTTATTAAATTCAAAGAAAAATATAATTTATATTGGTGGAAAGATGACAATCTCCTTTATAAACCCTTTTTATTTCATCAAATTTGGGTTAAAAAAAAGTCATCAGCCACATACCCTACAAAAATCCATCGTATTGCCACTTTTTGGCCCATCATGATCATGCACATACCCAAGACTCTGCTAGAAACAATTGCAACCAAAGTAGCCTTATGAAGCCATCATCAGCTAGCTAAATGCAATTGAACCTCCCCATCCTTTACAAGCGAAACAATAGAATGAACATGAAACATATATATGCAAAAATCCTCAATTACATACATAATAAGTGTAATAATAGCCAAGGAGTTAAACAAGATATACTTTGATAAATATCATATCATAAACACCATACAACTATGACATAACTGTATAAATGGGAGAGGAACAACAATCCCTAAGGTAAAAGCATATACTACAGGTAATTTGAATGTCAAGGGAAAAAAAAATTATTGATGCAAGAGGACTCACTTAATAAAATGTAAATCATTTCCTTCACTTGGAATAGTGTGAAATCCTTATGGGACAAACTTTTATTGTTGGTGTTGTAAAAATAATCTCAACTACTCCCTATCTTCCTCTTAAATTATATCCTCTGTATCTTCCAGTTTGCAAGCATATCCCTCAACATTAAAGATGAGCACTAAAAATAGATTTTGGGAAGATACAATCAAAGTCCCCCAACCTGTCTAGCATCACATCAACACATTTCACATGCTTTATGGGTGGTTTTGGAATATAATTTTATATTGTTTTTCTAGGGTATGTGTAGGATCATGATGGGCCAAAAAGAGGTGATATGATGGGTATGTGTAGGGTATACATTGGCTGATGAATTTTTTTTATCCAAAATTGATGAAACAAAAAGGATTTTTAAAGGAGATTCTCAACTTTCCACCAATATAAATTATGTTTTACTTTGAATTTAATAAATAATTATTATTCATTTTCTATTTGAATTACGACTAAATTCCTGATTGATAGGTTGATAGAAAAACATCTATAGCTTCCGAAAAATATCACTTTTTTTGAATCTAAAACATGCATCACATTCTATACTTCATATACTATAGGATTAAAAAAGAAAAAAAAAGAATTTCATGAAGATTTGACCAAGTTAAGGTGGTCATACATACAAGTTTTTTATATTTTTAAAAGTTGTAATAAAAAATTCATAATTAATTATTTTCTTGGAAAAAATTACAAAAAATATGCATCACATATAGACATGAGTCCTCTACTTATATCTAAAATCTTATAAAAAATATTATCATTTTATTGTGGTTAGGGTGGTCAAACAAACACCTACTTCTTATTTTTCCTTGAAATTAAAGTACTACTGCATTGAAATTTCAAATTTTTATCAAATAGATTTTTTCTTTTTTAAATAAACCTAGTAGTTTAGAAACTACATTAAATTTGCTACATATTCTATTGTTACATATTTTTGAAATAATATAGATAACTTATTCAAAATTTTAAGTTAAATTTCCTAACTTTGATTTTTCTAATTTTTTTTCCACTTAAGGGCCTATTTTTTCCATGATGATCCTGCACATAGCCTCTAGTTTTTTCTTAGTCCATTTTCCTACTCATGTATGCCAAATTCTAGATTGTTTTGAAGACCTCTAAAAATGAGGCATATGTAACAAATTAGAACTACACAGTCATAAAATTCTTTTGGGTTTGCATACTAGTAAGAGGTTGAAGACAACTGATAAAATGTAATGGTTGTAAGTATAGCAGTAGCTCATGAATATATATGTAATTATTTGTTAATTAATATATATATAGATATATATAATTACAAATATTTTTTTGATTTTTAGACTATTCTCTTTGTGTTTTATTGCTCCCTTGTTCCTTCAGCTGGAAGGAACACCTGACAGAAGAGACTTGAAATCAAGATGTGTACTGAAGTCATGCATGCAGAGAAACTGCACCAAACCAGATCAATTTGACTACCTATTACCAATGCTAAAGTGAAGCGTATCCAAAAGGATAAGGAAATGACACACAACCAAAATCCCTTAAAAGACTCCATATATCTATTGCGTTGGTTATCACTAATAAACCACCAAGATTTAATATAACTTACATAGCTAAGAGGTCTGCAAAAGAAATCACACTAGAAGAAGGAACAGGAATTGATTTTAAGGAAAAAACTGACATGCTACTCTTGTTGTTATTACTAAATATCCACTAATAAAGCCAAGCATGCGAGAAAATCTTGAATGGAAAGACATCGTGCAAGAGAAATTTCTCTAAGAGATGTGAGCCATTTCCATCATTTAAACAACAACATTGTTCTTGCAGAGAATATTGGTGATGCTAAATGAAACAAATTGAAATCAAATAGACCCACACCATGTAACCGTCAGCCACAATGCACAAAGAGATTGCATTTCTAGCAAAGCATTAATCTCTACTTCCTATGGCTTACAATGAATGGACTTCAATATGAGTCAAAAAGTACAAGCTGTAGTGACCAAAAGAATGCAAAGAAGGGCGCATCACAAGACTAAATCTCCTAGAACCAACACATGGCTACTAGCAAGGAGATGATTGCTACCTAAAGTAGAGTAGTGAAATAAAAAATTCCTTGGTAAGCATATGACAGACTTACCAACATAAAATCGCAATGAAGGTATTTGGAATATGATGCACAAGAGATAGTTTCAAAAGTTAGTGTGAAGCTTGAAAAGAATTATATCAACCATGTTCAACTATGTAAGGGATAGAGATCAAAACATCGATAAATGCATTTGAAATTGCAAGGCATGTAGATTGAAATAACAAGATCACAAGGTAGTAACAAAGAAATAGTGAGAGAGGAAACATCAACTAAGATTCAAAGAATATCTAGTTGCTACAATGCGACTTATAATGATCAAATCTGACATCCCTCTAATGAAAAGAGTTAAAATTTCAACAAAGAATGCAGTGAGAAAATACTAGCATGTACATCAATGCCAAGCTTGAATAAACACAAATACAGAGGTGTGTCGCATAATAAAATTGATAGATTCATTGGAAACGTGAGGTAAGGTTAGGATTGTGATCAGAAGAAATAATGTAAACCCACCACTTCAAATGTAATTCAAAGGTAAAGCTTTTAAAAGCTAGGATGGTTAGGGGTACTCAAACCATAGGCTTGCATGTATGCGAAGGGACAAAAAAGAAGCCTAAGAAATCGTAAGTGCAGGAGACATGCAACAAGACTGATAAATCTCAAGAAACCCTAAAACGTGCAACGATAGTTTAGAAGGAATCAAATGTTAGTTTCATAAAGAACGAGTGAAATGCAAATAGGTGATGTCATACCAAACATGAATCGGATTAATAAAAAACAACATACCTAGCAAGGAAGTCAAAGACCAACCTCACTTCTATGCTTGGGGATTGGAGATGGTGAGAAAGGATGGCCTCCTATGCAACCCCCAATTCCATTCACCAAAGATGCCCTCCTCCAGATTCCCTAAATCATTTTCTGTTTCTTTTTCCCTCTTATCAGAAGTCCTAAATTTTGAATAACATTTTCTCTTTTAGAATCTTTATATCTCCAAGCATTCTTGTAGGCAGAAATTTTATTCCCCAAACCAAAAATCAAAGATTCTTTTTTTTAAATCTCATCCAAAAAGAAATATATATAGGAGGCTTATGTTTTCAAAAACAAAAAGCTAATAAAACTCAAAAATCTCCAACAAAAATACATGGTTTACTTTTTGACACTCTATTTGAAACTATCCATGCCCTGCATGCGTGCTCTTTCCATATTTTTCCTACTTTGAACTCATCACCTTCGAAGATTATATATACTTTATTTATTTAAAACAATATTATTTTTACAAATGAAAATAATTATCTCTCTCCAAAATAAATCATCAATTATTAAATATAATTTAGAACTAAGCTTATTATCAATGAAATTTAATCTAATTATTTAATAACAAAACATTTATTTTATATTTCATAAATCTAACTTAAATAATTTTGTAATGCCCCATCTAGTAACCTAAGGAATGTTGCAATTGTCTATAAAAGTGAAATAATAATTTTTTAAAGTGTTAATATTAACTTAATTAGTTGCATACATTCTCTAACTTACGTGACGTCACAATACTTGAGATTCCATAAATGACTTTAGTATTTAGCATTGCTTGAATTTAATTAACATAAACTTTAAAAGTAATCATTTCACACCATTTGAATTCATTCATGATAGTATAAAGTACAAATATGATTCTTACATTGCATTTGAAATAACATTACAATACTCATTCTTCAAATGAGGTAGATCAAATAATAGATTACAATTACATATTTTAAATGTTCACCTCATAAACAACTGAGGGATGTTACAAATACAAGGTTTCCAATGATGTAATAAAGAAAATACATATATATCCAAGTATGAGCTCTCCTTCCATGAAGCTCTCATTGCCATGATCATAAAATGGGGAGCCAACGGAGTAAGGTGCACGTTCCACCCAACCATGTGGTACCCGTAGGTCCAACCCTCGTGCTAGGAGATAGTAATATGGTTCCCTAGACATAATCTACTAACCCTAGACACAAGTACATACTTAACTGATGGTTACATTGCTTCCAGATTTAGGATAATCATACATACTAAGTTCATACAAGGTAAATTGTTATTTTAGGTGGAGTGTCATCACAATGTTGCAAAGGTTACCCTGGTGTTTCTTCCTAGGTTTTGGCCCCCAACTTGGGTTACCCTGGTAACCCCTTACGAAACCCAGTCCCACTTGCAAACTATTGCAGAATTGAATATCTTTTAAAGTAACAAGATATTGATTTTCCATTCTAGGCCTTCTCAACTTATACTCAAGAATGAACTAGCTCTTGAGTCTATAAGCGAGGCATAATAATCAAATTAAATATTTTTAATCTAACTATTGTGTTGTTTAATTTTCACTGACTTACTAACTCTTTGTAAGTTACCCTGGCACCACTTTGTGTGCCCTCCCTCACATAGAGCCACTCCCCTAAAGATAACATAAGAAATCTAAGTTCCTTAACTAAGGTATACAAGGTGCACAAAATTGATTCATATTATACGAAATGAGACACAATGGTCAATAAATCTTTGTTCATAAATTCAGGTGTGAAAACACCATACTACAACATGTGCACTACCCTTGTCATCTCAAGGTTTGTATTTCAACAATAACAACACCCTTACAATAAAATCTAATATGGAAGACTTATACAACTAAAACATGCCCAATTTGCCCAATAAAAGGGAAACACAAATTTAAAGCAAATCAAAAAATTTAAACATCTACTATTCGGATTTACTAAATTCAGTCAATCAATAATTTAAAGTATGAAATTATTCAAACAAAATATAATTCATCTTCCATTTGTCATAAAAATCAAAACTAAAATTTTTAAATAATAACTTAGAAATTACTAATTTTCTCTACAAATCATTTTATTTTATTTCCAAATCAATACTATTCATTCTATTCTTCTATTAAAAGAATATACATTTTAAAAGTATATATACAATTTCCAACAAAAATTAAATCAAATATAATACAAAAAATATATATATATACATATACATATACATATACATACATATATATATAAATTGTAATTAATTAAAATTTTATATATTAAAATTCCTTATACAAAATTCAAAAAATCCATGATCACAAGAAAGGTGAATTAAAGTTTATAGTTCCACAGCTGTTACTCATAGCCATGGCTGTTAACCACAGCCGTGGCTATTAGCCACAGTCGAGGTTGTTACTCATAGCCTACCTGCATGGGTAGCGGATGTGTTGGCAGCCGTCGCTGCCTGTGAGGGTAGCGTTGGCTGCCTCCACAGTCGACGCCCTGTGTGGGGCGGCTATGGGGTAACCCTAGCCTGCGGCCCCCTTTCATACTCAGAATTATTTAAAAAAAAATAAAAAATGAAAACTGAGAACTCATATAAATTCTGTTTATTTTAATAAAACCCCCAATTCTGCCTATACGGCGATTACCACAAATTTCAAAAGAAAAATTCTCACAATTCAATTTGTATATGATAGTATATATGTATATACATATATATATACATATATATATATACATATATATATATATAAATTCACAGGGTTTTTCAATAAGGAAATCAACAACACTTACAGAAAGAATACAGCAAACAATTTTTCTCGAGAAGAACAAGGATTTTTAACAAAGTAGAATTTCTTTTCACAAACATTCTTTTCAAAAGCAAACAAATTAAAAAAAAATAACACAGGGAAATACTTGTTTTCCTTAGCTTCATAAACTTTTCTGGTGAAGAGTAGCTTTGCCTGTAGCTTCCAAAGCCCTTCTCAAACACAAAATCCCAAATATACCAAAATCTCAACCAGAGATCTTCCAGAAATATACAACAATACAAAGGAAATCACAAATTATTTAAAAACAATTTTAACAGAGCACTATTCTTTAATTTTCTATGAAGAAAAAGGTAATCCTCTATCTTTCCCCAAATCCCAGATAACATCTGAGAAAATCCTCAACCAAAAAGCAATAAATTCCACTAGCACACATGTCCAGAAGAAAAAATATCTTTCAACCACCTCACGACAATCATTCATTTCTTCCTTATCAAAAATTGAATGCCTAATTAAAGAATTTAAAATTTTAATTTTCAAAATACAAATTTCCCACATAATAATTAATTTAAAGTTAAATCTACGCACACAATTAAAGTAATTTTAATTTAATTTATTAATTTATTTAATTAAATGAATTTAATCTCAGTGATTAAATTACTTAACCAAACAAACTAATTACTTAATTAAATAAAATGTAAAACTTTATTTTGACATTTAAAATTTGATTTAAATAAACAGTAAATTAAAGAATAACAAACTATCATTAAATTGAAAAAAAAAATCTTTCTAAACAATTAATCCAATCAGAGACAAACAAGACAACCAAAGACTCCAAACTAAAACTGACAATGTACTATGACTGGGTTTAAGACTAGACTAGGATAAACCATGTTACTACCTCTCAATCAATATTTATGTTGAGTCTTGACATGCTTAGACCTAAGTAACCAGGTGGAGTCGGTGTCATGTACCTGCAATCCTGCAACCAAACAAAAGACATACATATATATATAACCCATTCTACAAACACACCGTGTGGAGAAAATTACAGAAATCACAGGGCACTTGCAAGTGAGTGATGCAACTCTGTTCTCCACACCAATACACATCACATCAGATTGACAAATTAAAATAACAGTTAGTCTACAATAACATATATATAGCAATAAAATCTGAAAGAAACATCTACGCTATTACAAAGCATGTCAGAAATTAATTATCACCATACAATGTATCATCATATCACAAAGTGAATCCACTGTCGCTCAAAGTCAGCGATCAAAATATCCAAACCAAAGTACCAAAGTCTAACAGTGTGAAAAAATGCAAACAAAAAACATAAGCATAAATGGAGGGGTACTACATCCTCCCCCCCTAGGATCAAGCTTGCTCCTGAAAGCCTGCAAACAGATAGGGATAAAATTCCCTCATGCATGTCACATCCTCCCAAGTAGCAGAAGCCTCATGGCTAGGATCCCATTGGACCCTCACCTGATCAACGTCTTGACCCCTGAGATCGAGTGTTCGGTGCTGTAGAATGGCCACGGGCTCTAGAGCCAGCTGCCCATCCTCTACCTGTAACGCATTCCAATCAAGTACATGAGAAATGTCAGGATGATATGGTCTAAGAAATGATACATGGAAAACATCATGAATACGTGACAAACTGGGTGGTAAGGTGAGTCGATACGCCATAGGACCAATCCTCTCTAGGATCTCAAATGGCCCAACGAAACGAGGTGCAAGCTTAGAGCCTTTTCCATAAAAAATTGAACTCTTTCATGGTCGCACTTGAAGAAACACTCTATCACCAACTGCAAATTGTCGGTAAATTCTATGCGCATCGACATATTTCTTTTGCCTATCCTATGCTGCTATCAAATGTTCTCTAATATGGTCAACCTGTTGCTCCATGTCTCGAAACATCTTAGGACCAAGTAACACTCTATCCTCAAGTCGATCCTAGCTTAATGGAGTTCGACCATGATGACCATATAATGCCTGAAATGGTGGCATACCTATGGAACTCTGATATTCATTATTGTAAGCAAATTCTACCAAGTACAGATAATCCTCCCAACATGACTGTTGGTCTATTACGTACATTCTAAGCATATCCTCTAATATTTTATTAACTCTCTCCATTTTTCCATCAGTATGAGGATGATATGCTGAACTAAAGTTCAACTGTGTACCTAGAGCATGTTGTAATGAAGTCCATAGGGCTGATGTAAATACGAGATCTCTATCAGAAATAATCCTACGAGGAATCCCATGCAATCTAACTATGTCCTCCATAAATATCCTAGCTATGGATGAAGCATTGTAAGATGATCGTACTAGTGAAAAATGAGCCACCGTAGTCAATCAGTCAATAGTTATCATAATAGCATCATGTCGACATGATGACGTAGGTAACACTACAATAAAATCAACAAATATAATATCCCATTTCCATTCAGGAATGAGATGTGGCAATCTAGTGGGATGTTGATGCTCAGCTTTGACTCGCTGGAATTCAAGACATCTCGATACATAGTCAACAATATCACATTTCATACCAGGCTAGAAATACAATTGTCGAAGATCCGTATGCATTTTCTTAACACCTGGATGAGCTGAGTACGGAGCTTGATGTGCTTCAGTCATAATTAATGTACGAAGACCCTCAAAATGTGGAACATAGATATGACCTAAATGCTATAATATACCATCTGGTTCAAGGATATACCCTACAAATTGACCTTCTAAAGGTCTACTAGATTCAATCTCCGACTTCACTTCCTAATATAATCTTTCAGTAGGAAGTGTTGCTAATATCTAACCTCTCAAATCTACTTCAAGAGTAGTAGCAGAGATCTCATGTGGACGACGACTAAGAGCGTCATCCACTATGTTCTCTTTTCCTTGAACATATTTCACTTCAAAATCGTATTCACACAAGAACTTCATCCACCGTCTCTATCTAGTATTCAAGTTAGGTTGCGTAAAAATGTATTGTAGACTATGGTGATTAGTGTGAAGTTTGAAACGGTGACCCAATAAGAAATGCCTCCATCAAACTAATGCATGCACCACTGCAAAAAGTTCAAGATCATGAGTGGGATAGTTTAATCCATGATCCTTGAGTTTGCAAGACTCATAAGCAATCACACGCCCATCTTGCATCAAAACTACTCCCAAACCCTCTAAGGATGCATCAGTGCAAACTACAAAATCCTTAGTAGGATTAGGAACAATCAATATAGGTGCATTAGTCAACTTTTCTTTAAGTGTCTGAAAATCCAACTGACACTGCTCTGTCCAAACAAACTTCTTCCCTTTCCTCTGAAGAGAAGTAATAGGATGACCAATTCTAGAAAATCCCTAAACAAATCACCTATAATAACCAGCTAGACCCATGAAGCTACGTACTTCACCTACATTAGTAGGCACAGTCCAATCTACAATAGCTTGAATCTTTGAAGGATCCATAGCAATACCTTTTCCAGAAATCACATGTCCAAGATATTTTACCTCAGTTTGAAAGAAGTCACACTTCTTCAAGTTCACGTCTAATTGATTTTCCCTTAAACATTGCAATACCTGTCTCAAGTTCTCTTTATGTTCATTCATGTTTCTCGAATAGATCAAGATATCATCGAGAAATACAAGGACAAAGAAATCAAGGTATGTACGAAAAACACCATTCATTAAACTCATAAATACTGATGGTGTGTTCGTTAATCCAAACAGTACTACTGTGAATTCGTAGTGCCCATAACGAGTTCGGAATGTAGTTTTATGAATGTCTCCTTTAGCAATTCATAATTGATGGTAACCAGACTTCAAATCAATTTTAGAGAACACATTAGCTCCCTTGATCTGATAAAAAAGATCATCGACTCTAGGCAAAGGATAATGATTCTTAATCATAACCTTGTTCAATTGACGATAGTCAATGCATAATCTAAGTGACCCATCCTTCTTTAAGAAGATGATAGGTGCTCCCCAAGGGGAAACACTTGGATGGATAAAACCCTTTTCTAATAGTTCCTCTAACTCCTGAGTCATCATTCTATATGGAGCTTGAGATACAGGCTTAGCTCAGGGAACTAAATCAACTCTAAAGTCAATATCTCTCTTTAGTGGCATTCTAGGTATATCATCAGGAAACACATCAGTGAATTCCCTAAGAATAGGATGATCATCAAGATATATCTCTTGACTCTCACCTTCTTCCAAATCAGTAATTGTTGTAGCAAATAGTTGACAACCTTGACGAAGACATCTCTTTAATTGCGTAGCAGATATCATCGGCAAAGAGGTAGGTCTTTGAACACCTATAATTTCAACTTTTGCACCTAAAACATTAATGCAACTAATTGTCTTAAGTCGACAGTTAATCACAACATGATGAGATGCTAACCAATCCATACCTAAAACTATGTCATACAATCCTAAAGGTGTAACATGTAGATCTACTAAAGTAGTTAACATACCAATTTTAAGTTCACAATTATGTATTAAGTTTTGTACTACTACTTTCACCCTAGAGGCGAATTCTACCTGCCACTTACCACCTTGCTTTACCACCACAAGACCACATCGCTCAACGATGGTAGGTGAAATAAAGGAGTCGGTAGCTCTAGAATCAAAAGGAATGGAAACACTAACACCATGTAACTTACCTGAAGTCTCGACCACTATGTTCTAGTGATCGGCTTGGCAGTTATAAACCGTATCATAAAATGTATGTGATAGTCCTACATCACCCATTGTAGGCTCTGAAACTATAGGTCGAGGCCCAAAACCAGAAGAACCTCTCATCGGACACTGCCTAGCAATGTGTCTCTAGTGACCACACGAGTAACAACTAGTGCCTCTACCGAATCCTCTGCCACCCGAAGGTGCATTGGATTGCTGGAAACTACCTCTACTGATGGTAGACTATGCACTCTGAGCAGGTTGATCTTGTCTATTTCAATTGTTACGCCACCAATTGTGGTTCTTTCCTGACTGTGGGTTATTACCTTATTGTGGTTGTGGATTATTATTCTTTTGAGGTGTTCACTGCTGCTGCTACTGCTGATGCCCACCCTTAAAGGGTGTCTATTGGTTCCTAGAGGAACCCCCTATCTGTGCCTGTCCACCCCATGGACTAAAACATGCTACAGGAGCACTACCAATCTATACTCATGTGTGACCACCTAATGTCATAACAAGGTTCTCTTCCACTATATGAACCTTCTCCACAACAACTTCCATAGTCTTTGGCTCAAAGACTCTAACTCCACCACTAATGCAGGTGTTTAAACCCCTGATGAAGTGCTAAACCAATATAGACTCATCATCACTGACACCTGCATACTGCTTGAGTTCATAAAATCTACGTTCATATTGCTCAACAGATAGAGCCAACTAATGTAAATCATGGAACTTGTCAGCCTGTTGTTGCCTCAAGTGTTTCGATAGGAACAGTGCTCTAAACCTCTCCAGGAACATCTCCCAAGACACTAACCCAATATCTAAGTGGAGCTTCTGCTCCTCTAGGTGCCACCAAGTAGAGGTGAATCCTCTTAGGTGCATGATAGTGCATCTCGCTCGGGTATTGCTACTATATGGATGCATGGCGAAACATCTACCCAAATCCAATAGCCAAGTTTCAGCCTCTAAACCACCTCCTATACCATCAAAAGTAGGAGGGCGTGCCCTCAATAAATCATGCATGTGTCCTACAGTAATAGCATCCTGATGCACTGTATCATCTACTCTCCTTAGAGATCTATCACGCTCTCTCACTACCTCCTACTCAACTTCCTGTCTAGGTCCAAGTCGAGCTAGGAGCTCCTCTAATAAAGGGTGTAACTGTGAACCCTCTACTCCTGACTATTCAGGAATCTATCCCTCATTCCTCTGATCCAACTACTCTGCCTAATCACTCTGATGAGGGCTCAGAGGGGGAGTAACCTAAGGGATTGGCCCTCGGCCTCAACCTTGACCTCTACCATGACCTCTACCATGTTGCCTAGGCATGATCCTACACATAAACAATAACGAGTCTCAGATACTAATCAACCAAGGCTAACAGATAGCGACACTACATACTAGGCCAACCTAATGGGCTCGCGATTACCCAGAGCGTCCAGTGTTAGAAAAATTTTCTCTAATACCAATCTATAATGCCCCATCTAGTAGCCTAAGGAATGTTGCAATTGTCTATAAAAGTGAAATATTTTTTTTTAAAGTGTTAATATTAACTTAATTAGTTGCATACATTCTCTAAGTTACGCGACGTCACACTACTTGAGATTCCATAGACGACTTTAGTATTTAGCATTGCTTGAATTTAATTAACATAAACTTTAAAAGTAATCATTGCACAACATTTGAATTCATTCATGATAGTATAAAGTACAAATATTATTCTTACATTGCATTTGAAATAACATTACAATATTCATTCTTCAAATGAGGTAGATCAAATAATAGATTACAATTACATATTTCAAATGTTCACCTCATAAACAACCGAGGGATGTTACAAATACAAGGTTTCCAATGATGTAATAAAGAAAATACATATATATCCAAGTACAAGCTCTCCTTCCATGAAGCTCTCGTTGCCATGATCATAAAGTAGGGACCCAACAGAGTAAGGTGCACATTCCACCCAACCATGTGGTACATGTAGGTCCACCCCCCGTGCTAGGAAATAGTAATATGGTTCCCTAGACATAATCTACTAACCCTAGACACAAGTACATACTTAACTGATGGTTACATTGCTTCCAGATTTAGGATAATCATACATACTAAGTTCACACAAGGTAAACTATTATTTTAGGTGAAGTGTCATGACAATGTTGCAAAGGTTACCCTGGTGTTTCTTCCTAGGTTCTGGACCCCAACTTTGGTTACCCTAGTAACCCCTTACGAAACCCGGCCCCACTTGCAAACTGTTGCGGAATCGAATATCTTTTAAAGTAACAAGATATCGATTTTCCATTCTAGGCCTTCTCAACTTATACTCAAGACTGAACTAGCTCTTGAGTCTATAAGCAAGGCATAATAATCAAATTAAAGATTTTTAATCTAACTACTATGTTGTTTAATTTTCACTGACTTACTAACTCTTTGTAAGTTACCCTAGCACCACTTTGTGTGCCGGCCCTCACACAGAGCCACTCCCCTAAAGATAATGTAATAAATCTAAGTTCCGTAACTAAGGTATACAAGGTGCACAAAATTCAATCATATAATACCAAATGACACACAACGGTCAATAAATCTTTGTTTATAAATTCAGGTGTCAAAACACCATACTACAACATGTGCACTACCCTAGTCAACTCAAGGTTTGCATTTCAACAATAACAACACCTTTACAATACAAACTAATCTGGAAGACTTATCCAACTAAAACATGCCCAATTTTGCCAATAAAAGGGAAACACAAATTTAAAGCAAATCAGAAAATTTAAACATCTACTATTCAGATTTACTAAATCCAATCAATCAATAATTTAAAGTATGAAATTATTCAACCAAAATATAATTCATCTTCCATTTTTCATAAAAATCAAAACTAAAATTTTCAAATAATAACTTAGAAATTACTAATTTTCTCTACAAATCATTTTATTTTATTTCCAAATCAATACTATTCATTCTATTCTTCTATTAAAAGAATATACATTTTAAAAGTATATTAACAATTTCCAACAAAAATTAAATCAAATATAATACAAAATATATATATATATAATATATATATATACATATACATATACATACATATGTATATATATAAATTGTAATTAATTAAAATTTTATATATTAAAATTCCTTATACAAAATTTGAAAAATCCATGATCACAAGAAAGGTGAATTAAAGTTTTTAGTTCCATGGTTGTTACTCACAGTCGTGGTTGTTAACCATAATCATGGCTGTTAGCCACAACCAAGGCTGTTACTCACAGCCTACCCGCATGGGTAGCGGCTGTGTTGGCAGCCATCGCTGCCTGTGAGGGCAGTGCCGGCTGCCTCCACAGCCGACACCTTGTGTGGGGCGGCTATGTGGTAACCCTAGCCTGCGGCCCCCTTTCATACTTAGAATTAAAAACAAAAACAAAAAAAAAAACTCATATAAATTCTATTTATTTTAATAAAAACCCCAATTCCGCCTGTACGGCGATTACCATGAATTTCAAAACAAAAATTCTCACAATTCAATTTCTATATGATAGTATATATGTATATACATATCTACATATATATATATATATATGTATACAAATTCATAGGGTTTTTCAATAAGGAAATTGAGAAATTTCTTAAGGGTTGTAATAGGGAAATTGAATAATTTCTACAGTATTTCCAAAATAAATTCTAATTTATTCCTCGAGGTCTCTGTTTGATTTTTCAACAAATGATTTCCCTCACAATTATTTACTCAATTTTTTTTTTAGAGAGGGAAAATTACAGAAGTTTTCTTATGATTTTTTTTTGTTTTCACTATTTTCTCTACATATCCATGATTTTTTGAAATTTATATAGAAATCAACAAAACTTATAGAAAGAATACAATAAAAAAAAATTCTCGAGAAGAACAAGGATTTTTAACAAAGTAGAATTTCTTTTTAGAGACATTCTGTTCAAAAGCAAACAAATTAGAAAAAAAAACACAGGGAAATACCTATTTTCCTTAGCTTCAGAAACTTGTATGGTGAAGAATAGCTTTTCCTGTAGCTTCCAAAGCCCTTCCCAAACACAAAATCCCAAATATACCAAAATCTCAACAAGAGATCTTCCAGAAAAATACAACAATACAAAGGAAATCACAAATTCTTTAAAAACAATTTTAACAGAGCACTATTCTTTAATTTCCCGTGAAGAAAAAGGTGATCCTCTATCTTTCCCCAAATCCTAGATAGCATCCAAGAAAATCCTCAAACAAAAAACAATAAATTCCACTGGCACACATGTCTAGAAGAAAAAATATCTTTCAACCACCTCAGGACAATCATTCATTTCTTCCTTATCAAAAATTGAATGCCTAATTAAAAAATTTAAAATTTGATTTTTCAAAATACAAATTTCCCACATAATAATTAATTTAAAGTTAAATCTACTCACACAATTAAAACAATTTTAATTTAATTAATTAAACTATTTAATTAAATGAATTTAATCTGACTGATTAAATTACCTAACCAAACAAACTAATTAATTAATTAAATAAAATGTAAAAATTTATTTTGACATTTAAAATTTAATTTAAATAAACAATAAATTAAAGAATAACAAACTATCATTAAATTGAAAAAGAAATTCTTTCAAAACAATTAATCAAATAAGAGACAAACAAGACAACCAAAGACTCCAAACTAAAACTAACAATGTACTATGACTGGGTTTAAGACTAGACTAGGATAAACCATGTTACTACCTCGCAATCAACATTTTCGTTGAGTCTTGACATGCTCAGACCTGAGTAACCAGGTGGAGTCGGTGTCATGTACCTACAATCCTACAACCAAACAAATGACATACATATATATAACCCATTGTACAAACACACCATGCAGAGAAAATCACGGAAATCATAGGGCACTCACAAGCGAGTGATGCAACTCCATTCTCCACACCAATACACATCACATTAGACTAACAAATTAAAATAACAGTTAGTCTACCATAACATATATATAACAATAACATCTGAAAGAAACATCTACGCTATTACAAAGCATGTCAGAAATTAATTATCACCATACAATGTATCATCATATCACAAAGTGAATCCACTATCGCTCAAAGTCAGCGATCAAAATATCCAAACCAAAGTACCAAAGTCTAACAGTGTGAAAACATGCAAAAAAAAAACATAAGCATAAATGGAGGGGTACTACAAATTTTCCAAATTCATTTAAGTTACTTTGTAGGAAAATTTTAATTTAATTAACTAATTAAACAAAGCCATTATGTTTACCACACAATTCAATGACACCATAACCAACGAAGCACAAATAAATACTTACACCTATATCCAGAAAGGACACAATGGAGGGTCACTACATCCTCCCCCCTAGGCTTTGACTTAATCCTAGAAGTCGCACAGTGAAGTAAAACACACCCAATCATAAGCACAACAACACAATAAACTAACAAGTATATCAACAATTCAACATCAAAAAATAGGAAATTAAAATTAAATGATTCAAAAGGGGATGATACCAAAATGGAAATGAGGTTGAAAATGAACCACATCATCAAACACAATGACAAGGTGATGAACAAGGATGAGGAACGTTCTTGTCAACTCGAGTTTTCCATGTCATACCCATTGGGATTTATGAGGCTCGCCCAGTCCTGACAGTTCAGTTCGAGTCAAGGCTTGGTACCTACACTCCTGCATACTAGCAAACGTTGTGCAAAACATATATATATCCATTACAACCACAATGTGAGAAGAATTTGTCGTGTAGTAGGGTGCTCACAAGTGAGTGATACTACACTATCCCTCTCACCAGACCACAAATAGTAACCAAATTAGCAAGAACAACTCTAATAATCAATTCATCTTGTAAAAGATTTGCTACTTAATAGTCAAAAAATAATAATCGCATAACAATCATAACCATGAATCTATATCATGTACTATATCAAAAATGGATCACAACTCGAAATTATAAGTATAAACCTCTAAAGATCCCAATTTCATTACCTTTATCACTAAATTTCCAAAGCTGACTACCTGAAAGTCACAAACTAAGGTGGAAACATAACACATTAGTACCAATCATTCAAGTTGATTCTTTACCCTCGAAATGCTACACTTCCATAAAAACACAACATAATTATCCACACATGCACATATTTTTGTTAAACCTCATCATTTTCACACAAGTAAATCCACTTTATTCACTATTCATCACCAAATCTCACAACAATTTCAGTAAAAGACAAAAAAATTACACCTTCAAAAGTTCAAGAAAACACAATTTGTCACTCCAAAAACATAAAATTGCAAATTTTGCACACGCTCAGAAAATTTCCCCACACAACTCACATCACTAGGAACCACATCACATGACAACACAAGGGTCCATAATGCATCCTCGATAGGAAGAATAACGGTGCATTGTGCACTACATCGAGGATCTTATCCTTTCCATTAGTTTTGCACTATTGGACCAACACTGCCTAATGAGAGAACTCAGGTTACACAAGGACCATAGAAGAGTCAAACTCTAAACTCAAGAGTCTAAACACAGTTAACATAATGGGAACATAGTGCCCAATGTATGAACCTATGCTTTGATACCATGATGGAACGCCCCATCATGCGAACCCCAATGGACAAATAGAACTAACAATTTACAACACTTTTTTTTTTAAAGTAAAATATAACATAAGATGTACATTAACGTACAATACATGTAATGCAATTATACCAATGCAATATAAACTATGTCCTCAAGGGTACATGTGAAAGAATTACTAAACATGAAACCACTCTTTAATGATACTTAACGAATCTCAAGATTACATTGTGAACCCATAATATAGCATAAGTAAACAAATATGCATACATCCATAAATGAACACATAATATAATCGAGTGTACATATATATACATTACAATGATCAATTAGAGTACACAAGTAAATCACATAGATGATATGAAATTCCATCATTCAAGAATTATAGCGATACCATAGAATGTCCCAACATATACGGGAATAACACACTAGCATGGAATAATACAACTAAAGAGAGTGAGTTCAAGCATCAAGACTAGATCCAACTTTGCACATGGGTATGTGCAGGATCATCATGGAAAAAATAGGCCCTTAAGTGGCAAAAAATTCAAAAAAATCAGAGTTAGGAAACTTGAGGTAAAAATTTGAATAATTTATATATATTTTTTCAATAATATGTAAGAATAAAATCTTTAGAAATTTGAATGTAGTTTCTAAACTACTAGGTTTGTTTAAAAAAAAAAATCTATATGGTAAAAATTTGAAATTTCAATGTAGTGGTACTTAAATTTCAGGGAAAAAATAAGAAGTAGGTGTCTATTTGACCACCCTAACCACAATAAAATGATAATTATTTTTTATAATATTTTAGATATAAGTAGATGACTCATGCCCTGATGTGATGCATATTTTTTTTCAATTTTTGTCCAAGTAAATAATTAATTATGAGTTTTTATTACAACTTAAAAAAAAAAAAAACAAGTATGTCTGACCACCTTAACTTGGTCAAAACTTCATGGAATTCAATTTTATTTTTTTTAATCCTATAGTATGCAAAGAATATAATGTGAGGCATGTTTTGGATTCAAAAAATGTGATACCATTTGAAAGCTATAGATGTTTTTCAATCATCCTATCAATCAAGACTTTAGTCATAATTTGAATAGAAAATAAATAATAATTACTTATTAAATTTGAAGTAAAGCATAATTTATATCGGTGGAAAGCTAAGAATCTCCTTTAAACACCTTTTTTTTTCATCAATTTTGGGTAAAAAAATATTCATCAGCCACATACCCATCATATTGCCACTTTTTGGCCCATCATGGTCTTGCACATACCCATATCTAGATCTACAGATGGGGACCCAATGGGGTGCTTAGCACATTCCACCCAACCTTATGGACCCAAAATCCAACCCCTCATTCTCAGAGTTGACAAGAAAGATCCTCAACCAAAAATTCAAGTGAGCCAGTAGTAAAAAAGACTCCACAACAAGGGTAACGACAACACAAGATAACATCCCATAACAATGCCAACACATAACCACATCAAAATAATGAAAATTCCATCATAACCAAATTCCAACATTTATAAAACAACACTAAATAACCATAAGAGGTGCCAACAACAATAGGATCCAAAGCCCTCAAATGAGGTCACAAAATCAACCAACAACAAATATCCAAGGCACCTTTCATTAACATCAATAAAGTTTCCATGAGGCATATATGCAACATTAAATAACTAAAAGGAGGGTACAACAAAAAACATCAACAACCAACTGCCTCAACAAACATTAAATACAAGCACTTCTAGAGGTACAAGAACACGAAGGGGAATCAACATAGAAAGCTAGGTTTCTAAAGGATGGAGTGTCATCGCAGAGGTTCTATGGGTTACCCAAGCATAATCTTCGTAGGCTATCAGTTCATCCTGGGCACCTCTACTAGGTGTTGGACCCCCATGCTGCTATGCGGGAACAACATACCTTGCAAAATTACTATGCAGAGGCAAGGAAGTTTTTCTTTCTATTCCAAGCCTTCCCACTCATCCCAAGCCTAAACAAGCACTTGGGCCCTTGAGTAAGGCTACATTATCTAAAATTAATTTGAGATACTACCTGACCCCCTAATTAATTAATTAAGTTATCACTTCATTAAACTCTCAATGAGTTACCCTAGACCAGCCACTTTGGGCGCCGAACCCTCATTAAGAGCCACTCCCCCTTACTGGCAATGAAATCCCAAAATCACAAACAAGCAAGCCAACTTGTGAAAGATACCAAAACAAAAAAATATATCAATCACCATGTGATGCATGGACCATCTCACACTAGAACTTCATATGAAAAAAAACACTTTTTAGGTGCATGGATTAACCCACCAAAAATCAAAATGAGCATAAAAGAAAATGTTCACAAAACCAAAATGGAAATCAATTATGAAGCAACATATTCTTTCCCCTCCTCTACAATCCCAAGTAAAACAACTACCCAAAACTCACAAACGAGGGTAAAAAAACATTACGGATACCAATAACTTTTCATAACAAATCCAATAAATCTTCTCAAATTGAGATAACACAAGAAGAAGAAGCACCAAAATGGAAACATCCAAGACCCACCTTTAATCATGTGAAGACATTCAATGTATAAACCCTAAAGATTAATAAACATTCAAATACCTTTTTATCTATTCATTCATTGAAAAGTAAAAATTTAAAATAACTAAAGAAGTTATGTAAAAATATTTTAGAAAATTTAAATCTTCTTTTAAGTTTCACTAAGGGTCAAGAGGAATAAGTTTCAATGAATATTTAATTCATCATTACATTTTCTCTTTACAATTATTTTGAAATCACTTAACTTAACGAAACTATACCAGTATATTAAATGAATATCTAATCACACATTTAATACAACAAATTACTTTAAACTAAAACCAAATAATAAATAATAGAAGCTATAAGAAAAAAATCCCTTGGTTCACTTACTATGTAATCATTTCAAATAAACACTACATTTTATATGTTTATCACTATAAAAATCATTTTAGAATAATTTGAGGAATCTATATAGACATATTTTGCATAGATCTTCCTTTTGTCGATACAACACATATAAAGGAAAAAGTATTTTTCAACAGGTATGAAGTTGTCTAGGAATTGGACAATGAGTGAATTAAAATAGAGTCTGATGAGAAAACACGTGAGTTGTTTGACAAAATAGCTCAAGAGATGGCATCTCAGGGAATGCAATGAGTAGGTATGAAAGAAAATGTCAAAACCTTTACCAGCATAATCTCAGCTCATGCTTTTGTGCAACTCTGCTACAAGGCATGGAAATCCATTGAAACCTAAAGGGTAGGGAAATTTTTTTAGATGTTTTAGTTGCAACTACCATGATAGACCTATATGCAAAATGGGAAAACAAAGAGACAAAACACATGTACATTTTGACAGAATGCCTCAAAGAAAGATGGAATGGCATAATTTTACAAACTGGATTTATAAAATAGAAATAAGGAAGTGTGGAGAAAATACAATAGGTTGGTGTAAGCTAGATTTCACAACGTTTTCTAGTGACCTCACTACTTGCACCACCAAGGGAGTTCTGGACTAGGGAACGACAATGTTCTTCTTGTGGAATGACTGAGTTAGCTCTTCTTCAACTAGTCACCCTCTCAAGAAATCTCATTCCCATTATAATCTTGCACAACCTTATCATTGTAAAGGTGATTATGGGTTCGTCGGCCGTTTCAACATGGTGTCAATCAAGGAAAAAATAGAGGCCATAGGAATACATGTTGACATACATCAGCCTGGGACAGGTTCGATAGAAGCAATATCAAAATATACATTCACAAAAATGGATCGACACATATGGTCTAGAGTATCATTTATTAATAGAGGAAGGCCATATAGAATTCCAAAATATATTCAACTCGCATGCCAAAGGTGACGCCATATAAGCCAATAGAGTGGCTGTGAAGCCAATGACAAAGGAAGTAGGAGAAGGGCGTGCAGGTGGATATTATCATCTAACTGAACTTGAGCAAGTGAAGGACAAGGGAATAGTGGGTCAAGCTCAGCTATCCATAAGGCGACAAGATTGCAGATTGTACAAAAAAAGTTTAGAATATAAGTATGAATGATAGGTGTTCACAGAGCATGAAAAATGGCCACTAACAAGTAGAGAATCTTGTTTCACTTTAGTGGAGGATGTTAGGTGACTCTGAAATAAATAATGGCAACCAAAGCAGCCTTATGAAGCCATCATCAGCTAGCTAAATCTAATCAAACCCACCCCCAACCATTACGAGAGAAAGGAGAGTACGAACATGAAATGAATATATGCAACAATCCTCAATTGCATACACAACAAGAGGAATAATAGCCAAGGAGTTAAAAAAGAAAGACTTTGACAAAGATCGTATGATAAATGGCATACAACTATGAAAAAACTACAAAAATAAAAGAGGAATAGTGAGCCCTAAGGTAAAAGCATATACTTCAGGTAATTTGAATGTCAAGGGATAAAAAAATGATTGATGCAAGAGGACTCACTTAGCGAGATGTAAATCATTTCCTTCACTTGGAATAGTGTGAAATCCTTATGAGATGAATTGCTGTTGTTGGTGTTGGAAAAGTAATCTCAACTACTCCCTATCTTCCTATTAAATCATATCCTTCGTACCCTCCAGTTTGTAGGCATATCCCTCAACATTAAAGATGAGCATTGAAAAAATATTTTGGCAAGATACGATCAAACTCTTCCAACTTGCCTAGCATCACCTCAACACATTTCTCATGCTTTATGGGTGATTTTGGAATATAATTTTATATTGTTGTTCTATTTTTTTCTTAGTCCATTTTCCTACGCATGTATGTTGAATTCTAGATTGTTTTGAAGACCTATAACGAAGAGGCATATGTAACAAGTTAGGATTACACAGTCACATAATGGTTTTGGCTCTACAGAGTAGTAAGAGGTTGAAAACAACTAATAACATGTAATGGTTGTATGTAGAGAAGAAACTCTTGAATATATATGTAATGCTTTGTTAATTAATATATATAAAATTACAAATCTATTTTTAATTTCAGACTATTCTCTTTGTGTTTGTTGCTCCCATATTCCTTCAGCTGAAAGGAACAACTTGATAGAAAAGACTTGCAATCAAGATGTGTATTGAAGTAATACATCCAGAGAAACCGCACCAAAACAAATCAATTTGACTACCTATTACCAATGCTAAAGTGAATCCCAGCCAAAAAGCATAAGGCCATGACACATAACTGAATTCCCTTAAAAGACTCCATATATCTCTGGCATTGGTTATCACTAATAAATCACCAACATTTAATATAACTTATAGAGCTAAGATGTCTATAGAAGAAATCATGCTAGAAGAAGGAACAAGAATTTATTTGAAGGTGAAAAATGACACGCTACTATTTCCGTTATTACTAAATATCCACCAATAAAGCCAAGCATGAGAGAAACTCTTGAATGGCAGGACGTCATGCACGAGAAATTGCTATGAGAGATGTGAGCCATTTCCATCATTGAAACAATGGCAATGTTCTTACAAAGAATAATGGTGATGCTAAATGAAACAAACTGAAATCAAATAGACTCGCACCATGTAACCGTTGACCACCACAAGCGAATTGAATGCACAAAGAGATCAACTTTATAGTACAACATTAATCGCTACTTCCTATGGCTTACTATGAATGGACTTCAATATGAGTTGACAAGTACAACAAGTTATAGTGACCCAAAGAATGCAAAGAAGGGTGCATCACAAGACTAAATCTCCTCCAACCAACACATGGCTGCTAGTAAGGGGATGATCGCTACCTAAAGAAGAGCAGCGAACTAGAAAACACCTTGCTAAGCATATGAAAGACTTATAGGAAGATGGTTTAAAAATCCAGTGTTAAGCTTGAAAAGAATTATATCAACCTTGTTCAACTACGTACGAGATAGAGATCAAAACATAGGTAAATGCATTTGAAACTGCAAGGCATGTAGATTGAGATAACAAGATCTCAAGGTAGTAACAGAGAAACAGTGAGAGAGGAAACATAAACTAAGATTCAAAGCATATCTAGTTGTTGCAATATGACTTATAATGATCCGATTTGACATATCTCCAATGAAAAGAGTTAAAATTTCAACAAAGAATGCAGTGAGAAAATCCTAACATGTACATCAACGCCAAGCTTGAATAAACACAAATACAGAGGTGTGTCACATAATAAAATTGATAGGTTCAATGGCAACGTGAGGAAAGGTTTGGATTGTGATCGGAAGCAATAATGTAAACCCATCAAATACAACTAAAAGATAAAGCTTTTAAAAGCCAAGAGGGTTAGGGGTACTCAAACCATAGGATCGAATGTATGCCAAGGGACAACAAAGAAGCCTAAGAAATCGTATATGCAGGAGACATGCAACAAGACTATGATGAATCTCAAGCAGCCCTAAAACATGCAACGATAATTTTGAAGTCATCAAACGTCAATTTCTCAAAGAATGAGTGAAAAGCAAACAAACGATGCCATACCAAACATCAATCAGATTAATCAAAAACAACATTTGTAATGAGGAAGTCAAATACCAACCTTGCTTCTATGCTTGAGGATTGGAGATGATGAGCAAGGATGGCCTCCTACTTCAGCCCCTAGCTCCATTCACCAAAGATGCCCTCCTCCAGATTCCAAAAATAGTGAAAATTCGTTTCCTCTTTCTTTTTCCCTCTTCTCAGAAGTCCTCCATTCCAAATAACATTTTCTCTTTTAAAATCTGTATATCTCCAAGCATTCTTGCAGGCAAGAATCTTATTCCCCGAACCAAAAATCAATGTTGCTTTTTTTTTAAATCTCATCCAAAAATAAATATATAGGAGGCTTCTGTTTTCCAAAATAAAAAGCTAATAAAACTAAAAAATTTCCAACAAAAACACACAGTTTCCTTTTTGACAATCTGTTTGAAACTAAGCATGCCCTGCATGCAAGCTCTTTCAATTCCTTTACTACTTTGAACTCATCACATTCGAAGATCATATATACTTTATTTATTTAAAACAATATTATTTTTGCATACTAAATTAATTATCTCTCTCTGAAATAAATTATCAATTATTAAATATAATTTAGAACAAAGCTTATTATCAAGGCAATTTAATCTAATTATTTAATAATAAAACATTTACTTTATTTTTCATAAACTTAATTTATTTAATTACTATTTATTTTTCCAAATTCGTTTACATTTTTGAAAGAGGAAAAAATAGGTTTTACAGGGACCTGAAACCACAAAGTTTACAAACGAAAGAAAAGATCATCAAAGACCCCATAAACAGAGAGGCTGTAGAGAGGACAACAAAATGACAAAGCCACAACTACCAAAAAAAGGCCAGTAAGGACCACATAAAAGACCCAAAAAGACTAGACAAAATGTCAGCAGTGACTAAACTTGGGACTTTAAAATTTCCACTATCTCAACTTCCATGTCATTCATTTCCTGAACCCCCTCTTTAAGTTCTAGACCATCTGGGTAGTAGGAGGCACTTTCCTCTTAAGATTTGCATGGGTCCTCTTCGATATTCCTTGGTCCTCATTCTTTCTTTTATCCTTGTCCTCTTCTTGATCAACAACCAATGAGCCCTGTTGCGAGTTTTCCAACTTTTTAGACATTGCATTGATGATAATGGCATTGTGCCTTTCCATTCTATGGTTTTGTTCCACAATAGTTTTCATATTGTTTTTTTTATTTTAACAATTTCAACTTCCAAAGTCTTATACGTGTCCTCAATGTCATCATCTCCCATTCCAATATTGTTCTTTTTCCATTTTCCTTCTGGGTAAAAGCACAAAGCTGTGTCACACTTTCAGCCAAGTTATCAGCACAACTGAATTAAGTATTTCTAACTAAAAATCAATTTTGGTCAAACATATGATGTAATAAGATTCATTTTAGCTAAGTTAGATACTTCCACAACTTTTTCAACTAAAATTGTTGGCTAAAAATACATGGAGCACCATTTTGACTCCAATTTACCAAAAAAATAAAATTATTTGAAAAACTTGAGGTTCCAATAACTCTTGCTAATGTAAATAACATTTTTTTTTTAAATATAAAAATACCCTTTTGTAGATCCATAAGTGTAGTTTTCAAAAATATATTTATTTCAATAGTTTAATTATTATTTATATTTTATTTTTTATTTTTACTAAAAGTAGGTTATCAACACAAAATATTAGGTTGATTACCATGCCAAGGAAAAATACTAAAACTTATTTTAAAAAATTGAAAAAAATATGATGCACTAGATAAAAGAATCTATTTTAAGATGGTATAGTTTTTTTTCCATTTTAGATAAATATTTAATATGAAAGTTGACATCTGATGGAAACAACTATTTTTTATTCACGCACATTTTAATATTTATTTAAAATTATATACTTATCAAAATTAGAAAAAAAATATCCATGCACTAAAGTCTCAAGTTATAAATACACAAAAAATAATTGAAAGAAAAATAATAAAATTTACTATAAAAAGTTTGACGTCCCATGCAACTTCATTTTTCAGCATTTTATCAACAACTAAATTATTGTGTTAATTTATTAAAAACTAGTTTAAAATAATTTTTCAATTTTTTCAAAAAATACAAACATAAAATATACGAAAAAATATATTTTTTACTAGTTTACATCATTTCAAAATTCAAAACATAAATGCCACTTTTTAGTGATTCAATTTTAAAAGTTGGATCAAAATTGGTCGTTTCCTTTATAAAGTGTGACACAACTTTGTGCTTTTACCCTTCTTCATTACTCACAATAGATAGCTTCAATTCTAGTTCCTCTAACTTGCTATTTAGAATCCTATTTCTAAGATTAAGATCATTAATTTCTTGATAGGCCTATTTCATAACCCTCAAAATATCACCAACACCACTTCTAGCAGAGGCAAAGATATCTCCAGACAAGTCCCAGTCTAAAATGAGGTTAAAATCATCTGGGTTAGGGGAGCTGGGAAATCTAGTACCATCATCTCTGAAAGAGGCAGGAGGGGTAGAGACATAGTTTCTGCTAGCTTCGAGGTTCTTAGTTTTGTCCTCTAGAGAGTCTATAGAGGAGGAAACCAACTTATTGGTAGAGGAACCCATAAGAGCCAGATTGTTTAAAGGAACTAGGTAGTCGGGGTAAATTTTAGGGTTAGCTTTCACGAGATGGGCTTTACAAAGTTGGGTTTTCTTGCCAAACAAGACAGAGGATGGATGGGCCTCAATAATTCTCTTTGGGTTAGCCTTAGAATGATTCTTCAAACCACCACTATCCATATCATAGTCCTCAAACACTGTGGAGGCAGCCCATTTGGATAAAGTCGACATACTTTGAAAATGTTCTTAGATTAACCTAATAAGACTAGGATGAAGAATAGGGTATCTCTTGGGATTTTTCTTGTGGTCCTCAAGGTTATTGCTCAATGAATAGAACAAATAATGAGGCATAGAAATTTGTACCTTATGTTAGAAGAGGTTAAGGAGAGAAAAATGATGACCATAAACTTTGGTGAATCTCCTGTCCAAGGTAATATACTCCATTGTGACATGAAGCACCTTTCTCCAAAGCGCTTTGATGGTGTCAATTTCAAAATAGTTGTTGGAAACTTTGACTAGTTTCATTTTCTCCTTTTCTTTCTTAGAGAATTTGATTATCGTGTCGTTTGAAAATCTTCTGTCATGATAAAAATTCATGCCCTTAGTGGACATTCCAGTCACCTCTCCTATGATTTGCTCATCCAGTTTCACCTTTCTCCCAAAGAGGATTATTTCTCCATTATTCCAATTCTTCTCAAAGTAGTTAGTAGCCATAGAATTAGGCCCATGAAGGTTTTCCAGAAATGGAACCAAACCACCTTGCTCAGCCTGTTTCTAGACCTTAACATTCCTCATGTGCATTTCATAGCTATTTAGCTCAATTCTTTTCATATCCTCCCCCATATTCATATGCACCTCACTGCAATCTCTACCAGCACCAAAAACCTATTGCAAATTTATGCAGCCATTCCAATGAACCCACAAAGTGTGTTGCTTTTTCTTACCAACTAAGTTATTTGACACAACCCCATCAAATCTCTTGATTTTGATATACTTAGCCCTTTTCCCTATCGTCATTAAAGATATTTTCCTCTTTCCCATGTGTAACATCATAATCTAATAATGCCTTGAAATTTTTCCATGTGTTCAAACCTCCCCTCTTAACCCTCTCATTCGCAAAGTAATCTACCACGCTATTATCTTCCCTGTAGACATGGGATATTTTAACTTTATCGAACTTGTCTAAGATAGTTTTTTCTTCTTAAATCCAATTCTTAATAGACCAGGAGGGAGGGGTCCTACCTAGGAGCAAGTCAATGATGTTTCTGTAGTCCCCTTCAAGCCATAAATATTTTATATTTAGATTATGTGCTAAATTGAAAATGTGAAAAACACCTATTGCCTCTACCACATTGTTGGTTTAATAACCTAGGTAAATGGCCACAACCACCATAAAGTTACCATTTGAGTCCCTTAACACACCTTCACTTCTGGCCATCCTTGGATTTCCCTTGGCAGCACCATCAAAATTGGCTTTAGTCCAGCTATTTGGAGGAAAGATCCAGCGCACACCCTCCCTACTTTTCTTGGTTAATTTGAATTCCTTAGAAACATCCATTTTGATATTCCAATCCTTGGCTATCATTACATTATAGGGATTTCACACCATAACTTCAAGATTAAGAGCTTTTTGGGGAATAACATTGAATTTTTCTTTTATAAGCCTTTTTTTCTTCAAAAACATTAGTATTCGACATCTTCTTATCCCTAAAAAGTCTATTATTACATTCTTTCCACACTCCCCAAACGAAAAAATGGAAAATAAAATCCCATAACCTTTGAATGAAAGGATTTTGAGATGGAGCTTTCCATTGTGAAAGGAAATCTTTAATGGATAGGGGGGAAACCCAAGGAATATTCCATATGGCTAAAAAAATTTCCCAAATTGTAGCAACAAATGGACAGTGGAGAAACAAATGCTTTGGTGACTCCATCTCACTCTTGCAAAGGCAACATCTGTTGGGGATTTGTAATCCCTGTTTGCAAATATTATCCTTCGTTAGAACCTGATTTTGAAGTAAAATCCAGAGGAAAATGTTGACTTTAGGAGTTAAGTGTTTTATCCAAGCTTTAGACTAGAAAAGAGGGGGGCTTGAGAAAGGGACAATAAAGAAATTGTAGTATCCCCCCATTTTGCTTATGTTTTCTAACATTATCTTTTTACTTTGATAGACCCTGATACTTTATTTTTATGTTTGATCACTGATAATAGAGTGATGGTGGATTCATTTTATGATGTGATTATACACTATTTGGTGGTGATTATTTCTGACATTTTTTTATGTTAGCATAGATGTTTACTTGAGATGATATTGCAATATATGCTCATGGTAGATTAATCGATATTTATTTCATTAGTTTAGTGTGACATTGTATTGGTGAGGAGAATGAAATTGCATCACTCGCTTGCAAGTGCCCTATGATTTCCACAATTTTCTCTTCATGGTGTGTTTGAATCATCGATTATGTATATATATGTACAATATATGTTTGATTCCAGGATTGTACGTACATGACATCGACTCCGCCTATTCTCAAATGTCTAAGTGTGTCTAAGCTCAATGGTAATGTTGATTGGGAGATAGTAATGAGGGTTTTTCCTAGTCTAGCCTCAAACCTAGTCATAGTGTGTCATCAGTTTAGGTCTGGTATGTTTGGTTGTCACGTCTATGTTTGTCTTGTTATTTGTTATGCAAGGTTTATTTTATGAATTTAATGTTAGATTAATGTTCTTTATAATTTAGTGCTTATTTAATTAATTTTAAATATTGTAGTTAAAAGCTTCTTATTTTATTTAATTAATTAAATTAGTTTATTTGGTAAAATAATTTATTCCTTGTGATTAAAGTTATTTTATTAAATAAATTAATTAATTGATTAAATTTTCTTGATTGAGTGAATAGATTAAATATAATTTAAATGCTTTTATGTGAAACAGAATTTTAAATTTGTATAAAGAAAATGAAATTAATTTTGAATTTTGAAATTAATAAAATGGAATAAATTCTTTATAATTATTGAAAGAAAATATCTGTGAGTTTGTTAGAAGATATTTTTTATTAGCCATGCGTGTGAGTAAAATTAAATGCAAAAAATCTTGTTGAAATATTTCTCGGACAGAATATTGCTAGAACTGGAAAGGCAAGAAGTTACTTCACGATAAAGAAAAGAAAGAGAAAATTGCTAGAATTTTTTTTTGGGGGGTTTTGGTTTAAAAAGAAAAATATGGAAGAGGTTCTCGGGTTTATTTTCTGGTTCATTTTTTTGCATCTTTCTGGAAGAGAAGATTTGGAAAGGGCTTTGGAAATTGTACTCAGAAGGTGAAGCTTTTCTCCAACTTCAATTCTTCAAACTTAAGAAAAACAAGTTCTTTGTTATTTATTTAGTTATTTTGTTGATTTGAAAAGATTTCCTCTATAAAGATTTATTTTAGCAGAAGTTTTGTTAAATTTTTTAGATAGAAAGATTTCCTGAAGAAGAAAATTTGATTGAAACTTCTATAGAAAATTTATATATTGAATTCTTCTTAGTAAAAAAAAATTGTTAAAATGTTTCTGTAGAAAATTTGTTACCTCTCTGTGTAAAAATTACCCAAAATATTTTATGTTTCTCTAAAAAAATTTACAATAAAATCAGAGAGCCTCACAAAAGGTTATTGTTAAACAATATAATTTTTTTAAAAGAAAACAAAAGAAATCTGAGTAGATTTGTCAATGAAATTCTATGATTAATTTGAGGAAATGAAAACCTCTGTGATAAACTTTTCTAAATATTTCTTGTAGAAAAGATTTTTAGAATTTAGATTGAAAATGAAATCCTCTGTTATGGAAATTGAAACCCTCTATCAAAATTGTGAAATTGAAACTCTTGTATTATTTGATTACATTTTCCTATAGAAAGTTCTTTGTTAAAATTTGCTCTTCTCAAGCAATCTTTTTGATTTATTTATATATATACATATATATTTTAAAAATAATAATAATATAAATGATTGTTTATGTGAACCAGTAGAATTTGTTCCACATAAAATAAACTATATTTTTGTATTTCCATATGGTGGAAATTTAAAAAAAAAATAGTGAGGAAATTATTTTGAAATAAAATTAAAGTTTTATTTTTAGGGAGGCATGGGGGTTCTACCCCCATAGCCGACCCCCATTAGGGAGACGGTGTGGAGGGCAGCGCATGGCGCTGTCATCCACAACTACAACCCTATGGGGAGGGCTATGAAGGCAGCCCCACCCATGGCCACAACCATGGCTGCAGCATATGTTGTGTATCTAAACTTGTATTTTTTATTTATTTTTAATATATATTATATTTTTAATATGTATATGGTATATAAAATATATTATTTATAATATATTTTATATATAATGTATATATTGTATATATATATTTATAAATTGTTTAGAATATCAATAATTGTAAATTTATTATAGATAGTTACATAATATATATTTAAAAATAATTTTTAAATGTATATTATTTAAATGTGTAATATGTGGTTAAATAGTGCATGTAAAGCATGAATTATTATATTTATAATAAAATGTTTTAAATAGAGAAATTGTGAATTTTCTTTATTATAAATAAATGGTAATTTGGAATTAACTATTGGTTTTAATTTCCATATTGTTTGCGAAAAGAATTATAAACAAGTTGATTAATTTTCATACAATATGTAACTAATTTGTTTGGATTTAGGAAATCCAAATGTTAGAATAATTATTTGTCTAAATTGTATTTTCTTCTTTGCACATTGTATGGGAAAAGTTGGTTAAATGGGTTTGTAAGTCTTCCAGTTGCACTTACCTTAAAAGGGATTTGTTTTTTGTTTTGATTGCAATCCTTTGAGTTAACTTGGGTAGTGCACATAATTCTTTTCAGTATAGACACCTGATCTATGAACTGGTTGTGACGTCTATTGTTATATGGTTGGTATTTAATGTTGGTTTATGTGCACCTTGTCTACGCATATTTAGTGGAATTAGTTTCCTTATGTTGTTATTAGGGAGTGGCTCTTTATGAGGGCCAACACACAAAGTGGTGCCTAGGTAACTCATGTAGAGTTATTTTAATCAGTGAAAACTAAATCTACACATTAGGTAGTCTAAAATATTTAACCGGATTAATTATTCCTCACTCATGGACTCAAGGGCTAGTTCAAACTTGGGGATGAGTTGACAAGGCCTAGAACGGAAAGATCGATATCTTGTCATTATGAAAGATAATCGATTCTGCAATAGATTGCATGTGGGCCCGGGTTTTGTAAGAGGTTAGCAGGGTAACCCAAGATGGGGGCTGAAAACTATGAAGATTCGCTTGGGACACCTATGCAACATTGTGATGACACTTCACCTATAATAAAAGTATCTTTGTGAACTTATTGTACTTGATCTTTTAGTTTTGGAAGCAATGTAACCATTAAGTTAAATTTATACTTGTATAGTTTTGTCTAGGATTTGTAGGTTATGTCTAGGGAACCTTTTTACTATCTCCTAGCATAGGGGTTGGGCCTACAGGTACCACTTGGTTGGGTGGAACATGCACCTTACACCATTGGGTCTCCAATTCTTGTTCATGGTGACGAGTGCTTCTTGATTGGAGAGCTCGTGTGTGGATATGTACTTTCTCATATTTCTCATTTGTATTAGTGGATACCTTATTTATGTATCACTACTCAATAGTAATTGGGGGGAATTCTTGTAACATGTAATTGTACACCTTTGTATGACCTACCTCATTTAGAAATGAGTATTGTAAATGTTATTATAAATGCAATGTAAGAAAGAATCATTTTTGTGCATTATACCTTCATTGATGTAATTTATTTGTTATTGAATGTATGTCCTTAAGTTTATGAGAATTAAATACATGCTATGTTTAGTTACTTTTGTCATCTATGGGATTTACATGTAGTGTGTTGTCGCATACCTTAGGGAATGTTTGCATTAATGAAGTTCATGTATAAACTTTGAAAAAAAAAATTATTACACTTTAGTAGTCATTGCAACATTCTTTTAGGTTACGTGGCGGGGCATTACAAAAATAGTCAAAGAAAAAAAGTAGTTACCCAAAGGGTTATCCATCCATACAAGATGATCATCTAGCTGAATCTATCCCAACCTAACATCCCTTAAGGAATATTTAAGTTGAGACAAATCCTGACTAGCCACACACAAATCCACTGAATCTTCTTTGTTCAAACTCCAATAATCTTTAACATACTCTCCAAAATATTCTTTACAAAACTTAGCCCATATGTGGAATCTTTCAATTTTGATTAGAGGATCCTTAAAGAGCCATTTGTCCTCCCAGAACCTAGCTAGATTGTCGCTTCTAATGTGCCATCAAACCCCTAATTCCAAACTCTTTCTACCAGAAATCATGTCATTCCAGCAAGCTGAACCATAGGGAAAAATAGGAGAATCCAACAAAGCTCTAAGGGACACACAATTGGCCATATATTTACTTCTTAAAATATCTTTCCATTATCCAAAAGATGAGAAGGATCTCCATAACTTTTTACCAAGAAGAGTCTTATTAATCATTTTGATTTTTCTACGACCTAAACCCCCAAAGGTTGTCAGTCTGCAAACCAAATCCCATCTTATAAGAGGTATCCTCTTTCTCTCCTCCACACCAAACCAAAGCAATATTTTTGGATCTTTTCAATGGCCTCCACATATTTAGTAGGAATTTTTAAAATGGCTTAAAGCATAAATTGGGAGATTCTGAAGAGAAGCTTTGAGGAGCTAAATTTTTTCAGCTTGGCTCAGAAGAGCTCCTTTTCATCTTGCCAACTTCTTATTGAACCTATCAACTAGCGAACACCAAAAGGAATTTGAAGGTTTAAGGCATAGAGGTATTCCAAGATAAGTAGATGGTAAGGATTCCACTCTACAACCAAGGATTCTTGCAATCTTGACCTTTCTATACTCAGGGGTATTAAAGAAAAAAAGGGATTTGTTATGTCTGTTGACCATCTACCTAGTTTCCCTCTCATATACATCCAAAAAAAATTTCAAAGTCTTAGCCTCAGTCACCATTGATCTTCCCATTAGCATAGTGTCATCAACAAACTGTTGGTGAGAACAAATCAAATTAGTAGAAGAAGGACTAAGACCAGTAGGAGACCTTTGTTCAATCAAAATTTTAAGAAAATTCATTTAAGTTACTTTGTAGGAAAATTATAATTTAATTAACTAATTACATAAATCCATTATGTTTACCATGTAGTTAAATGACACCATAACCAATGAAGCACAGATAATTACTTACACCTATATCCAGAAAAGCCACAATAGAGGGGTAATAGAGTTCTCTCATTCAATCCACAAGAAAACTCTCCCACAAGTACTCACAAATGTGTGAGAAAACTTTGGGATATGTGAAGGGATGAGGTTTACTCCACTCCATCCTATTAAGGAGAGGATGGAGTACTTGGTCACCCCATCTCCAAAGTCCCATCTTTTAACTAAGTTTGGAGGTCAAAAAACTCTTCAATTACCCCCAAGGTATTTAAAATACGCCACATCCCTTAATGCGTAATAAATAAGGGTCATATCTTTGATATTGCCCAAGATATAGCCCTATACAAGCACCCAACCCATAGCTACTTACCTTAGGGTACTAAAAATGATAGAAATACTTAAAGTAAGCCCTTTTAAGAGGTCTCTTAAAAGACCATGAAATATATCATCTAAAATTTAACTTGATTAAGGGTCCCTAACCCTAATTACCCACTTACGCATTTAACCACATGGTTAACACTTAATTACCCAAGCAAAACACCTCACAGCTAACCCACAAATTGAATCCTTAAAACATAATTAACCAACAATTTATGCCTTCTTGCTTCTTGATTCTACAATGGTTAAAATTATAACTTCTTAAAGAAGTATCTGACTTGGTATGGATGTTTTCTCCTTTATCCTATTGGTGAACTTGCTTTCCCAGACAACACAATTAAGTATAGTTAAAAGCTAAAAATAAATCACATTAGTTGTTAGTTGAATCCTCATAACTTTAATCATTAACAATTTAGATATAGATAATTACTCATCAAAATACAACATGGTACAACAATCTATCTTATAATTTCAAGTCATATCCAATATTTTACATGTGCATACATCTTCATTAAATAGAATAATGAAAATAACATATAAAATAAAAATGAAATACAAGATTTTTGTAACACAATCACCTTATTTACCTCTTGTAATATATCTAACCATCTATTTAGAAAAAATATATATAACAAATTATGGTTGTAGTATTCACATGTGGGGTGGGGCCTTACAAATATTAATGAAGAAGTGTAAGTGAATAGAATAGAGAATGTAATGAAGAAAGAAAAAAAAATGTATTGATGCAGAGCCAAGGTGAAGATTAACTCACAAAAAACTAATGTCAATCTCAGAAACAATGAACTTTTCTTGAAACCACCTTCAATCTACCAAGCATCAGCTCACCCTCTAGGGTCTCAACCCTTCAATTTTGAAAAAAAACACCAACCCTCCACCAAAGCCATGATAAAGTTTCCCAACATTCCAATGATGAAAATTTAGCCATTTAAATGCAATCTCAAAGTCAGATTGTTCATAACCTTCAAAAACTCACCTTCTACCACTAGCATACCTTGTAGTACAGGAAAATTGAATTTTTAGTCTTTAGAAAAAATCCTTCCAAAACACTAAAGAAATAAAACATATAATGAAGCACCTATTTCAGATTCATATAACATATCAAATACTCAGATATCACTCTTTTGGATCAAAGGTTTCAAAATCAAGAATTTCATAGTTTTAGGCCTCCAATTAGGCCATTTTTACAAAGAGACCCCCTTTTAATTTCCTCACCAGACCCCCAAACCCAAAAAATTCTTGATACATGTTCCAAAACCAAGGATTTTATAGGTTTTATGACCCCAAATGCACAATTAAGCCTCAAATCTAGAAATCCCTCCTTGTAGCCTAAATAACTAGGGTTTTAAGACACCCTTGTTGAAAATTCACCTTCCCAACCACTCATAGCAGAAATAATTACTCAAAAACCTTGAAATAGGTCCACCCATTCTCAATAAACACTCACATGGCCTTTGGCATCGTTTCTTTATCATTTCATAGGTTTGAACCACCATTTTCCAAGAGGAAACAAACATTTTCCAGTCCTAGGGCTACACCCATTCACTAGCAATTCAACCCCACAACATCTTGGACATTTTAAACATATAATTTACATTTTAGAGGACCCATTCCACAAGATATAGTAAACACAAAAAGTGGAATGGGTCATTTTATCATTTTTTGAAGACCCTCAACCCACAAATTTGGAAAAAATAGGTAGCAACAATCAAAATTGAATAACTTTCACAAAACAAGGAGTTAGAACCTAAAATTTGAAGAAAATTAAATCTAATTAATAGTAATAAAACCTCAAAAAAAAATTCAGAGCATTTGGAGTCTGTACAGATCCATACAACAACAAAAGTAGAGAAAAATCAGTAATTTTCTAAACAATAGTGTTTTTATTGGTCAGGAAAGGCCCACAAATCTCCAACCAACCCCTCCTTTGAGCCATTTAAGGTTATTATACATTTTTTGGTTTCATTATAACTTCTTACAACACCTATAACTTATTTTTAATCATTAAGACCTTCTAATCTTCATTAAGTTACATTTTAAGACAAATTGAATATGACAATATTACATAAACTTTGCAACTTTTTAATTTTGACACCCAAATACTTCTAAATCACTCTAAAACCTATAATTCACCCTATGAAAACATATTAGACCTAATTCTTGCACATTTACACCCAAATTCAAGGATTTTCCTTCAAAAGGCTACAAATTCAAACATTAACAATTTTGTAGCAAGAATGCATTGTTTGCACATTTGACCACCAAGACTCAAAAAATAAACCTAATAAACCTTAAATGGTCTTGATTAACCTTATTTAGCATAAATAAACATAAAAAATATTGATCTAACCCATTAAACACTTATCAACCTTCAAAAACTTAAATTTTGCAACTAGGAGACTAGGTGCTCCACACCATTCACCGCCACAAAGAAAGAACTCATGCCACATGAGTTGATGTAGATACCAAGTTCTCCAAGGTTCTCTCACTTTCCTTTCTACTTCAAATTCTCTCCACTGATCCACTGTTGAGAAACTTGCAAACTTCCCTACATAAATGCTTTGTTTTGCATTTGAAAATAGTCCATCTCTTGCATTCAGACCTGTTAGTGGTCTGTGATTAGTCATATGCTCAAAACTTGATGATACTCCTTTACCAATACCTACAACACATTTCTTCATCCCTGCACACAAACAATTTTTAGTCATTCCATAATTTTTTTGCATCTTTTCCTTATTCTCATGCTTGCAATTGTCCCCAACGTTTTTCCCAGTCTGCTCATCCATCACTATCATCTCTTTTACTATCTTTTCAGTGTTTTGTACCACTTTTCTGTCCTTACATTTCACTGTATTCACTATACTAGTAGATTTTGATTGCTTCTCAACTTTTTGCATAACCATAGGGCACTCTATAGTACCTACTAACACACTATACTGCACATTCACTGTCTTTGTCTTCTTTAACCCTGAATTTACCTTTAGATCTACTGTACCTACACTTTTAGAATTACATTTGTGCATATCATTAGAATTTTTGATCAAGGGTTCCTTGTTCCCACACATGATGACTTTGGACTTACCTTTCTCATCCACTATCCAAGGAGTTAAAACAAATCTTTGTCTATCTTTCAAGATTGAGTACTTATTTGCTTTCCCATCATAGATGGCACTCCTATCATACTTCCATGGCCTTCCAAGGAGGATGTGACAACATTTCATTGTAAAAATATCACAAAGAACACTATCCTTATACTCACCTATTTGAAAATCTACCATAGCTTACTCGTTCACTATCAATGATTGACCATTGCTTAACCAAGAGACCTTGTAGGGAAAATCATGAGGTATTCTTTTCAAATTGAGTTTATTCACCATTTCACAAGAAACCATGTTTTTAGTTGAACTTGAGTCCACTACCATCCTACATACCTTACCTTGTACCTTGCAATTGATTCTGAAGAGTTCTTTTCTTTGTAGAGGTTCTTTAGGAGGTGACACCTTGAGCAATGTTATTCTAATCATCAAACTCTCTCCAACTTCTACTGTGAGATTAATAACAGGTGAAGTCACACTCTCTTAATCTTCATGCACTAATTGATTCCTCCTTTCTCCTCCATGAGAGCTTGAGCCTTTCCTTTCAGGACACTTGAATGATGGATGTCCAGGCTAGTTGCAAGTGTAGCATCTTCCTGAAAATGCATTGTTGGAATTCCTACCTCCTCCAAATCTGCCTCTTGTGCCTCTCATTCCACCTCTAGAATCATATTTCTCTTAGCCTTTCATGGCATCCTCTTGATTATCATTGGTTGGATTTCAACTAGACATGAATTCTCTTCCTCTTGATGTACCACCTCTACCTCTAACTTCTTTGTCTTGCCTTCTCTTCAATTTCTCCTCCACCTTGATAGCCATTTGATAACAATCCTCTACACTCCTAGGGTTAGCCAAAACCAATTCATCCTATATATTAAGCTTTAAACCACCAATATATCTAGAAATTTTTTCATCATCATTCTCATGATGACCAGACCTTGGACTCAATTTATAAAACTCCTCAGTATAAGACTTGATATCCATTTCCCTTTGTCTTATGTTTTGTAATCTCTTAAACATTTGAACTTGGTGATATTTGCTTAAGAATTTACCTTTCAATTTTGATATCATCTTGTCCCATGATGTGATCTTAGACTTTCCTTGTTTCCTCCTCTCAGACTGAAAGTAATCCCACCATACCAAAGCATGACCCTACAACTTAGTCTTTGCAATCCTTACTCTTTGCTCCTCTAGAACTTCATCACATTCAAAATGATTATCTAATGCAGCAATCCAGTCAAGTAGTTCTTCATCATTTATACTACCACCATATTTAGAAACACCAAGGCTTACCTTAGGCTTGTCACCTTTCACTGCCTTCAGTAACTTTGCAATTCTTTGGTCCTCTACATCAAGTTGTTCTTCCATTTCTTCAAACTCCTCATCTTCCTCTTCTTCTGTCTCACTCTCTTCAGCATCTCTTCTCTTGTTTCTCTCCAGGGCTATGATTCTCTCTTATAACTCTTTGATTTCTCTTGCATTTCTTTCCTTCATCTCCTTCATCTCTTTAGCCATATCATTCTTCTTTGGAGGCATCTTGTCAACCTTGCCTCTTCTTCAACCTACAAAATGAAAACCAAAACCTACTCCCTACTCTAATACCACTATGATGGAGATCCAAGGTGAAGATTAACTCACAAAAAAGTAATTTCAATCCCATAAACAATGAACTTTTCTTGAAAACACCTTGAATCTGCCAAGCATCAACTCACCCTCAAGGGTCTCAACCCTTCAAATTTTCAAAACAAAACCAACCCTCCACCAAGTCCCTAAAAAATTTCTCAGCATTCCAATGATGACAATTTAGCCATTTAAATTCAATCTCAAAGTCAGATTCTTCATAACCTTCAAAAACTCACCTTCTACCACTAGCATACCTTGTAGTGCAGGAAAACTATTTTTTTAGTCTCTAGACCAAATCCTTCCAAAAAAACAAAGAAATAAAAAATATAATCAAGCACCCATTTCATATTCATATAACATATCAAATACTTAGATATCACTCTTTTGGATCAAAGGTTTCAAAATCAAGAATTTCACAGTTTTAGGCCTCTAATTAGGCCATTTTTACAAAGAGACCCCCTTTTAATTTCCTCACCAGACCACCAAACCCAAAAAAAATCTTGATTCATGTTCCAAAATAAATTATTTTACAGGTTTCATGACCCCAAATGTGCAATTAAGCCTCCAATCCAAAAATCCTTCCTTGTAGCCTAAATAACTAGGGTTTAAAGACACCCTTTTTGAAAATTCACCTTCCCAACCACTCCTAGCAGAATTAACTGCTCATAAACCTTGAAATAGGTCCAGCCATTCTAGATAAACACTCACTTGGCCGTTGGCATCATTTCTTTACCATTTCATAGGTTTGAACCACCATTTTCCAAGATGAAACACACATTTTCCAGTCCTAGGGCTCCACCCATTCACTAGAAATTCAATCCCACAAAATCTTGAATATTTTAAACATCTAATTTACATTTTAGAGGACCCATTCCACAAGATACAGTAAACACAAAAAGTGGAATGGGTCATTTTATCATTTTTTGAAGACCCTCAACCCACAAATCTGTAAAAAATAGGTAGCAACAATCAAAATTGAATAACTTTCACAAAACAAGGAGTTAGACCTTCAGATTTGAAGAAAATTAAATATAATTAATAGGAATACAAATTAAAAAAAAATTTCAGAGCATTTGGAGTCTGTACATATCCGTACAGCAACAAAAGTAGAGAAAAATCAATAATTTTCTGAAAAACAATGTTTTAATTGATCAAGAAAGGCCCACAAATCTCCAACCAACCCCTGCTCTAAGCAATTGAGAATTCTTATACATTTTTTGGTTTCATTCCAACTTCTTCCAACACCTATAACTTATTTTTAATCACTAAGACCTTCTAATCTTTATTAAGTTGCATTTTAAGACAAATTGCATATGACAATATTACATAAAATTTGCAACTTTTTAATTTTGACACCCAAAAACTCCCAAATCACTCTAACACCTCTAATTAACCCTATTAAAACATAATAGACCTCATTCTTTCACATTTACACCCAAATTCAAGGATTTTCCTTCAAAAGGCTACAAATTCAAACATTAACAATTTTGTAGCAAGAATGCATTATTTGCACATTTGACCAGTGCCAAGACTCAAAAACTCAACCTAATACACCTTAAATGGTCTTTATTGACCTTATTTAGCGTAAGTAAACCTTAAACATATTGATCTAACCCATTGACCACGTATCAACCTTCAAAAAGTGAAATTTTGCAACTAGGAGAGTAGGTGCTCCTGCACCATGTATGAAATAATTGTCTACAATATTAGATATGTATAAAGTTTAGATAAAGGATAAGAAAGAGTATAGGGGAAGATATTGAATTGTACTATTTTGATCTGATTAAAATAATAAATATTAGAATTCTATTTATATCATTGTACCATAGAAAAATCGATCATTGACATTTTCATGGTTATTTAGATATTTTTCCTATGATGTTTGACTTATCTTCCTTTTATTTAATGTTGCAATGTAACTTATGCATTCATATTAAGTCTTTAATATTCAAATTATAATGTTTTGTGAAGTGATGTAACACATTTCTACACTTTTGTAGACTCTTCTTATTATAATTCATCTAAATATTCCCTTTTTATCCCTTATCAAGTACTATTTTAAAGTGTTGTAAAGTCTTGTAACAAGATTTACACCTTTCTTATGCTTTATTTGGACCCTTTATGCACTTATCGACATTAATTATGTATATTTTTTAATATAAACCTTAAAAACAACATTAAATGCAACTTAATTCTCGACACCCACTTACAAGCCTAGAGTGGGACCCATTCGCCATGGGTGGTGAATGAGTCCCTCTTGGCTCCAAATTCAAAATAATTCAAAATTTATTTCAAGTTTTTATTCATTAAGCCCTTATGTCAACTTGTGTTTATGTATCTTTGGGTAATTAGGGCATAAGTGTGTATAAATAAGTGTTTTTTATATCCATTTTTCACCTAATTATTTCAAGCATTCATCCTTGCATTCAATCTCATTCATCCACTTAAGCATCATTCAATCAAGAAAACATCAAGAATCTTGGAGTAGCCATTGACATATCTTCAGACTTCAACAATAAGGTTTTGGTTAGTTAGGACATTTGCATGTTCTTATTCATCATTTACTTCTTCATTTCATTTCATCTCTTTATCAAGGGTTTGATTACCAAAGTGGGATTTGACAAAGGAAAATCCCTATACTCTAATCCTTAACCATTTCCCACCTCTTTGCATGTGTATTTACAAGTCTTGTAAGAAGGTTTGGAAAATTGATAGGTGTTGGAAAGTGGTCAAGTCATAAAAAGTGTTTCAATTAAACTAAACCCTGATTTAAGGATGGAGACAACTTATAGTCTATTTTTTGCATATTTGACTCTGTCAACTTGACAACAAGACAAGTGCAGATCTGGGCGCAGAGAATTGATTCTTGAATTTGTATATTTTTGGAGGACTGATTCCCCATCAATGGTGAATGAGTCCCACTTATAGGCAGGAAAAAGTTGATTTTTTCAGAGTTCAGTTCTCGACAGTTGGGAAGCAATTTTGGGTATGTTTACTAGTAGGAGGATTGATTCGCCATCAGTGGAAAATGAGTCCCATTGGTGATAAATAAAAATTTCTACCAGTTTGTAGAACCTTCCATGAATAACATTCAACTTCTAGGTGCACTCTGCTAAGTCTCATAAAAAAAAATTGCATTTGTTTTTGTTTTTAGTTCATTTCTGCATATCACATTGTGTTTTCAAATATTGCATATTTCACTAGTTTTGAATTCATAATTAGTCAATCTTATCACTTAGTTGCACTTATATCATTGAATTTAGTCATAATTACATCATACATTCCTTAGTTTGAGTGAAAAACCTAAATTTTAGGGGTCTATCTCTCTCCTTTTAGGTGAAAACCCCTAAGAGTGCAAGAGAAGTACATACATCACGAACCTTAAAATTGATGGTTCATTTTGGTGAACCTACATTTTGAAAACATTATCATTCTGATTTGCATTTACGTTCACATCCTAGGAGTTATGGCATTAGCTTTTGCATTATCCTTTTGAATTGTTTTTGCATCTTAGGGTTTACAAATTTGCATTAGTGAATATCTCAGATAGATTTGATTCTTGTATTTCAAAACAATAGAAAAACTAAAAAAATTAATCTACATCTTCATTTTGCATCTACAACACATACAAATCACTTTAAATTTTCTAAAAAATACAAAAAAATATCATCGCTGGACCCATTTCCCACCCTGGACAAATCAGTCCGGCTACACATTTTGAACTACATTTCATGTATTTTTTGGGTATTTTTTGCATTACAGTTTTATGTTATTTCTTTTTTTTATACTTTCCATATTTTCTATTTTTCTTATGTTTCTTGCATATTATTTTAGTCTCGTTCATTGTTATTGTGGCCTTCTCCTTCAATAAGTTTTGTAATTCATTGAAATCCTTAGTAGACATGATCAATTATGCCTTTGGTTGTGATCCTCATGACCTTGAGATTCCTCATGCTCCTTCAACTCCTCATGATTGTCCTCCTCATGATGTAGACATCATTGGAGAATATGATGATAGCATGACTAATTTCTTCACTGAATGCTGGCTCGCACTCACAAAAGGATATGAATATCATAGTAAAACTTTCCTGGGAATTGGACATTCCAACAGGTGACTAATATCTCTCTGTGGACGTTCATTTACTTGTCAAACCAGGGGACGTAGACTTTAAATGGCGCATCAAAATATATGCACTAGGAATTTGCTTTGGTCAAATCTTAGCAAAAATACATACTGGAAAGAAATTCTATCTAAGCTACAGAATGGTAATGCAGAATTCTTTAACTCAACTATGCTTGATTAAAAAAAAAACCGTAACAGCTACGACTGAAGCACAAACCAAGAACTGGCCTTATGTTGTAGGAACAGTCACAGGGATGGACTCTCTATGCTGCAAGAGCAGTGTAAGACTGAGTTTGTATAAAAACTTCAAAAGATGAAAGCTAACTAGATATCAGTAGAAAAGAACATCTAACTAATTAACTACAGATACTTACTAAGTGGGCCCCCTTAGCAAGCATCTACTGATTACAAAGATGCTGAACTCAGAACTTCATCGATCTTTATTCATGAAAACAGAATGAAATACATTGTTTTGTTGATGTGAAAACTAACAACGAACTCTGCTTCTGGTCAAACAGATTATGTCTTTCATTATCATACTAATTCTTACATGATATCTGCTACTCTATTTCTATCTTACCCTAAAAATCATCTATTACTCATTCTATTCATCCTCTACTCTCTCGCGCAGGAGGAGTATCTTATTTTTAAATCAGAGGAACAACTAACTAACTAACTTCATCAAAGAAAGACGTGGAAGTAAAGTGTATCCCTGAATCAAGGAACAAACTTCATAAATGAATTTATGTGTTCAACCCGATTCAGAGATAATCTAGCGCTTCACTCTTTCCAGATTGACTTATCATTAAAAAATATTTCCAAATCGGTTTCGGTCAAAGAGTCTTCGGCGGAGCTTCCTCAAAGTCGTGCAGGAAATGGACTTTACTGCAAGGCCGAGATCGGTTGCGGTTGACTCGATCATTCTTCAACAACCTACGAAACAAAAGGTAATAGACGCACAAGAAAAGGAATTCGGCACATCTATGATATCTATTCATTAATCACACATTTTAAATCTACTTCACCATTCAAAAACTGTATACGATATACCAGCCATTTTGGGAGTCAACAGGGCAATAAATGCAATCAAGTCAACACAATAGGCTGCAGGAATATAAAAGTGTCTTGCTACAGGATATCCCCACAAAAGGTTTCAACAAAGTTTAAACAGCTGTGAAATAGCAAAAATAAAGTCATTTAAAAGTTTATCATAACATCAAATTATGAGCATATTTTAGGCTCATCACTGCCCCCTACTTAGCCCAATGCTGGTCCTCCAGCATTAACTTTTCTGGTGGTTTCTCTGAAGTCAGTAGTGGCTGTATGACTCTGGAATGGATGTCCAAACCTGTAATAGAATCCTCTGAAATCCCTGCACCTTTCATATCTTCGGTCTTCTAATTCATTGTTAAGTTTTGTAGCCTGATGAGGATACAGGGGCCACATTAGCACAGGGGGTCTGAATGTTAGTGGCAGCCACAGTTCAAATCTTGTTTGAAGTCCCAATTGAATATATCTGCCGGTTCATTTGAGTGCAGCTGTAAAGTTTAGGGGACCATGTGGTTTTGACTTTCTTAACCCAACAGTTAATTTTTCCCATCTTTTCTCATTTCTAGTATATGCTAATCTCCAAAATGAATATTGTTGTGCCTGGAATTCATCATATACTTGCTTTCTGATGTCAAATATTTTTTCTCTGGCTGAAACATTATTAATACCATATGTCAAAGCAAACCAATCTTTCAACATTGCATGTGGGTTTGAACTTTGAGAGCGTAATGGGACAGGCTCTGTTTTCTCAATTTCCTCATACGTTTCCCACTGCCTGCCATAATTCACCTCATTTGCTGCCCATGACATAAATGCTCTCAAATGAATATCACCAATGTATAGAAGAGGATTCCATTCTATTTCAAATGGTATTAAAAAGTCATGCAAATAGAATTCACATAGAGAATTCCTTAACCAGTTATGGGCTACTTGATATGCTTCATAAAATTCTTTGGCATAATGAATTATAGGGTCTTGGTTTCTGGAAATTCTCATCAATTGAAACCATAAAAAATGTTCTTTAAGGCACAGAGCATAAACTCTGGGTAGCGGTCTGCATTCCATAATTTGACCAGTTACCTTTAACATTTCGTCCATTTTTGCTTTCAACTCAGCAATTTCCTATTTCTAACTTTTAATTTTCTTTTTCAATTTCTTCTTTTCTACTTGCCACAGACTTTGTTGCATGTCAGTCTGGGCAATGTGTCAAAAATTCATAGTTTGCAGTGTAACTGTTTCCCAATTATTTTTAACAAATTCGAGAAACTTAATTAAAAAGGTCCTCCTATACACAACAAAGGCTTTGCAAATTGTGGAGTGAAATACAGTTTCACTAGGCACATTTAGTTGTTCAGCCTGTTCTTGTTCTTGCTGCAGGATAAATTCTTCTTGTTGCTGCAGTGGAGAAGTCTATGCTTCCTCCGAGAATTGCATAGCAGCATTAGCCAGATCATCAAGATTTGGCAACTCATGCCCATTATACCCTGCTTCTTTTGTCTCTACTTGTTCCTCTTTAGGAATGAGCGAACTCTGAGCAACATTCTTAGATTCAACAGACCCTTCTAAAATTATAATCACCTTAGGTTGCGGTGAAACAGGGGAGGTCCTAGATTGTTTCCTTGTGGAAACCCTTCTTGGTACTGATGTGGCTGCAGGGGGTGTTCCGGTAGCTTTTCTTTTTCTTGTTTGTTCAGGGGGCTCTACCCTACTAGAGGATGACGGTGAACTGGTAATATCACCAGCTGTTGCTGTAGGAGAAACTGCTGCAGGGGAAGGTGCTACAGGAGAGGAGCATTGCCTTTTCTGAGAACGAGGGTCAGATTCAGGGGACCCCTCTGCCTTTGATTTTCCTTTCTCCCTCCTAGTAGCAGACCTAGTTTGTACCCTAGCAGAGGATTCAGCTGTGACAGCTACAGGATCGGGTGCTACAGGAATAGATGACCCTTGCCCTGTTCCACTGGTAGATGCAATTTCTTTCTTCTTTCTTTGAGGCCGTGGGGTAATTACCCTACGGGGTTGCAAACTATTTTGGGCAACAAATTATTTCTAGGAGAGAGGTGAGACGTCTCTCAAAGAGTGCTCAATCAGTAATTTAATAAGGCCATGATGAGTGACAGAGTTATCTTTCCCCTGTTGAGTTCCATGGGCACTTTGCTCTAAAAACTTTAACAAGAAATTCAGAACATTCACAGCCAACCCATGCCTTACATGGCTTAATAATTTAAAATGATGAGAATGCAGATAGGAAAAACGGCCTTCATAGGTGAAATACCTTATTATATAAGTGGCATACTCTGAATATGGAAGAGGTAGTGACACTCGCTTGCATCCTTGCTTGGAGACTTCCAGAGGTCCATCAGCAGGCATTGAAAATTCAGCCTTTGCAGCTGCAGCATCTGAAGAAAAATTTTCTCCAATGGCTGGGAGCCCAGTTACCTCAGCAATTCTGTCTTTGGTTGCAACAACTGTTAGACCCCATATGGTGGCTTCCCCTTCAGAAAGTGTTCTCAAAAATTTTGTCGCACCTCATCAAAATCATTTAAACTCAGAAAATAATTTAACCATCCACAGAGGCTAAATGTTTGGACTGTCTGAGGGTTTTGCAACAACAATTCATGAGCTACAGGCTCATGTCGCACCAACTGACCACCCATGTTTGCAGTTTTTCTAGCTGAACTCAATTTCTTGCTGAAGATTCAAATTCTTTATTTCCCTTTTTTTTTTGGTTTTTCTCTGTCAGACCGCCACATTTCTTTCTTTTTTCAAAAAATAAACTTTTTTAAACAAGCAGTCTTAATCGTAATTTGCAAGAAAAAGATGCATTAAAGAAGGTCATGCAATCACATTTGGAAAGTACCAGAAATATATTAAAGAAAGATTATTTTGCAGTTATGGTAGCGGCGAAAAGACAGGTTTCAAACGATGGATTACCCCGCCCCCTACTTAAAAGATGACATGTGTCCTCACATGTACTAAAGAACAGGTAGAGACTCGGGTAATAATGACCGGTACATGCATAGCAGTAATTGAATAGAATGAAATAAATCAAATATGCGTTAAGAAAAGATATGGCGTACCTTTAGTAATTGCACGTACGTGTGAAAAAAGATGACGACGCTGCATGAATTGATAAGCTGGAAAGATATCCTAATTAAGGTTGATGCAAACGGATGAAGTGGATGGGTGACGTGGGCGGAGGAAATGTACGAATGAAATGAATGGATGGGATGGATGGATGGAAGGTAAAGAAGTGAGATGGGGGTGATAAATGAAGATGGAGAAAAATAGTTTTCATAAAAAGAAAACCTTTATTATGGGCATGCTTTTTGAAAATTATGGAACGACTAGGGAAAGGCTAGAGCCTTCGGCTGCAGGAAGAGTAGCGGGAGGAACCTGAATGAACTGCTTCATGAAGTCTTCCTTGGAAACTGGCTTATGGTACAGTCAGAGTCGGTGGCCATTGACGAGCAATTTGAAACGGACTGGATCAATTGTGACCAGCTGCACAGCTCTGTTGTCAAACACATTTTCAACTTCATAGGGGCCAAGCCAACGTGTTGTGAGTTTACCCTAATTTTATTGGTACCTGGAATCATATAACAAAGCCCAATCTCCAGCAGAAAACTTTCTGGTTTTGATGTGCTGATCATGCCATTTCTTTCTCTGCTGTTGGATTACTTCTGTATGTTGCAGGGCGGCTTTTCTCATTTTGTCCAAAGTATTTAGCTGCAGGAGATGGTCCTTCTATGCTTCAGATAAGTCCATATTGAGTTGAAGAGTTGTCCTCAAAGTTTTATGTTCAAATTCAATGGGTAACATAGTTGTTTTCCCATAGAGCAACTCAAAAGGTGTAAACCCAGTTGTTATTTTCCATGTAGTTCTGTAAGCCCAAACTGCTTCAGGAAGTCTATTACTCCAGTCTTTCTTATGAATCTGCACTGTCTTTGTGAGGATCGTTTCAATTTCTCTATTTGTTACCTCCACCTGACCATTGGCTTGAGGATGATAAGGGCTGGATTTCCTATGTTTGATCTTATAGTCATTCATAAGTGCAGTGATCAGATTTGACATAAACTGAGCTCCTTGATCAGTTACAAGCTCTCTGGAAACTCCAAATCTGGTGAAAATTTTTTCATACAAAAATTTAGCAACTTTGTTATCTCAGGCATTGGTCATAGCTTTTACCTCAACCCATTTTGTGACATAATCTGTGCAAACTAGAATGTATGAATTTCCATTTGATGGTGGATCAATTGGCCCCAAAAAATCCATGCCCCATTTATCAAAAGGGGTGACTATTACCTGTGGATATAGTGGCATTTCATCTAACTTAGTTGGTCTTCCCATACGCTGGCATTTGTCACACTTCCTTGTATAGGCCACAACATCCTTGTGTAATGTTGGCCAGTAATACCCTGTTGTAAGAACTTTCATTGCTGTTCTTTTTGCTGCAAAATGCCCCCCACATGGTTCATCATGACAAGCATGCAAGATATCATAAGTCTCATCTTCTCTTACACTTCTTCGCATTACTTGATCAGGTCCAATATAGAACAGACAATTGGAAATCCAGGTAAAGTTGAAACTTTTCTCTATCAACAACTTCTTTTCTTTTGGGGAAAAATGAGCTGGTATTCTGTTTGCTGCCAGATAATTAGCAATGTCTGCATACCAAGGTGTATGTGCAGCAATGGAAAATGAGTGTTCATCTGGGAATCTATCATCAATGACCTCATGTTCCTCAGATACAACTAATTGAAGTCTTGATAAAAAAGTTATCTACAACATTAGCTCTTCCTAGTTTGTCAATGATTGTAATATCAAATTCTTGTAACAGGAGCCATCGTGCCAATCTACCAGAAATGGCAGGTTTTTTCATCAAGTACTTGATTGTTGCATGGTCAGTGTGGACGAAAATCTGATAATATGTGACATAATGCCTAAATTTATTCAAAGCATACACTACTGCAAGCAATTCATTTTCTGTAACAGTATAGTTGAGCTCAGGACCTTGAAGGTTTTTGCTGATAAAGTAGATAGCATGGTCAATTGAATTTTCTTTTTGACTTAAAACTGCTCTTATACCAAAATCAGATGCATCAGCATGTATGTGAAAAGGCAAGTTCCATTTTGGACCTTGAAGAATAGGGGTTTTAGTAAGCAAGTCCTTTAGCTGCAGGAAGGATTTTTCGCAGGCCTCGGTCCACTCAAATTGGGAATCTTTTGTTAAAAAAGCATAAAGTGGACTGACAATTTTACTAAAGTCTTTTATAAACCTTCTATAATACCCTGCATGACCAAGAAAACTTCTAACATCTTTTTGTTTTGCAGGAGTTTGTAAATTCTAAATAACTTCAATTTTAGCAGGGTCAACCTGAATTCCATTCTTTGAAATATGATGACCTAAAACAATACCTTCTTCCATCATTAGAAAGCACTTTTCACTGTTTAGAGACAAATTTTGCTCTCTACACCTTTTTAATACTTTTTCTAAATTCACCAGTGCTTCTTCAAATGTGACTCCATATGTAGTGAAATCATCCATATAAATCTCCATACATTCATGAGATATATCAGCAAATATACTAATTACTGCTCTCTGAAATGTTGCTGGTGCATTGCATAAGCCGTGGCAAGACCGAATAAGAAAAATGTCCCCATGGACAGTAAAAGCAGTCTTGCTTGATCTTCGGGGAAATTTTTTATCTGATTATACCCACAGAACCATCTAAGAAAAAAAATATCTTTTACGCAGGTGAATCTAGTACTTGGTCTACAAAAGGTAATGGAAAGTGATCTTTTTAGTGGCATTGTTCAACTCTCTGTAATCACATACTACCTCCATTTTCCTCCTTTCTTGGGGACAATGACTAATGGAGAAACCCATTACTATCGAAATTGGGTAAATAAAACCCATCGCAAATTTTGAAGTTCATTTTTCACTATTTCTCTAAGTGTTGGATTTACTCTTCTCTGAGGTTGTCTAACTGGTAAACAATCTTCTTTGATATATATCCTATGAGTACAAACTCGAGGATCTATTCCTTGCATGTCCCCATATTCCCATGCAAAATATTTATGTTGTTCTTGTAGCATTTTTAATAAGTCAGCCTCTTGAGACTGAGACAACTTGCTATTAACATTCAAACAATGATCTGGAGACAATTCTATCTGCTTAATGAGATTACTCATAGAATCAACAGGTAATATTTGTACCTCTTGTGGAAGTAAGTTATGAAAAATTGTCAGAAGTTTAGGCAATGAACTCTCAGAATCTAGTTGCTACAGGAAACATTGATGCTGACTGTCACTTGGATCAGATAAACTATCTGCATCAAGATTGAATTGCAGAATTTGAAAAAGCAAAGCATCTTCACTTTGAAGTTTAGAGAATGGATCATTTTGAAGCATCATTAATTGAGCCAAAGAATTGGCTTCTTCAGTTTCTTCTCCCACATCTGGCCAAATAGGTTGGGACAAATCTGCTTGAGGTTTAGCAGGCGGATACAAAGCCAATTTCTTTGTGGTCTGCCCATCAGAAATGGTTATATCTCTAGAACGGCGTCCTATAAAAGCATCAGCAGTTGCTAACCATGGCCTACCAAGAAATATTCAAAGACTGATAATATTGTGAAATCAGCATACTCCCAAGGTGTCAATGGTTTGACTGTTTGCAAGCTGCAGAACTGTCCCAATGTTTGAAATATTCATAGTATGCTTTGTCATCACATTAATGGTAGTTCCTAAATCAATCAAAACATTTTTTACAACTTGGCCATTTATATGTATCTGTACTACAGGGCTTCCAGGGTCAATATACTTTGGAATGACTACATTTCCCAACATTATATCAGCCAATTTCCCTAAGACATGAATTGTTTGGGGATCCTTTTTCTTTCATCCAGGCTTCTTCAAATAGGCTTCTTTAATAGCTTTTCCAAAAATGGGAACATCTTTAATATCCTGAAACAAAGGAATTTGAATTTGCACATTTTTGAGCTGATCGAGAATGTCAAAAGTGGGTTCTTCCATGAGTTTAGATTCAGTACTTTGCAACCTCTGAGGAAAAGGTGGTTTATCTTGTCTCCACAAAATAGGTTCCATAGAAACTGTATCGGGTATAGGCATATGCTCAGTGGAAACAACGGGTGCATTAGATTCTTCAAGGGGTGAATTAGATATTTCTGTAATCAGAGGTGGTTTGGGAGTAGGTAAAGTAGTTCCAGACCGCAGATGGATGTCATTAACATTTAAGGCATAAGCTTGATATTGGTTGGCTTCAGAAATATACACAAGCTATTGAGGTTGTTGTTGTTGCTTATTATTGGGATTAGGCAACGGCTGGGCAGGCATAGGCATTTGCTTTGGAGGTCTAGGATTTGTGGTAGTTGCTGCAGGAGGCGGCACAAGGGCCTATTATTGTGGCTGTGGAGGCTGCAGGAACCCAGGAGACTGGTTTTGCCATTGTTGAGAACCTCTCCATTGAAGATTTTGTTGCCAATTTCCTGAAGGTGGGGTCCATTTCCCTTGTGGCTGCTGCCAACCTCCTTGAGGAGATTGCCACTGTGGGGTTTGATAATTAGGCCAACTTGGTTGAGGCGGATTCCATGGTGGTGGTGGTCCATATGCTTGTTGCCATTGGTTATTATAACCAGAATAGGGATTACCAAAAGTTAAAGGGTCTTGAGGCATACCTTGCCTTTGGGCCCATGGTCTCCTTTGTGCAACAAAGAACACTTGATCATCATCACCTTCCACTAGGTTGAAATCAGTAGGCAATTGTCTGGCTTCCAAATTAGCCACCATCTTGCATCTGCAATCACGCTTCTTTTGTCTACAGTATGGACAGAACTCAGCCAAAACTACCTCAGCTTCTGCATGTTTCTTCTGAGCTTGCATAGTGTCCAATTGTGTAGCCATATTATTAATGATGTCTTGCTTGAAATCAGATAGCAGATTTGTGATCTCCATCTGGGAAACTCCACCAGAAGAAGACTTCCCCACTGAAGCATGATGACCTCGACCTTTCTTAACTATTGCTCGAGAGTAGTTAAGACATATCTTCTGGATATCATCCCAAGGCAGTTGAGTTATATCACCTCCTCCCATTAGGTCCAGGGCGTCAATACAGGTATCACTGATTCCCCTTAGAAAAAGTAGTTTCTGAGAGTCCTCGTTAAGAGTATGGTTTGAGTTTCTTTTTAATGAAAACAAAAACCTTGAAATATAATCTTCCAGACTTTCATCCTCCTTCTACTGAATTCGGAATATGTCATCACCTTTGCTGGCACTCTTACAATATTTCTTATACTTTTCAAGGAATTTCATCTGCATGGCTGCCCAACTATTTACAACGGCTCTTCCCAGACTCATGAACCATCTGAGAGCTCCCTCCTTCAAAGTTGAAGGAAATAGCTTCAGTTTATGAGCGTCTGTGTTGTAGTCATAACTGCGACAGAGGACATCAAATTCAAGCGAAGGTTTCTGGGTCTTCTGTGACCAGGCCATAAAACTTTGGAAGCAAGGAAGAGAGGATGTTTTTAAGATTGTCAGTATCTTGTTGGGGAACAATGGGAAACTCAAATGCAGGAGGTGGATTATTAGGTGGATTATTTGTCATGTCTGGGTGCTGAATAGCAGAGCAAATGGATTTTCCTCAGGCTCGTTATTAGCTGGGTCAAATGGTAGTTCAATAAACATATTTTTAGGGAGGAACCTTCCCAGTGCATCTCTTCTTCTTCTATGCATGCAATACGGTGAGTAATGGCTTGAAAGATTTTGAAATTTTTTGACTAACAGACTAAACTAATGCTGAAAATGACTTTGTTAGCCTCCTAGTTGGACGCCATCCCCGACAACGGCACCAAAAATGGCTCGCACTCACAAAAGGATATGAATATCACAGTAAAACTTTCCTGGGAATTGGACATTCCGACAGGTGACTAATATCTCTCTGTGGATGTTGATTTACTTGTCAAACCAGGGGACGTAGACTTTAAATGGTGCAGCAAAATATATGCACTAGGAATTTGCTTTGGTCAAATCTTAGCAAAAATACATACTGGAAAGAAATTCTATCTAAGCTACAGAATGGTAATGCAGAATTCTTTAACTCAACTATGCTTGATTAAAATAGAAACCATAACAGCTACAACTGAAGCACAAACCAAGAACTAGCCTTATGCTGCAGGAACAGTCACAGGGATGGACTCTCTATGCTGCAAGAGCAGTGTAAGACTGAGTTTGTATAAAAACTTCAAAAGATGAAAGCTAACTGGATATCAGCAGAAAAGAACATCTAACTAATTAACTACATATACTTACTAAGTGGTCCCCCTTAGCAATTATCTACTGATTACACAGATGCTGAACTTAGAACTTCATCGATCTTTATTCATGAAAACAGAATGAAATACATTGTTTTGTTGATGTGAAAACTAACAACGAACTCTGCTTCTGGTCAAACAGATTCTGTCTTTCATTATCATACTAATTCTTATATGATATCTACTACTCTGTTTCTATCTTACCCTAAAAATCATCTATTACTCATTCTATTCATCCTCTACTCTCTTGCACAGGAGGAGTATCTTATTTTTAAATCAAAGGAACAACTAACTAACTAACTTCATCAAAGAAAGACGTGGAAGTAAAGTGTATCCCTGAATCAAGGAACAAACTTCATAAATGAATTTATGTGTTCAACCCGATTCAGAGAGAATCTAGCGCTCCACTCTTTCCAGATTGACTTATCATTAAAAAATCTTTTCAAATCAGTTTCGGTCAAAGAGTCTTCGGTGGAGCTTCCTCAAATTCGTGCAAGAAATTGACTTTACTACAAGGTCGAGATCGGCTGTGGTTGACTCGATCATTCTTCAACAACCTGTGAAAAAAAGGTAACAGACGCGCAAGAAAAGGCATTCGGCACATACACGATATCTATTCATTAATCACACATTTTAAATCTACTTCACCATTCAAAAACTGTATACGATATACCAGCCATTTTCGGGAGTCAACAGGGCAATAAATGCAATCAAGTCAACATAATAGGCTGTAGGAATATAAAAGTGTCTTGCTACAGGATATCCCCACAAAAGGTTTCAACAAAGTTTAAACAGCTGTGAAATAGAAAAAATAAAGTCATTTAAAAGTTTATCATAACATCAAATTATGAGCATATTTTAGGCTCATCAAATGCCTTCACAATCCTGAAAATAATGCAGCCTTCTACCCATCCATGACACATTCAAACCTTCCTACTATTGCACCTCCTGATATATATCGATATGTACATCCATAAATAAACAAGGGACCTAAGTTCCCACCATCAAGTGGACCTAGTTCCTCTAAACCACCAACTCCCCAACCATTTTATGATCACAAAGTTACAAACACACAAATCAACCTTCAAGACACATATGGAAAAGGTTTTACTATATTATGCAAACAAGGTTACAATACAACAACTGAACATGGAATTCACCTACTTTTAGAACAAAAACCAACAAAATAAAATACAACAGGATTAGGATATCAAGATCCTCCTCATGACCACAAGCCTCCTTTTAAATATTGGAGACTTAGGGACAATGGCACAGTGATCTTTAATTCCCCTCCCGACTTTCATGTTCTCCTTCCCTATGAACAAAACTTACATGATTCAAATGACAAGGATGCTAGGATCCCCATGGGTCCTCTTTCTCCTTCAAACCACCACCTGAATGTGAAACGAAGCTACAAATTATTTTAAACAGAGGTCTTATATTCTTACCACCTTCAAATAGGTTGGTAGTCCATCCTATAGATTCTTACATACCAGATTGTAAATATCATCATGTTCATGGACATCAAACTGATGAATTTCGTACATTGGAGGACATACTAGACAAGTATCACTTCACTAATACCGACTTCTATCCTCCCATCATGCCATAGTTGTAGAATTTTCTATTCTCACTATTGCATGATCCTTTCCCATCATCCACCTCAACTCATTCTTTCCTTACATTTAGTGGGGGCATGAAGTTGTTAGCCTTGTCCTAGTAATCCATTTGTCCTTGTCCCTTAGCCATGTTGTTTACCCTCCCGCTTATACTAATTGAGATTGGGATGTGGATGACTTGTTTGATGCATGACTTACATTTGCATTACTAGCCTTTTTAAATTTTCCTTTTCTTTTCCTTCGTGTGCTTGTATGCATCATGTTCCCCTATAATGTGTGTTTGGCGTTCTCTCTATTTGTGCACTTCCTTTATTTGTACCTCCATTCTTCTATCTGTCATACATTTTACCTTGGATTTTTCACTTTTGGTTTGGGTATGTGCAGGATCATGATGGGCCAAAAAGTGGCAATATGTAAGTGAAATGATGGCCCATGTGGCTGACGACTTTTTTATTACCCAAAATTGATGAATGAAAAGGTTTTTAAAGGCTCGATTCTCAGCTTTCCACCAATTATACTTTACTTTGAATTTAATAAATAATTATTATTCATTTTCTATTTGAATTATGACTAAAGTCCTATTTGATAGGCTGATTGAAAAATATCTATAGCTTTCAAATGGTATCACATTTTTTGAATCTAATACATGCGTCACATTCTATGTTTTGCATACTATAGGATTAAAAAAAATAAAATTGAATTTCATGAAGTTTTGACCAAGTTAAGGTGGTCAGACATACATGATTTTATATTTTTAAAAATTTGTAATAAAAAATTCATAATTAATTATTTCTTTGGAAAAAAATTACAAAAAAATATGCATCACATCAAGACATAATTCCTCTAGTTATGTATAAAATATTATGAATTTTTTTTATAATTTTATTGTGGTTAGGGTGGTCAGACAAACACCTACTTCTTATTTTTTCCCTAAAATTTAAGTACTACTGCATTGAAATTTTAGTTTTTTTCCAAATAGATTTTAAAAAATAAAAAATAAACCTAGTATTTTAGAAACTAAATTCAATTTTCTACAGATTCTATTGTTACATATTTTTGAAATAATATAGATAACTTATTCAAATTTTACGTCAAGTTGCCTTACTCTGATTTTTCTGATTTTTTTGCCATTTAAGGGCCTATTTTTTCCATTATGATCTTGCACATACCCTTTTTTTTTTTCCTTTTGGGGATGATGCAAAGCATTGAGACACCCTATGTCTCTTCCATGTTGACCCAATCGGTCCCTTTTCCATTTTAATTTGTCTTTTCTTTTGTTTTCTTTTTGGGGATGATGCAAAGTATTGAGACACCCCATCTCTCTTCCATGTTGACCCAAAAGTCCCTTCTCTTTTTCTTTTTCTTTTTATGTTTACCTTTTGGGGATGACACAAATCATTGAGATGCCCTATGTCTCTTCCATTTTGACCCAAATGGCCCTTCTCTTTTTCTCTTTTGTTTTGTGTTTTCCTTGTTAGAATGACACAAACCATTGAGATACCCTATGCCTCTTCCATGTTGACCCAATTAGTCCCTTTTCCATTTTATTTTTCCTTTTCTTGTGTTTTCCTTTTGGGGATGATGCAAGACATTGAGACCAAAATGTCTCCTTCATGTTAACCAAAAAAAGAATTCTTTTTTTTTCCTTTTTTTTTCTATTTGCTTGTGTTTTCCTTTTGGGGATGATTGAAAGTGTTGAGACTATAATGTCTCTTCCATGTTGACCCAAAACATATATTATTTTTCTTTTATTTTTTCTCTCTTTGTGTCATTCTTCCAATTCTATGTATTTGGGGAATGATGACAATTTTGAGGTCTTTAATCAAAATATTATAGCAATGAACATACTAATCCCAAATCCAAAGATCCCATATATGTTTGGTGTTTTCCTTTTTGGGCGGAAACCCTCCTTTATTATTTTTTCTTTTTAGTTTACATGATGGAGCCTTACTCGGAAACATATGACTTGGCATAGGGGTTTTCCAAGTTGGCACTCATATCTTGGTTCTTTTTTCACTTTTTCCTTCTCTACTTTAAAGTAATTCCTCATAGAATGGTGTGCAACAATTCCTTTAAAGTGGGGCCATACATTGGCATTATTCATTTGCATTTTTCTTGGTTCTTAATGTAGCTTTGTTACTTCATACGATGTGTTTATCACGTTTTGGATAACAATAGATGTAATGTCCTTCATAAGTGTGATCTATCTTAGGATATTACATTCCTCTTAGTGGCCTGATGTGACACACTGCATCCCCTAAGTTCTAAATATTCTATTCTTTGATTGGTCCTCTCTTGGAGACATTAGACACAATGTTCCCTAACTGATAGACCTCACATGAAATAAATAAGACTTATTTGAAAATTTCTTTTGCATTTTACATTTTCACATTCACATGGCCACCTTACATAATGCAGCTTGCAATGCCTATGGCAACATCATATTTTTTCATGAGTTCTAAGCATACAAAGCTTTTCTTTTCTCATGAAACATGAACTGACATTTTCTTTTGTTTCGCCTTATTAAATTTATTAGGAGTTATAACTTTTCTATGGTTGAGCGCAAAGCCCATTCCATGACATGACTTTCCCCATATCAACCTATTTGTTTGTGAGTACATACCACCTGAGCATATGTTTCTCACCTTTGGGGCCTTCTCACCCTGTGGACAATCATGAGTTTTGTCACTCCAGAGTGAGTATGCATTTTTCTTTTTCAGAAAAACAACCTAGATCAAATTCACAAGTAGTTGAACAAATGATCTAAGCTTGATGCAACTTTTCCTTTTCCTCTTTATTCTCTTTTTCTCTTTCATATGTGTGTTCCTTTGTTCTTATGTTTAGTCTACCATGTGATCTTCATCCAAGGGGGTTGGTCATCCCTCTTGATCTTTTTCATTCCATCTTGCTAACATAAGTTCATTGGGATCCCTCTCGATATGTATGGCTACTTTAGTGTGAGTTTGAAGCAAGATCATCCTCTCACTAAAGTGGGGGATAAATCTACCATAGAAAAATGGATCATTGACATTTTCAAGATTATTTAGATCTTTTTCCTATGATGTTTGACTTATCTTGCTTTGATTGAATGTTGCAATGTAACTTATTCATTCACATTAGTTCTTTCATATTCAAATTATGATGTCTTGTGAAGGTGTTGTGAGGTGTTGTAACAAATTTCTAAACTTTTCTAGACTCTTCTTATTATAATTCATCTAAATATTCCCTTTTTATCTATTATCAAGTCCTATTTTAAAGTGTTGTAAAGTTTTGTAACAAGATTTCATGCTTTTCTAGGCTTGTTATAACTTTTTACACCTTTCTAATACTTTATTTGGCCCCTTTATGAACTTACAGGCCTTAATTAAGTATATTTTTGAATGTAAACCCAAAAAAAAACATTAAATGCAACTTAATTCCTGACACCCACTTACAAGCCTATAGTGGGACTCATTCGACATGGCTGGTGAATGAGTCCCTCTTGGCTCCAAATTCAAAATAATTCAAAATTTCTTTCAATTTTTTATTCATTAAGACCTTATGTCAGCTTGTGTTGATGTATCTTTGGGTAATTAGGGCATAAGTGTGAATAAATAAATTTTTTTCTATCCATTTTACACCTAATTCATTCAATCATTCATCCTTGCATTCAATCTTATTCATCCACTTAAGCATCATTCAGTCAAGAAAACATCAAGCATCCTAGAGCAACCATTGACATATCTTTAGAATTCAACAATAAGATTTTGGTGTCTTAGGAAATTTGAATGTTTTTATTAATAATTTCCTTCTTTTCATTTCATCTCTTTATCAAGGGTTTGATTACCAAAGTAGGATTTGACAAAGGCAAATCCCTATACTCTAACCCTTAACTATTTTTCCCCAATTTGCATGTGTGTTTGTAGGTCTTTTAGGTAGATTTGGAAAATAAATAGGTGTTGGAAATTGTATAAAAAGTTATCAAAGTGTTTTAAGTCAACCAAACCCTAATTCAAGCTTGGAGACAACCCACAGTCCATTTTCTACATATTTGACTCTGTCAACCCAACAACAAGACAAGTGCAGATCTAGGCCCACATAATTGATTCTTGAATTTACAAATTTTGGAGAAGGACTAATTTTCCATCAGTGGCGAATGATTCCCACTTGTACGCTAGAAAATTTGATGTTGTTAGAGTTCAATTTTCAACAATTGGAAAGTAGATTCAGGTCCTGATTCACCATCAATGGTGAATGAGTCCCACTGGTGATAAACAATGATTTCTGCTAGTTTACAGAACCTTCCAGGAACAACATTCAAGTTCTAGGTGCACTCTGTTAAGTCTCATAGATTTTTTTTGCATTTGTTTATGTTTTTAGTTTATTTTTGTATATCACACTATGTTTTCAAACATTGCATATTTCACTAGTTTTGCATTCATAATTAGTCAATCTTATCAATTAGTTGCACTTAGATCATTGAATTTAGTCATATTTACATCATACATTCCTTTTTTGAGTGAACCACTTCAATTTTAGGGGTCTATCTCTCTACTTTTAGGTCAAGAACCCTAAGAGTGCAAGAGAAGTACATAGATCAAAAACCTTAAAATTGATGGATCAATAATGTTATATATGATTCTGTAAATATATATGTAGGTTTATCCTATCACTAATTGTTTTTTTTTTAACATTTATATGACTAATTTTGGCATGTAAACTACAACAGTTAGAAATTACTTGGGGCTCAAAACTTTGGTCTATGTTTCCCTAGATTAATTACTAGCTATAATATTTTAATATAGTTTGTTATACAATATATCAATGTCCTTATTTTTCATGTGAAATTTTGTATATGTAGGTATGATATTATTTACCAATTATAAATATTTCTCTCTCTCTCTCTCTCTCTCTCTCTATATATATATATATATATATATATATATATATATTAAGGTTGTACTAGAAAGTGTAAATACATTTTTAAGACAAATTTAACATATGTAGCTATAAAAATATTTATGATTGGTAAATATTTATATAACTACATATTTAAAAGATAACGTGAAAAATAAAGATATAAATATATGTTATAGCCAACTATATCATCAAAAAAATGATTACATTGATAAAAGTAAACAAAATGAATAATCAAAAATAAAAATAAAAAATTAATTCCTATATACGGGTGATTCCACAATAGTGGGTTACACTTTTTGGCCAAACATGACATTGAACTGAACTTTTTTAACTAAATATTCACATTTGGACACCTATAGCTGCTAAACCATGAGGAATTTGAAGATGATGCAAACTAGTGATATGTGACATTTAGTCTATAGATTCCAAAAATATTTTAAAAAAATGTATTCAAATTACATTTCTTTTTTCATCTCATTTGATAACTAGTTTTGAAGACTAAAAAATATTTTTAAAGAGTGTAGTTTATTGTATAACACAACTTTTTTTCTATGAAGGATAAAATTCTTTTTTTTTGGAATTTAGATTGGTAGCTATGATATCGAGCTCCTTCATTTGGTTTCATAGTTTTTTGTTGAATGTTTTTTTCTTAATTACTTTTTTAATTGAAACCAATTACTATTTAGACATAGGTTTATTGTATACCACTAAAACAAAGAAAAATGCTCTGTTTTCCAGGAGATAGAGTATCCAATCTTCTTGAAAGTTTAATTGAAGGAAACCCTAGATATCTCAATCTAAGGATGCAATGAAGGAAAGAGATATACAATATGGTGTCCTAGGGTTTCATTAGAGGCTAAAAATGGGTTCACCACCAAGCTAGGGCTTGGAAAGACTATAAATCTAAAGGACATGCAAAGTACTATGAAAAACCTAACTAAATGACCTAGGAAATGAAACTAAAAATCAAGATAATAAACTAAGAATTAATAGAGGTGAATCTAAAAGAATGATGAGGTCAAAACAAGATTGAAAACCCTGAAAACCTGATGTTTGGTGCCCACTAGAAATCATATGCTAGTCTGGGTGATTTAGTCCTAGACTAGGGTTTTTGTGCAAAAACTAGAATATCATAGTGGTTGATCTGAATTAACTAAAATCTAGAAAATGTGCTATACTAGGACTCATATGCGACAAGTGGCATATCAGTCCCACTCTACTTTTTCAGAGGTTCAAGACCTGAATCTTCTCTAAAATCTCTACTCTTCCTTCCAAGCTTTGTTCTTGGGTTAGAAACCTTGTTTTACAAGCTTTAGCTAACTTTTCATGATGATAGCAACCTTGTGACCACTTGAAAACTTTCCTCAATATTGTAACTCAATCTTCAAAGGATCTTCAAGCCTAAAAGGCACCTAGATTTGCAATGAAACATGTAAAGAGAGACTTTTTTTATTGTTAGGAAATGGGGGTTTGCCTTGGTCAAACCCTATTTAGGTAATTAAATGTTGTGATGAAATAATGAAATATGAAATGAGCAATGATACCTTAAGTGATGTATTGATATGTAAATTAGCAATCTAACATTAAGTCACCATGTACAATATAGATCTTGATCTTAAATTGGATGTGAAGTAATTCTTGCAAATGGACGTTTAGTACTACATCACAACACTAGCTCAGCAACATGCTTGATGCACTATTCCTTTGACATGATGATGGATTTTAAATTTTTGCACCAAACGATGAAGAAATCTTCCCTTGAATGCCTTATAAATGCTCTTGTAAACTCTCTTGATGCACTTGTGAAGTCTTAGAATGCTTAAATCTTGATTTCTTATGTTGATATCATGAAGGTTTAGGTGAAATAATGATTTGAGACCTTGTTTATATAGGAAATCCATCAAACTTACCTTTTATTAGATCCCATAAGCCCACATTCATGAAATTTTAACTTAAAAACTTGATTTCCTGCTCAAAACCTTAAAAAGAGACCAAATGGGTCTCATACACCACTTGTGGCATATAGGTCCCATCTGGATGGGACTCATATGTCCAAGGTGGAGTATGGCTCCCACCAAGCCTTTTTAGGTGGAGGAAATGTCATGGTTTGAGGAAATTAAGTGTATTTATTGATCATGCTAGGATTTTAGTTGAAATAAGCCTCAGGATGCATAATATAGGGTGTCAAGGGCCTATTAATGATTATATGAAGGTCATAAATGCAAGAGGGCCAAAAAATCAATGTGAAAGTGTAAATAAATATACTTTACAACATTAAATTAAGGAAAAATTAGGTCAATTTACCTTTAAAATTCCCTAAACCTAATCTGAATGTGTAAAACACATTACAACACTATATTAAGGTGACATTAGGTCCATTTAAATGTTAATCATTCCCCAATTAAGTGTGAAAATGTAGAGGGATACATTTTTCTACACTACAAACATAATGTTTTTTGTATATATTGAGATTCAACCTTTTTTTTGTTAGATCAAGGATATCAATACCAAGAGCATAAATATTTTTTAGATTTTTTGTTCGTAGTATACTATTTTTCCACATGTGTAGAACAAAGACCTTGATTTTCAGTGAAAAACCTACATTCACAAGAAATAAAAAATAAATTAAATAATCAAATTAAATATATTTAAAATTATACTTTTTGGAAAGCTTATAATAAGGATTTATATTGAATAAAACTAAATGATACTTAATATCATGATTAACCAAATTGGTTACGGTTTTGCAAAAGAATAGAACCATACTAGTTATAACAATAAAGAGTCTGGCCCATTATTTAAGAAGAAGTTTATTGTCTATTTATGTTCACTCAAAGACTAACCATATTTTGTATGGATTTTATTAAGAATGGAACCAAAGAATAAATGTTGGATAACTAAAAAATTCATACGAAGAAGTAATCTTCAAGTCAACTTAAATAATAGATTATTATACATGTCAATGTATTGTTAGTACTTTAGATTGAAACCAATTGTTCCTTGTCGATGACATTGTGTCATTAATATTAACTAATTATACATAAAATAAGAGCTCATACTTACTGTCATGGTTAAAAATAAGGACTTGAGAAAAAAGGAAATTTCTAAGTTCCATGATGTTTTTGAAAAGGAAAAAATAGGTTTTACAGGGACTTGAAACCAAAAAGTTAAAACAAACAAAGATAGAGCATTAAAAGTTTGAACAAACAGATAGCTATCCCAAAAAGGAAACGACAGCAAAAAGTGACAACAGGGTCCAAAAAAAGACCACCAAAAAGATAGAAACAACCACAACAACACTACTCCAAGGTGTTCATGAACTCCTCAGCTTCCTTTTCAACTTCACTCATATCCTGTAACCCTTGCTTGAGGATTTGAACCATGTGTGGAGAAGCAGGGGCCTTCCTCTTCGTATTAGCCCAGGTGCGAGTCGAAATCCCTTCAACAGAAGCTTTGCTACAACCTCTGTTCGCATCCAAGTCCACGACCAGCGAGCCCTTTTGATTTTTTTCCAACTTTTCCACCATAGCATTGATGATAATGGTGTTGTGCCTAGCAATTTTATGATTATTCGCCATAGTGGCCCTGATATTTTGGCCAATCTTGGACATATTGCTCTCCAGCCTAGTCAATCTTTCATCCTACAACTATTGTCTTTTCCCCGGTAAGGCGGTGTCCTGTCCTTCATTCTCATTACAACTACAGCTAACCTTCTGCTCCAATTCCATGACTATATTGTTGAGATCTCTATTACGACCATTCAAATCACAAACTTCCTTCTGGGCCCACTTAAGAATAGTGAAAAAGCCATCAGTTCTTTTTTCTGCCACACCCATTATGTCCTCAGGCCTGAGGTTATTCAGGGAAGACTTAATTTCATCCTGATTAGGGGAATTTTTAGGGGCATTCACAAATCTTCTAGATGCAGGGGCACTAGGGGCCACCTATTTACTGACCATAGGTTTATCAGAATGAATTTCCAGAGAATTCCCAGAGTACAAGACCAATTTCGTAACCGAGGTACCTTTAAAACCAGAGACCAAACCTAGGGTAGGGCAACCAGGAGATGACTAGGGATTAAGACAAGATGACGAAGTAAAACCTAAGATAGGGAAACCAAGAAATGGCTGTAGATTAGGACAAGAAGGCGAAGCAGAACCCATAAGGACATTCCAACAAGAAAGGGACTGGGGAACAGTGGTTTTAGAACCAACAAGGGATAAAGCAAGAGGGGCCAAGGGATCGTTCTCCCTGCTACTTTCCGTATCATCATCGTCCAATTCCCCAACAACAACATTTTTAGGAAAAGTAGGTAAATTTTGAAAATGCTCAAAGATGAGCCTGACAAGACCATGGTGAATAATAGAAATCCGCCTAGGGTTTCTTTCAACTTCATCAAGGAAATTCTTCAGAGAAGAGAATAAATAAAAAGGCAAAGAGATACGAACCTTTTGACGGAAGTGGTTCAAAATGGCAAAGTGATAACCATACACCCTGGTGAAGCGCCCATCAACTGTGATGTACTCCATAATGACTCTCAAAACTTTCCTCCAAATTGATTTAATGGACTCCACATCAAAGTAGCTATTGGAAACCTTAACCAACTTAGCCTTCTCCTTATCTTTTTTAGGAAATCTGATAACCGCTTCATCAAAGAACCAACAGTCCTGATAAAATTTCACACCTTCAGTCGAAAGACCAGTAATCTCACCGATGATTTGCTCATTTAGCTTAACACTCCTGCCAAACAACACAATCTCACCATTTTTCAAGTTTTTGGCGAAATAGGCCAACACCTTCTCATCAGTTCCATGGAGCTTTTCCAAAAATGGGACTAAACCTCCCTTTTCAATTTTTTCCCAAGCTTTAGCATTCTTTATGTGCTCTTGAAAGCAGCTTGGCTCAACACGTTTTCTCTCTCCCCCCATCTTGATGTTACCTAAATGCAATTGAAATGATTTAGTCAGAAAATTATAACCAATAAATTTGGTTACCAACTTAGTAAGAAAAGCCTCAAATAAGATGTAGTTGCCAGACCTAGAGCGTTATGAGTACATAACAAGGCACTCGAGTTAGATGAGTTAAACTATTTAGTCAGATAATGAACAATAGTGAGTCATCACTTGTGAAATATTTTATGTTTAAGTTAGTTAACCTTTAGGTCAAACAAAAAGAAGAGTTAACCATAGGTCAATTTGATTTCCAATTCAAGATAGGTGTGTGAACTTATGAAAACACTTCCTTGGAAAGTGGATTGATTATATTTATCAAACATTGGCCAAAATAGTGTAGAAGTCATTAATTGCACTTGTTGGGTCACTATTCTCTAGGTTTGCATAGCATGTCAGTAGCATCATGCATAGGTGGAAGGTATCCATAGTTTTATAACCATACTTATTATGTAGCGAATGGTATAGGAGTGAATTTGGACCCCTTACACAAATTCCCTTTTCGTGCACCCTCACCTTAGAAAATAAAATCCGAAGGTAAAATTATACATCACCCAATTACCTTCCTTCCACTTGGCACATTTCTTTTGTGTCAGTGAGAATATTTTTTGGGGATGCACGCACGATGTGTAGACATTTATGTAGCATGCTGCCATCCCTAATGTATTCCTACACCTAAAGTTGGTAGAGGTGTTACACTCCCAATTGGGGAAAAATTGTAACGTCCCTCTGGGACCAACTAACCCAAAAATGCCTTACTCTTCTTCATTCTTCCTTCATATTTATTAATTCTCATTCCATTTCATCTCTTCACAATCTCTCTTGCAATCTACTCACATTCTCAAGCCACCTCTTAGCATTTCTAGCACCTTCAAGGAGCATTTTCGAACAATTCATTGCATAAAGAACACTCCATTAACTCCACATAACAAGTGTGAAGAAAGCCATTGAAGCATGGGCTTGGAGTCTTGCGAGACATTGTTTCATTGTAGTTGTGGTTGTGGTGACCTTTCCAAGGCCATATTCTCCTCCATTGGCTAGTGATATTTTGGTTGGAGGTGGTAATGTTCTACTCCTCTCCTTTGTGATTTGATTGAGTAGCATTGTATTGTTTTGTAGTTTGTATTGCTCTTTTCTTTCATTTATTGCATATTCTACTTCATTGCTTTTTGCCTCTCTATGGAGGTGAAAACACCAAAATGGGGGTTTGACTGAGGTAGGCCCCTATACAACCCCAAAAAAATTTCCTCTTGCTTGTATGTAGGTGAAAGTACATGTGGAGCTAGTTAGCGAACTAGCACTTCTATGAGTTTTTCTTCATCACTATAGTGCTTACCTATTTGCTCCACTATTTATGCATTTATATTTTTTATTTCATCATTTTTTTATTTTTGTTAAAGTCTATCAGCTAGGTTGTCTATTAGTTTTTAGGTAGTTTGTATTTTGTTCACTTTTTTTTATCATACAGACGCTAGCATGCCTGAGAGATGCTAGCACACCACATTGTCATCCCAGAACTACACTACCATCCTCAAAAAAAGAGTTGTTTGAGACACAGTATTGACTCTAAAAATAACCCTCCCTAGCCCAAACCTAAGTTCAAGATCTACAGAGTGATTAAAGTACATTATAGTCCTCATCATTCTCAATCCTTGTCATAATACACCTTTTAGAATGAGGTCAGTTAGGGAAACTCTCTGCTCTCATCTCTCCATGACCTAGAGCCTTGACGTGGTTGGTCCCCCTCTCTTACATTTTTGGTGAACCTGACATGAACCAACGTCTACCTATTCATCAGTGTTGAGAATTTTCCCTTGTACTTTGTGATCATTGTAAGCCTAAGTGTTGTCAAGGTTTATGAGCATCACAACCTAGTCCATGACTTCTGGGTACATTATTAGAAGTGTGTGACACCTTGTGATGGAGAGGACGAAGGTCACTTCTGGTTTCTCTATAGGCCTTTTTGTTAGATATTCCATTGGTTTTGCTACCTAGGAGTAGTTGTTGAGGGGAAGGGTAGGATTCTCTGATGATACCAACCACGTCCTGAATCCTCTTGTGTTTCCTACACCATCGTCAATAGAAGAGCATGAAGTCATTCACATTCCATTAGAATATATCTCTACCCTTAGCAAAGGACTGGGTGACATGGAGAATCACCTGGAAAAGGACCCAAAGTTGGCTAGAGTTGCTTAGGTTATTAGTGACATAAACCCTATGGTCAGAAAAGATCGAACATGCATAGAACTTTTGGCTAGTCTATCTAGTCTCACTAAAGCGTGTGCCCCTGAAAACAACCCTAACATTATATAAGGGGATGCTCTCGAATACCATGGGAGATAGTTAAAAATATCAAAGCCTCACACATCTGTGTACATGGCCAACATAGTCCCATCAATTTTCATCCCATCTACCTTTAAGATATTCAAAACTATCAAAGAAAATAGAATAGCCTTAGGTTTTAGTTTCACCCTTCATGTCACCTCTAGCGGTGGAGGTTTTGGTGGATTGAGTGGTGGGGACTTTGGTAGTGGCAACGACTTCAGTAGTAGGGGTGGTGCTAGTGGAGGTGGTTCATGTGGAGGCCATGGTGGTAGCTTCAGAAGTGGAGGTGGATCCAATGGAGGCCATGTTGGTGGCGGTGGCCATGTTGATGATTCTGGTGGTGGCCCCATTGGTGGTTCTAGAGGTGGCTTTAGTGGTGGTTCTGGAGGAGGTCCCACTAGACCTTTGTCATCCCAAGACCCTATTCTGAACACTCTTATTCAGAATATGGGTAAGATGAAAAGCTAGTTGGTGAGTCTCTGCCAAGCCTCTGCCTAGCCTATCTTACAACCCTTCTTCTAACATAGCCCATTATCGATAGCAATCCTAAACACTCCCTTCCCACAAGGAATTTGGAGATTCACAAATTTGAAAAATATGGAGGAAAGAGGACCCGCAAATGCATGTGTCCTCCTTTAATGCCTTGTGTATAGATTTCTTCCATCATGATGCACTAATGGAAAAAATTATTCCCTCGATCTCTTAAGGACACAACACTCAAATGGTACTATTCCTTACCTAAAAACTCTATTTTCTCATTTGGTCAACTTGTAAATCAGTTCCTTCGATATTTCCAAGCCAACATCAGATCATAGATGGCCTTTTTGGATCACGTCCAATACAAACAAGGGGATAATGAGAAGATTATTGATTTCATATTGTGGTATCAAGCACTCTTCTCAAAAATCTCATACCTACTGCTCAATTCTGACATTTTGAAGGTGTTTACAGGGAACTTGCAAAGACCTTGGTAGAAGTAGTTTTCCCTTATGAAGTACCCTTATTTCACTCATTTCTATGTTGCATTATGAGAATATCAACAAATAGTAGTTCAGTTCGGGGGATACTCCTTGTGCTCCTATTCAGAAGGAAAGTGAATTGTATCGATCTCTAGAAAGGGTAAGGATGTTGTAAATGTATTAGCCACTATGAATGGTAACAACCTTAGATGGAAAAAAAAGTTCACAAAGTTAGAAAAATATTATTCTTCCATCTTGCAAAAAATTCTAAAGGATAAGATCATAACCTTGGAGAACCCTAAGCCTTTCAATGATCCTTACCCTAGTTGGTATGATGTGAATACCTTCTATTAGTACCATTGAGTTAATAGACATGATACAAAAAGATGTATGCGCCTATGTCACAAGATACAAGATCACATCGAGGATAGTACTATTTGTCTCGATGGGAGTAGACAAAATGCAAACAAATTGATGGAGAAAGAAAATAGTGAGTTGTTGATATACACAGACCCATTTTTGTCACATTCTGCCAACATGATTATCAATCCCTCTAATTCTACAACTCAGCCCAAGGCATATCTTAACATGGTGATAGTTACTTCTATTGTGCAACCTGCAATCGGCTCATTAGACAAGACATTCAAGTCGTAGGATTTTCCCTCGAACAACAATCCCTCTCCCCTCTACATTCCCACTTGCCTCAATGGAAAGATTATGAAGGGGGTCTTAGTCGACCATGTGAGCTGAGTGAATTTCATTACAGAAGAGACATCGTGGCTTAATTTATTTAATAAAGTGGAGTACGAAGAAACACAATCTACCATTCGTACACATGATGGTCTTTCTCTCAATCCATATGGATCAGTAACTTTGTCCATCTTAGTTGGACCTAAGGCTATTGACATAGTCTTTGAGTTTATTTCAAGGTCATATTTGTTCAGGTTGAAGTTAGGCATACCCTAGCTATCTTCCATGTCGAATCACCTTCATCATTCATAAGTGTTTGAAATTCTCCCACGAAGGTGTTGTACAAGTGGTGCATTAAATTGGATACCAACCGCTAGTGTCCGCTGGGGGATATTCATTGGATCATTTTTGGCTCACCTCGGTCGATCTGCTCCCCCAAGAATGGACCTACTTTACAAGAATTATGTGAAGTAAAAGACTGCGGGAAAGAGACAGCCTGAATTGACCCTTCTGGTAGCACAACAACCACCTGCCTCCTCCTCTCAAAAAGGAAAAGAGAAGCTTCCCCATCTTTGGGATGGCTCTCCCAGTCTTTCCAGAGAATATTTTTTGATGAATATCCTTGACTTTTACCCACTAATTTTGATGGTACCTGCTTGGCATAGACCCAAGATCAGGATATCATACCTCCCTACTAAACCACCTTGACCTTGGTACTACTTATATGGAAAGGGAAAGGGTCCTTGTTGTGAATCCTCTATGTCCCAGCCTCCGCATCCTCCCACCGCTTCTACTCCCAAAACAATAAACAGTAAGAGGCCTGCTATCGAGGCATTAGAGCCAACTCCCCCTGTTGTTTCTCAATATCTTCCTCCTACTCCAATTCAGGAGCTTGTTCCTCCACTAGAAATAGTTATAGTGGATAGTCCCATGGATGAGCAAACAACTTTCATCCCTTTGCAGCTCTCGGTCTCTAGCATGAAGAGTTGTAGAAACCAGCTTGTGTGTGAACACAAGTGTTGGAAAAAGGCTCTCACGATTGAGCATGATCCTTTGCTGAAGACAAAAGAGGACTCAACCACCTCTGTTTTAGGGCCTCTTAATGCATACTCCTCTCTCCTCCCCTTTTCTTCCATTCAATCTAGTTTAGTCTCACTCTCAACTCCCATTGTGAGTGCAAGTGTGCCTAACCCTAAAAAGGTGTAGGTGTTTATTGTTCCTTCGGTTGAGCCACTCCTATTGGTGTCCCTTCCAGACATCCTGTCGTTCCCTAAATCTATAGATATATAGAATAATTCAATGGTATCTATCGTGGTTTTCTCCTCCTCTTCATCCACTACACCTCTTGCCTCGTCTGTGGGGATTTCACATCCCTTGATGAAGTAGAAGATAAAGCATGGCCCTTCCAGCAATGGAGGGTGTAAGAGGAGCCCAACTCTGAAGGGTGGTTATGTACTAGCTTGTTTTGTCTTAGTGATAGAACAAGTCCCAACTTCCCCTAAGTTTGTCACCACTCCAAAGTCATTCGGTGAGCCAAGTGGTGAACCTTAGGCACAAACTTCTCTATTTTTTGAGCTACAACATGGAACTCTATTAAAGTGGATATTTAACTCACTAGATGAATTTTCAGCCTTTTTAGTGATTTTTGCACAATTGTTGACCATAGCCCCACAAGAGCCTAGCAAACAAGACCTTGCAGAGCCTTCTTCCTTAGCACTTGTTTCTGGAGGGTCGAAAGCTTGGAGCATCCCCTTAATACTAAACCACTTCAAGCTCATCTTCCTTCCCCTTATAATGATCTAGATTGGGAAGCAGATGACCTCCTCGTCGATTAGTGTGAGGGGGAGGCCTTTTCTTTATCTTTAGATTAAATGTGTGTGTGTTGTGATGTGTTCCCTTATAAATGTGCTATGTGTTCTTGGATGACCCTTGTCACCCTTGTTGGTTCTTGGATACATGAGTTATTTTGTGTCATGAACCTTCTTCTATCTATATCATCATTCTTCCATGTTTGTGTTTGATTTTTGGAAAATTGGGGATGATGCCATGTTAGGAGAATTTATGCTTCCCTTCCATGTTGACCTAATTTTTTATTTCCACTATGTCTTCTCATTCATTCTTCACATGTTATTATATAATAGGGTGGTTAATGACTATTCATTTATATACTATTATTATAATTTTATATATATTCATGAGCAAATCTGATCCTAAAATATCAGATCACTCTATGTCTCTTGTTCATGATATTTCTCTTCGCTCCTTTTCTCTTTCTCTCTTATTTTCTTGATTTTTCCCTTTCATGTTGGATGTTTCTATTTTTTGGTTTTCATTGGTGTCAACACTATTGGCATTAATGTATTTAAGGTTGTATATGTCGAGGATATTGAGAAAATTGTGATAAAATCAGTTGCAGGTTGTCAAATTTAATATAACCAACATACTAATGGCTAGCTCAGTATATTGTTGATAAGAGGTTGTAGATTAAAGGTTTTGTTGTCGAGTATATCTATCCTATCCACGTGAATTTTTAAAGATCTACATGAAGATTTGATCGAGTTATGAGTATCTATGTTCTAACAGTTATTTAGTTGTTCTAGTGGGTGTTCCTGAAAGAAGATGATGTGATTCTAGTAACTTGAGTTGTTGTGGATGCTTCTATGGTGATTCACGATGCTTGTGGATGTTTCTAGTTGTTGTGGATGCTTCTATGGTGATTCACGATGCTTGTGGATGTTTCTAGATCATGCTCTATCTGTGTTGTTGGTCCACATTGATTGTTGCACTCGCAATTGGTGATTTTCTTTTGTGAGTTCATGTTTTTCATTTCCTTGGATGACAAGGTGAATGTAGCGTGTTGTGGATCTTCGAAGAATATTGTTTGAAGTAATTTCATACTCGAGGACTTCTTTTTGGGTCCTTACTATGTTATGGCCGACAAATGGTTGATTCACATTGTAAATTGTTTATTGATTTGGGCCAAAAGTTTGTACATGTTTTCTATTTTGTTGAAGTCAACGTGTAGATGATGCTATCCCTAATTGTGGATATATATGAGTGATTGTTTATATGATTTGAAGGCATGAGATGTAGTGGTTTGAGAGTGCTATGTGTGAATAATTTTTAGATCTTTCGAAGGAATTAGTGAACTGTGAAGAAGAGTGAGTAGATTTTTATGTGCATAACTGGAACTATAATTAGGCACTAGTAGATGTTATTTTCTCAGTTCAAAATCTTCTAGATTTAATCCAAATGTTTTTGTAAGACAGTGAGTCTTCCTTGGGTAGTAAGCCTTTTGTATTTGAGCAGTGTGCTCTAGGAAATGTGCCTAAATGCATGTGCATTCCCCATTTATCATACTTTTAATAGATTATAATCTTGTGGACTAACCTCCACTGTTGTTTTTCCCCTAACAGAGTTTCCACATTAAAAAAAAATCTTGGTGTTATATGTGTTTCTAATGTGGTGATGATTTATGATTTCATGTTTATTTATTAGATCTAAGAATAAGTTTATTAAGTATATTTTTTGTGACAACTAATTAAACTCCCCCTCTTAGTTGTATGCCCTTGTGTGGCCAACAATTGGTATCAGAGCAAGTTCCTTTGAAGAAGTTTGATAGCTTGAGGGGATCCAGGATGACAACATATAAGAAGGATAGTCTGAGATTTGATGGAAAAAATTATTCTCTGTGGAATCCTCGAATGGAGTGTCATCTGAGATGCATTGTTGAATCTTTCTTAAAAATTACAAAGAATAGGTATATCATCCCACATAATGGTCCTTCTACTTCTATTGAGATCAAGGATGTCGAGTACAATATCAGGGCTAAGGAAGCATTATTGAGTGCTCTAACTAATTTTGAGATGACAATTGTAATGGATATGAAGACTACTTATGAGATTTGGAAAATTTTGGAAACTCTATATGAAGGTGATACCCATGTGAAGATTGCTAAAGTGGAAAGTTTGAAAGGGAAATATGAAACACTGAGAATGGGTGAAGATGAGAACATCACTTCTTTTATCCAGAAAGTGAATGAACTTGTGTGTAATATCATATGTGCTAGTGGAACAATGGAAGAATCAAAGATTGTTGCTAAAGTGATCAGATCCTTGCCTACTACATACAAACAAAAAGTTGTTGATATTGAGGAGATCCAGAATGTGACAAATGTAACCAGAGACATGTTGATTGGTAAGCTTGCTACTTTTGAGTTAAGTGAGTTTGGTGATGCTCTTCTGAAGACATAATCATCATTTAAAGCTACTATCTCTAGAAAATATAAGCAGAGATATGATTCGAGTGAAATTTATTCTAGAAATTTGTTCAACTATGAAGAAGAAATGAGAAATATTGAAGAAGAAGAGAGAAAAATAGATGATCTTGAAGCACTTATTGTCAAGAGAGTACAAAGGGAAATTTCCTCTTAAATGGTTTTCATGCAATAAGAGAGGTCATTTTTCCTCAAGGTGTCTAGAAAGAGTTCCTAATCCAAGACCTAACAAGCCTAGATTCCAAAGAAAGTGTTATTATGTTGCTAATGAAGGTGTGACAAATGATGAATCTGATAAAGGAAATGTAAGTGAAGATGAATGGGTGTTTATTACTATTAAGGAAAATGATCCATTATGTATTGAATTTGGTAGTTGCATGAATGTGGAGAAAGATCTAGTAGCCAAAGTTGAAGAAAAGGATGAATGGGTGATTGATAGGGGATTCGCTTATCACATGATAGGTGATAAAAGTAAATTTTTGAGATTGGAAAAGTATGATGGTGATGTTGTAAGATTTGGTGGTGACAATGATGGTGTAATCCATGGCAGAGGATCCATTTCTCTTGATGGTAAGAATAATACTGATGATGTTCTATATGTGGAAGGTTTGAAGGATAATCTTTTAAGTGTTGGATAGATGGTTGACAACCTGGATACAATCTTTGATTCAAGGATGGAAAGTTTAGAATATTGGGGAGTTCTAGAAATGTGATTGCATCTAGTACAAAAAAAAGGTAATATCTTTCACCTAAATGTTGCTGGTAAAAGTTGTATGATTGCTCATGTTGATGAAAGTTGGTTGTGGCATAGGAGATTGTGTCATCTAAAATTTGATAATATTATCAAGATAAGATCTACTTAAGCAGTGAGAGATCTTCTTAAGTTGATAAAGCCTACTAATACTATATGAAAGGAATGTCAGTTAGGGAAGCAAACTAGAGTTTCATTTAAGAGCAAACAATATTGTTCAAATGAAGTGTCGGAGCTTGTCCATACTGATCTGTGTGGTCCTTCTAGAGTCAGAAGTTTACAAGGAGATATGTATTTCATTTTAATCATTGATTATTATTCTAGAAAGATATGGGTTGCTTTCTTGAAGGAAAAATCTGAAGCTCTAGAGAAATTCAATATTTTAAAGACTATGGTTGAGATAGAGATAGGCCTGAAGTTTAAATGTTTGAAATCAGATAGAGATGGTGAATTGACCTCTGATGATTTTAATTCTTTTTGTGAAGAGCATATGATAAAGAGACAATTATCTTTTCATGGCCCGCTGAACAAAATGGAGTTGTGGAAAGGAAGAACAGGACAACTCAAGAAGTTGCTAGGACAATGATGCTAGAAGGAAATGTTCCTCATATCTACTAGAGAGAAGTTGTGAGTATTTCCATATACACTCTTAATCAGGTGCATATCAATGCTGATACTAGTAAGATCCCTCATGAGCTATGATTTGGTCATAAATCTAGTATTAGATATTTCAAAATCTTTGGGAGTAAATTCTATATCAAAAGAGACAAAGATAGATGAAATTTTGATACTAGAAGCGATGAAGGAATCTTTCTTGGTTATTCTACTAAAAGTAAAGCCTACTGGTGCTTCAATAAAATATAGAGTAAAGTAGTTGAAAGTGCTAATTTCAAGGTTGATGAAGACATAGTTAGACCATCCATAACATATGGATATGATTCAGGCGATCAAAATGATAGTTCAGTTTAGACTCAGAATCTAGTGCAAATCATTTCAGATGAAGGAACTAGTTAAAATGCAAAAGTGAGATCAAAAGAGCCTAAAGTTTAAGAACATACTAAGACTCCAAGGTATGTAAGACTAAATCATTAAGATGATTAAATTATAGGTGATAAGAAAAAAGGTGTTCAAACTAGGAGAATAATTACAAAAGAATACTATTTGATCTCAAAGACTGAGCCTAATAGTTTCAATGAAGCATGCAAAGATGACCATTGGATGGAAGCAATGAAGGGAGAGTTACAAAAAATTGAGAAGAATGATACATGGATTCTTGTTCCTAGACCTAAGGACAAAAATTTAATTGGAACTAAATGGGCCTTTCAGAACAAACTAAATGAGTGAGGTGAAGTTGTTAGAAACAAAGCAAGACTTGCATGTGTAAAGGATATTCTCAGATGGAAGGAACTGACTTTGAAGAAAAATTTTCTCTTTTTGCTAGGATTGAAGCTGTGAGACTACTTCTTGCTTATGTTTCTTACAAAAACTTCAAGATTTATCAAATGGATGTCAAGTCAACATTTCTAAATGGTGAACTGGAAGAAGTGTATATTGAGCAACCTGATGGATTTGAATTGATTGATCAGGGAGACATGGTTTTCTGATTGAAGAAAGCATTGTATGGACTTAAGTAAGCCCCAAGAGCATGGTATGCTAGATTGGATAAGTATTTATTGAAGCTTGGAGTTAACAAAGGTACTGTTGATAGCAATTTTTATTTCAAGATTGATCATGGTAAGGATTTGATTATTGAAGTCTTTGTTGATGATATCATTTTTGGAGGAGATGATAGTTTGTGCATGAAGTTTACTAATGAGATGCAAAGTGAGTTTGAGATGTCTATGATTGGAGAAATTAAATTCTTTCTGGGATTACAAATTACATAGCTAGATAGAGGAATATTTGTATCTCAGTTCAAGTTTGGTATGGAATATTCAAAGACATTTGGTACACCTATGGTGATCGGATGTAAGTTGACTCAAGATGGTGAATCTCGTAAAGAAAATTAGACTAGATATAGATCCATGATTGGTGGATTGCTCTATTTGAATCAAATTAGACCTGATATCATGAATACATTGTATCCATTGTTACAATATTTCTAGTTGATCCTAAGGAATCTCATGTGACAGCTGTGAAGAGGATTTTTAGATACTTGAAGGGGACAATTGATTTTGGCCTATGGTATCCTAAAGAAGATGACCATACTTTGAGTTCCTTTATTGATGTTGATTGGGCAGGAGATGTGGATGACATAAAGAGTACCGGTGGTGGTGCATTTTTCTTTGGAAAGAAGATGATTTCATGGTTAAGTAAGAAGCATAATGCCATTTCTTTAGCTACTATAGAGGCATAATACATTGTTGTTGGTAGCAATTGTACTCAAGTATTATTGATGATGTAGATGTTGAAAGATATCAAAGTTGTGTATGATGATCCAATTGCTATATTCTGTGATAATTTAAGTGCACTTAAAATTTCTAAGAAATTTGATGTTGCATTCAAAAACCAATCATATATCTATCAAGTTTCACTTTTTGTGAGAGAAGGTGAGTGAAAAGGAGGTCAGATTGCAGTATGTTCCCCGTAAGTAACAGATTGTAGATATCTTTACTAATCCTTTGTCTAAGGATACTTTTGAGTATCTCAGAGGGAAGCTAGGGGTGATTACCCCTCCTAATCAGAATTAAGATGCATTGACTCACATCATTTTGTGCATTTCATAGTCATATCTTGATCCAGATTGATGTTGTAGTGGTTTCTACTCAAGGGGAGTAGTCATATGTTCAAATATATGGTTTAGATCTTGTGTGGAAAAAGATAATGTGTATCTTTGTCATTGATGTCAAAGGGGGAGAAGATTCATATGAAAAACTTTTTGGGGAGAAGAGTCATGTGAAAGAGTTGAGGAGAAAAGAGTCAGAATCTAAGGAGGAGAAAGTGCTAAGAGAAAGTTGTGTTGATTTTAATTTTTTTTCACATCATCTGTTTCCATCAATGCCAAAAGGGGATATTGTTGGATATTGCAAATATGCGTTTTTCATTGATGTCAACACTATTGGAATTAATGTATTTGAGGTTGTATATGTCGAGGATATTGAGAAAATTGTAATAAAATAAGTTGTAGGTTGTCAAGTTTAGTATAGCCAACATACTGATGGCCAACTTAGTATATTGATGATAAGAGGTTGTGGATTGAAGGCCTTTTTGTCGAGTATATCTAGTTTTTCCACATGAAGTTTCAAATATTTGCATGAAGATTTGATCGAGTTATGGGTATCTATGTTCTAACAGTTGTTTAGTTGTTCTAGTTGGTGTTCCTAAAAGAAGATGATGTGATTATAGTAACTTGACTTGTTGTGGATGCTTTTGTGGTGATTCATGATTCTTGTGGATGTTTCTAGATCATTCTCTATCTGTGTTGTTGGTCCACATTGATCATTGTGCTCACAATTGGTGATTTTCTTTTGCGAGTTCATGTTTTTCATGTTCTTGGCCTTCAGGGTTATTGTAGCATGTTGTGGATCTTAGAGGAATAATTTTTGAAGGTGCTTCATGTTCAAGGACTTTTTTTTGGGTCATTATTATATTGTGGCCAAATTTGGTTGATTCACATTGTAAATTGTTTATTGATTTGGGCCAACAGTTTGTACATGTTTTATATTTTGTTGAAGTCAACATGTAGATGATGTTATCCCTAGTTGCAGATATATATTCAAGCAATTGTTTATATCATTTGAAGGCATGATATGTAGTGGTGTGTGAGTGCTATGTGCAAATAATTTTTACATCTTTTGAAAGTACAAGTGAAGTGTGAAGAAGAGTGAACATATGTTTATGTGCTTAACCAGAACTGTAATCAAGCATTAGTAGATGTTATTTTCTTAGTTCAAAATTTTCTAGATTTAATCCAAATGTTTCTGTAAGACAGTGAGTCTTCCTTGGGAAGTAAGCTTTTTGTATTTGACCAGTGTACTCTAGGTAGGGTGTCTAAATGCATGTGCATTCCCTATTTATCATACTTTTAATAGAGTATAATCTTGTGGACTAACCTCCATCACAGTTTTTCCCCTAACAGGGTTTCCACGTAAAAAAAAATCTTGGTGTTATGTGTGTTTCTGATCTGGTGATGATTTATGCTTTCATGTTTATTTATCAAATCTGAGAATAAGTTTATTAAGTACAATTTTTATGACAACTGATTCACCCCCCTCTCAATTCTCTACCCTTGTGTTGCCAACATTTCATGTATGACAGTTCCATTTATATGATAGTTTGATTTTCAGAAAATGCATTCATTGCCAATGAATTTTTCTTGAGAATCTTTGCAAGCTTTTTCAAACATCACATTCTTGACTTGGAACCCTAACAGAAAGTGTTTTCTTCATCATCAATTCATAAATAAAGAACTTGATAAATTTCTTTCGAGGTGGGAGTAGTCTTGACCTTTCCCTCACAAGGGGGTAATTTCTTCCTTTTGAATTCCTTGATGAAGTGAACATATTTGGAAAGTATTCCTTGATGATGAATTATTTTGAGGAAAAACCATCTCTTTCACACTTTCAAATAGCATGTCCCTTGAGTGGACCCCTCTTCAAATTTGGTTCCCAAGTGACCTCTTTAAAATCCTTCTGACATATTGACGATGTGCATGACTATCTGCATATTTTCCTGCATGGTTGCTTTGTGTTTCCTGGCATGTTTTATCTATGGATAAGCATGTCACTTTGCAGGTGCACCTATAAAGTCTCTTTCTGACTCTACAGATTCCCCTTTCTTGGGTTTCCCTCATGTGAGAGATTTTTGGGGATGTCTCCTTCTAGGTCTATGATCCTATAAGGCACTTACTTCTCTAGGTATCCTCCATGTGAGAGATCTTGAGGGACACCTCCTTGTAGGTCTGCAGGCATGTAAGGAACTTATTTCTCGAGGCTTCCTTCATATGAGAGATCTTGGGGGCTGCCTCCTTGTAGGTTTTCAAGCCTATGAGACCCTTTCATATTGTGGGATTTGTCCATCATTGGTCTAAGGGCCTTCCATGTACTTTGTGCAGCTTCGTAGTTCTGCAGGGCTATGGAGGATTTTGTTTGAATCTCCTTAGAGAGAGTACCCATGGAGTCCTTGTTAGGATTTAGGTGTCATCAACCTTGTAAATCCTTTAATTGATTATTCTCCTAAAAAAATTTGTACATTTACCCATAAGAGGTTAAACTGTTTGACCAATAGTGGTGAACAAGACAATGTAAATGTAGTGTTACCATTACCATTTGTCCTTTTGGAAAAGGACAAAATAGCTAGGCATCCCACCTCGAAATCTTCTAAAATAAGGTTGTTGGGTCAAAGTAGGGTGTTGTAAGAGCATCTATGAAATGCATGATAGTTGTCATAAGATGTTGACAGTATGACATATTACTATGACACAATATGCTATTTTTGGACCCCAGGCACCCATGCATGAAAGATGCCTTATGACAGTTGTAAGAGCATCTGTAAGAGGCTATTTTTTGTATATTTTCACCATTTCAAGGAGGGAGGCATGGGTGTTTTTAGGTGGTATTGCTGCCTATTGTTTGGTGAAACCATGGTGTTTTTCATCCTCACAAATCTCTATAAATTGGGGCCTTAAGATAGAGTTATTCAATTCAGTTTTGCAGGGTAATAGGGTGTTGCTGTATTTACAGGGAATGATAAGAGAAATCTATTGCTGCATGTAATATTTTAGATTATCATTAATATACTTTCCTCTCTTTCGGTGGTGGAGTTTTTTCCCTTCAAGGTTTCTCCATGTAAATCTATTGTTGCATGTGTTATGATTTTTTCTACCTCTCTCTCTCTCATTCTTTCGTCACACTAGGGCTAAGGTTAATCTACATATTTCATATTTTCATTCTTTAAGTTCATATTGCAATCTTTCTTCACCTTGACTATCAATATTTTGTATCAGAGCTAACAGTTCTATTAAGGAAGGGACACTTTTCTTTTAAAGTGTTGAAGGTTTTTTGCTACAGTGGGAGCTTTCGTGTTGTGGGTTTTGTAGATTTGTGAAAGATTGCATACCATGGCCTCCACCTCTTGTCTAGATATTGAGAAGTTCAATGGAACTGGTTATGAGATGTGGAAGTTGAAAGTGGAGGATCTTCTTGAGGAGAGAGATCAGCGGTTACTAGTTTCAGTTGAGAAGAAGCCATCTACTTCAACCTTGTCAGATGAAGATTGGAATAAGTTAGACAAGAAGGATCAAGGGACTATTTGGTTGTGTCTCACATATTATGTCCTCCTGAATATCTCTTCAGAGGACACAGTATACAAGCTTTTGAGGAAGATAGGTGAAATCTACAAAACTAAGAGTTTTTCTAACAAGTTGTATGTCAAAAGATGTTTATATTCATTAAAGATGAAGGATAGTGAATCTATTGCTGAAAATTTTAATGATTTTAATTTGATTATAAGTTAGCTTGCATCTATTGATGTTAAAATAGAAGATGAGGATAATGCATTTTATTGATTTTCTTTTTGCCAAGATCTTGGGAAAATTTAATTATTGCTATAACAAGTGGTGATGCAGAACCTAAGATGGATAATATTATTCCCATACTTCTTTTAGAGGAGATGAGGAGAAAGACCATCTGTAGTGGCTCCCAAGATTCCTTGCATGTGTGAGTTAGGTGCAAGGAGAAAGAGACTAAAGGGGATAAGAAGGATAAGTCTAAAGGACGATCTAAAACCCCTGGAAAGAGCACAGTGAAGTGGTGGAATTGTGGTAAATGGGGACATGTGAAGAAGGAATGTAGAAACAAGGAAAAAAATGAAAATTCCTCCACAAAAAAGTCATCTGATAACAATGATTCTAATGCTTCGATTATTTCAGCTAACATAGTTTGTAATGATGCTTGGCTTATTGATTCAGGTGCTTCCTTCCATATGACTCCTCATAAGGAGTGGTTTTCTACATACAAAGAATATGGAGGAGAGGTCTTCATGGGTGACAATAGCTCACAAAAGGTTATTGGTAAAGGAAAGGTAAAGTTGTGTTTTAGTGATGGGAGGGTTAAAATCCTTGATGATATTTTACATATTCCAGGACTTACAAAAAGTTTAATTTCGATTTCCAAGTTGAATGATTTTGGGATGCATGTGACATTTGAAAAGTCTAGTTGCAGGATGATAAGGGGAAGTTTGGTGGTTGCTAAAGGATCCCAGACATGGAATTTATTTACGCTTCATGCCTCTACTTTATGTAACTCCTCTTTTGTAACTAGCACTGAAAATGCATGTATGTTATGGCACCATAGACTGGGTTGAACATTGGTGAAAAAGGTCTTAGGACCATACTTGATAAGAAACTAGTAGACATTATTTCTGATTATTCTATTGGTAAAAATGATTTCTATGAGGATTGTGTGTTTGGTAAACAAAACAGGTCATCATTTCCTAAAGAAACTAATAAAGCTAATGGATTGTTAGAACTAATTCAAAGATGTGTGTGGTCTAATGGATACATATTCTTTGGGTGGATCTCGTTATTATGTTTCCTTCATTGATGATTACTCAAGATATACTTGGATTTATTTTATGCATACAAAATCTCAAGTTTTCACCAAACTTATGGAATTTAAGGTATTGGTTGAAAATAAAATAGATTATAAGATAAAAGTATTGAGATCTGACAATGGGGGTGAATATTGTTCTAAGGAATTTGATGAGTTTTGCAAACATGCAGGAAATGTTAGGAAAAAGACTACACCTTACACACCCCAACAAAATTGGGTAGCAGAAAGAATGAACCGTACATTAATGGAAAGAGCTAGGATCATGTTAAGTAGTGCCAAGTTAGATAAATTCTTTTGGGCAGAAGTTGTTGGTACTACTTGTTATTTAATTAATAGATCTCCTTGTAAAGCTCTTGTTGATAAAACTCCTTATGAAATGTGGTTGGGTAAAAAGAATTGAGTTTCACATTTAAGGGTCTTTGGTTGTGAGGATTTTGTTCATGTGCCTCAAGAGAAGCGGTCTAAATTGGATCCCAAATCTCAGAAATGCATCTTTGTAGGATATGGTGAAAATGTTAAAGGTTATAAACTTTGGAATCCATTAACACGAAAGATGATATTTTCTAGAGATGTTATTTTTAGGTAATTTAAAGCTAACTCTAAAGATGTGCAACCAAAGGAAAATTCAAAGACAATGCATTTTGAAACTAATCAAGAAGATACACATGTGGAAGAACAGAGAGATGGAGAAGAAGATGGAGAAGAAGATAGGTATAGCCCACCTGATTTTTTGTTGTAAATTTTCCTTGTTATGTACTGATGATGAACCTAGATCTTTCAAGGATGATCTCTCTTCAGAAGAATGTGAGTCTTGGATGTAGGCCATGCATGATGAGATGATGTCTTTGAAAACCTATGACACCTGGGATCTTGTTAGTTTTCCCAAAGGAAGAAAGGCCATTGGTTGTAAGTGGATATATAAAAAGAAGTTTGGTGCAAACGGAAAGTTGGAATGGTACAAGGCCAGATTAGTGGCCAAGGGCTACTCCCAGAGAGAGGGAGTTGATTTTGGTGAAATATCCTCTCCTATTGCTAAGTTAACTTCTATTAGATTCCTTTTATACATTGTTGCTACTTATGACTTAGAAATAGAATAAATGGATGTTAAAACTGCTTTCTTGCATGGGGATCTAGAGGAAGAAATTTAGATGCAACAACTTGACGGTTTTGTTGTGAATGGAAAATAACACTTGGTTTGCAAGTTAAAAAGGTCTCTATATGGTTTGAAATAGTCACCTAGGATGCGGTACCAGAAGTTTGATGCATTTGCATTAAATATGGGTTTTGTTAGAAGTGAAGAGGATCACTGTGTTTATTTTAAAGTTATTGATGATCGAATACTGATTATTGTCTTATATGTGGATGGTATGTTGTTCATTGGTAACAATAAGGAAATGATTAGGAAACTTAAAACTTGGATTTCTGGCACATTTGATAAGAAATATTTAGGGGCTACTAAATATATTCTTGGGATGGAAATCATTAGGGATCGAGTTCACAGAAAGCTTTGGTTAAGTCAGAGTAAGTATGTTAACACTATTTTGCAAAGGTTTACTATGCAGGACTGGAAACGAGTAAATATTCCATTTCCTCTTGGTCCTAAGTTGAGATTAGACATGCGTCCTAAATCGGATGATGATATTGATGAAATGTCTAAAGTTGCTTATGCTAGTGTTGTTAGTAGTTTAATGTATGCAATGGTTTGTACTAGACCAGATATAGCCCAAGTAGTGGGAATTCTAAGCAGGTTTATGTCTAACCCTGGTAAAGAACATTGGAATTTTGTTATAAGGGTATTTAGATATTTGCAAGGCACTTCTTATTATTGTTTGGTTTATCATGGTAGTGACAATGTTGATAAGTCATTGGACATACATGGTTTTGTTCATGTAGATTGGGCAGGTGACTTGGACACTGTCAAAGGTCCACTAGTGGCTATGTGTTTACTTTGTTTGGAGGAGCAGTGAGTTGGATGAGTAAAAGACAACCTACAGTTTCTTTGTCTACCACTGAAGAAAAGTATATGGCTACTACACATGCCTCTAAGGAGGAAGTTTGGTTACAAACACTTGGTAATGGTATTGGTTTTGATTGCAGGATAGTGAGGATCATATGTGATAGTTAGAGTGCCATATGCTTAGCTAAAAATCCTATGTATCATGCTCGTACTAAGCATCTCGATGTTCAGTATCACTTTTTGTGAGAAATGATTGAGAATGGATAGGTCTTGATTGAAAAATTTGACACCTTGGATAATGTTGCAGATTCTCTTACGAAGCCAGTCACCACGGAAAAGTTCTCTTGGTGCAGAAAGGCCATGAGCCTTGATTATTGTACTTAATTCTATGCAATTGTATCTCTATGGGTGCAATTTAAAATGTATGATGTCAAGTCGAAGAATGTTAGGATTTAGGTGTCATCAACCTTCTAAATCCTTTAATTTATTATTCTCCTAATGTGTTTTGTACATTTACCTATAAGAGGTGAAACAGTTTGACCAATAGTGGTGAAAGAGACAATGTAAATGCAGTGTTACCATTACCATTTGTCCTTTTGGAAAAGGACAAAATAGCTAGGCATCCCACCTTGGAATCTTCTAAAATAAGGTTGCGGGGTCAAAATAGGGTGTTATAAGAGCATTTATGACACACATGATAGTTGTCATAAGATGATATGATAGTATGATAGAATATGCTATTTTTGGACCCCAGGCGCCCATGCATGAAAGATGCCTTATGATAGCTATAAGAGCATCTTTAAGAGGCCATTTTTGGTATTTTTGACCATTTGAAGGAGGCAGGCATGGGTTTTTCTAGGTGGTATTGCTTCCTATTGTTTAGTGAAACCATGATGGTTTTCATCCTCACAAATCTCTATAAATTGGGGCCTTGAGCTAGAGTTATTCAATTCAGTTTTGTAGGGTAACAGGATGCTACTAGATTTACATGGAATAATAAAAGAAGTCTATTGCTGCATGTAATATTTGAGATTATCAGTAATATACTTGCCTCTCTTTCGGTGGTGGAGTTTTTTCCCTTTGGGGTTTCTCCACTTAAATCTATTGTTGCATGTGTTATAATTTTTTCTATCTCTCTCTCTCATTATTTCTTCACACTAAGGCTAAGGTTAATCTACATATTTCAGATTTGTATTCACTCATTTAAGTTCATATTGCAAGCTTTCTTCACCTTTATTATCAACAATCCTTTTCCTACCCTATACTTTCTAGTTGGCTAGATCGTGGTCTACTTCCTCGCCGGTTTAGGTATAAATTTCTAACCCTACTAACTGTTTGATCTACTTTATTGAAGCACTGATAGGTGTTCATGCTCACTAAAGTGGGGGAAAAATGTATAAATGTGAATTTTCAACCCTTACACAAATTCCCCATTCATGCACCCTCACCTTAGAAAATCAAATCTGAAGGTGAAATTCCACATCACCCAACTACCTTCCTTCCACTTGGTATTTGTCCTTTGTGGTGGTGAGAGAATATCTTTTGGAGATGCATGTGTCATACGTTGTCATCCCTGACGGATTCCTACATCTAAAGTTGGAAAAGGTGTTACACTCCTGATTGGGGATAAATTTTAACATCCCTCTTTGACCAACAAACCCAAAACTTCCTTATTCTTCCTCGTTCTTTCTTCAAGTTGATTGATTCTCATTCCATTTTATTTGTTCACAATCTCTCTTGTAATCTACTCACATTTGTAAGCCACCTCTTAGCATTTCCAACACCTTCAAGTAGCATTTTCAAACATTCAATTACAACAACACTCCATCAACTCCACATCACATGTGTGAAGCAAGCAATTGAGGTGTGGGCTTGGAGTCTTGCGAGACCTCCTTTCATTGTAGTTGTTGTTATGGTGACCTTGCCAAGTCCATATTCTACTCCATTGGCTAGTGAGATTTTTGGTGGACGTGGTAAAGTTTCACTCCTCTGATTTGTGATTTTATTGAGTAGCATTGTATTGTTTCATAGTGTGTATTTCTCTCTCCTCTTTCCTTTATCGTATATTCTACTTTGTTGCTTTTTGGTTATATGCAGTGGTGGAAACACCAAAATGGGGTTCTAACTGAGGCAAGGCCCTATACATCCCCAACAATTTTCCCTCTCACTTGTATGTAGGTGAAAGTACGTGTGGAGCTAGCTAGCAAACTCGCACTTTTGTGAGTTGGTCTTTATCGCTTTAGTCTTTCTCTATTTACTCCACTATTTATGCATTTATTTTTTGTATTTCATCATCTTTTCATTTTTCGTTAAAGTCCATTAGCTAGGTTGTCAATCAATTTTTAGGTAGTCTGTATTGTGTTCACTATTTTGTAATTCTATGGACACTAGAACATCGCATTGTTGTCCCATAACTATGTTGTCATCCTTAGACAGAGAGTTTTTTTAGACATAATACTAACTCTAAAAACCATCCTTCCTAGCCAAAACCTAAGTTTGGGATCTATAGAGTGATTGAAGTACATTATAGTCCTCATCATTCTCGATCCTTGTCATAAGACACCTTTTAGAGTGAGGTAAGTTAGGGCATCCCTTTGCTCTCAACTCTATGTGACTTGGAGCCTTGACGTGGTTGGTCCCCCTCTCTTACACAAATAACACTAGATACTCAGATGATAATACTATGTGTTCCAATATTAAACTCTTCATTCAAGTGTACGTCCACTTCCAGATGCAAGGTTCGCAGAGGTTTGTTGGTTCATGTTTGGAGGTAAAGCACAAGGGTGATGCTATCCCTCTTGCAGACAACACACCGAGGCTTGTGAAACAAAACAAGTGTAATCTAGATAAGGATATGTTGATTTTGTTTTATTGTAAGTTATGAAATTATTTTTATGATCATGAATTATATTTGTAAAATCTAATTGACAAGATGAGTTTTAAACAAAAAGTTTATATTATATTACCTTTGGGTATGTGCAGAATCATCATGGAAAATAGGCCATTAAGTGGCGAAAATTTAGAAAAATGAGAGTTAGGAAACTTGATGTAAAAATTTGAATAAGTTATCTATATTATTTAAAAAATATGTAAGAATAGAATGTGTAGCAAATTAAATGTAGTTTCTAAACTACTAAGTTTTTTTTTTACAATCTATTTGGTGAAAATTTGAAATTCCAATGCAGTGGTACTTAAATTTCAAGGAAAAAATAAGAATTAGGTGTCTTTTTTATCACCCTAACCACAATAAAATAATAAAAAAAAATTATAAGATTTTAGATATAAGTAGAGGACTCATGTCTCGATGTGATAATTTATTTCCAAGTAAATAATTAATTATGATTTTTTTATTACAACTTCTAAAAAATATAAAAACTTATATGTCTGACCACCTTAACTTGGTCAAAACTTCATGATTTTTTATTTTTTTTTAATCCTATAGTATGTGAAGCATAGAATGTGACACATGTTTCAGATTCAAAAAATGTGATACCATTTGAAAGCTATAGATGTTTTTCAATCAGCCTATTGAAATCAAAACTTTAGTCGTAATTCAAATAGAAAATGAATAATAATTATTTAGTAAATTGAAATTAAAGCATAATTTATATTGGTGGAAAGTTGATAATCTCCTTTAAAACACTTTTCGTTTCATTAATTTTTGGTAAAAAAGAGTCACCAGCCACGTACCCATCATATCGCCACTTTTTGGCCCATCATGATCCTACACATACCCCTTTATTAGACACTATTATATGAAATTATTTATGCAATATGCAAAATAAATTATTGAAAAATAAAAACTTTACTTTCTTATATTTAAATTTATTAAATTATTCATCTCATGAGTTAAATCTAGGTGAAATTTTAACTCAATATTATGTGAATTAGATACAATTCTAGCAATTTGTTTAGTATAAAACTACTGTTACACTAGTTTATATTAACTCTTTGCATTCTCAATTAGCCTTTTTTTCTAATTAAAGTAAGTATTTTGTACAGTCATATATATAATATTCTAAAAGCTACTCTTTACACATAGCATGGGAAAGAAAACACGTATAGATAAAGAGTTTTAATTATAATTTAAAAGAAAATGAAAGAGAATTATTTGAATCATGCCTAGTTTAAAAAAAATTGACTCGAATTATTGATACTCCTTGCTTCAAATGTGCATGATGACTTAGATATAACCTACTACCTTCTCAACTTCTAGCTCTCAACTCTACTCTTGTACCTCTCCCTTCCTTCTAAACTATTAAATTACAGCTATCAATAAATCTATAATTGAAACTAGAAAACTATCCTAACTCTTTAACAAATAAATAAATAGATTGTAAATTCTCTTTGCACAAACTTTACTCTTTCCCAAAAACTCATATATGCACTATACTCTAGATTATCAAATGAATGAACCAAAAAATGATGAGTAGTTGCACTCTATTTATAAGTTAAAATAGAAATCAATTGCTAAAAGGAAGCTCATATAATTCTCACATTGCCACCACTTAGAAATTGTCCTTCCATGGGGCTTTCTCAAGTTGACTTATCCACATTTGAATGCCACAACTTTCAATTGATTCAATCTATATTTCAACTAATACCACATTTTAGTTTCTAGTTCTAGAATTATGCACTTCCATTTGAAGGGATAACAAAAATACTTGCTCCCAACTTTCATGAAATGTGGAGTTCTTTTCAATTTATTGCTAAAGAAAAAGTCTCATAACTAGCACATTGAAATTCAAGTTCAATTCAAACACTATTTCATACCATTTTCCAACTTCGTGGGCTTGAAAGATAACAAAAATAGATGCAGTTTACTCCCCATTTCACCACTTTCGTATGGATATTTTAATAGGTTCCATGATGTCCTAGAGGCAACAAGAAAAATATCTCATGTAAGCTTATAATTATTTCATAGAGTTCTATATCATTCAAAGTGTTAGCATTTTCTCTATGTGTAGCTTGGTTCACTCCTTCTTCAGTTGCATGAGAAATCAATGTGACACTCCACTTTATGAGAACATTTGTACATGGGTACCTAACATGACTAGTAGCAAAGACCCATTTCATTCAAGCTCACCTAAGCTATGCTTAAGGGGGTGTTAGTGTATAGATTTCTCTATATGTATAAACTTGGCTTACCTAAGCCTACTTAGGTGTCTCATTGACTCATTCTCATTGATGTTTCATCCCATTGACCCTTTATCATTGAGGTGTTAATGTTGATAGGTGTCTCGAACGGTGTCAACTTAATTTTGACACCTCTTCCTTCATTTGTGGTAGGCAACTTGCCACTACTCCATGTGTTAAGAGTCTCATTCTCATTTAATGGATGGTGGTTGCCTCCCCCACTCCTATATATGTACAACTTATTTTCCTAGTATAATTCGGTCAACTAAATACAATATTGCATACTTTTTACTTGTGCTTGTTTCTGATCTCCTAGATATTACTAATTATTATATGGTATCAAAGCTAGCAATATATGGCACAATGAGAGATGGCCAGGCTACAAATATCTACTACATTCAAATTTTTCCTTTTGATTCATATTCTCTCAACTACAATGATACACGAATATAGACAATCTCGAGTGTCACATTCATTCTTGCACAACTAAGGGAGTAGTGAACCAAGGCTCATGTAGAGAAAATTCCCCAATCATAAAAATATCCAATGGATTCCTAACATTCTCCCTTGCATAGCAGCTTCAATATCTCTACCATACTCCACTTCTTATTTCTTTAACATTTGTCTAATATTGTCTAGTTAATTTTTCCATTAGCATTTATTGTTACCATTGTGAAACTAGTTTAAATAATTAGTAGTTGATATTAACTATCTAACATTTGTTAATACACAAAAAGGGTATCTAATATTGCAATTTTTTGTAAGTGGGGGATAATTTTATACAACCAGCAAAGTGTTGTAAGAGGATCCTTTTTTTCATTTTATAAATGGAAAGGGGGAGTTCAATTTTTCATTTTTTTCCTTATTTAAAATTTTGTAAAAGAATTTTTTTTTGGCAACGAATTTGGCATATGAAAAACATATGGGAAAGGTGTAGTTTTTTTCCTTATTTAAAATTTTGTAAAAGAGGAGTCAATTTTCTCTTTTGCACTAAATTTGGCAAAAGGGGGGGTGATTATAATGGGCTTTAATTTTCTATTTTTTGTCTTTCATTGAGGTTTGCAAGAAATAAATAAATATTTTCTTCTTAATCAACCTCCTGACAATAAACTTGTAGAACTCAAATAGAAAAAAAAAAATTGTAAACACGCTCACATTAAGTACCTTAAATATTGAATGTGTGAAAGGAATTTTGAAAGTTATTGGAGATACACTAAATTATAAAGTGTAATAGTGGGCTATGCTAGTATAACATGGATTCTTGTGATTCTCACCTAATGTGAGTGGGTCTTGGAGCACACCTTGTACATCTCTACATTCCTTACACACTCTCGATCTAAGTTAGTCTACTTATATTCTCTCAGCTTTGAGCAGGGAAAATGCTACTGTTATGCTAATTCTTCTTTCAATGAAGTAGTGTAGGAATATTCCTTTTGAGGAGGTCTCCTGAACCTTCTATCTTGATCTCATATGGGGGATTATTTCAGTGGATCACAACTTTGAGATTATAGTACTCCTTATCACAGTACTATTTGTATTATTGACTTCATAGAGTTTGATAAACTTTGTGTACACTAGTTGAGTAGTGCTCATATGTTCAATAATATAGTGTTTTGTATCTCATATCTTGATCTACATGTCTTTAAGATTCATTGAATCCAACAAAAACTAGTCCATTATCGACAAAATTTACAACTTCTACATGTTTCAAGAGTTCTTCATCACCATGTTCCTATCATCAAGGGAAATATTATTGGAAGGTCTTAAACCCTTCTAATTTCTCTTTTGGGGGGGAGTTTTTTCCCAATAGTTCTCTCCTTTACTCCAATTTATGAGAAACTTTGTGCATGGGTACCTAACATGGCTTCTAGACAAGACCCATTTATATCTAATTGTGCACTTTTGTGATCCCCCAGAGTATCACTTAAAGGGGGGCGTTAGTGTGAATAATTAATCTATTCAATATACTTAAGTGTACTTAGGTTGATGAGGTTATAAAACTTCTTATCTAATCGAATGTTGAACCTTTTAGACATCTAGAGGTTACCAAGTTATTTTCTTAACCTAATGCGCACACCTTTTTAGGTTGGAAAACTTTCCATCTCACCTCAAAATTCAGTCAACACTTGGCACAAAAGGTTGATTACTTGGTCACAGAGTTTGTTGGTTTGCACACTCCAATTGTTCCAAAGGTTGACACCTATAGGACACTTTTATAATATTTTGTTCCACTTAATGGGGCACTTATCAATCCACCTCATATGTGGATTTCCTCATCCTTTCCTATATATGCAAGCTTTGTACTCAATATAATTTGGGAAAACTAAATACAATATTACATATTATTCACTTATGCTTGCCTCTTATCTCCTAGACCTTCCTAGTTCTTATAATTACAAATACATGAAACTATTAATATTCAATTATTTTGTTGATGAGAATTATAAAATTTATAAATATAACTTATTTTGACAAATGTATTAGTATAATTTTTTTAGCTAAGATTAATATTGTTGGATCATACTTTAGATATATTTTATAATTAAATTAAATTTATTATGTTTAATATTAATATTATTAGATCATAATTTAGATATATTTTTTAATTAAATTAAATGATTATGTTAAAAAACTAATCCATTATGTAAACATTTGAGATAAATGTTGATAGTCTATGACAATAGTAAAGGATGATCCTTAATCTAAAAATTAGGTTTTGTAGTGTAGAAAATTATAGTCCCTTCTTGGAGATGGTACAATTTCATAATTAATTTGGACCTGTTTTAGTACATTTACATTCATGACCCCTTCAATCATCATTACTATGCCCCTAAGACCCTTTATTTTAGATTCCAAGGCTTATTTCAATTGAAATCCTGAAAAAATCAACAAAGGCCTTTAATTTTCTAACATCCTAACATTTGCTCACCCCAAAAAATTAGGGTGAGACTCATATGCCACCTTGGGAATATAAGTCCCCCTAGGTGGGACTGATATGCCACCTTGGGCATATGAGTCTCAGGTGGCCCCATTGTAGGGCTTGAGCGAGAAAATAAGATTTTTAATTGAAACTTTTGGTTGATGTCAGTATTTGGGATCTAATAAATGTTAAATTAGATGAATTTCCTATTTAAACTAGGTTTCAAAACAATATTTCATCTAAGAATTTATAATATCAATTTGAGCACTCAATCATACTTTCACAAGAGTATTCAAGAGCAAGGAGCACACACATTTTATTTTTTTTGTATTACAGATAGTTAAAATTCAACAAAAAGGATCTGTTACAACTTAACCACTCCCCTTGCGCTGCTAGTAGTATATCACTTACATCTTAAACTTTGACTCATTTTGAACATACCAAATGTATTACTAACTATCTTACAACTTTATTTACAAATTAGGCACTTTCCTTGGAATACTACAAAATTTTTCACGAAGGCAAGCAATTATACTATCAATCCTGAATAAGATTCTTGAAATAGAACTGCTAGAAAACCATAAACTCACTTCCGAAGCTTGGCTTAAAACTAGACTCTGCTAGATTAATCTGCCAGGATCTTAGCATAAATGACTTCATCCTCTTTTACTGCCACTCACTATGTTGTTACTGCCGCACAAAGCTACTCAGGTCTAAAGGGCTGCATCATTGAGTTTTCCACTAATCATGCATTCCCCAGCCCCCTTCTCCACACCAGCATCATTGAACACCTTTTGAAACCTTCCTAAAGCTTGGATAAAAATCCCTGATTCAATGTATTCATAATTCCAGTTATGCACTCTTTTCACTTCCATTTTGTGAACCACCTCATCAGTTAACAGCTTCCTGAATTTAGCCATGTTAGCCTCCATCACCATTGTAACCTGCATAGCCACATTGAAAAAAATGAGTCATTTATTGGACTCAGTAAGCCCTCTAGCACTTCCTTGAAATTTTTCCTCATTCCTAGCCCTCCAAATGAACCAAAGGATCTCAGTAGTGAGACAATCCCAGAAAGCATTAGCTTCCTTATTAAGCTTTTTATCACAAAACATAATATCACAGTATCTAACATTACCATTGCTATTCCAAATTAATAAATGATTACAGAAAATATTCCAGACCTCCTTTGCATAGAAACGGTTAAAGAAAATGTGCATTATACTTTCAGGAAACCTGCAGATAGTGCAAATATCAACATCATTATGAGTATGTTTATAAGGTAGCTTGTGCAGCAGTAATTGCCATCTGAAACAAGCTTTTTTTGGCTCCTCTAAATTCTGCCAAATTGTTGTGAGAGTTTTCCTCCACCTGCATTCTGAAAGTCTCACATCCCAACAAAGATTAACATGCTCAAAAATAGACTCTTGCTTGGTAAGCTCTTTATATAAATTTTTGGCCTTAATATCACATAAAAGCGAACCATCAAACCAAACAATATCATCATTAAAATCACAACTATCCTTCACATTGTTAGAAACAGAAATATCTTTGCAAGCATCAACAAGAATGTTGTAAGTTCTATTGCTAGGGTTGTCTAAGCTAAATTCCTCAACCAACTTGTTCATAGACTTTAACCGACCCTTATCAAGGATGTCATGGAAAGTCAGAATGCCCGATTGCCACCACTTTTTAGCCGAACATCCCTATAACAAGGCCAGGGGCTTATTACGGTGCTCAAGGTTCCACCATAAGGACGAATACTCATGAAACACAATCCCATTACGGAGGTCAACATTGCCATTTTTGAAGGAAAGCTTGTGCTTAACCATTTCCCAAGCCTTCCACAGGCTAGTAAAGACAGGAGAACCCGCAGGTGACATGGGATGTTTGTTAAGAAGGATGTCACAAAGAGGCAGATTCTTCCAAGACTTGGCTTTCTTGGGCACAGCCTTACTGATATTCCATCTAATCAGAACCTTCCAGGGTTCGTACCTTCCATAGCATGAGCAATCCATTTAATAGCAAGAGTGATGCCCTGGATTCTTAAATCCTTGAGCCCCAGACCACCTTCCATCTTCCCCATACAACACCAATCCCACTTCACTAAATGCTTCTTCTTTTGACCTTTACCATCAGACCATAAAAAAGCCCTGATCCTCTTTTGAATTTCGTTGATTTGATAACTATTAAAGAACCAGACCGAAGCGAAATATATGCTATAAGAAGAGAGAATTTTTTGACAAATTTGGAGCCTACCAGCAAAGGACAGATACTGTTGTCCCAACTGCCAAGCTTCTTATCAATTTTACCACTTATCCACTCCCACATCTCCTTTAAATTAGGACTGATGGCAAACGGAATACCCAGATACCTTACCAGCTTATTGGGTCCTCCCCACTGGAAGTTATACTTTTGCAGCCAATTGGGCGGATTTTCCTTCCACCCAAGAAAACTAGACTTAGGAAAAGAAATTCTAGCTCCAGAAGCCTGACAGAATAACTGAAGCTTTTCCATTAGCCTTTCAAGGTTTCTTTCCTCCATTTCAATAAAGATTGCAGTATCATCTGCAAACTGGATATTAATTAACTCAGACTGATCCGGGAGGCAAATCCCTCTTACTTGGGGAGATATAGTTTGATCTCTGAGCAAATAGTGAAGAGCGTCAGAGGCAATAACAAAAAGAGAGGGAGCAAGGGGGCACCCTTGCCTTATAGATCGGCCAAGGGAGATTTCCTTAGACAATCTCCGTTCACATCAACCTGAGCCACCGCGTCCCTCAGCAAAATATTCACAGCTTTGCAGAAATAGTCAGGGAACCCGAAAGCTTCCAACATAGTTCTCAGGAAAGCCCACTCAATTCTGTCATAGGCTTTTTCAAAGTCTAACAGCAACATTGCTGAGTTTTGATTAGAGTTCCTTGACCAGTTCATGGCCTCCCAGCTTGTAATCAAATTCTCTAAAATGTATCTCCCTTTAATGAACCCAGTCTGGGTACTATTAATGAAGCTTGGGAGGATATCCACCAACCTAAGAGCAAGAATTTTAGCGAGAATTTTATAAGACACATTCAACATGGTTATGGGCCTCCAATTTTTAACTGGGGTCTTGTCACCCCCTTTAGGAAGGAGCTTAATAATACCCTTATTGATACATCTTCCCAAAGAACCTCTATCCAAGGCCTCTTGATAGACTTGTAACAAATCCTCACTTATCCAGTCACTGAAGGTCTTGTAGAATTCAACGGGCAGCCCATCACAGCCTGGGGACTTATCATTTTGCATAGATTGAATAGCCTTCTGCACTTCTTCTTTGGTGATGGGAGTATTTAACCTGCCCGCTTGGGTAATATTGATTTTTTTGGGGATATTGTTCCTTATGCACTCTCTACCCTTCACGTTACACTCTTGAAAGTCCTCATAGGTAAAGAGCTTTTGATAAAAAGCATGGAAAATAGCAAGAATATCTTCTTGAGAGCTCAAGATCCTACCATCCTCCCAGATTTGCCTGATCTGCTCTTTCCAAGATTTCTCTTTTATGTAATTGAAAAAGAATTTGGACCCCTTATCTCCATGGTGGATCTAGTTTAGCTTGGCTCGGACCTTGAGGCCTTTGGACTTGTAGGTTTGAATCTTTCTAAGATCATTCTTTGTTCTCGCCAAATCTTCACTTAAATAAGGATTTGAGGGATCCTCTTGTATCCTTGCCTCGGCCATGAAAAGAGCCTTTTGGAGCTCATGCTCTTCTTTCCTTCTGTCCATGGCCTTCTTTTTCCCAATTGTTTGAAGAAGCTTCTACCAGGCATCCACATTTTGGTTCCACCTATTAATGGCACTGCCACCTTTCAAGATCCACTTATTTATTTCCCTAATGGACCTTATGCCATCCTTGCAATCCTCATCTTGAAGAAGTTGAGTATTAAGGATGAATTTAGGCTTCTTGGGAGTTTCCAGTCTACTATCTTGGGTCAAGGAAACTGCAGCTTTGACGGGATGATGGTCTGAGAGGGTGTAAGGATGAACACACACATGCTGCCCAGAATTAATAGGAAGGAAGCTAATGAAATTTTTACTTGCATAAAACCTATCCAGCCAAGAGTAGATCCTATTATTCCCTTGCTGAGCATTACACCAAGTAAACCAAATGTATTTGAATTCTTTCCTTTTGTTTTCCAGGGGATCAAAAATCCCAAGCTTGTTTTTAAACCTTTGCCAGAAATGTGTTTCTGAACCCTTCCAGGCAGCATTAACCCCCCCCACTTATCTTCCATTTGCTCCACCATATTGAAGTCCCCCCTAGAACCCAGGGCCCTTTAGGCAAATGCGACTCCAACCATTGCCACAGTTGGATTCTCTCTCTATGATCATTAGGAGCATAAACTGCTCCAATCCCCATTCTCACACCCTCTTTTTCCAAGACAATCCAAACCACCCTGTTATAGGGCGAGATGCCATTACCCACCATGAACTGCTTCCATTTATTAACAAGGAGAATTGTCACACCTCCTTTCCCTTTCTCATGCTGGGTGGAGAAATGGTAAGAATCTTTCCATATGAATCTCATGTTAACCTCCAAAGTGAACCCTGTAGCTTTTGTCTCTTGTAAAAGGACAATATCTTTTTTAGGTTCTAGATTTAAGAACCTTCTCACAATATACTTTCTGTCGGGGGACTCAAGACCCCGAATGTTCCACGCTATAATATTAAGATTCATGTTCATCTGATATAGGGGTGTCCTCTTGGTAGTTTTTGAACTGCTCAAAACACTTAGGAAGCTTTTCCTCAACCTCCATCTTCTTGGCCATAGGAGATTGAATAACAAGACTGGTCTTTTTTCTTTTATTCTTAATCCGCTGGCTGTTGGAGTTTCCGGAGGCTGGGGCATCATATTTTCTTGGTCTCCCAGGCCCCTTTTTAGGTTTAGAGATTATTACAGACCTCTCTTTTTTATTATCCTCCTCAACATCATCCCCGGAGTCACCTGTGGCCTCACCCGCTATGGGTGGTATGGGGTTAGACACAGAAAGCGTACCACCCGGCACAGGGTCAGGATTGTGATGAAGTCTATGATCAAGTTGGTTCGAATCTGGTTGGACAACCTTAACAATAGTATCAGACAAGTCATTAGAAATTTCTCCATTCAGATGATCTTCAACCTTAAGGCTATTGCACAAAGTGTCACCCATTTTAGATTGTAGCTCTGATGCTATCCCCATACCTGAGGAATTGGATGAATCACTCCCAGTAATAGACCAAGCTTGAAGATCACCTGAATGGTGTATTTCTAAATCAATTGTCCTCTCAGTTCTATTGATTTGTTTCAGGTTAGTCTGCTCAGGTTTGTGCTTAGGTGGACCACACTTATTCAGTAAATTTTCCTCAATTCTTTCCCAAATTTTTCGCATAACAAGCTACTACGCATTAAGTTTCTCAATTTGATCCTTGCTCCAATTAATTGAAGAAGCAGGGTTTGTGATGGATTTGGGTCCAACAGCAAATTCAATTTTCTCATTTTTATCTATTTCTCCCTCCTCGACAAGGACATCAAACGAATTCTTGGTCGGGAGTGAATTCTGAATAGGGGAGGGCTTCCCCAGGATTTGAACACCCTAGTTCACCAAATTCGGTGTGTTTATAACCACCACATGATCACAATCCTGCCAATGATGAGATAACTCCTCAACAGATTTGGGACCAACCGGGTGGGTTTTGACAGCACCCCCCATGGGTTTCACCATGTTGGTGCCAACATTCTAATTTTCCTTAGCCCCCTTAGCGGGTTTTCCTGTCTCCCTATTCTCTTTCTTTTTAATTAGAGGATAGTTCTTTCGAATATGGCCTTCATGATGACATAGGTAACAAGCATTTAAACTGCCCAAAATTTCAAGAGAGCAACTAACAATTCTACCTTCATCTTCTATGAGGAGCCCGTGAGGGAATTTAATCCCAGGTATAATAGAAACAAGAACCCTAGCATCGAGGTTCGGTAGAGAGGCTTTCGCCTCGTCCATTCTGAGCACCTTACCAAATAGAGCCAGAATGGACGAGACAATCTTCCAAAATTCTGGGGGCACATTCTTCACAACCACCCACCACGAGAAGGAGAGAGCAAGCACTTCCTCTGCAATGGCAACAGGGTTCCAAGCCAGCGCTCGAAACACGCAGCCACCGACATTCCAGAAGGACCTAGCAAGGGCTTTGCCCTGCATCTCATGGTTTCTAAAGAAGATAACAAATAATCCCTTTTGCAACATTCTATAGTAGTTTATTTGAATTCAAAATTTAGAAAACCATATGCCAGAAAACCATGAATCCAAATCTTCTAAATTTTGAAGGAACCGTCTCAGACTTCAATCAAGTCTTGTGGTTCTAGTTTATATTTGTGTAACTCTATTATAGATCATTGTGTTAATCTATGAGTATTATGGGTCTGGAGCACACACATTTGAAGTCTTGGATGAACATTATAGTGTTTTTTCATATCTTCAAGCTCACTTTCAATTCAAGATCTAGCATTATCAAGGATTGATGATGGTTGCTTATGGAGAATCATGATGGATTCTAGGTTGGGGATATGCAACTAGCCATCGAACGTAGCCTAATGACTTATTTCCTAAGTGATTCTATCCTCCATTGTCACTCTACTTTCTACCTAAAGGAAGGTACATGCATTATTATAGCTTATTAGGGTGATTAGAGATCTCGCAAAGGGAGTCATCATCTCTATATTTCATTCATGCATCTTATTCTAGAACAATAGAATAGGATTTCATTACATTTTAGATCTCCTAATCTTTGACGAACTTAAGAAATGGGCTTGTCCTCATATTTACTTTCAAGTTCTATTATTTCTATCAAGGCTTAACTACCAAACTAGGGGTTTGACCGAGGCATACCCCCCATAATAAACTAAATACAATATTCTGTTTTATGGGTTTTTTGACAAGTTTAGATCTGGAAACAAATTTTTGAAGGAAGAGTAGTGATAGGAGAATAGATTTAGATCTTGAATTTCTGAAAAAGTAGAACGAGACTGATACGTCGTATGTGGCATATGAGTCTTGCTATAGCACTTTTCTCAAATTTCAAAGGATTCAAACTTGTCACTATGAAATTCTAGTTTCTACCCAAAAACCCTAAATTGGGACTAAATCGCCCCTATTGACATATGAGTCCTATTTTCTAGGTTTTAGGTTTATCCATCTATTTAATTGTTCAATTTTTATTTTATTGAAGTATTTTCTACTAAAATGAGATACTTAGTAAGATTAATCATTGAGTAGTCTACATTAGTGAATGTTGAATAGGTAAGACCCTTCCATACTTTGACATTATTTCATAGAAACTTAATCATAAATTTTAGTGGAATTTATGTACCATTAACTAAGACAATGGGTAGAGATGAAAATAAATTGAAATGGATATTAAGAGATAAAAATGAATTCAAATAGATATTATGATATCACCAAATTTGACTATATTACCATATTTGAACAAGGGATTATAAGTTGATTCAAAATACAAATGAAACTATAATATTTGTAGTGTTGAGTCAACAATGAAAACTAGTAGCATATTTTACTAATAATTTGAATATTACAGGGAAGAGTAATCTAATCTATGATAAAAGTAATTATGCTATACTTTACTTACTAAAGAAGATAAGACACTACGTGTTGTCAAAAGGAATTTCTATTGTATATAGATCATCAATCATTGGAAATTTTGAGTTTTGAAGGTATTCCAAATTATAAACATATGAGAAGGCTATAATTTATGTAGTATTATACTTAGCAATGGAAGAACAAGAGTGGTAAACCAAAAAAAGTTAAGAATATACTAAGAAGGAGACATATTTTAATCACTATCATGAGAGTAGACATAATGAGCTATGATTACTTTAAACATTTGTGTGAACTTGATTCCAATTTTTTGGAAGCAATAAAATAATATAAATAATTGGTAAGTGTTCATAGAAGTGTATTAATTATCCTACTTCAAATATCATGTTGTTCAAATAAAATCATTGTTGCATTCCGAGAAGTTTGATAAGGAAAATTTTGGCCAATGAAACATGTAGTAATATATTGGAATTAATAAGAAAGATTTATTTTTAGCCAAAAACTTATAAGGATCTAGGAAAAAAAAATTAGATTTGAATTATTTATTGCATTGCAAAAAAGTGTAGTAAATTTTTTTTGTTTTATTGGCCACTATTAGTTTTAGAAAACCTTGCAAAGTTGTAAGATGTATTTTGTATTTTTGTTACTTAGAACATAGAGGAGGCATCATTCTCTATCTTTTATTATAAATATATTCTTTTTAAAAGGACATATTTAATTCTATCTAAGAAGAATAATGATAAAATACATGTTGTTGATTTATTTTCCAAGGAACTGAGCTGACATTGGTGGCCAAGACATATAATTCTAGAAAATGACAGTAAGTTTGTTTATAAATTTTGAAAGACATTGTAGAATAGGAATTTTAAAACTTATTTAAATATAGCTTTTCATATCACCGAAAATTAAATTGATGGATAAATGTTATGTATAGGAGTTTAGGAAATTTGTTGACAAGTTAATTTGGGGAAAAGATAGGAAACTAAACTATGATAGTAATGTAGGCTAAATTTAAATGTTATTATTTAGTTTTAACATGGGTTTAAGGTAAACACCAATCTCACTTGAATATGGTAATAGTCTAAGGAATGAGTAAGAATTAAGAGATATCAATAATCCAAAGAAGGGAAGCATAAAAATAAAATATTTTTTGACTTAATTTGGAAAGTGCATATGTGAGTAAGAAAGTTCATTTCAAGGAGATGAATGGTCGATCTATTGAGAAAGGTTTTGAGAATAGAATATTTAAGGAGTTTGTAGTTGGAGACAAAATGATGTTCTATCTCAAGAGGGAAATATTTCTAGTTGAGATGTACAATAAGTTTAAGATGATGTTTGATCCTTATAAATCTATCAAAAGTTTTGATTAAGGAAATTCATATAAAGTTGAATTGCCAAAAGCTTCGGCATATAACAAATATTAAATGTTGTATATTAGTCTATGTCAATATCGCATATAATATTTAAAAGATAGAAAATTAAAAATGCATTTGAAAAATCATATACTGGAACAACAAGAACATGAGATGGAGAAGACTTTGGATGATAATATTAGAAGAAGCACCAAGAATATATAGTCTGAAGAGTATTTGGTGGAGTGGGCATGTAGATTTGAATAAGATTCATGTTTCATATCTAAGATTGAGGTAGACTATCTTGGTTTAATTCTAGCTTGTGGAAAGTGAAAGATTCACTTTTCAAATTACTTCGAGTGCCTATTGTAGCACCATCCAAGAGTGTAATAGATTTTGCATTGCTTAAACATTCTTTTACTATACTATATTTATTTACAAGTGTTTGAAAATATTACAGTCATTGATTAAACAATATTACATTCAAATCTTAAAAGATTTTGATGACTACAAATATAAATTTATTTCTAAACATACTATTAAACATAATAAATAGATATTTAATTTTATTTTCTCTAAAATCAAATCTTCAACTTTTAAAATAAATAAACTCTTCTTTAACCAACAACCAACTCTAACCTTATTTTTATTTGAAAAAATTGCCAACTTGTGCTATTATCAAATACAAATGTTTAAAGATTACTTAGAATTTTATTTCAGTACATTATATGGGAGTTGCTACAACCAGACCTACTGCACGAACCATCAATTCATGACCAACGAACATGATAAGAAACCCAAATATTCATTTGAAATAGTTATTATATCTATGCTCTAGTTGTCATGACTAGCAAGGTATTAGAGATGGTCCCGCACGATTAACACAATGTTTGATGCCGACTGCAATTGATGCCGAGCACGTGAAATTGGCCCCGCTCGCAGAATACAATGCATGTACTTTGCCGAATGACTACGGTTGATGCTGCCAGATATCAAATCCGGCAAACTCATTTAATTTTGTTTTCGCGGATCTACCGACATATTATTTCTAAGCAGAATGTGCAGACTAATTGAGATATTCCGCACAGTTTTGACCGGTTTAGATAGGAATGGGCAAACACAAGGCTGGTGAGAATGAAATATTTTGTACTACGTTGCATTTTATGTATTGGCTAGTTATCATCGATATCATACTAGTATACATCAGTGGTTGCTTCCTCTAAGCACGTTTTTAAGGTAATTTTTAGTTACATGACGTAATATCTACCAGGTTTTCGTTCTACTATTTGAGGAAGGTTAGCCTCATACTCAAGTATCATCTTTTAACTTGCGATGAAAGTATGTTATATAGAGGAGAGGGGTCCATATTGGAGCGGAGTCTAATAATGGGATAGAAGTAGTCCTTAGTGGACCCCATAGTGGAGCACCTTAATATCAAATTGCAAAACACTTTCTATCCATAAATTACACAAACTGACAAATCATGTGATGCCATATCAGTGCAGCAATAAAACATGACTTAGTGCACCACTAACGATCTCACATTTTTTCTGGCCCTTTTTGGATACCTCAACAAAAAACATGTTATGTGGCATTACATTTGATGATGTGACCCTAAAACGAAATATAGAAACACACGAGTTGACAAATAAACTATTGTACAAAATTAAGAATGATTTGAAATTTTCACATAGGATTTGGAGAAATGCAAATTAAGGTTGCTCCACTATAGGACCCTCTCCCCTAACTTTTCTAAATGTGTTTTATAAGGCTTGTTTTAGCTGTACAAATGATTTATACTAAATTTTATTAAGTATAAGATATAATTAGAATTTATTAAGATATATAAAAAATATTGTACTTTAGAGATTGATAATAAGTTGTAAAGATATGGGGGATTGAAATTATATAATTAGTGTATTAAGGGGTTGTATCCTAATTTGTTGACTACAATTAGTAAGTGTGATGATATTTTTCTATATTATGTTTTCCATAAAAGTTCAAATCTTTGTTGGGTGCAATAATAACAGATAAGGCTAAAATCATGCCCCACTCAACATTAGTAAAATGGATACCCATGAATCCTTGTCTCTTAGAAAAAGATGTTTTATCTTAGACTCAAGCTCATGGTATCGATGAATTGCACAAAAATAACTTGAAGATGGTTAGAAAGCTCAAACAAATAGAGAAACTATATTACTATATGTATTTCCTTCCCTCACATTTAACAATTTCCTAAAATAAATCATATTACTACAAATAAATGGAAATATCTATCATAAATAGGAAAAAAACTCATGGAACAATTAACTCTACCAATGGCTTGTTAGTAACTTTAGTAGTGACAACTAAGAATTAAAATGAGTAAACAATTTATTAGACATACAACTAAATGTTCATGCATTGAAATCTAATCTAACTTAGAAATGGCTCAAAGTTTTTCTATTAGGTACAAACACATGCAATCATTATAATGATGCATATGCTCAATTGAAAAGGTGAATGACTAAATTGGTTGAAAAAAATTGATCAAGTAAACCATCTAGTGATAAGTGAATTAGACAATAATGTCAATCAATTGAGCTTAATGCTAACCAAATCATGGTAAAGATAAATACTATAATAATATTTTATTACTTCTCAAAATTAATAATTTAGATGGTGCCCACACATATACAATATGAATGCTACATGTTATAATGTGAAACACTATAAATTACCAACTCAACTAGAAAGTATTTATGAATAGTTTAGTGTAATTTTTGAGTTTAATCAAATAAATCTGCCCAAATCTATTTTATTGTCATCACAAGGTTGAATGTGTCTAAGTGAGAAGTTTATTATAGATCAAATGAAACAAATGGTAAGAACTAGAAGAATAAAAATAACAATGTTATTATTATTGTTAAGATTTTGGATACTAAAATCTTATAATGTTAATGTAGGATCCCATGTAGTCGGAACTATAAGTAATGATCTCCTTCCTCTATGAAGTATGAAAAGCTTCTAGGTCACCAAATTATTCTTGAATTTCAAATAAATATTTGAAATGTATATTGTCTATGTAACTCTTGAAGAAGTTAATTGATGTTAGATAATCTTTATAATGACGGATATTATTAATATATCAATAAATTCTTTAAATAATATCAATATATTTGAAGAAACAATAATTTACTAAATATTTATATATAAAATATTTTTTCATTTTATTTTCTTTGATAGAAAAAATGAATAAGATTTAGCATAAGATTTATTAACATGACATATAAATTTTATTCACATAAAATTAATTTCACATATTTTATTAAAAGCCAATAAATTTTTACAAAAATAATTTCATTTGAATTATTTAATTATCAGTTTTAAATAAATTGATTGCTATTTTCATTACAAAAATAATGATAACAAAAGCACAATTGAAAATAGAAGAGAAATGCAATTATATAAATAAAAAACAATAATACCATTATAATGGTGCAATTTCGGTGACAGTAGTTGTTCTGGTTCTGGCCTCAGATATTATGGTTTAGAATAAAAATGACTAAAAGAAAATCCAGAGAGTTTGTCAATCTAACTGTTATTCATGCAAATGGGGGGACAACCTCTTTAGTTTATTATAAAATATTTACGAAATGCAGACATTGATTTCAGCAACCAGCGTGAACATTCATATGATACCACTCCATGCCGAGAGTGCAACGAATGATGTTCCTTTCCACTTTACAATTATGGCATATCTATCGCGCTCCAGAGTATAATATTCTCCTGAAGCATATTCCCCTAATAACAATCTAGCCTGATACATAGCCTGAATGCTGAAGTTCTTTTCCCTGAACCCTGCTTGTTTGAAGAAACATCTCCACACGTCAGTTCTAACATGCCTCACAGCCCTTTCCTTCCCCTCACAGACTATCATATTCCTTATCTGACTTCCATTAATTAATTCCTCATGCATCACCCTCTTAGTGTCATTTCTGTCTTTTAAGGTAACATCCAACAGGTCAAAATATGCCATGTTATGGAAAAGCACCTCCCTGAACCTATTCACAAAAGATGGAGAATTATGCTGCGCTTCTATTTCGCAATTTACCATTATCTGAGGCCTCAGTTTCTTGATAGCACATAGGAAATTGTCCAGAAGGACTGGGTCGTATAACAATCTGTCAAGAATAACTGGAGCGTAAACTGCCAAGGCCTCGCCAGATTTAACGGTGAATAAACCAACGTTAATCTCCTCTATGTTTGAGATCTCCACCACGCCGTAAGAAAACGGAATCGCCAAAGATCTGGCGAGCTCATGAAGTGTTCTTCCTCTTTTTATAAGGTTTTCTCTGTTCATCCCAACTGCTGTAATCCGGAGAAGCTCAAGCGCAGGGAAAGAAGAAGAAACAGCTCTGTGTACAAGATACTCCATTAATATTGCCCAGTGCGATCCACTTCGCATCCTTAGATCAATTATATGAATTTTGTGAGCATTCCCCACCACGTCTATGATTGCCTGCACAGACGTGAACTGCATCACTTTGATATACGGAAGAACTCTATTATAGTAGACAAGGAGACTACAAAGTCTTTTTTCTTCAAATTCATTGTCAATATTGAAGGGAAAATCTGGCATTCTTTAGCTGCGTTGTTCAACATGCCCAGAGTCTGGCGTTGGATTCTCTCCTGTAGGGCACTGGAGATATAATACGCGAGCCTCTGTATCGGAATCCCCATTTGACAAGATAAATTTTCGCATTTTCTCACCAGCCGAGCAGCCTGATCATATTTTCCGTCCCCTATCATTCGTGCACAGGCTAACAGAAGTTGAACCAATTCCAACCCCTTCTCTTTTTCTCCATGCAGAGCCTCGTGATCGGAGCTATCTTTAGTGCATACTCTTGCGCGCTCAGCCCCATCTAAATTCATGATTTGCTCTGACGACAAGATTTGATCGGAGCTATTCTTTGGTAGGATCTCATTACGAAAGCGTGCAGCGGGCACGGAAATACCATTTACGGTCTGGGAATTCTTTGTTTGAGAAAGCCTGTTCAACTGCCAGGACATCATAGTACTATTTATAAGCTCCTTGTCGGAAGGAAAGATCTGAAATAACTTATGGTTCATGAGCTCCTCCCCGAAAGAAAACATTTCATGGTCTGGCAGAGCAAAGGTGTCAACCTCAGTACTATTTAGCTCGCAGGGTAAGGAGTTCTGATATTGGTCAACCTCAGTACCATCTAACCCGCATGGTAAGGAGTTGAATGAATAATCAGCCATGGACAGAGAAGGAATTCCTTTGTAAAATACATTCATTTTCTGTTTATTTGCCTCAATTTGGCTTTCAATATTCAGCTCATCCGCGAAAGGAAACATTTCATGGTCTAACAGCTCACAGGTGTCGTCCATGGCCATGCCTGGATGTCGTTCAAGCTCAGTACCATCAGACTCGCAGGGTAAGGAGCTGAATGAATAATCCGATATGGACAGAAGAGGAATTCCATTGTTTGAGATACTCATTATCTCTTTATTTGCAGCTAATGGGCTATCAATATTCAGTCGAGGAATTGGAAATGGATTCTATGAAGTGGAGGAAAAAGCTAGATTTCACATAGTCTACTCGAGACAGACTACAATGTTAATGTCGTCATCACACCAAATTCAACGAGATACATTCAAATTGCGGATAAATCAAAAGGATTAATATGAAGATGGTTATTATTAAATCATAAGGAAAAAATCTGGCTAATAAAAGCAGGATAAATATTCATTTTTTTTCTTTAAAGAGATGACCTAAATAACTATTATTGATTCTTGATAGTTGAAGAGTGAGTATTTTTATAAAGATTTCAATCAATTTTAATGTGTAATTGATTATGTAAATTAAGTTTAATTTTTTTCCACAAATTCATTCAAATTATGAATCTTCTAATGTGACATAAAAGTCACATTATTTTTCTATGGTAAGTAGATATTTTGATTATTCAATCATATAAAGGATTAATGTACAACTTCATTATATAAGAATGGTGCATGTAGGAGAAAATTAGTATTAAGAAATTGTTAAATTATCTACATGTAAATCGAACAAATACACCTACTACATATTTCTTTTCATCTTTTTCGATGGGGAGTTTAATGTGAAACTTAGATCAATTTTCTAATTATATATGGGATTTGGAGTCTAAAGTAATATTTCTTTAACTGGGAGGCATGGACTGAGGTGTATCCATTTGACCAAACTTGCTTGATGCACAATCCTTACCCCTCCTTATTTATTCCATCTCCAATGGATTTCAAACTTGGTGGAACATATGATCTAGAGACATACCATCACCTTCACCAATTGTGCTCAACTAATATTATTACAACCATTTTGTATCTTCTTTTATTTTTGAACATTACTTGTTTTAGTTGATGTTCAATCTAATAACAATTTTAAATTTGTATTTATTTCTAAGATTCAAAATATTTCTAAAAATATATTTCTATTGAACATTAAATTTGCTTGTTCAAGTCTTATCAATGTTAGTTTTTTATTTTATTTTTTATATTTATTAATTTAAAATCTAGTTCCATGTTGAAAGAAATGAAGAATACCATGATTTTTTTAATTCCAAAAAATATGAACCCAAAAGGCATTCAATAGTACATTCTCATTAGCCTCTATAACACTATCTCCAAGATCTCTAAAATTTTGGTTTATTGAATTCATCCTTACATAGGTAGCATGGCATATCTTCACCATGAGGGATTTGTGATGTGGAGACAAATTTTGAATGCCATCATCAACTCACAAGAAATTATGCACTAAAAAAAAGAGTTAAAATTAGAGAATTGTTCTAAAATTTTATAAACCAAAAGTTTTATAGAGTGAATTGGTATTTTGCCCTTTTTTTCCTTTGGAAGCTTAGTTTCAAAGGAAAATTGAAAATTGTCAAAGTTGATTCAAGAGTGTGTCTCTACCCCTAGATTCTCAACTCTTAACAATGGTATACCTATAGAATTTTTTGGGATAGGAAGGGGGCATAGAGAGGGGCACCCTTTATTATTTCTTTCATCATAATGACTGGTATTAAGAAAAAATATCTCAAAACAAGTTTCAAGTATGATTCTCTAAGGACTTTGGCGTTCATCCCATAGTGTGATTGCAATGTGGTGGTTTGGTTTTTGTGGCAACCAAGGTTAAATCCTCTCCTAATCAAACATGCTTGTATGCTTAAACCATAACATTAAGGTCGCAAATGGCGTTTCATGCCATGCGATAAGGATTAGGGCATGTGTTGTTCCAATCCCTTGTTGGGCTTATGTACTTGTGAGATCTATGCCCCTATTGGGCTACCATGATTATAGGATTTGATTGTTCAGTTGCATTCATGTTGAGGAGGAGTGCCCCTTATTTTTTCCTCCACTTTCGATTGGGCTAGATTAAAAATTATTGATGCGCCAATAGTGTAGAAAAATGTATCCCTTTAGATTTTCACACTTTTTTTGGCCCTCCCTATTAAAATTAGGTTTTTTTATGTCTCAATTGGTCCTATTTTATATCCACAAGCCTAGGGTAAAAGCAAGAAGTTGGGTACACAAAGAGGGGAAGTTTTGGCCAAAAAAAAATCTCGCAAAAACGTGTACGTGTTATTAAAAAAACTCATATGCGTTTAGGATCGGGTATCCGATCCTAAAAAATGTGTATGCACTATCAAACACGTACGCGTTATAACGTGTACGCATTATATAATGTATACACATTTTATAACACAAAAATTAATTATTTAAAAAAAGAAATACTTTTTAGAAACGCGTACGCGTTTTAGAACGCGTATGCGTTTTGAACTCAAAATGGGTACGCGTTTTAGAACGCGTATGAGTTTTGAACTCAAAACACGTACGCATTTCTAAAAAGTATTTTTTTTTTAAATAATCAAGAAAGTAAGGAATGCATATGCATTTTGTAATGCATACACGTTTTGTAAAAATGTGTATGCATTTTTTAAATTAAAAATTCCCAACCCACATGCTGCCTCGATTTTAGGCTCGGAAAAGGCTTGGCAATCTGAGCCTTAGTCTTTGATCTGCAACTAAAAAACTAGGGCAGATTGAAGAAGAATGTCCAACTTTGACAACATAGATGATGCACTTTTTTTTTTGAATGAGTCTATAAAATTAAAACCCATTAGAGAACATAATGTCTACTTTCTAAATATATATTTTTTGTTAAAATTGGATTACGTTTGCTATTTTTTAATTAATTTCTAAGCAAACTAGTCCTTAAACTTGAAATATCAGGTTTTTTTGTTTTTTAATAACTTTTTATTGGTTGATTTTCTTGTAAAAAAAATTGTATGGGACCGAACTTCAGACAATTCTCTACACAATGAAAAAAAAAGAGTCAAAAAATGTTTTTTTAGGTCCAATTATGTTGTCTATACATGTTGATTTGAAAAAACATCAATTAAGGCCAATAAAAATTTAATAAAAAAATAAATATTCAACCAAAAATTACAAAAAAAAATCCAGACCAAACTTCATGTTGTTAGCTCTCTTTCCCTAAAAGGAATTAGCAAAATAATTTTATTTGGATCAAAAAGTGTTGTCTATACACCTGCTTGGTATGGTAAAAAAACAGGGACTTTTAAAAAGTGGTTTTTATAGATCCTTATAAAAATGTAATTTCTATAAACTAGGTATTTTAATAATTTACATATTTGGAAACTAGATTCAAAATGCTAAATTTCATATTACTGAATTTTTTTAAGATTCATTCTGGAAGTGCCTCAATTTTTCAGCCCAAGTGTGACAAATTCTGAAAAACAGCAAAAAACATTTCTACTTTTTGAGTTTTTTGTGTACCCAACTTCTTGCATCAGCCCCCTAATTAAATGGATTTTTCTGAGAATAATCTGAACATTTAACAAATGATAAATCATAATCTGATGTTTTTTTCTATATATTATAGATCTAGGGATCTAGGACTCATACACCACTTTGGCCGTATGGGTCCCACATAGGTCTTGGGGCTTAGTTTTAGACATTACATTCAATTTAACACTTCTTGGAGTTTATTTCCCTGGTTTAAGCCACTGGGACTCATATGCATAACCTAGAATATGAGTCTCAATTTAACTTAGACCTATTTAAAATAAAATTCTTGGAAAAATTTTATTATCTTAGATCTGATGTGGGCTTGTAGTGTCGTAATTTTGGCAAATTAGGCATAAACAAGTGTAAATACAAGGTTATTTCACATAATTTATCCTACCAATTCTATGAAGCATCCTAGAAAATTCAAGTGATCTTATGAGCATTAAAGTGATCATTTTACAAGAGCATTCAAGAGAAAATTATCAAGCATTTGGAGCTACATTCAAGATTCAAGCATCATGTCAAAGTGTTGATGCATCATATGGATTTTGAGCTAACATTTGTGATGTAGTTTCATGATTCAAGCAACCATTCAAGAAAAAGTTTCAATCATTTGATCCAGAGTCAAGATCCACATCTATTAGAATAATTTCACACAAGTTTACAACCTTCATTTCAAGGGTTTGGTGAGTTACAACACTGCATTTGTTCATTCTTCATTCATTCATGCTATTTAATTTCATTTAAAGGTTTAAGTACCAAAATGAGGTTTGACCAAGGAAAAGCCCCATTCCCTAAAAAACAACATTTTCCCCTCTTTATGTGTGTTTGTAGATCTAGGTCAATTTAATCTTGAAGATCCTTTGAAGAAAAAGTTGCAAAAAGTTGTAAAAAGGTTGTCAACTTCATGGAAACTCATCTATAGACCATAATTCCTACTTTTTGACCTAAAGATCATACATGAAAGGAGCTATAGAAGATCACTAAAGGCTATAGAATTATTAGTCAAACCATATTTCCATTTTTCTGTAGATCCTACTTAGTCAACAAAGGATTTTAGATTCTGCCCAGAACCTTGTAGTAGGACTAAATTGCCCAGCTTTCTGTATCAATCCCAATGCACCTTAAAACAATGATTTCTAGGGTTTTCAGTCCTTTTTTTAACCTCTCTATTCTTCCACATACATTTACGTTTCATGCTATTTGTGAATTTTATTTAATGCCTTCAACTTTCTAAGGTTTTGTGCATAAGAGTTTGTATTTCTCATTTGAAGATTCACTAATGGTAAACCCTCATCTAATCACACAAGGAAACCCCTAGTCCCTTCCTCAATCAGGCCACTTAGTTGAGGAATCTAGGTTCATAATGAACTAATGTGCAAAATAGGTCCCAAAGTTCTATCTCCTAATAAGTGGACACCTATTTCCCTTGTGTTCATTTTGGTGAACCCAACCTTCAGACCCTTGAATTTTTCACTTGGAGAACATTGCAGTCCCTGATCTAGGTTGCATTAATTTTGCATTATATTTGCATTAGTTGAATTACATTTATGACTTCTAAACATTGCATTAATGAAAATTGCATATAGGTTGCACTTTTGCATTTTACATCATTCAAAATTCACTAGGAATCTATAATTATGAAAATTCATTGAACATACAACCTAGAAACCTTAAAATCTACTTAAAATTCACTAAATCAATAAAAAAACCCTAACTGGGACTCATTCACCCACCTTGGAAATTTAGCCCCTGTACAGGTCTTTATTCTAGATTTGTGGGTATTATGTGCTCTCTATTTTTTACTATCTAGACCAATCAAAAACCTTAAGTGGGACTCATATGCCCACCTAGGTGAATGAGTCCTTGGAGGCCCACAAAAACCAACCTTTCTAAGATTTCTAGTGATTTTCTATACTTCCTAGGCTTGTTGGTAACCTATAGTATTAGTCTACAAAGTTTTAGGAACTTCTATTTTATGCATCTAGGTCAAAAACATCTATTTAGAGTTATCATTTTTGAATCATTCAAAAATAATTTTAGTAGCAAAAAGAATTAGCATAAGTTGGATAGCTTACTTTTCATTTTAGGCACACACTCACAATGTTAGTTTCTTTCCTTTCTGAGTATGCCAAGAAAAATCTCATCAACAAGCATGTTAGTCATTGTTCCAATATATTTCTTAGTTATTAGAGTCTCTTAGTGCAATAGAGTGAAAATGTTGACACATTCCTTAATTCTGCATCCCCTCATATCTCTCCTATTTGTGGGAATGATGTAAATGCAAGCATAGAAAATTATGATAATCATAGTTTCTCTTCTCCCAATACCTCTGCTATCTATGACAAGGGTATTTTGGTGTTAGAAGTTACACCCATTGAGAATCATGACAATGTTGAAAGATCCTCTCCTATAAAATATCCTACACTGGAAGATATTATGGCACAAGAGAATGAGATCATAGACACATTTCTAAACATCACCTTACCTAGTCTCCATTCAACTCTTTCTTGTAAGAATGTTTTAGTGAAAGAGGATGAAATATACTTGTGAAGAGGATAGTTTGGTGTTAGAAGATACACTTATTGAGAGTCATGAGAGTTTTATTTCTCCCTATCCTATTGCTTCTCCCACTTGGAAAATTCTAATTGAACAAAAGGATCCAATCAATCATAATTGTTCTTCTCTTGATGCCTCCCCTACTCATGACGAAGTTACCTTACAAAACCTAACCAAGGAATGTGATCAACATCTTGTTTTCTCCTCTCCTAAAAAATATTCTACTAGGGTAGATATCAGGGTAAAAAAGAATGATAGAATTGATGTATGTCTTTCAAACAATAGTAATATGGTTTCATTTTTAGGATTTATCATGGGATGCGCTTGGATATTTGGAAGGAATTTTGGTTCAATCATGGTTTTATCAGTGATAGGTGACTGAATCATAGGTTGAGGCATATTTGTAAGGGATAATTCATCTATATTCTTTTCCTTGAACTTTTGATATGCTTTGAAAAAATAGTCCTCTCGAGCTCTAATAGGTTCAATAGGCTAGGTTGAAAAGAAATCGAATGAAAAGTTCCCATGGGAAGACAGGATTAAAACCACTATGATGTATAATAAATATTTCATTTCCAAACAAAAAATTTAAACATTTATGCACAACCGATAGGACGAAATTCATGGAGCAAAGCCATGGATAGCCTAAATTCACATGAAATTGGTCTGATGATAGGATGATGGTGAATGAGACATTTAATTTTTTTGGTCTAAATTTTAGAGGAAGATTTATCGAGCCCATCACAGGACATGGAAAACCATTATGTGTTTTGATCCATTCTTTCATTTTTTCATATGTATCTTGATAGAGTTCATGCACAAATAGGAATTCATAAGTGATCACATTCTCTACATAAACAAGATCAATTATTATCCCATTAGTAGGATTGTCATTAATTCTTCTAGCTATGTAAAGAAGACAATTAGGTGCATGTTTGATTACACACTTTTGTGAGAAAGCAATATCAAGTTGCATTGTGGTTGAGTCCTCATGAGGTTTATTTTTAATAAAGTTGACTGATGCATGTATGTTATTATTCTATTGATTTTTTAAGTTCTCATGAAGGAAGTAGTAGAGGCTACTAAAAATTTGTATTTTGTTTGCAGTTTTAAGAGTTTTCCTTAGATTTTGTAAATTAGGAATGATACTAATTTTTACCCTTTCAGTAAGCATGAGGTCTTATAACTTTTCTAGGCCTTCACATATTCTTTTTATGTTTTCTTGTGAGATATGAACAACATCATGCACATTGGTTGTAGGTAAGGAAGCCATGGGAAATGAGGCATGCATGCTATGATTCATAGGGGGTTGATTATCAACTCTATTAGAAAGAGAGTTAGAAATCCCAAGATCCATAGTGAATGGTGTATCACGGGATGATGAGTCTTGAACTATGTCTCACAATAGTATTCTTGATAGGATAACAAGTTGTAAAGCTCATACTGAAACTATAGTGTCAAAAAATGTCGTCCATGGTATTTTGACACTTGTTTGGGTCTGAATTGTTAAATCAAGCTTAATGATTCCTTGATTTAATGTTGTAATGTGTTTAATGCATTCACATCAGGTCTTGGGACCTTGTGAACTAAATGGACTTAATTGTAGCTTATTTAGGTTGTTGTAAAGTGTTGTACCACACTTTCACACTAATCTAGGGTTTTCATTAATTAATTAGGCTTCTTTATTCCTTATGTGGCCTTATTTTGAATCCACAATCCTTAATCAATGCATCTTTCCAAGGATAATCCTTACATAAACTAGCATCCAATCATAATTCATATCTTTTTAGGTTGTGTGGCCCATATTTAGTGATCTGGGAATTGTACACCACCTTGGGCGTATGTGTCCCACCTAGGTTTCAGGCTCCCTATCTTGATTTCACATGAATCTAAGTATTTTTAAAAATTGTGTCCCATACTTAAGCCTAATGAGACTCATACACCACTTCTAGCCTATAAATCTCGTGTGGCCCAAAATCAAATTTAATTTGAACTCCTAGTTAGATTTTATCCTCCTAGATATGATGTCGACTTGTAGTGTTGTAATTTCAAGAAATTTGGAATAAATAGGTATAAATAAAAGGATATTTCAGTCATTTTTTTCCTAGGAACTTGAGTATTCATGCATTATAGCAAATTGGAGTTTAAAAAAGCATTCAAGTGTTTACAAGATCATTCAAGAGAATTCAATAGTTGTTTATCAAGTGTTTTGGAGCATTATTCATGTATCAAGCATCATGTCAAAGTCATCATGCATAATGTTTATTTTTTAGATAACAATTATGACGTACGGTTTTATGATTCAAGCAATCATTCAATTCAAGATTCACAACATTCAATCAAGAGTCAAGATCTACATCCATTGGAGTTATTTCATACATGTTTGTAGCACTTTATTGCTAAGGTTTGGTGAGTTGTAACATTGCATTTTTTTCATTCATTATTATTTCATTTCATTTCATTACAAGGTTTATTTACCAAAATGGGGTTTGACCAAGGAAAACCACTTTATACTAACAAAACAATATTTTTTTGGGTATGTGCAGGATCATGATGGGCCAAAAAGTGGCAATATGATGGGTATTTGTAGGGTATGTGGCTGACATTTTTCAAAGTGTTCAAAGTTGTAAATGTTGTCACCTTGTTTTGGAGATCATTAAAGGGCTTCTATAGTGAAAATTTTGACAATCTAGACCTAAATATCAAGTTGAGAAGATCAAGTAGAAATTGAAGAGTAGATTTTGATTTTGATTCTTTGAAAAAGCCAAACTGGAATGATACACCACTTCTAGCGTATGAGTCCTAGTTACGTGAAATTTCCAAATTTCAAGTGTTTTAGACACATCTCTACCAGATTCATGTTCTTGCCCAAAAGCCCTGATTTGGGACTAAATTGAACAGACTGGCATATGAGTCCCAAGGGACATCATTTTTAGTGTTTTCAACATTTTAGGTCTTCATTCAAGCTCCTACAAGTTTCTAGGTGCACCTCTATGATCTCTCAGTTTTACATTTTGTCTTACATTCAAATCTAGTTCATTTAGTGAAGTCTTGCATATCTTTAGGTTTTGTCATTAAAAATTACATATCATTAGTCTTTCCAAGCACTAGCTTGGTGGTGAACCCTCTTGTAGTCATTGATCATACCCTAGGATACCCTATTGCAACATCTCTTTCTCCTACTTCATCCTTGTATTGAGATCTCTAAGGGATTCTTTGAATGTGATGTTAGCAAAAAAAGAGGGTCTCATCTCCGTTGTTCCATCTTCCAAAAATATGGAACCCTATTTCCATCATTTCATTTTGGTGAACCTTCATTTTTAACATCTTCATTATGATTTGGAGTACACCATCATCCTAGATTTAGCTTGCATTAACATTGCATTAAGGTTTGCATTAGTTAATTGGAATTCTAGGGTTTGTAATTCTTGCATTAGTGAAAGTGCATGTAGGTTGCATTTTTTGCTTCTTGCATCATTGAATTTCATCTAAAATATGCATTTTCACTTACCCTAGATGTCGTCCAAAAGAGAAAACACAACATTCACACAAAATTTGTTGAAAACAGTGGAAAAAACCCTAAACTGGGACTCATATGCCCCTCTGAGTGAGTTAGTCCCAGTACATGAGATTTTTCTTGATTTCTAGGTATTTTGTACTGACTGTTGTTCACTATTCAGACTCGTGAAAAACTTTGATTGGGAATCATACTCCACTTTGGGTGATTTAGTCTCGTTCTAGATTTTAAACTATATTTTACAACATTAAATTCTCTTTTTTTGTGTTTCAGTTTGCTACTATTAGTTATCTATTTTAGTTTGTGGAATTTTTATTACATTCATTTTATTGCATGCAACTTCATTACATACATTGCATAATTTTAGAGTTTCTTTTAGACCTTTTATTCTAAGTCCTTGCATTGCATTTAATCATGGATATGTGCTTTAGTAATTTGTGGATTTCCTTGAATTCATTAGTGGATGTTTCGGGTTGTTCTTTTCGAAATGACACTAATGAAATTGAACATACTCATGCTCACTGAACTCCTAATGCATTTACTCCTCATGATGTTGACATCATGTCAGGAGAATATTTTGACAACACGAATAAATTCCTAAATGATTTCCTTAACAACCTTGAAAAAAATGCATTCTTCTATCCATCCATGGAACAACCTAAACCCCCTATAATACAAGCACTTGAGATATTTTGTTACTTACATCTTCAACCTAAGATACAAGTTAAACCCAAGTTCCCTACAATAGGTAAACTTAGTTCCTCTAGTCAAACACATATTCAACCATTCTACATTAACAAGGCAACCAATACTCCCATCACTCTAGAAGAAACATATGGAAAATGATTCATGATCTTGAGTATACAAGGATGTGATACAACAAGTGAACATGATATTCATCAACTCTTCGGGAAAATTCCAACTGAAAATACAAAAGGATTAGGATATCAAGGTCCTCCTCCTTATATGAATGTTACCCTTCCTAAAGAACAACTAATGATTTGTAATGTTTATAGGAATGATAGGATCATCTTAGGTCCTCCTCCTCAACATTCAACTCAAGAAATTGGTGAATCTAGCAAGTGCAAAAGGCTTTAGAAACTAAAGAAACTATAATTACCTTACCTGGACCAAATGGTATTGAAAGAAATTTATAGATACTTCTATATCAAGGACTTATTACATTACCACCCATAAGAGAAGATTAATCTCCAAATCCAAAAATACAAACACATCACATTGTCGATAGCATAGAGTTATTGGAAATAGTACTGATGAGTATTTTTCCTTAGAGAAAATCTTTAAAAAGTTAGATATCATAGAAATAGTCCCTTAAAGTGGGACCCTTCTTCTCCTTTCCATGTAATAGTTGTAGGATAATATCATTCTTACTAATACATGTTATACATTTATTGAAAATCATCTCATAATGCAAGGAGCTCTTTCTCTTCACCCATCTCGGCTCATTCTTGCCCTGCACTTAGTGGGGGCATGGGTTAGTAAGCCTTATCCTAGTCATGCATTTTTCATTTTCTCTTTGGCTATTTTTCCTCCTTCCATATACAATGACCATGATTGGGATGCAGATGACCTGCTCATAGGTTGATTTGCATGTGCCTTACTAGTCTTTTGCATTTTTTTTTTTTCATTTTTCTTTATGTGACTCCACATGATGTTATGCTTGATGTATCTTTTTCTTTTTGTGTCATTCCTCTATTTGTACCTACATTCTTCTCTATGTCATAAATATTTTTCATTTATGTTTTCATTTGTCTTATCTTTTCCTCTTGGGGATGATGCAAGGTGTCAATACATTCATTTATTTTCCATGTTGACCAAAAACCTTTTTCTTTTATCTTTTCTTGGTCTTGTGTTTTCCTTTTGGGGATGAAGAAAGGCATCAAGACATGCATGTCTCTTCCATATTGACCAAAAATATGTTCCTTTTATCTTTTCTTGGTCTTATGTTTTCCTTTTGGGGATGACAAAAGGTGGTGAGACATTTATGTCTCTTCCATGTTGACCTGAAAGGTTTTTCTTTGTTTTCACTCTCTTTGTGTCATTCTTCTATTTCTATGAGTATTTGGGGAATGATGATAGTTCCAAGCTCTTTGAAAACATTGTAGCAAGAACATACTGATCCTGAATCTATGGATCCCTCATATTTTTGGAGTTTCATTTTGGGGGAAACCACTCTCTTTTAATTTTTCATTACATGGAAACATATGACTTGGCATAGGGCTTTCCAAGATAGCTCTCATGTCTTCTTTACTATTAGCATTTATCATTTTTTACTTTAGAGTTATTGCTCAAAGCATGGTGTTTAGCAATTTCTTTAAAGTGGGGGCATACATTGGCATTATGCATTTGTATTTCATGTTTGATGGTATATTCTTCTTGCTTCATGTGATGTGTCTTTAACTTTGTGGTGATATCGGGTGTGATGTGTTAAACAAGTGCATGATAACTGAGAGGGGGGGTGAATAAGTTGTCACACAATTTCAAACATAAAACTTTTATCAATTATTAATTCTTCAACCACGCTATTTTGTTATTCAATATGAACATGAAACACAAATAATAGAAAGTAAATCAACACAATAAACACCATATTTTACATGGAAAATCCAAAAAGGGAAAAAACACGGTGAGGGTTAACTCACAATATAAAGATCATAAAACTGAATATAGAGGCTCACTGCGGAGGGCTCACTACCCAAAAGAGGACTCATTGTCCAATAGGGAGGCTCACTACCTACAGATACAAAATAGAACAAAAGATCCACCAATGCAATTTAAAGAACATTCATAGGATTATAGAAACCTTCAGCTTACTGAAAACTGCTAAGTCAACTCTCTCACACTCACACTTCTGTTCTTATGATTTGTGGCTCACTTTCATCACTTTGCATCACACTTTCATACATCTCTTCACAATTTGACTTGCTCTTATACCATCCGCAACCTTAGAAACTTTCTCCATGGTTGGCCACAGATACATTTCAAAATTTAAAAATAAGTCAGTGACTTACATTCCCACAATGGAAAGGAATGAGAGGGGACTAGTAAAATCATTTAACCAAGACCAAAACAAAATGTCTCAAATCAATCACACACTTCCTCAATTAAAATTTTATTCTTCAAATGAACTGTAAACACTAGGTAGGCCAAACCTAATGAAAACACAAATGAACAATGATGCACACACTTCCAACAAGAAGATTGCATGTGGATGCCACAACACACTTCCCAATGCATGAGAATATATCTCAAAACTTTCCAGATACATCCATAGGAAAAGAAAAAGCTTTAACCTTCCACCAATCCATCTGGACTATGTAAAAGAAGCTGATCCAAAGTTAGTAGTTTTACAATTCCATGGGAGGAACAATTTTTTGCTGAAATCCACATATTTTTAGAAATATAATGTTTTAAACCAAAAGCTCCATTTTGAAGCATTTATTCAATTGAAGAAGGATTTTGATCAAACTTCACAATAGAAATAAAAACCCACATGGATAGAACCCTGCTAGTTTTAAACCATACCTATAGCGGAGTCTCCTTTACACCTATCAAAATGTTGATAAAACCCACTTTTGATTTACCTTTTGGGGGATCAAATGAATTCATTTAAATTTTTTTTTGTAAGTATGTAGTTCTTAATATAAGCTTCCCAAAAAGTATAATTTTAAAAATATTTAATTTTATTATTATTATGTTATTTCTTATTTCAAGTGAATGTAGGTTTTTCACGAAAATCAAGCTATTTGTTCCTATTCACATGTGGAAAATGGCAATTCATCATTTTGAAAATATGGAGTGCACTAGATATTGAAGTATTTTATCCAAAAGAGAATTGAAATTTGATACATACAAATATGTTATGTCATTTCTCTGATTACGTTATGTCACGAATTATAATTGGTTTGACTTTGAAACTTGATTAAAGAAAAAAATATTTAATAAAAACTATCCTAACCAAGTGGAAGCATAGATATGGGGTTATGAATCCTAAATTCAAAAAGAAATTAGAATTTAATTCTTCATGGAAAAATTTATCGTTATATGGTGAAGTCACTTTTTTAAAAAATGTTGTTTTTCAAGAAAAAATTAGTTTTAGGAGATGGAAAAAGAAGTTTAATCCCCGATTCCAATTTTTTTTGGAAATAAATATGTTTACACACAGGAATCTATGAGTGAAATCTCGTAAAACTATAGTTTGCATCATCTTCAAATTCCCTCCGCGGTTTAGGTAAGCTATATGAGTGTCTGAAAGTGAAGATTTAGTTACAAAAATATTTGGGTGTCAGTTTGGCCAAAATTTGTAAACCACTATTGTGGGATCACCCCAAACTCATACTAAAATACTAAAAACACTGACTTTTTCTGATTACCAAATCAAACCTCTTCACGAGCATATGGAAGACCTTCACAAAGACATGTCCCAGATCTACATGATCTAAAAAGAATATCGGAGGACTACAGAGAAAAAACATTTATCCTAGTCCATAGAAGATCAATCTTGCCAGGCAATTCACATACTGGTGAATGTAACTTCTAAGTACCATCAAACCAGAAGCTAAAACTCAGGAGTTATCAACATGAGAATACAGTCAACACACCTTCAAATCTGCACAAACATAGGATCAACATAGGAGAAATTTGGAGCACATACCAAAGCACATTTTGAGCACTTTCATCACCTTGACTTCTTTTCTTTATTAATTTTCTTAAAAGCACTTGGAACTCATGAAACCATGTACAACACCATAAAGATAGCTCCATGTACTCACAACTTATCTCAACAACATCTCAACCATACATGTAAAATCTACAACATACTGAACTATGTTGACATCAATGGCAACATTAATGACAACACCACTAGACTAGCTCATACTTGCAACATGATGTCCTTCAAGAGTGTTATCTCTCTTATCATATTACATTCCTCTTAGTGGCTTGATGCGACAAACTCCATCCCCTATGTTGCAAATATTTTATTGTTTGATTGGTCTTCTCTTGGAGACATTAGGCACAATGTTCCCTAAGTCAAGACCTTACATGAATTAAGCGAGACTCCTTTGAACATTCCTTATCTTGCATTTGTAATTTTAGTGATATGGCCACCTTGCATAACACACTTTGCATGCCTGTGGAGCCTTTTGGTTTATTCATGAGTATCATGCATACAAATATTTTCTTTCCTCATGAAGCTTGAAGCTCATTGTTGTGTGATGCCTTATCAAAGTTATCAAGAGGTATAACTTTGATTTGGTTGGATGGGAAGTTGAACCAAGGCATGAGTTTTTCCATAGCCCCTCATGTGCATGTGAGCACATACTGACCATGTGCATATGTGTCTCACATTTTGGATGCTCACCTAATAGATAGCCTGAAGTGTTGTTGCCTCAGAGTATGCTGGCATTTTTTAGAAAAAATGTCTTAGATCTAATCCACATCATGATGGAAAAGCGATCAAAGTTTGATCCACCTCTCTTTTGTTTTGTTTTTTTTTACTTTGTCTTTGGAAATGTATTCTTGTACATTTTTATTTCTCCTTTCATCATTTTTCATTTGTGTTATTTTATGCCTATGTTGGTTTGTCATGTATGATCTCGATCTTGGGGGCTTGTACAACCCTCTTGATCATTTATGTTATATCTTACTAGAATTGGTGTATTGGGACCCCTCATGATGTGCGTTGGCCTACTTTAGTGTGATTTTCAAGAAAGTTCATACTATCACTAAAGTGGGGGCTAAATGTAGTGTTGAAAAATGTCATCTTTGACATTTTCACACTCATTTCGGTCTCCCTTGTTAAATAAAGCTTAATGATTTCTTGATTTAGTATTGTAATGTTGTTAATACATTCAAATTAGGTCTTGAGACCTTGTAAAAAAAATGGACTTAATTGTACCTTATTTAGGGTGTTGTAAAGTGTTGTATGACACTCACACTAATCTAGGGTTTTCATTGATTAATTGGTCTTCCTTATGCCTTAATTGGCCTTATTTTGCATCTACAAGCCTTAATTAATGCATCTTTCTAGGGTTAATCCTAGCATAAACTAACATCTAATCATAATTGATTTCTTTTTAGGCTATGCAGCCAATATTTAGTGATTTGGGACTCATATGCCACCTAGGGTGTATGAGTCCCACCTATGTTTCAAGGCCCCGATCCTGATTTCACATGAATCTAAGAATTTTTACAAATGTGTCCCATAGTTAAGCCTAATGGGACTCATACATCATGTAGTAGTGGAAAAATTATCCCTTTTCCTTAATTTAGGAATAATTGTCATTGAATTAGCCTAATTTTACCTAGGTTTAGTGTTGTAATGTGTTGTACACTTTCAGATTGATCTGGGAACCTTTTTAATGAAATGTACTTAATTTGTACCCTATGTTAGGTGTTGTAAAGTGTTGTAACACACTTTCACATTTATCTAGGGTCTCCTTAATTAATTGTGGTTATTTGAGATTAATTGGCCCCTTTAATTCAAATTTAAGCCTTATTTGTGACACCTTCTGAGGATCCATCCTAACACCCAATATTCAAATGGAAAAACATTAAATTTGGAAAAATTGAGGTCCTAAAAAATGGTGCCAAGACCCATTCAACTTTAGTGGGAAATGGGTCCTCCCTTAATAGGAACCCTTTGTATTTGCGTATTTGACATGGGTTTTTGATATTCTTTCACCCTCCTAATGTAAGGTCTTAGAAACTTGTGTTAGGACCCATTCACCTTTAGTTGAAAATGGGCCCTCCTTGAGTAGGACACCCATTTTTTGAAATTATATTTGATGGCATTCTAATGAATTTCTATCCTAGATCTGGTGTCAAATTGAAGTGTTTGAATTTCTATGTTAATCTCTAGATTTAGTATAAATATGGGGTTAATTAACATTTTTTCTCCTAGAAAGTTCAATTTATCATAAGAGCACATTCAAAAGAGCATTACAAAGCACTTCAAGAGCACTTCAAAGAAATTCTAAGGTATATTATCAAGAGTTTATTTCAATAATTCAAGATCATATCATCGTGTCAAAGGCATAGTGCATTCAAGCATGTTGTTGAGCTAAGATAGTTGATGTAGCATTGAGGATATTCTTGCAAGCATTGTTATGGATCTTATTGGAAATAAAGATCTACATTATTCATGGCCACCAAATGTTAGTTTGTAGATTTACACTCTAAGACAACTTTTAAGTTTATCATCATTCCATTATTTCATCATTTCATGCTTCAACTTCATTATTTCATCATTTGGTTTAATTACCTATAAGGGGTTTGACTTAAGCAAACCCCTATTCACTGACAATCAAAAATATATTCCTTCCCTTCAATGTGTATTCATATATTTATATCTTGAAGATCAAGTGGAGAAGAAATTGGTAGCGAAATTATCAAAGTTGTCAAGCTGCAAAGTTGTCATTCAAAGTGCAAGAACATATAATCCAGGCTACCTAATTTGTTTTAGGCTTTCAGGATCTAACAACTAAGGATCTGAGAGTGTAGATATTAAGAAATAGAACCCATATTTCTGTTTGATGAAACCTAATAGGGACCCATTCACCACTTAAGGCGAATGAGTCCTTTGTGACCTAAAAATAGACATCTTGTAGCAAGGTACACATCACTTTGATCTCTAAAAACTCCCCTCATAGTTTCTATAATAATTAGTGTTAGTAATTTATTATTATTGGCAACATATAACACACAAAAATCACACATATATTAGGTGGAGAATTAGTGGTCTATCATTTGATTTTGGTAAACCCTATTTTCCAACTCATCACACCACTTCTGGTGTATGAGTCTTATGTGGCCCAAAATAAAATTTAATTCAAAGTATTGGAAAATTTTTATCCTCCTAGATCTGATCTGGGGCTTGTGGTATTGTAATTTCAGAAATTTGGCATAGGCAAGTATAAATTAAGGTTATTTCACTTATTTTGATGTAAAAGCTTTGATGGTATTATAGAAATTTGAACACAAGGTCATTTCAAAATTAGTTTTACCGAGAGGAATTCAAGGCATTCAATGCTTATTTTAATCAAATTATTTTTTGGAACATTATTCAAGTATCAAGCATCATATGCGATTTGGTTATTTTTCTAGCAAAACCTTGAAATCCTCTAAAGGGTAGCCAACCCTTATGTTTAAGTAACTTCATGGTTAGTGGCCAACACGAGTAAAGGATTTGAGGTCTTTACTCCTACTCTTCAGGCTTTGTAAGACCTAGGAGGGTTTTCCTTATTTGTGTTCAAATGAGATATATCTAATTGGTAACACATTCATGGGTATGTGCAGGATCATCATGGAAAAAAAAGGCCCTTAAGTGGCAAAAAATTTAGAAAAATCAGAGTTAGGCAACTTGACGTAAAAAAATGAATAAGTTATCTATATTATTCCAAAATATACGAATAGAGAATCTATAACCAAATTTAGTATGGTTTCTAAATACAAGTTTATTTTAATAAAAAAAAAAACTATTTTAGGTGAAAATTTGAAGAGTTTCCAAATGCGATGTGTAAATTTCGGGAAAAGATAAGAAGTAGGTGTATACGATACCTATACTATAAAATGATAATTTTTTATAATATTCTAGATATCATTAGAGATCATGTCAGATGTAGTGCATATTTTTGTAATTTTTCCTTGCAATAATTAAATTATGATTTTTATTACAACTTTTAAAAATATAAAACTCATATATCTGACCACATAACTTGGTCAAAATTCATGATTTTTTTTTGTCTTATAGTATGCGAAGCACAGAATGTGACACATGTTTCAGATTCAAAAACTGTGATACTATTGGAAAGTTATAGATGGTTTTCAATTAGCCTATCAATCAGGGATTTATTTGTAATTCAAATAGAAAATGAATAATAATTATTTATTAGAATTCAAATTAAAATTATAATTTGTATGTTGGTGGAAATTTGAGAATCTCATTTAAAACCCTTTTTGTTTAATCAGTTTTGGGTAGAAAAAATTAAATCGACCACATGAGCCATCATATCCTTACATATCACCACTTTTTGGCCCATCATGATCTGCACATACCTTCATGCATGGGAATTTATTCCTCTTATTGCAAAATATAAATATTTCTGTTAGATTTGGTAGACCCATGTGAGATAATTACCTATTTGCTAGGAATCGAAGGTTCAAAACCTATACATTATAGTGAAATTATTTTTAAATGAATGTTGTTTTGATTTAAATCTACTGATGGAAGTAAGCTAATGAATCATTTTGCTTACAAGTTTATCTAATAAATAGACCAGTTCTTCATCCGAAAAGTGGGACAATGGAGTCAAATATGTAGAACTAGTAATATATAAGCTGTTAGAAATCGGTGGACTATTCTCATGAGTACTTTACTTGATATGAAAACTCTAATTCACGGAACAATAACTTCTTATCAAATCCTATGTAATTCCTTAAAACCTATAACCTCTTCAAACATTTAAAAATTAACTCTTTTGAATTAAAGCTAGAATATAATCATACATTGAATGGAGCAATAGACAAATGAGAATATATTTGGCATATGGCTTGGGGTGTTTATGGCTTCTAGTGTTGTCATTGAGTAGCTAAGTCATTATCTCAATCCATGGTCCAAGATCTACTTATGTCATTTCGTGTAGAAGAGTCGTTACCAGCATCAAAAGCATATGAAGGAAACGAGTGTCAAATTCGATTAATTGATCTATATGCTAGGATCATCATTTTATGTTTTGGATCCATGAAAGCTTTTCTAAAAAAAAGAATGTATGGTACCTTATTGGTAATTTTTGTGATGTTGCAGCAATTGATGTACGAGTTGGAAGATTCAGTAGAACGATTTTCTATTTATTCGAGCTCATTTTGGCTGACTCAATGAATTTAGCATGTCGTAGATGTATAAGAAGTAGTTTTTTAATTGGTTTAAAGTTTTAGAATGATGTTTTGGGTCCCAGCTATGTCTTAGCCAACATTTGTGGGTGTGCATTGAATATAACTCATAGTTTGAGCTGATTGTTGGAGGATAATTCATGTTTTGTTAAATTTGACTTGATGTGATGAAATATTTGTTAGAGGATATATATATGAGATCGGTAATTCATTGTTAAGATTGAATAAATTTGTGAGAAGGTGTGTGTGTGTGTGAAAAGGTGCAGAGCAATTTTATGAGTGTACATCAAAATATCTATTGAGTAAATTTTGTTTATGTAGCAAAAGGGTTTTCTATGTACTAGAGTAGAGAAGAAGTGAAAATTGGACAGAAGGTCTAGAATCTATTTCATGTGCTTCATTAGAACTAAATCCAAGCATTTGTAGATGCTATCTTCTCATTTCATTTTTTTTTATAATCACAAACACATTGTAAGGCAATGAGCCTTCCTTAATTTGAGCAGTGAGCTCTAGGCAATGTGCCTAAATGCATGTGCATTCCCTTTTGTTCATAATTTTAGTAGAGTATAATTGTGGATTAATCTCCACTGTGGTTTTTCCCCTAATAGGGTTTCCACATAAAATTATTGGTGTTATGGTGATTTGATTATCTTTTTCATGTGCTTCCATATTTATTTTTGTTTATGTGCTGCAAGTGGTTTATAATCAAAACTTAAAGTCTAAACTTGTTGAACACTTATTCACCCCCCCTCTTAGTGTTCTGTGAGTCCAACAATTGGTATTAGAGAATAGTTCCTCTATAGAAGTTTAATAGCTTGAGGTGGATCTTGGAATACAATGGACTCTGGTGGTATTCAATAGCAGTTTATGGTGGAACTTGATGATCTTGATTAGTCTAAAGCAGAAGTCATGGAATTAAAAGAAATCTTGTGGATGTTGAGAAATTCATTCAATCATAGAAGGATAGAATCAATGAGTCAAGAGAAAAGAGGAAGGAACTTTGTGATTAGCTGAAGCAAAAAGAAAATAAAAACTTGGAAGATGTTCACCTAAATCAGACACTCAAAGAGATAGCTAAAGAATGTGAAAAACTTGCTAGGGACAATGCTACTCTAAAACATGAAATGGAATTTGTGGCAATGAAGCTAAGTAGATTAAAGAAAGGAAGAAGAATAAGGAGAATCTAGCCCAATCCTTAAAAGAAAAATCTAAAGAATGCAATCGAGCAAATAGTGGATTCATTTAGCTGGAGATTGAATTACAACAATCCAAAAACAATGAACAAGAACTCGAAAGACATATCTAGTTATTCTTAGAGTTGAACTCACCACTACAAATGAATACAAGGTGAAGTTCAAAATCAGTTTTGCTAAGCTTGATGAACTAACTAAAGGACAAAAGAATGCAAATGATAAGCGAGGTCTTGGCTATGAGAAAGGAGAAAGCTGTATATCTGAACACAAGGATTCTAGGCAAAGGAATCAGATGAACAAAGGCATAAGATATCTAGTAAGACAACCCAATGCTCAGAAGTTTAATGGCTACTTCTTTGCTTGCAATAAATTCGGTCATATGGCCTCTTAGTGTAGAAGTAAAATAAATTCAAGCAGTCCATCATTTGTCGGTCAGTGTTTTAGTTTTTAAAAGTTTGGTCACAATTCTATTTAATGTAGAAGTATGTTTGTCAGTGTAAGGAATGTTAAATTCTATACTTGTGGAAGTTTTGGATATGTTGCTAATAAATGCAAATTAGGAGGAAATCAGTGGAATGAATGGTCTAGACAAAGAAATATGGTGTGCTACAATTGCAACAGATTTGGTCACATAGCAAGATTCTACAAGAACAAAAACATGGATAGAAGAGGTCTAGCATACAAAGGAATAATTTCAAAGAAAGATGACAAAGGAAAAGGAAAAGTGTTTGTGGAAGAGATAAGAGATTAGATGAAGAAAACATGGGTAAAAAGGAGTGAATCTGATGAACGAAACAAGCCTATACTGGAAGCAACCTCCAATAATCCCTTTGGAAATTGATCTTAGGCCATTGGCCTAGGGGGAGTTTTTCAAGTAATTTTTTTTGATCCCCTATCGATAGTTGGCACCGAAATACAGGAAATTGTCAGTAGCTGAGATGGAAGTTTTCAAATGCATCAGTGATTGCTTTTACAGAAGTATGAAAAGTATTAGATCCACAGATGAATTTTTCTCTTGTTGTCTGAGAAAACAGAGTTACCAAAACTCCTAGGGAAAAGTATTTAATGTGGCTAAAGGGTTAGGTGTGCAAATCTATAAAAGGGTGTGTTGAACCCTGATTTGTCACCTTGCATCGAAGAAGAAGAGAAGGAGGGCCTCTGCAGTGAAATTTCAAAGAAGTCAAGTAAATTTGGAGGTGAATTCACTAGCTATTTTTGTTCACTTGTTGAATTCCTAATTCTATGCTCGAAAGAAAAACCTTGTTCGGTATGGAAAGTAAAATGAAGCAAATCAAAGGAACAATGAATTTGGATGAATATAGTAGTAGAAAAATTAGGGATGTAAGAAATTTGTTTCCAACCGATGAATTGAAGTGGCTTGAAGGTGTGAAAAATAAAAGTTTGGACATTTGGAATGAGTCTCCTTATTCCAACAATGCAGAAGTGGTTTGGTTTATCTTGAATAGATTGGATGATGATATCCTTACTCTGGCTAAACCTTATCAAATTTAAAAATCAGTGTTCAGAAATCTAATAGGATTATGCAATATTGGAGATGTTTTGAAAAAGAAGTCAATTTAGAATCAAGTGGTTGAAACCCTAACCAAAGTGACAGGAGATCAGAGAGCTCTGTTAATTTCAACAATCAAAGATCCAATAATGAGGTACATTGCACACAAAATTTCATACAAAATTTTCTTTAGAAACAAGGAAGGGTCAACCTTGGCAGTCGTAGTAGATATCACTCACAAAATGATAATGGAAGATGAAGAATTTGATCTGTGTGGATTGTTGAAGGATCAACTAAAGGAAACCATGCCACTAAAAATGGATATAGATTACTCTTTCAGGTTTGACACTTTCATGTATCATGATGTATTTTCTGAATTGCTTGCCATAAAATGATAATGTGGTATGGAAGGAAAATGTACCAGTTTGTAAGAAAATCTTTTTGCATTTCAATTCTCTGCAAAATTGTGAGAAATTTTATGAAAGTTTCTTTAGAGAATTGTTGGGAAAGTTTGGAATGGTTGGCATCTCTTTTCTGGTAAGAGCAGTTGAAGTTTGGTCCTCTTCCGGTAAGGTGGCGAAGAAGCAGAAAAGGGCTCTAGAGTTTACTCATGACATTTCTCTAGCACACAAATCTCTAGTAACTAAAGAAAAAGGAAAAGATTAGGTAATTGTGGACATACCAGATGAAGATTCTAATGATTACACTCCTAGAGATGAGTGAAAATTAATGGAACCAGATGTGGTGATAGCAAAAGAAAATGATGTAGACGATGCTTTATTCAAAGCAAAGATACTGCATATTATTCTGGAGGAAGATGGAATGCAAAAGATAGCTAACATATGGTTAAATGGACCCTCATAAGAATAGGAATTCAATGAGAACACTCTAGGAAAATACTTTGTGCACAACAACATTGAATTGGGAAGTTTGCAACATGTACTTCCAGAAGAGTTGATCAAATGTATCAGGGAGGCTATGGCCTCTGTGCCTTAGGACAGGAAAGAAGAAGTAATCTTACATATGAAGGAGCAGTTTAGGCTCTCTCTCTCCAAACTGAAAAAGAAAAAGAATGTGTTAAGGGAATGCATTGAATCAATAAATAAGGTATACAATTATTGTCTTTGGTGGCCGCATGTGGTTGGTAAATACAAGGACAAGCTGGAGAAAATTGAGAGTGAGTTGATCAAAATTGATCAGGATTACAATATGTTTCAAGACCAGGATGGAGCAGTAAAGAAAAAAATTCATGAGTTGTAGGCTGAGCATGCAAAAGTTCACTTTGTCAAAAAAACTCTTATGGACACTTTTTGGAAAGTGAAGGATCTAATTGAATGCAGATTGGAGCAACAAATATAGATCCTGAAGAAAAAAGATAATTTGGAAGAAGCAATTACAATTCCATAATCCCTTATCCAAATCATCAACAGGACATTAGAAAACAATAGTTTGTTAATAGTTATTGGGATTGTTGTAGATGCTTGGAAGAAATTTCTTCCAGAGATAAAAAACAAGTATAAAATCATTTTCTGTTTGTGCAATAGTTGCACTTCAATTTTTGAATTTTTGAAAAAGAGAGAGCTTAGTGAAGGATATATTTGTCATTTATTTCAAAGGGGGAGAAGAGCAGTGGAAAATTTCTTGACATTCTGGGGAAGGAGGGTATGCAAGATCATGATGGGCCAAAAAGCATGATGGGTATGTGTAGGGTATGTGGCCGACAACTTATTTTTACCCAAAATTGATGAAATGAAAGAGTTTTTAAAGGAGATTCTCACTTTCCAAAATATTAATTATGCTTTATTTTGAATTTAATTAATAATTAGTATTCATTTTCTATTTGAATTAAGACTAAAGTCTAATTGATAGGTTATTAAAAACATCTATATAGCTTTCAAATGGTATCACATGTTTTGAATATGAAACATGTGTCACATTCTATGGTTCGCATAATATAGGATTAAAAATAATAATAATAATTTCATGACATTTTGACCAAGTTAAGGTGGTTAGACACATGAGTTTTTTAAATTTGTTAAAAAAAAATTTCATAATTAATTATTTACTTGGGAAAAATTACAAAAAAATATCCATCGATAGACATGAGTCCCCTACTTATATCTAAAATCTTATAAAAAAATAATATCATTTTATTGTGGTTAGGTTGGTCAGCTAAACCTACTTTATTCCCTGAAATTTAAGTACTATTGCATTGAAATTTCAAATTTTCACCAATAGGATTTTATTTAAAAAAAATAAACCTAGTATTTTAGAAATTGCATTCAATTTTCTACAGATTCTATTCTTACACATTTTAAATAATATAGATAACTTATTCAAATTTTTACATCAAGTTTCCTAACTTTTATTTTTCTGAATTTTTTGCCACTTAAGGGCATGTTTTCTCCATGATGATCCTACACATACCCAGGAGTGTTTTGTTGTGTTTTGATATTTTGAGTTTTGGTTTCGACACTTAGTCATTTTTCACAAGTGTTGCCATCAATTCCAAAGGGGGAGATTGTTGGCATATGGCTTGGAGATTGTTTATGGCTTCTAGTGTTGTCATTGATGGAAACTAAAGTCATTATCTTGGTCCGCAGATCAGGATCTACTTATACCGGCATGAATTGTAGAAGGCAGTGTGTTACCAACATAAAGCATGAAGAATAGTGTATCTACTTAGTTAGTCAATCTATATGCTTCACCGGATCATCATTTTGTGTTGTGGATCCCTAGGAAAGCTTTCTAAGCATGTATGGTACCTTATTGGTAAGTTTTGTGATGTTGCAGCAATCGGTGTATGAGTTGGAAGATTTGGTAGAATGATTTTCTACTTATTCTCTCATTATGAACGACTCAATAAATATAGTGTGTTGTGGATGTATAAGAAGTCGTTGTTTAATTGGTTCTAAGTTTTACAATATTGTTTTGGGTCCCAACTATGTCTTGGCCAACCTTTTATGGGTGCACATTGAATATAACTCATAATTTGAGCCAACTATTGGAGGATAATTCATGTTTTTTTCAAGCTGACTTGATGCGATGAAATCATTGTTAGAGGATATATTTATGAGATCAGTAGTTTATTGTGAAGAGTGAATAAATTTGTGATAAGGTTTGTGTGTGAAAAGGTGTAGAGAAATTGTATGAGTGTACATCAGAAGATCTATTGAGTAATAAATTTGTGAGAAGGTTTGTTTATGCAGTAGAAGGGTTTTCTGTGTAGCAGAGTAGAGCAAAGTATAGTAGAAGTGTGAATTAGATAGAAGGTCCAAAATCTATTTCATGTGCTTCATTAGAACTGAATCCAGGCATTTGTAGATGCTATCTTCTCAGTTCATTTTTGTTGTAATCACAAACACAGTGTAAGTCAGTGAGCCTTCCTTAATTTGAGTAGTGAGCTCTAGGCAGTCTTCCTAAATGCATGTGCATTCCCTTTTGTTCATAATTTTAACAAAGTATAATTGTGGATTAATCTCCACCATGGTTTTTCCCCTAACAGGGTTTCCAAGTAAAAATATTGGTGTTATGGTGATTTGATTATCTTGTTCATGTGCTTGCATCTTTATTTTTGTTAATGTGTTGCAAATGGTTTATAATTAGAACTTAAAGTCTAAATTTGTTGAACACTGATTCACCCCCCCTTTCAGTGTTCCCTAAGTCCAACATAATACCATTAATATTTTCATATATAAGTTGTAAGAAAGATACATAGGAGAGTATTTGCATCTAAACTAAGATTTTTTTCGATATCAGTAACTCCTAAACAAAAAATTTAAGACTATTACATACAGGACTCATACCCAATACAAAATAAAGTTCTATTCATCCATATTCTCTACAAAATGTCTTTTTTGAACTTAGCTTTTCACCTAGACCATGTTTAGACCTAAAAATATTACCCATGTAATGAGCCCTGAGATCCTTTTTATAGAACAATGGAGCAACAAGCATCAAGCTCAATTACACTTACATTTCATTTCATTTGAAAATCATTTGCACCATAATTTGAGACATTCCTTAGTTAGTTACATGTAATTATTGCAGAAAATGGAAGAGTAAAAGACTAGACTCAACATTCTTTGAATGAAGACATGCCAACTCCTCAAAAGGAAAAGTATGTTGCTGGAGTATCATCACCTTGTCTGTGTTGACCAAAGAAGACTCTTCACTCACAACCTGAGCAAAATTGTGCCTAACTCCTAGAAAAAGTTTACCTTCCATCATAGTTAGGAAGTCTTGCACTTCTCCAACACACTAGCCTAAAAAAACTCCACATCAGCACTAAAAGAAAAAACCACAAACATGCTAAAGGGGATGATCCTGACAAGGTGGCTATGGTATCATCAAAAACTAAAATGGGGAAAAAACATCACTCTAAGTCATCAACATCAGAGTATGCTCACCCTCGTCTTGTTCATGGTGGAACTGGAGGAACCGTCACCACTTCCTCCTAAAATTCTTTAGAAGGTATGACAGAGAGGGGATAATAGTCACCCTCTAGATCAGTATCACCTCCACTATCTGAAGGGCTATCAGAAACCTCAACGAGAGAATTTTTTTCCCCATATCAGCCTTACGGTAATCACACTTCTTCTTTGCCTTCTTTTCATATTCAACAAACTTTTTCCCTCTAAACTTGACTAATTCTTCTAAAAAAACCTAGTTTCTCATATGTTAATTTCTCCTTACACCATATTTCTTGAATTTACTACATGCCCTTCTACCCTTTGGTGTTTCAAGAGCTCCATTTGTCTCAATTTTGTCCTCAGTAGCCTTTTCCTTAGACTCTAGCAAACTTAATCTCATAGACCTCTAAACTGCCTTAACAAAATCACCTGACTTGTTCATCTTTTTAAGAAGTGGAATAAGACTCAGAAAACTCTCATCAATTCTGCTCTTGGATCAAACTCAAATTTCAATCACTAAATGCAAATTTTGAATGAAAAATATGACCATCGGTCCTCATTATATCAAGCCATGAAAGCGTGGAAACAATTAATACTCAAGGAAAGCTTATGTACATGAGATGACAAAAGTTTGCTTTGATTTTTAAAATCTCAACCTTGATCATGTTTTAAAAATAAATCAATGGACTAATATGACCAGTGTAACCAGTTAAGATAAAGCTTAATTGTATGCTATTAATGCCTTTTCCTAATAAGAAAATCTCAAAGTAGATATACATCCACTCTGTACACATATTTCAACCACACAGTTAGCATCAATTAAAACTTGTGTCGCGGTTACCCACTCACCCATGGGAATTAATACACTTGTTTTTCTTCATAGAAAAATAGTGGGGGGTGATCTTGATTTGATCTCAGAGTATCAATCTGTACCCTACCTTGCTTTATTTTCACCTTCCCACACACATTAATAACTATCAGAATTGACGACTAAAGTACCAAACATGTTCCTTAAAGAATAACCACCTATATGTTTCCATTTTTATCATAGTGCCATCTCGACCAAATTTAGTAGCATTCCAAATCCACTAGTCTATCTAATCCTTCAAAACCTTCCATGTGGCACTTTCCCACTTATTCACTAAGAAATATGGGACACAAGTGGGCCCCTCATGGGATCATGGGGAGTGGTTAAGATGACCCATGTCACTCATCATCGACTGTCGATCTTCCTCCCTTATGAATCAATCACTATCTTTAAAACCTGGCGGGTCCCACAGAAATGACAAATGTCATCTTGTCTACTAGCCCATGTGATCATCTCTCCTTAATGCACAAGATAAATAGGCACATAGGGAATGGTCTAGATGAAGACACGTGTTGCAGTGTCCATCGTCGATCTTTCTCAAAGATATGTCTACTAACCTTTTGGAAACACTTATCCAACTAGCAAAAAAGACACGTGGCTATCACCTGCTAGCCCATGTGTTTTAAATAATATGAAATAAACCAACACGGGTGCACGGGGAATTGTAGTGATGTGGCCACATTACTCAATGTCATCCATTGATTTTCTTGAAATGGCGCCAACTATCTTTACCAAGGAGACCAGGCCCACCAATTCACCTTAAGTGTGGTAGAATCCCACCAGCCCATGTGAATAAAATAATAAGGAATAAAATAGCATGGGGGTGCGGGGAACAATGGTGATCAACCCTTTTCGATTGGATGGCCAACGTGAAACCTAATTTTGTATATGGTGCAAAAGTTAAATTAAAAGGGGCCACTTCTAGGCCAATGGGTGCTTGACCCTTAGGAACACATGCTACAAAATTAAGTCATGAAAATCAATCCCGATCATAAAAAAATTTAACACTAAAAAATGATCAAGGTGACTGACAAACCTAAACTCAGGGGGTCGGTGAACACAACGAATTCAATGGAATGAGAGGCAACTTAAATGATTGGATACCAAGAAAATCAGTTCAATGCAAAATTAGAATGACCTAGGGTGTTTTGGACTCAAAGGTTAATTGTGAAGGGTTTAGGTGAAATAAACCCTAAGGTAGTGATAATGAGCATAACCCTAGGCCAAGACAAGGGTCCAAGCTAAGTACTTTGCAAGATTAAGATGGAATCCAAAGAATTTTTTGAGGGGTTCCATCAGTGGCTCCAGTTGGGGACACATGCCTCCTACAAGCATGGTGAGATCCCATAATCATAGGTGAAGCAGACCAAGCACAAAAAAAAACCAGGACAATCAATATATATACAATTTTTACATATGCCAAAAGACCTAAACTAAGAGATTCAATTTCCATCCAATATAAAACCCTTATCTGAGGTGAAAATTTTAGTATACACCCTACAATCTAACCAGGCTTCAATTATAGTTGGTGGAACCAAGCCACTAAACTTAGGGCTGATTCTTGCCTCTATCAAATACCAATCTATTAAAAAAATTGGCTTTCCTCCATCCACTTTTATCTCTGACATACCACTGCAATATGCATAATCTTCCCTTTTTAAGCATAAATATGTAGTTACTCTTAAAATTTTCCTATTTACAATCATTGACATTAACATCTCTCACAAATTTTCTTGACATACCATTGCTAATGTAATTTTTGTCATTATGTATTGTATAACCAGGTATAAACTTGAAATTTTCATCATTATATGACACACCCGTGTTATCACGTGAAACATGTTCATACTAATAATAACATTTCCTATTATTAATCTCATTTTTATGCTCCATAAAAATACCCTCCAACTAAACTAGAAACTGAAAGTATTCATACTCTCCCAAGTAGCTAGCATCATGATACTCAACCTTGTCTGCAACATCTATTTAAAATTTGAAACATTCATATGTAATTCCCTCTAGGAGCTCATCAATGTATTGCTTTGCTTGCTTGAGGCCACATTCTAACCCTGTATCAGATGCATCATCAGAGTTCTCAACAAACAATGGATTTTCTCTACACCAATGAGGATCATCATTTCTCACTTCTAGTGTAGATGGAAACTCATCAAACAAGGGCTATTATATTACACTAATTGTAGTTACAGAAAGCTCAGCCTCTTTATCATGAATATCTAAATATTCCATATCATCATTGTACTCAAAATCACTACAATCACTAGAAGAGCATACATATAGATTTTCAACTTTATTCACATCATATATATTAGTTAACATTTTTTATTCACACTCTAAAAAATATTCATAGGAATGAAGTTGTTCCTTTTCAACGAAACATGCATTCTCATCATTATCAACATATTTCTCATTTACAACAAAATATTCCATCTTTATTTCCTGTGAATAATCATGATCAACAAAGGAATGCTCTTACTCAATGCTATCATCATTAGTACAACAAGAGGACTCATTAATATTACAACTTTGTTTAGAATTTTTGGACTAAATGCTTAGTCTTATGTCTTCCATAGGAGTGCAAGTATTGGAATCTTTAGAAGAATTGGAACCAAACATTTTATTTCCTTCACTGAGGCATGTTTTTTCAACCTTCACTCTACTCTCTTCTTCCTTATGTGGTATCTCACTTCCTAACTTGTGTGGAGCTACAAAATCTTCATCATCACAGGTCAAAAACATGATAGTTTCCTGATGATCATCTCTAATTTTCTCAAAAGAGAAAAATATTCACACACTTGGTCAACCTCAACAGGTTTCAACTCCTTTGGAAGAGCACTCAAACCTGGTTCATAAGATTCATAAAACAAATCAATGCATTTTCATTTTTCAGGTCTGTGACATTTAGGAATTGAAAAAGAGTACCCATAAACCTTGCATAAAGATCATATGATGATTCTTCTTCATGTCTTCTTATGTAGGAGAGGGCTTGAACATAGACCATAGGGTCACAAATGCATGCAATCTCTTTACAATTTGTTTGGGGCTCTATATCATTGACATTATGGAATGATGTGCAAGTTCTCTGACATTCATTTCAAACTTTTGACTTACACCTTTCATCAACATGTGGTGTCTCAAGGCAGAAAACACTTGTATTCAAATGACCTTTGTGCATTCCATATTTTTAGTTGTTTTCAATATTCATGGATATACCATAGGCCTGATGTAAATTTTTAGGATCCTTATATCTCAACAAATAGCTCATCTTACTATCAAAATATTCAAAATAAACAACCAAACATACTGCATCACTTAATATCAAGACTTTAGGAATATCCCTCAATGTTTTAGAAAATCTTTAGTTGAATGATGGAACCAACTCTTCCTTCTCTTTCTCAACGTTCGTAAATTTATTTAGCATAAAACTAGCATTGATTCTTTCACCAAATTTCTCTATGAATATTTCTTTGAACTCAATCAAAGAAAAAATAGAGAAAGATGGTAAATTAGAGAACCATTCAATTACATCTCCTTTCAAAGATTGAACAAATAGTCTCATAATTATGTCCTCATGATCTATTTCATAGTCATCCATTAAATTGTTGAATTCTTGCATATGCTTATTTGCTGAGTCATACTTTGTACCACTAAATTTTTGGTAACTTATCTCTGATTTTAGGTGGAATAACATTTGGGTAACCATTAATTCCACTGAAATTGATGGCTCTATATCTCTCAGAATTAAAACTTCTCTTACAACCTGATTGGAGCTGATTAAAAACAATGATTGCACTAGGAAGCATACAAAGATGCATACATTTGATGATATGCTTTGTTATACCCTTACAAGTTTTTTTATATCAATATTGAATTTACAAAGGGTACTTCCAAGTTTTTATACAACATAATATTAAGATTTTAGAATGCAGATTTTATTTGCTTAGGACCTTCTAAATGAACCTCTTAAAAAATATTTCATGTTTGATTGTAGATGTTACAATCTAGTAATACAAAAGTATGCAAGACAATCACTACTATTCCATTTCTTAGTGTTTAATTCACTCAATAGGGAATGAACATTATTTCAAACTTGAAGACTTCTCATAAACTACTTTCAAACATGACAATACTTTCATTAAATTTATGAGAATACCAAGAAACTTCAAGCAACTACTAACCTTTCTTCTTCACTAATTTTTTTTTGTAGATCTGAGATTTTCTTCAAATCTTCAGTAGGTTATTTCGACAAGGTTTCCACCTCTCTTCATAGAGGACCGAAATTTCAAATAGTATGAAGCTCCTTGAAGAATGAATTTCATTCTGGGTCTTCTTCCACAACAAAGTCACACATAAATTCTTTGAAATTTTTCCACAACAAACTTGCTTCTAGGTCTAAAAAATTCTCAATATCTGAACCAGATGTTCAGATTCAAAAAATTCTTGACTCTCTCCAAATGTATATACTTTTAATGTTCCCCAATGGAGTTGGCATTTTTTTGGTGATTTTTCTAGTAGAACCCTGAAATCCTCTAAAAGGTAGCCAACCCTTATGTTTAAGTAACTTCATGGTTAGTGGCCAACACAATGAGTAAAGGATTTTTAGGTCTTTACTACTACTCTTCAATCTCTGTAATACCTAGGAGGGTTTTCCTTATTGTGTTAAAGTGAGGTATATCTAATTGGTAACACATTCATTCACATATTTATTCCCTCTTATTGCAAATATAAGTATTGCATTGAAGGTTTGGTAGACCTTTAAGCAGACGATTGCCTATTTGCTAGTCCAATCAGAGGTAGTTCAAACCCATACATTATAATTGAAAATATTTTAAATGAATGTTGTTCTAATTTTAAATCTATGGTTAGATATGCTAATAGCTCATTTTATGCAAGGTTATCTAATAAATAGACCATTGCTTCATCAATTGGGACAATGGAGTAAAATATGCAAGAACTAGTAACATATAAGCTATTTAGAAATTGGTGGATTGTTCTCATAATAATTTGTAGTATGAAAACTCACAATTCCTAGAACAATAACTTCTTATCAAATATTTTATAATTCCTTACAAATCCATAACCCTCTTCAAGCATTTAATCAACTATTTGATTTAAAGCTAAAACAGAATCATACATTCAATGGAACAACTGAAGAAAAATGAGAATATCATTAATATATTAATTTATAACTTGTAGGAAAGATACATAGGAGAGTATTTATTTTTGATTTTTTTTTTTTTTTTATATCAGTAACAACTACAAAACCAATTTAAGAGTATTACATACATAAAACATACCCAAGACAATCTAATTTTCTATTCATCCATATTCTCTACAAAATGCCTTTTTTGAACTTAGCATTTCACCTAGACCATGTTTATACCTAAAAATCTAACCCATGCAATGAGCCCTGAGATACCTTTTATAGAACAACGAAGAAACAAACATCAAGCTCAATTACACTTACATTTCATTTAATTTGAAGATCATTTGCACCAGAATTTGAGGCATTCCTTAGTTAGTTACATGTAATCATTGCAGAAAATGGAAGATAAAAATATGAAATTCCACATTCTCTAAATGAAGACATGTCAGCTCCTCAAAAGGAAAATTTTGTTGTTGGAGTGTCATCACCTTATCCTTGTTGAAAAAAGAAGACTCTCCACTCACAACCCGAGCAAAATTGTTCCTACCTCTTGGAAAAGGTATACCTGTTGTCATAGTTAGGAAGTCTGACACTTCTCCAACACACTAGCCTGAAAAAAAAAAAAGCCACATCAGCACTAAAAAAAAAGCCAAAAAAATGTTGAAGAGGAAAATCTTGACAACGTGGCTATGGTATCATAAAAAAAAATGGGGCCGAAACATCAATTTGATTCATCAACATCAGAGTATGCTCACCCTCATCTTGTTTGTGGTGAAATTGGTGGAACCGTCACCACTTACTCGTTAGAGTCTTCAGAGGGTACCAGGGAGAGGGGATAATAGTCATCCTCCAAATCAGTATCACCTCCACTATCGGAAGGGCTATTAGAAACCTCAATGGAAGAATTACCTTTTTCTGGATGAGCCTTACGATACTTATAGTTCTTCTTTTCCTTCTTTTCATATTCAACCAACTCTTTCCCTCTAAACTTGACTAGTTCTTCCAAAATGGTTTGACTTCTCAGATGATAATTGCTCCTTACACCATATTTCTTAAATTTCTTGTGTGCTCTTCTACCCTTCGGTGTTTTAGGAGCTCCCTTTGTCTCATTTTCTTCCTCAGGAGCATTTTCCTTAGACTCCAACAAACTCAATCTCTTGGACCTCCTCAATCACTGAATTCAAATTTTAAATATAAAATATGACCATTGTTCCTCATTATATCAAGCCATGCAAGCATTCCAACCATTAATACTCAAGCAAATATTATGTGCACGATTTGACAGTAGTTTGCTTTGATTTTTTAAAATTTCAACCATTGATCATGTTTTAAAAATAAATCAATGGACATATATCATTGTTGTAAGTAGTTAAGATAAAAAATAATTGGATGCTATTTATTTTTTAGATAAGAGGAATAAAGCCTATATATTTATATTAATTTGAAAAATATAACAAAAACATGATTGATTTCCATATGAAACTTGTAAATGGATTTTTAGAGTTTTCTAAATCAGTATTACCCTACCCTGAACATAAGATTATTTGGTCAACTATTCCCATACATTACATCAGAATTATCATTTCCTATGGGTATGTGCAGGATCATCATGGAAAAATAGGCCCTTAAGTGGCAAAAAGTCGAAAAATCAGAGTTAGGCAACTTGACGTAAAAATTTGAATAAGTTATTTATATTATTTCAAATAGATGTAAGAATAGAATCTGTAGCAAATTGAATGTAGTTTGTTAACTACTAGGTTTATTTATTTTTAAAAAATCTATTTGGTGAAAATTTGAAATTTCAATGCAATTGTACTTAAATTTCAGGGAAGTAGGTGTCCTGCCTAATCACCCTAACCACAATAGAATGATAATATTTTTTTATAAGATTTTAGATATAAGTAGAGGACTCATGTCCCGATGTGATGCATATTTTTTGTAACTTTTTACAAGTAAATAAATAATTATGATTTTTTATTAGAACTTTTAAAAATATAATAACTCGTATGTCCAACCACCTTAACTTGGTCAAAACTTCATTAAATTCATTTCTTTTTTTAATCCTATAGTATAAGCATAGAATGTGACACATGTTCCAGATTCAAAAATGTGACCTGTTTGAAAGATATAGATGTTTTTCAATCAGTCTATCAATAAGGACTTTAGTCATAATTCAAATAGAAAATGAATAATAATTATTTATTAAATTCAAATTAAGGAATAATTTATAAATTGGTGGAAATATGAGAATCTCCTTTAAAACCATTTTGTTTTATCAATTTTGGGTAAGAAAAAGTCATCAACCACATACCCTACAAATACCCATCATCTTGCCACTTTTGGCCCATCATTATCTTGCACATACCCCTATATAAACCCCAAAACTAAAATATGTCCCATTACTTTTTTAGTACATCTTAAACCAAATTAAACATCCCCATTAAAATAAACTAGCAACCACTAAATATTGAAGAACTAGGAATTGGATCAAAAAACCCATATAACAGTCATTCCTCCATGTCCACTAGTTCAATCTTGCCCTGGCTTTCTTTAGAAGCCGGTGTTTCCAACACCATAGGTCTTTTACCCCCTGTGTAAACCTTCAGAGCAATGTCTCTTTTTGCACCGCTAGTTGATATGAGAGTATTACCTTTGGCCACATTGTCCTTATCCATGGCACAAACCTTCCCAATATTATTTTCTTTAGCATCATTCCCCTTAGTGATGGTTGGAGCTTTCCTAGAATTAGGACTCTTTTGAACAAACAAACATGCATGAGAATTTAGGAAGGCTATTGCAAAATATTTATTTTTGATGTCCATTTCCAGCTGAGCACAAAGGCAATGTGAATGCTTCCTCAGAGCTTTCAGAAAAATATGATCATTTTTACCCTGCAGTCCCATTTTTATGGCTTCATACACTTCATTTAATGCCTGGAACTTTCAAAGAAGCTTGTGTGAAAAAATCCCTCCTACTAACACTTTACCCTTAAAAAGGAAATACCCTTGAACTATCGATAGACAAAAATTTCAATGAAGAAATTGACATTTCACAAATCTATGTGCAACTACTTCTAGATCCTTAAAAGATTGAGTAATATCTAGAAATTTAGAAAAGAAAATTGATAGCACCTGAGAAGGAAGAATCACCCGACATGAGATAGGTCTAATAATCTCCATACCAATTATTTTCTGAATACTATCCGCTACTCTAGGGAATTCCATACAAAAAATTGATGAAAGGTCTTCATTAGATAGGTCGTCTTCAAATGGATTCTCCCAATTTTGCATTTGTAAGGAGAACGAAAGATTTGAGGGATGTAGCACCATGTGTGTAAAGTAAAGAAAAGTTAGCGCCACCCAAAGAAGACACAAATCTCTCTTGTAGACTTTGACACGAACCCTCGACCACCTACTCCATTTTACCAGCTCACAGACAGACTAACTAATGGACATGCTTCCCTTCATCTGACTCAAATAAAAAGGCCACCGACCAACATTACCATTCCAAGTAATTATTTAGGTTAAAATGGTGGAATGTAAAGGATGCCCTTTCCAACAATGAATGAAGGCACATTTCCCATAGCACATCACATCATTTCTCCAGCCACACTATATTTCATTATTACTCATGTGCATTCTTGTGTACTTGCACAATCAAAGAAAAGTGAGGAGAAACTAATGAACAAGCCAAAAGCCTATCCACCATTGACAAACTAGTCACTTTTTTGATATATGCCAAGCATTATGCTGATTCACCATTCCCACACCAAGAATTATGCTAACTTATCATTCCCACCTCACAACCTGATATATATCAATACTGAGAGTTTTGAAATAATAAATAGGCCTTATTCAAAGAGCATTAGTTCATGCAAAAAAGGATCTTCTCTTATCAATGCATTCATGTCTTTATGCTTGACCTCATTTCCTTCACACCGCATATTTTCCAGCCTATCTACTATTTTATTTCCTTCACCATAGATATGTGAAATGTGCACCTCTTGGATAGAATTCATCAATAACCATGCTTTTTGTAAAATATAACAAAGTCTCCAATTATAAATTATTTTCAATTTTCATGCATTTATAATAATCAGAGAGCCTCCTTTGATATGCACCTTACTTATACCCAACTCCTTTACCAAATACAGACCCTAAAGTAGAGCCTTCGCCTTTGCTATTTATTTGTATCTTCTTATAGTTTGAGATAAAAACTTAATTGGATGCTATTAATGCCTTTTCCTAATCAGAAAATCCTAAAGTAGATATACATCCACTCTATACACATATTTCAAGCACATACTTAGCATCAATTAAAAATTGCCTTGCCATGGTTATCCACTCACCCATGGGAATTAATACACTTGTATTTATTCATAGAAAAACAACATGGAGTGATCTTGATTTGATCTCAGAGTATTGATCCATACCCTTCCTTGCTTTATTTTTACCTTCCCACATGCATCAATAACTCTCAAAATTGACAACCAAAGTCCCTAACATGCGCCTTAATGAATAATCACACAAATGATGCCATTTTTATCATAGTTCCATCTTGGCCAAATTTAGTAGCATTCCAACTCCACTATAGTCTATTTGATCCTTCAAAACCTTCCACATGGCATTTGTGTACTAAGAAATACATGGGATAGAAGTGGGCCCCTCATGAGATGGTGGAGAGTGGTCAAGATTGACCCACATGACCCACCATCGATCGTTGATCTTCCTACCTTATGAAGAAATCACCATCTTTTAAACCTTGTGGGTCCCACAAAAATGACAAATGTCATTTTGCTTGTTGTCTCGTGTGACAATCTCTCCTTAATGCACAAGATGGATAGGTGCACGAGGAACATTCCAGATCAAGACATGTGTTGTGGTGTCTATCATCGATCTTTCTCAAAGATATGTCTACCATCCTTTTTGAAATACTGGTCCTACCGATAGATAAGACACGTGGCCATCGCCCGCCAGCCTATGTGTTTCAAATAATATGAAATAAATGAACATGGGCTCGTAGGGAATGGTGGTGATGTGGCCATGCTACTTAATGTCATTCGTTGATCCTGTTGAAATGGTGCTAGCTATCTTTACCAAGGAGATTGGGCCTAACAATGCACCAAACACATGGTAGAAGCCCACCATCCCGTGCACATAAAATAATAAGGAATAAATCAACACGGGGGCATGGGGAATGGTGGAGATCAACCCTTGTTTATTGGATGGCCAACATGAAACCTAATTCTGTACATGTCATAAAAGTTAACTTAAAAGGGGCCACTTCAAGGCTAATGGGAACTTGACCTTGAGGAACATAGGCTATACACTTAAGTCATGAAAATCAAGCCTAATCATTAAAAAATTAAACACTGAAAAATGATCAAGGTGACCGACAAACCTAAACTCATGGGGTCGGTGAACACAATGAATTCAATGGCATGAGAGGCAACTTAAATAACTGGATACTGGAAACATTAGGTGAATGTGAAATTAGATCGACCAAGGGTTTTTTGGACTCAAAGGTTAATTGTGAAGGGTTTAGGTGACACAAACCCTAAAATAGTGATAAGGAACATAACCCTAGGCCAAAATGAGGGTCCAAGCTAAGTAATTTGTAAGATAAACGTGGAATCCAAAGAATTTTATGAGGGGTTTCACCAGTGTCAAATTCATCATGCATCATGTTTATTTTTGAGCTAACAATTGTGATGTAGGGTTTTATGTTTCAAGTAAGCACTCAATTGAAAATCCACAAAATTCAAGCAAGAGTCAATATCTACATCCATTGGAGCCATTTCATACATGTTTGCAACACTTTATTGATAGGTTTTGGTGAGTTTTAACATTGCATGTTGTTAATTCATCACTCCTTCATTTCATTATAAGGTTTGATTACCAAAATGTGGTTTGACCAAGGAAAACCCCTTTCAACTAATAAGAAAACATTTTTCCTTCTCTTTAGTTTGTGATTTACAGATATATTTTGAAGACATATTGAAGATAAAGTTTGGAGAAAATTATCAAAGTGTTCAAAGTTGTTAAAGTTGTCACCTTATTTTAGAGATCATTAAAGGACTTCTACAGTGTAGAAGTTGACAATATACACCCAAAAATCAAGTTGAGAAGATCAAGTAGAAATTGAAAAGTAGGTTCAGATTCAGATTCTCTAAAAAAGACTAACTGGACTAATACACCATTTCTAGCATATGAGTCCTAGATCAATGAAATTTCTATATTTGAAGTGTTTCAAACGTATCTCTGCTAGATTCATGTTCCTTTCTAAAAACCCTAATCTAGGACTAAATCTCCCAAACTAGAGTATGAGTCCTAATAGACATTAGTTTTAGTGTTTTCAATATTTAAAGTATTCATTCAATCTCCTATAGGTTTCTAGTTGAACCTCTCTGATCTCTCAATTTTACATACTATTTTGTATTCATTTCTAGTTCATTTATTGAAGTCTTGCATAGCTTTAGGTTTTTTCATTAAAAATTGCATATAATTAGTCTTTCCAAGCCCTAGCTTGGTGGTGAATCCTCTTGTAGTCATTGATCAGACCCTAGGACACCTTATTGCAAGATCTATTTCTCCTACTTCATCCTTTGATTGAGATCTCTAGGATTTCCTTGAATGAGAGTGTAGGAGATTGTTGTTCTATGTCCTAAACCATAGCCATCGATAATTTTCAATCCCTTAGAAACATAGGAAAATGAGAGGGGGATAGAACCAAAATATAATCAAAGATTGTTAACCTCTCTTTTCACTGGTTATTTCATTCAATTATGCATAGATGAATATAAAAAGACAAACCTAACTGATATAATAGTAAAAAGGTAGGTTTTAAGATGGTAAAATAATGTGTACCTATTGCAAAAAGTTCTTTTTCATGACTCACTAAGGACTCATTCGCCCAGTTGTGAATGGGTCCCTAGTAGGCTTCTATAAAACCAATTTATGGGTCCTATTCTTCAATGTCTACACTTCCAAATCCTAGGCGTTTAGCTCTCGAAAGTTTGAAATAAATTTTGTAAAATACTTTTTGTGATCTTGCAAGAAAGTTGACAACTTTTCAAGTTTGACAACTTTTAGTCTCCACTTGACGTTAAACCTAAAACCTAAAATCACACATTATAGGAGAAGAAAAATGTTGTTTTGTTAGGGAATAGGGTTTTTCCTTATTCAAACCCTATTTTGGTAATTAAACCTTGAAATGAAATAATGCATAAAAGGAAAGATGAATGAACAATGCAATATTACTTCTCACCAATCCTTAACTAAATCTTGGATTGAAAATCTAAAACCTCGCATGGAATGGCCGCAATGATTGTAGATATTGATCATTAATTTGGAATAAGATAATGGATTTGAAGACTTGAACTTGATCATGAATGCTACATCATCAAATTAGGTGAACAACATGCATGAATTTGACATAATGATATAGATCCTTGATTGCTGCAATAAACTCTAATAATCTTCCCTTAAATTCCTTCTTGAATGCTCTTGAATGCTCTTTAGCTCATAAATATGCTATTAGGATGCTTACATAAAAATTATTAGATGAAAATAGGTGAAATACCCCTGTATTTATACATAACTTAAAATTCAATCCTAAAATTCAAATAACACAAAGTGACATCAGATCAAGGATTTGAAATAGTTAAAATAATTCCAAAAACATATTCCAAGGTGGTGGTCCTAGGGTTAAGTGAGGACCCATTCTCCATAGCGTGAATGGGTCCTAACATACTTAACTAGGACAGACTTCAAAAAATATGAATTGATATGTAAAAAAGGGGCCATAGGACCTAGTGAGGACCCATTTTCCTTGTGGAAAATGGGTCCTACGTCACTAACCTAGGACAAATTCCTTACAAAATTAAGTGTTGTGTAATATTATTTAATATTTTTAGGCTTTATCCCTTAGAATCTACAATTGATTAGGCCTAAATTTGAATTTAAGTGGCCAATTAAGCTTAAATTAACATCAATCAATTAATAAATCCCTAGATTAGTGTGAAAGTGTAAAGATACACTTTACAACACCCTAAATAAGGTACCATTAAGTCCATTTTATTAAGATTGGTCTTAAACTTAATGTGAATTTGTGAAACACATTAAAACACTAAACCAAGGAATAATTAAGCTTATTTTAATGTTAATTATTCCCAAATGAACTAAGGAAAAGGGATACTTTTCCGTTACTACACATACAAGATTCAAAAACTCAATGCCAACCCAAAATGGAAATATGGTAAAGGCACAATGCAATGACCTAGAATGTAGTGTGTAAATACAATTTTTAGATTTTAAACAAGGTAATTTGCTATTTACACTATGTAAAAGTATGAAAATGAAGTCTTATAAATGCACATTTTAAATCATACAATGTAGTAAATGTACCAAATTAAGCTAGATATGATGAAATTAATGAAAAGAAACTCAAAAATGAGTAATAGAATTCTGAAAGCAACAAACATAAGTGCAAAAATGAAGATTTTAATGCCCAAAAATTGAGATTATGACGTCAGGTTCACCATAATGAAACATAGAAAAATAGGATTGTGGGAATAAAAAATGAGATGAGAATTATAATGATGCACCTATTCTTCTAGTTTCATTCAATATGCAAGCTATAATGTGTAAAAGAGTAACAAAAATTAAAGCTAACTGATATATTAATTAAAAGGTAGGTCTAGAAAGGGTCAAATGTTGTGTACCTTTCACCAAAAATTCTTTTTCTAACCTCACTAAGGACTCACTGGCCCTATGTTGAATGGGTCCTGGCTAGGGTTTCAAAAAATTAGTTTTTGGGTTATGTTCCTCTCAGTCTACACTCCTATATTCTAGTTGGTCACTATCAGAAAAGTAAAAAATAAATCCTATAGCTCAGTTTCTATAATTTTAAAACATTCTTTGCAACTTTGACAACTTTTCAAATTTTGTTCTCCAATTGTTCTTCAACCTAAAAACTGTAATTAGACATCAAAGAGAGAAAAATGTTGATTGTTAGGGAATAAGGGTTTGCCTTGGTCAATCCTTGTTTTGGTAATTAAAATTTGAAATGAAATATAAATGTGAGAAGGGAATGATGAATGAGCAATAATATGTAACCAATCACCAATACTTCATTGAAACCTTGCATAAATTTGCAATCTAACATGAAATGGCCTCAATGAATGTAGATCTTGATCATGAATCTTGATGAGAAATAATTCCTTTGATATGTTTGATTAGATCTTGAATGCTACATCAACACATTAGCTCAACCACATGCATGATGCACTAAATCTTTGACATGATGAAATAGATCTTTATTGCTGCAATAGTCTTCTTGAAATATTCTCTTAAATGCCTTAGAAGTGCTCTTGAATACTCTTGATAATTATCACTTGATTTCTATTAAGATAACTTTAATTTTCTAGGTACTCTCTTGAAAATCCTAGGTGAAACTAAGTGAAATAGCCTTGTATTTATGGGTAAGTTAACATTAATTACTGGAATTCAAATATTACAAGCTGACATGAATTATAGATTTCATATCATTAAAATACCACCTAAAACATAGCTAAGGGGGGTCCTAGGTCTAAGTGAGGACCCATTCACCACATCGTGAATGGGTCCGAAGGCACTTAACTAGGACACACATTGGATAAGGTGAAATGATCTAAAAATAGGGTCCTAGTACCTAGTGAGAACCCATTCACCATGTGGCGAATGGGTTGTAGGTCACCTACCTAGGACACACACTTTCTAAAATTAAATGTTGTGTAATGGCATTTATGAATGCTGGGTTTTATCCCTTGTAATTTTTAATTAATTAGGGTTGGATTTGAATTAAAGGGCCAATTAAAGAAAATTAACCTCCATCAATTAATAAAGCCCTAGATTAATGTGAAAGTGTAAAGATACACTTTACAACACCCTAAATAAGGAACAATTCAGTCCATTTAGTTTAAAAGGACCCTAAACTTAATGTGAATGTGTAAAAAACATTACAACACTAAATTAAGGCAGCATTAGATTCATTTTATTATTAATTGTTCCCAAATTATGTGTGAAAAAGGGATACTTTTTTCCATTACTACATTTTCTAATTTAAAGATGAAATTATCTAAAGAGACAAGACACTTATAATTTAAAGATATTTTTAACTAGTGAGGTGAAAAATATAAATTATATTTCTTTATTAAAAGGAGGATAAAAATAAAAATTAGAAATAATAATAAATGACATGATCAATGATGATAATTAATTCATTATAAGTAAATGATAAATTATGAGTGATTAATAGTAATAAATTCTCAATTAATGAATTAATGTTCACACATGGGTATAATTTACCCTTATATTTGTATACATTTTGTATTTCAAAGTTATATGGGATGGGTACTGGTGTTATCGACCTATCAAAGGGGTAGAGACATAGCTCTTCAAATTTGTATGTTTTCATTTATTATAGTGTACCTATTTTTATTCCCTTAATTATGTCAATCATTTGTTTCCAATCTAGGGTGGAGGGATTCTTAAGAGTTGTATTTGACATTTGCAATAATGGTTGGTTATATGTGGGTTGATATATTGTGGGTGGTATATACTATTGTTGTTTAAATTATGGTTTTCCATCAGTGGGTGGTATATACTATTGTTGTTCAAATGATGGTTATTTATATGTGGGTTGAAATGTCGATGGTACATGTTATTATTGATAATGGATGAATTACGATGTGTTTAGGGGTGATATATATATTTTTAAAATGTTCATTTTTGGTGGGTAGAAATGTTGTTTATGGAAGATAATATGTTATCAGTTATTCTAAAGAGACCTATGTAAGATGGAATTATGGTTAACAAAGTGATGGTTGTAGCAAAGGTAAAGGTGGTAAAGTTTTAGCTAGTTTTGTGAAGGAAGTGAATGATTTTTGAGGTTGAAGATTTTTTTTTTTTAACTCAAATTTTTATCATAGTTAGTGTAAAAATTGTAAGAAATTACACAAAATATTAACAGTGTAAAATTATGAAATGGAGGATCTTAATCTTAGTTTTATAATATATGATTTATTTATATATATATACACACACACACAATATTTTATTTTATAAAGGATGTACAAAATAAGATTCTTAAAATATTATGTTGAATATCAAAACCTAAAAATGTATGGCCAATGGAACAAATATTAAATAAAAGTAACTTTCTTCATTATTTTATGGAAAGATACATATAATGTTGATGTTTAGTTAGATATTTTTGGTAATTAAAAAATAATTTTTTTTTTACAAGGATATTTTATTGTCTTTAATTTCATTTACTTTGAAAAACATAATTTAATCTCATTTTCTCTATGGAATATTATCATGGTTAATTAAAAATAAATAAATTGTGCAAAGGAATATTCTATAGGAATATCTCTTTTTGGAGGAATATGGAAAGGAGGAATACTCCTTTGGAAGTAGGGGGGAATTAGATTAAATTAGATAATTGATAATTAAAAAATATTAATTACGCAATTAGGGGATTTGAAGAATTACATGATATTCATTAAATAAAATAATTTAATGAAAAGGGGAAAAGGTGAAATGACATTTAATTAAATTACTTAGAGTTATTTAATTAAATAAGAAGGTTTAAGGATTTAAGTTAAATATTTTGATTTATTTAATTTAAAAGAACGAAGTGTTTGCATGAAAGGGGGTGAATTAACCCAATTAAAATAATGAGGTTAATAGGTAAAAATGATGCCATTAATTAATTAGCTAAAATAATTTAATTAAATAAATGAAAAGAGGATGAGTTTTAGGAGGAAATGGTGTTAGTAGAGCTGATTCAAGTGTATGATATCATTTAGGACATTTTTCAATATCTATGTTATTGTTTTAGTGTTAAACATATTATCTCTATTTATTTAATTATTATTGACAATTTCACATAAAATTAAAATTACAAATTACTATCTATTTAATAAATTTTAATTTTGAGATTAAAATGAGTAATTTCTAACTAATCTAAACATCATTCTATACACAATAAATAATCATTAATTTAGATGGCCATCCAAAAGGAGATTAAAAAAAATCATCGTAGTCAAAAAATATTTACTTTGTAATTACTACTTATTTAATAACTTTTAATTTTTAGATTAAAAAGGATTATTTCTAACCAATTGATACGTAATTGTATACACAATACAAAATAATTCTTTTATATTAAATTATGCTTTTCAGAATAAATGAGATTCAAGAAAATAAAATATCCTTGTAAAAAAATTATTTATTTTTTAGTTACCAAAAATATATAAGTGAACATCAACATTATCTGTATCTTTCCATAAAATAATTAAGAAATATACTTTTATTTAATATTTATTCCATTGGCCATACATTTTTTAGGTTTTTGTATTCAACATAATCTCTTAAGAATCATATTTTGAACATCATTTATAAAATAAAATATTTTATCTATGTCTATATATATATATAAATAAATCATATATTATAAAACTAAGATTAAAATCCTGCATTTCATAGTTTTACACTTAATATTGTGTAATTTCTTACAATTTTTACATTAACTATGACAACCGAAGTCCTACACACATCAATAACTGTTAGAATTGACAACCGAAGTCCCAAACATGTGCCTTAAAGAATAATCACACAAATGACCCATTTTTATCATAGTTCCATCTCGGCCAAATTTAGCAGCATTCCAACTCCATTATAGTCTATTTGATCCTTCAAAACATTCCATGTGACACTTTCCCACTAAGAAATATGGGACAAAAGTGGGCCCCTCAGGAGATGGTGGAGAGTGGTCAAGCTTTACCCACATCACCTGCCATCAACCATCGATCTTCCTCCCTTATGAAGAAATCACCATCTTTTAACCCTTGTGGGTCCCACAAAAAAGACAAATGTCATTTTGCTCATTGGAATGTGTGATCATCTCTCCCTAATGGACAAGATGGGTGGGTGCACGAGGAACGTTCCAAATCAAGACATGTCTTCCGGTGTCTATCATCGATCTTTCTTGAAGATATATTTGCCAACCTTTGGGAAACATTGGTCCCACCAGCAGAAAAGACACATGGCCATCGCTTGCTAGACTGTGTGTTTTGAATAATATGAAATAAACCAACACAAGCACACAGGGAATGGTGGTGATGTGGCCACGTTACTCAATGTCATCTGTTGATCCTCTTGAAATGGTTCCAACTATCTTTACCAAGGAGACTGGGCTCACCAAGGCACCAAACACATGGTAGAAGCTCACCAGCTCATGCAAATAAAATAACAAGGAATAAATCAACATGAGGGCATGGGGAATGGTGGTGATCAACCCTTGTCGATCGGATGGCCAACATGAAACCTAATTCTACACATGTCATAAAATATAACATAAAAGGGGCCACTTCAAGGCTAATGAGAACTTGACCCAATGAACACAGGCTATAGACTTAAGTCATGAAAATCAAGCCTGATCATAAAAACATTTAACACTCAAAAATGATCAAGGTGATCGACAAGCCTAAACTGAGGGGGTCAGTGAACACAGGGACTTCAATGGCATGAGAGGCAATTTAAATGATTGGATACTAGGAACATCAAGTGAATGCAAAATTAGATCGACCAAGGGTTTTTGGACTCAAAGGTTAATTGTAAAGGGTTTAGGTGACATAAACCCTAAAAAAGTGATAAGGAACATAACCCTAGGCCAAAATGAGCATCCAAGTTAAGTACTTTGCAAGATTAAGATGGAATCCAAAGAATTTTTTGAGGGGTTTCATCAATGTCAAATTCATGATGCATCATGTTTATTTTTTAGCTAACAATTGTGATGTAGGGATTTATGATTCAAGCAAGCACTCAATTCAAGATCCACAACATTCAAGAAAGAGTCAATATCTACATCCATTGGAGCCATTTCATACATGTGTTCTAGTGCTTTATTGATGCATTTGGGACTTTGGTTTTCATAGTTACAATTTATCAATTAGTTAGAAATATAAAAGAATTATTTTTTATTATGGATATAGTTACGTATCAATTGGTTAGAAATAATCCTTTTTAATCTAAAATTTAAAAGTTATTAAATAAGTAGTAATTACAAAGTAAATATTTTTTGACTGGGATGATTTTTTTAATCTCCTTTTGGATGGCCATCTAAATGAATAATTTTTAATTTTGTATAGAATGATGTCTAGATTGGTTAGAAACTACTCATTTTAATCTCAAAATTAAAATTTATTAAATAGATAGTAATTTGTAATTTCAATTTTATGAGAAATTTTCAATAATAATTAAATAAAAAGAGATAATATGTTTAACACTAAAATAATAATGTAGACTTATTTCAGTGATTTTGATTTATTCCATGATGTGTTTAAATATTCTAAAGAAGGTGAATAGCATCATTGGGTAGAGAATGCATAATTTTTTTTGGAATGGTGCTAGTGAGCAAGACAAAATTCCTCTTTTAGCTTGGAAAAGGATTTTCCAATCGAAGGAAAAAGGTGGGGTTGGTTTGAGAGACTAGAAAGTCATGAAAGAAACCCTTGGTGCCAAGCTGGTTTGGATCATTTATTCAAACCCAGATCTGTTATGGGTGAAGATTTTAAATGCTAAGTATTTGGATTCTATAGAAGATCAAAGGATTCTAACCATTCAGAATCTACCTAAAGGCTCTGCCATTTGGAACTTCATTATTTCTTGTAGGCCGGTTATAATTAATCATATATCATGGCAGCTTGGAAATGGTCATAAAGCAAAATTTTGGGATGATTCTTGGGACGAGAAATCTATTTTAAGTGAGAATGATGATTTTCAAGAGCTTAGAATTATTTTTTCACAAAGGTGGGGTGATAAGGTGAGTGATTATGTTGTCCCAAAATAGGGTGCCTTTGGTCGAGAATGGGTTTGGAAAGAAATCGATAGTGAGGGTTTATCAGTTCAGCAAATTGAAAGGATGCAAGCTATTTTTCAAGATAGGAGAGTGCTTTTGTCTAAAAATGAGGACAAGGTGGTTTGGTGTGGCTCTATGAATGAGAATTATTTTGTCAAAATGGGTTATCAATTTTTAGATTCCCAAGAAGGTGATATTTTTTGGGCCAAGAACTTATGTTGAAATAAGGATTATTTATTGAAAGATGGAATATTTTCCTAGATATCTATGATGGGAAGGATTCTTTCTAGGGAGAGAAGAAAGAGGCTTGGATTTGTAGGGCCGACAAAATGTGTGTTATGTGAGGCAATTGAAGAATATGTGGATCACCTTATTCTTCAATGCCCTATAGAAGTTGAGTGTTGGGAGAGATTCATGTTGAAGTTGGACTGGCATGGTCCTCTTCAGAGGACTCTGAGAGAGGTTTGTGAGGGATGGCCTTCTCCTCATAAGAATTCTATTCTTTCTAGCATTTGGATCATCATCCCGTCAATTGTGATGTGGGAAATTTAGAAAGAATAGAATAGGAGGATTTTTAAGGATCAAAAAGAACCCTAGATCTGTTTATGGAGAATATTTGATCATGCGATCGAGGAAGTCACAGGAATAGCTACTTTGCAATCCTTGGGTTTGAAAATTCCTTTCACCTTGGAAGATAGCAGGTTGGAAAAGGCTTGGCTAGGAATCAAGATTAGGTCAATCCAGGGTAATAATTTTTCTATTAGCAACAAGGCTTCTTTGGAGGAAGTTCGTTGGGAAAACCCACAAGAAGGGTGGTATAAGGAAAATTTCAACGAGGCTTCTAAAGGAAACCCTGGCCCTTCAAGAGCAGGTGCATTAATTAGAGATTTCTAGGGGAATCTCATCACCTTTGAGGTGAAAAAAACTGAAGAGGACACAAATAATGTAGCGATAGCAAAGGCTACATTATTAGCTGTAGGATTGGCCTGGGTAATGGGTGTTCGAAGGCTCCATCTAGAAGGAGATTGTTTAATTATTACAAAAGTTATTGCTAACAGGGATGCAAAAGTGTGGCATTTGTAGAGTTATATAAGGGCTATTGTCAAGGAGTTAGGCTTCTTTGATGACTTTCAAGTAAGTCACATTTGTCATCTACGAAATAAAGAGAAGGATTACCTCTCAAAATCGCCATTCTCTTTTTCTTCCATTGGTGATTCTAGAATGGAAGATTTTTGAAGTGTGGACTGTCATGTCCACAAAAGGATATAAAAGTCATGACAAATCCTAACCTAGGAATTGGACATTCCAGCAAGTGACTAACATCTTCTTATGGTCGTTCATTTACATTGTCAAACGAGGGAACATATACTTGAAATGGAGCGGCACTGTATGTGCACTAAGAACCAGTTTCAGCCACAATTTACTAGAAATAAATGTGTGAAAGGAATTCTACTTATGCTACAGGAATGTAACATAAAAGCCTTCAAACTTAACTCAAAGCAGAAATCATGACAACTATGACTGAGAAACAAACTATGAATTGGCCTTATGCTATAGGAACAAAGACAGGGATGGATTCCCGATGCTGCAAAAA
>VDFB02358134.1:44108931-44294703 GCA_007258455.2 Sequoia sempervirens
TAAATCAGTCCTGGATCTAGGTTTCTATTCAGAAATAAGAATTTGGAAAATGGGTATCTAAATCTATAAAAATCTAAATTTTGATCTAAATTGGGACTCATATGCCAGAACTAATGAATCAGTCCAACTAGAATTCTTTTAAACTTAAAATCTTAATATGCTCTTCAAGGTCAACTTTGTGCTTCCAAATTGATTTTTCAGATTTGAAACCCTAATTTGGAACTTGTAGAAGTCCTCCAAGTATCTCCAATGCAAGGTGAAAAATTTGACAACTTTTTCCAAACTTTCTCTTCAATGTATCTTCAATCTAAACTTGCAAATCACACCCTAAAGAGAGGGAAAATTTTGTTTTTGTTAGTGGAGAGGTGTTTTCCTTGGTCAAACCTAATTTTGGTAATAAAGCCTTGAAATAAAAAGAAATAGGAATGGAGAACGATGAATGAACAAAACATGATGTTGTAACTCACCAAACCCTAGAAATAAGATGATGGAAACATGCGTGAGATGGTTCCAATGGATGTGGATCTTAGCTCTTTCTTGAATAGGATAGATCTTGAAGGAAATGCTAGATTGAATGATGAAACCCTACATCACAATTGTTAGCTCAAAAACAAACATGATGCATGAAGAATCTTACATTATTCTTGATACTTGAAGAGTGGTCTAAAATGCTTGATAATATGCCGTCGAAGATAATTGAATTCTCTTGTAACCACTTGAATGCTCTTGTGAACTCAAACTTGATATTATGAATTTTTTCGCAAGTCTTAGGTGATCTCTTGAATTTTTAGGTTAAAATGAGTGAAAGAACCTTGTATTTATAATTAATTATACAAGAAATCCAAAAATTACAACACTACAAGCCAACATCAGATCTAGGAGCATAAAATCCCACAAAAAATTTGAGTTAATTTAATTTTGGGCCACACGGGACTCATACACCCAAGGTGGCAAATGAGTCCCATTAGGCATAATTTATTGGACCAAACTAAAAAATTATTAGAAAGGTGTGAAACCAGGTTTGAGACCCAAAAAATGAGGTGGGATTCATATGTCCAAGGTGACAAATGAGTCCTAGACCACCAAATCTAGGCCACACAACTCGAAAACACCTTAATTATGATTGGAATTGATTTGTGTCATGATTGTCCTTGAAAACATACACTAATTAAGGCTTGTGGGTGTAAAATAAGGCCAACTAAAGCATAAAGAGGCCCAATTATTTATGAAACCCCTAGAAAAGTGTGAAAGTGTTGTATACATATATATATATATGTAAAGAAATGTGATTGCATACATATGTACATATATATAAATAAATATATATATATATATATATATATATATATATATATATATATATATATATATATATATATATATATATATATATATATATATATATATATATATATATATATATATATATATATATATATATATATACATATACTACATATATATGAGTATATATAAATACATATTCATATTCTCATCAAAATTTAAATCAATAACTGATGGGATTATAATATTGGACTATTGAGAATAAAATAAGATTATGGAGGACGTGGTCTACCATGAAATTAATAACAATATTCAAACAAGTAGTGGTCGATGGTAAGGTAATAGTTCCTCCACCAAAGGCATGCAAAAAGAAGATGTTTCCATTTTGAATACACAAGCACTGGGCAAAACAACATGGAGAATAATTTGGTTATTGGGAAGGAAAAAGAAGAGAGAGAGCTTGTGGGTGAGGAAAAATCAAGAGACAAACTTAGACAAAGCTCAATTTATGAGGTAATCCGATCACTTGAGAAAGACAACTTGATTTTCTTCTACCATTTTCCTCATTATCGAATGGTATTCTTCCATTTTTTACATGTTGATCTTTCATCATTCAAATAGTAATTTGCATTCTTGATGAATAACCATGGCCTTGAGCCAAATGGCATGGCATGGACCCTTGTTGGGTTGCTCAGCCTATGATTGTATTATAGTAGCTGTGGCAGAGCCCTTCATCAAAAGTCAACAAATTATTAAAGTGGTCTCATATCCATTGTGTCATCCATATCCTGTGATGTCAGGGTTCAACATGTTTGCCTGTCAGTTAGTCAAGCCAAATTCCTTCAATTCATTCTCCTCAGTGGCTATTGGAATTTTTTCTAATGACTACGTGTTTTTTGATATTATTCTGTTGTGGAGGATCGACTAGGATCTTGGGGAGGGTAAGAGACCCCTTTGTATTTTGTATTTCCTTTATATTCTATCTAATTTTTGTTATCAAATGGGTTGATAAAAAATAGGGGCTTTGTCAAATGTTTCTTAAGTTGAGCAAATGTATATACATTCTTATTTAGTTAGAAACTAACCTCATTCAATACGAATGATGGATGGAATCCATTTTTGGGATATAGACAAAGTCTCCATGTAGAATATTTTTGCATGCATGGTACAGAACAGTAAGCCCACATGGGAAATTTCAAATACATCATTGATGCTTAGAAAGGAGAAACTCGACCATTGGGATTGGTTGACCCAGAGCAACCATATCATGTTTTTGTAGACTACAAGGCATGATTATTGATTGAATTTGAAGTTTCTATGCTTTCTTTCACTAGAAAACATTTACTCAAATGTCTATTTGAAAAAACATGTCGAACATAGTTATTTATAGTAATAAGATGCTCAAAAAAATTTTGCAGTGATGCAAGTGTTCAAAATCTGAACAATAGACATTTTTTCCTTACATATGAAACATGGAAATTTGATTTGATTATTTTTAGTACATTGTGGAGGAACCCGTTCAGTTTTAAATAGTGAAAAGTATTTGTAAATTGATCATTTTGCATGCAAATAGCTTATGATATGTAAATAGAGTAAATGACAATATGTGACTTTAAATGTAGTTGTTTGGTTCAAATAGTATTGTGTTGATGTAAACAGTGGATATTCTTTTGCAAACAACTCTATTTCATCAAAAATTTACCTTTATAGCTGAAAACAACTTTCCTTATAACTATTTAGTATAAAAAAGAACTTGTTCAGTTCAGACAATGAATGTACATATCTAAATAGCTTTCTTTATAATTGTTTAGTATGAAACAATACTTATTTTGTTCAAACAATGAATGTACATATGTGAACAACTTTCTTTATAACTGTTAAGTAGGAAATAATACTTATTATGTTTAAACAATGAATGCACAAATGTAAACAACTTGCTTCACAACTGTTTAGTAGGAACACAATACTTGTTTTTCTTAAACAATGAATTTTATTATGTAAACAACAATTTTAGAATATCAAAATTATGAGAATGCAATAATAGTATGTGTGAAACTATTAGCATAGACTTGTTCAAATTATTTATTTTTGACAAGAAATGTCAAGGGAATACTATTTTAAGATTGTAAATATGAATTTGATAATTATTTTCAGAATGTATGCACAAATTTTAAGCATGAGTAGGCACATATATATGTATGCACATAGACATACTTGTGATATACCTTCTTTTTTTTAGTACATTTTTAAAAAGGAAAATACTTATGATGATAAGTAGAAAATAGTCATAAGAATTATATGATTGGTTGTTGAATTACTCTATGAATCATAAATATGATTTATGTTTAGGGTATAAATTAGTTTTTTTTTTTTCTTCTTTTGAAGACATTTGCGAAAGAATATTTTAAATACTTGAACAAAATAGTGATAACTTAGTTGACTAGAGCAGTTATGGGTAGATGCTGCTAGATGAGAGATAGCTATTATGAGATGTATAGTAGAAATTTACCTTCTAGGATGGGTGTCAAAATGGAGTTAAGAGAGTATAGGCTTTCTTTACCAAAACCTATTATTTGCAGTCCTTGCAACACATTTATTATTCTTGTCCAATCAATATAGTTCATTATGTATGTACTAACCTTGTGATCTCACTTTCTAACATTCTTAGCATAGATCTTGCACTTTCTTTTCTAACTTTTAGATAGAAATTTCATGTTGATGTATGGTCACATGATAGATTCCACCTTGCATATTGTTGCCTTGCTAAATGTTTCATGCAGGGTTGGGTATTCTTCAAGTTAGAAGAATACCGAGGAAGCATAGGCTTTATGGTTGGGAGGTAAATCCCTTCAACCATGTTCTCATTTACCAGTGGAGGAAAGCATCAAAGAACCTTAGTTGTTCACAATCCTATTTTAGTCTAAGATGTATCTTGATGTAATACTTTCATGTATTTGATGTAAAGTGTACATTGTATTGACTTTGTGTCCATGAGATCCATGTCAAACCTAGTATTGTTATTTGTCTTTTAAAGTGCATATAAGAATCTTTGACATGTTTTAAATGGACATACATGTAGCAATGATTGACTTTAGCCACTAGTTATGTCTTTTTAATTTGGAGTATATTCATGTGTCATTTACAATAATATTAATTAAGTGATAATTTTTAATGGTTTATTACATTTGATATTAGAGCTTATGGTTTAGCTCTAGGCCTTTTGAGTCTACCATAGCTGACTAGGAGTAGTTGACCCTTGACCCAAAGTTTGGATGTCCTGAGTATTGACCGAACCTTAATTGAATGCAGGAATGGGATGGTCAAAGGAAAAATTAAGGAAAGGGAAAATTATTTAAACCTCACCTAAGAATGACGTAAAGGAAGGAAACACCAAGATGGGGGTTAAATCATAAATTCCCAATGATGAAACTCTAGCTCAAACTCTCACATGACTCAAGCTAGAGATAGGCTTGAATATTGAGGAGAAGAGAACACCTAAGATTAAAAATCTTTCTGCAATCTAGGACTGACCTCTAGGGTGTGGACCCAATGCACACTTGATGACTAAAGAGGTAAATGAGAGCCTACGTACTCAACCATCCTCTTCTATTAAGTCTGAAGAAAACGTAGATGATGACCCAGTGAAATTTCCTCTTTCTGATACTGAGAAATAGGAATGATGTAACAAGAATCCTATTGTAAATAAGGGTCTAGTGACTCAACATAAATAAAATTAGATAATTTATTTCTTTTGGTATGTTCAAAGAGATACTCTCAAATGTTTGTATTATGCATGAATGCGTATGCATTCTATATGGAGGGATGTATGCATATGAAAAATTATGTGATGAAGCATAAGAAAATTGATTAATAGAACCTTGTGTTGAGATGTGATAAATATGATTATGTTGCAAGATAAGTGTGGAACAACATGGTGACCACCAAGAAAGACAGGGGTGATAGTGGATCCAAAAATGACCAAAATAAGAGACTGGAGCAAATTCTAGAGCTTTTGAATCAGCAAGAGTCTCACATTGATCATATAGAGAAAGAAGTATGAGTGTCATGCAAGGACTGAGACCGTAAGAATTTAGAAGGAAATCGAGGAGATGGTGGTCCAGGGGTAGGTCTAGAAGAATGGATTGAGGAAGAGCTTGGGAAAAACCCTAAAAGAGTAGCACCACCCAAGTTTGATAGTAAAGCTATTGGAGTCAGATCTGAGCCTTGGATTATAGAAATGGAAAAATACATTGGGCTCTGTAGCCTTTCTGAATAGACTAAGGTGGCATGGGGTACATATCAGCTCTTAGGTGAAGCAATGATTTGGTGGGATGATGAGAAGTTAGAAAAAAAATATTCAGACTATTGAGATCACTTGAGAACGCTTCCTCCAAGATTTTAGGAAGAGATGGTTACCATAGCTTTTCTTTGACAAGAAAGTGACAAAATTTTTGAACTTAACATAGGGAAATATGAATGTGATTCAGTATTGGGAGAAATTCACCATGTTGAAGTATGTGCCTCAGTATCAAGGAAATGAATGGTTCCATATCCAAAATTTTATAATGGGATTAAGACCTCACATAGGATATAAAGTGGATATGCATGAACCTCAAACCATGAATGAAGTTTTCCAAAACATGAACAAACAAGAACAAAAGCTACATCAACTATCCAATCTTCATAGTGATTTAAATTGTAAGTCATGGTATCGTTAAAAGAAGTTTGATAAAGGAGAAAAGAGCCATCAAATCCGTAATCTCAAAAGGGGAAGTGAATCATAGGAGAAGGGTGAAGATGGTAATGGTTGAATGAATAAGAAAGAAAAAAAAGGAAAGGGTAAGGATGACCATAAGCAGAAGGTATTAAGAAAGGAAAAGCCAGGAGGTCGTAAATGGCCTTGTGATGGATGTTATACTTGTGGAGGTGATCATTATGCCTCAAATTATCCTCAATGATTGAATTCACAGAAGGAAGGAAGCTATCAATAGACTCAACATCACTAGATCCGTGTTGTAGTGGATAATAGGTAGGCAGAGTATCAAGCTTCACTAATTCAGTTGACGAGTAAGCCCTATGACCAATCTATCTCTATCTTAATTGATACTAGAGCTACTGAATGTTTTATTGGTCCTAGAATAATATCCAAGATAGCATTAAACATAGATACATGGAAAAATCATGGACAGTCTAGTATGGTAATCGAGCAAAGTAGAGAGTAGGCACATATCACTTTTGTAGTTAGTTAGAGCTTTCAACCATTCAAACTTAGGTCAACTTGTATGTAGCACCTTTAGGATCATATGATGTAATTTTTAGAATAATTAGGTTAACTGAGCACAAGGATATAGTGAACTATGATGATAAGGTGGTCAACTATCTAGATGATTTTGGGAATTCAATTGAGGTATGTGGAATGTAGAGACACTTAGAGCTTAGAAAAATCTATGTGATGCAGCTCAAGAAGGCTTGTCAAAAGGGGTATGCAATTTATGTAGTGCATGTAAGTAATCCTGACAATAAGGATCCGTATTTAGATAACTATCCTATTCTCAAGGAGTTCCAAGACATATTCCTTGATGAACTTGTGGAGTTTCCTCTGAAGTGGGATTTTGATTTTTATATTGATTTAGTTCTAGGAGGTGAGCCTCAAATCAAGGAACCTTATCGAATGACCACCATAGAACTTTATGAGTTGAAAACCCAACTAATGGAATTTATGGATACGAGAATTATAAGACCTAGTGTGTCTCCTTGGGGAGTGTCAGTCATTTTTATGAAAAATAAGGATGGAACCTTGTGTTTCTGTATAGATTATCAGATATTGAGCAAGGTTACCATCAAGAATCAGTATGCACTCCTGAGAATTGATGAACTTTTTGATCAAATGAAGGGAGCGATGGTGTTCTCAAAGATTGATCTCAAGTCAGGATATGAACAATTGAGGATTAAGGAAGAAGATATTTTGAAGGCTACATTTAGAACTTAGTATGGAAATTATGAGTTCACATTGGTACCTATTGATTTAACTAATACACCAATAGCCTTTATGAATCTTATGAATAGTGTATTTAGAGACTCCTTGGATTACTTTTTTTATTTTTATTGAAGACATATTAGTCCCTCTATAAAAGAGCATTCTAGACATTTGAGGATATTTTTTTAGTGACTGAGAGAAGGGAAACTCTTTGGGATGTTTTCCAAGTGTTCATTCTATCACAACGAAGTGCACTATTTGGTCCATATCATATTAGCTAAAGGAATCTTCGTAGACCTCAAGAAGATCAAGGTGATTGTGGAATAGCCAATACGTCATAATGTGTTAGAAGTCCATAGCTTCATGGGCATCATAGGATACTATAGGAAGTTTTTGCAAGGGTTCTCTCATATTGCATCTCGTATTACCTCACTCCAAAGGAAGGGAACACAATTTGAATGGACCGAGAAATGTGAGCAGGAATTCCAACTCTTGAAGGAGAGGTTCACAACAACACCAATGCTAACTATCCCTGATCCTAATGGGAGCTTCGTAGTAATCATAGATACTTGAGGAGATGGATTGGGAGTGGTATTAATGCAATATGGAAAATTGGTATCATATGAATCAAGGAAGCTCAAGCAACATGAAGTGAACTATAGGCCTCATGATCTAGAATTGGCATCCATAGTTCATTCCTTATAGATTTGGAGGCGTTATCTTTTGAAAAATCCACCATTTTAACTCAAAATAGACCACTTGGGGTTAATATATATATTTACCTAGACAAACCTTAATGCACGATAGAGAAGGTGGTTAGAATTCCTTAGTGAGTATGATTTTTGAATTCAATACATAAAAGGGAAAGAGAACAGAGTGGCTGATGCTCTTAGTAGATGAAGACATATGATAGCCATGATCTCAACAAGGTCTAACTTGATACAATGGGTAATTCAAAATCTGCCAAGGTATGAGCACTATGAGAGAGTGAAAAGTACAATAGCAAAAAATCCTTCAAATCATCGGTTTGATGGGTATGAGATTGAACCAAATGGTGTTTTGAAATACCAGAGAAGAATGTCTATTCCTGACTCTAGAGAGATGAGGAAGTTGGTTTTAGAAGAAGTTCACAATGCACCTTATTCAGGACACCCTAGACTATTCAAGATGATTGTACAGTTGAAGATTCTATATTTTTGGCTTAAACTCAAGAAGGATGTAGTGGAGTACGTAGCCAAATGCTTGGAGTGTCGATGAGTCAAGGTTGAGCATGCACATCTAGCCAGGTTATTGTACCCTCATGACATACCTGATTATAAATGGTAGGTGATCCATATGGATTTCATATAGGGGTTGTCATTGAGCAAGAATAAGCATGATGTTATCTTGGCCATGATTGACAAGTTGACCAAGGTTGCGCACTTCATTCCAAGAAACTTTAAGGATGGATCATTGACCTTGGCCAAGAAATTTGTCCAAGATATCTTTGTCTTACATGGAGTGCCACATACTATCATTTCTGATAGGGACACAGGGATGACCTTGAAATCATACCAAAGTAAATTTTAGCTCAGCTTATCATCCTCAGAATGATGAGAAGAGAGAGAGGGTGAATCAGGTAGTCAAATATCTCATTTGAATGTATTGTATGGACCAATAGTATAGATGGGAAGAATATTTGCATTTGGTAGAGTTTGCTTATGACAACTCCTATCATACATCCTTAGGCATGGTGTTGTTTGAAGCCCTGTATGGGCAGAAGTGTCATACCCCTATTAGTTGGGATAAATTGGAGGACATGATCATAGTAGGACCTAGAATTATTAAGGAAATTGAAGAAAAAATAAGGGTCATCAAGAGTAGATTGAAAGAGGTAGAAGATTGACAAAAGAGTTATACCGACAAGAGCTGAACTCTTAGACAATTTGCAAAAGAGGATAAAGTTTTTTTGAGAGTTAGACCTCATAAAAGCTCTATTTCTTTTGGAAATTCTTCCAAGGTGGACCCAAGATATGTGGGACCATTTTAAGTCTTGGAAGTGGTTAACCCATTTGCTTATAGACTAGCTTTGCCACCTACTCTAGCTTGACTTCATAATGTGTTTCATGTTTCTTTGCTTAAGCCATATCATCTTGATGTGAATCATGTACTTGATTGGCAATCCTTGTAGGTACAGGATCCAAGAGTGGTGCTAGTGGAGCCCATTAAAATCTTGGATAGACACAATGTTAAGTTAGGAAGCAGAGATGTTGCTTAGTTTAAGGTCCAATGGGACCAGTACTCAGAGGAAAATGCTACTTGGGAGGATGTGAAATAAATAGAATGCTCCTTTCCATATTTTCTTTCTTGAAAAAGAAAATCAATAATTGTGTTCAAAAATATTTGATTGAGATACTATGATATTTCATGCTTTAAAATTTTGATGTTGAAATAGACATATATTTTTGATGTGATGTTGGAATAGAAATATATTTTTCATGTGATTATGAAATAGACATATATTCTTGATGTGATGTTGGAATAGAAATATATTCTTTATGTGATGCTGAAATAGAAATATTTTTTATGTGATGTTGAAATAGACATTTCTTTTTGATAAGATGTTGAAATAGAGATGAATGTTCAAAATTTGATATGATGTTTTTTATTCGAGTTACTAGACATTGGGAAAATGTCTATTCCAAGAGGGGAAGGATGTCATAACCCAATTTTATTGCATATTTATCATAATATGGTAAATTGAATTATTGAAGAAAGTCAATTAAATAATAAATGGAGATCTTGGAATGTTTGAAAATTGAATGAAAGAAGCTGACTAATGTTGACTTTATGAACTTTTGAAAATTATTTTACATGTTACCAAGAATTGAACATTACTAATCATTTTGCAAGTGCAAGTGTGTGTAGTTATAGGGTGACAAGTTGAAGGATGAGAACACGATTGACGTAGGATTGTTTAGCCAAATCGAATGGTAAGACAGTTAGAATATAGGTGCACACACCACAAATGGTATGATGAATTGCATTTGAATTAAATTCCATATATAAGAGAATGAAATTTCCTAACTTCAATTGTCTCTGTTATTGAAAATAATGGCTTGTAGATTAAATTTTTCTACTCAAACTCTGTGTTTCGTAAAAAACAAATGAAAGTATTAAAAAGAATGATTAAAGATGATAAAATATTTCATTATGTGAAAATTAAGTGAAAAAAATTACTTTTGTTGGTTTATATGGATGCTCAAGATGAAATTAAAGCTCCTTACTCAATTTAAAAAAAAAGATGAATGACATATGGAACTTATAAATTATCCAAACAAACCATTTATATAAGAATGTATATATATACATATATATATATATGTAAAGAATGCAAATACATACATATGTACATATATATAAATATATATATATATATATATATATATATATACGTATAATTGAAATGAAGAATGAGCACATAAATACCCATATGTATATGTACATATATATATATATATATATTACATCTATAATTACATATATATATACTTATATAATTACATATATATATACACACACATATATATAAATACATATACATAGATGAATACATATTCATATTCTCTTCAAAATTTAAAACGATAATCAATAGGATTCTAATATCGGACTATTGAAAATAAAATAATATTATGGAGGATGTGTTCTGCCACAAAATTAATAACAATATTGAAACAAGTAGTGGCCAATAGTAAGACAATAATGCCTCTACTAGAGGCATGGAAAAAGAACATGTTGTTTCCATTTTGAATACATAGGTGGTAGGAAAAAAAGAATAGTGAAGAAGTTGTTTTTTGGGATGGAAAAAGCAAAGAGAGTGCTCATTGATGAGGGAAAAATCAAGTGACAAACTCACACAAAGCTAGATTTCTGAGGTAATCCGATTGCTTAAGAAATAAAAGTCAATTTTCTTCTATCATTTTCCTCATTTTCAAATGGTATTATTCCATTTTTTATAATGTAAATTTCATCATTCAAAAATTAAGTTGAATTCTTGATGAATAACCACAGCCTCAAGCTGAATGGCATGGCGTCACCCATTGTTGGGTTGCTCAGTCTGTGGTTGTATTGTATGAGCTTTATGTAGAAGCCTTGCGACTAGCTCTCTGAGCTAAACCAAGCCTTAGAGTATTAAGTTAAGACTGTTCTTAAGGTCACCCTCTCATGCAAGCCATTTGATGGCTAATCAGAATCTCTATTCTGTTTCACTATATTTTATGATGAATAAACATTATTGTTGATAGATCAATAATCTCCTAAAAGAGGGTTTCAACCCTATGTTTTTTTCTAAAATGTTCCATATCCACCTTAGCGGCTAGCCAAGGCTTGAAGAGCTTTAAAGGCTTGACCATTATCTCCATCCGCATTTAAATTATCATCCTATGATGGCTATCAGAATCTATTATGATGAATACGTGTTTGTTGATATTATTATTTTGTGAAGGATTCACTATGATCCTGGGGAGGGTAAGAGACCCCTCTATATTTTTTATTTCCTTTCTATTTTATCTAATTCTTATTATCAAATGTGATGATAATAGAGTGGGGCTTTGTTGAATGTTTCTAAAGCCTTGCAAATGTATCTAGGTTTTTATTTAGTGAGAAACCAACCTTGTTCGATAAGAACAATGTCATGAATCCATTGTTTGGGATACATAGAAAGTCTGCATTTAGAGTATATATGCATGTATTGTATAAAATACTAAGCCCACATAGTTAATTTCAAATATATCATTAATGCTTAGAAAGGAGAAACCAAACCATTGGGATTGGTTGACGCAGAGCAATCGTAGTCTATTGTTGCAGCCTAAAAGGCATGAGTATTGATTAAATTTGAAGTTTCTATGATTTCTTTGACTAAAAAACATTTAATCAATTATTTATTTGAAAAAACATGTCAAACATAGTTCTTTATAATATTAATATGCTCATCAAAATTTTTAGTGATGCAAGTGTTCAGAATCTGAACAATAGACATTATGTCATTATGTATGAAATAGGGTAATTTGATTTGATTATTTTTAATACATTGTGGAAGAACCTATTTTCTTTTAAATAGTGAACAAATACTTGTAAAGTGATCATTTCACATGTAAATAGGCTCTTGAGATATACAAATAGAGTAAATGACAATATTTGACTTTAAATGTAACTATTTAGTTCAAACAATATTGTGTTGATGTAAATAGTAGATATTCTTTTGCAAACAACTCTTTTTTCTTTAAAAGTTACCTTTATAATTGAAAACAACTTGCCTTATAACAATTTAGTAGAAAACAAAACTTCTTCAGTTGAAACAATGAATGTACATATGTGAACTTGATTTATAACTCTTTAGTAGGAAAATGTAGTTATTATGTTCAAACAATAAATGTACATATATGAACAACTTGCCTTATAATTGTTTAGTAGGAAATAGTACTTATTATATTCAATCAATGAAAGTACAAATGTAAACAACTTGCTTCACAACTATTTAGTAGGAACACAGTACTTGTTTTAATTAAAAAATGAATTATGTAAACATCAATGTTAGAGTATCACAATTGTGAGAATACAATAATAGTATGTGTGAAATTGTTAGGATAGAGTTGTTTGGATTATTTATTTTTGACAAGAAATGTCAATGGAATACTATTTTAAGATTGCAAATCTGAATTTTATAATTATTTTAGAATGCATGGAAATTTTTTAAACATAAGTAGGCACATATATGTGTATTCACATCGACTTCGTCTATGTACATACACATAGTTGTGATATACCTTATTTTGTTTTTTGTACATTTTAAAAAAGGAAAATGCTTATGATGATAAGTAGGAAATAGTCATAAGAATGATATGAATGATTTTTGAATTAATCCACAAATGATAAATTTGATTTCTTTCTAGAGTATAAATTAGTATTTTTCTTCTTCTTTTGAAGACATTTGTCAAAGAATATTTTAAATACTTGAACAAAATAGTGATCCCTTAGTTGATTAGAGCACCTACGGGTAGATGTGGCTAGAGGGTAGATAGTTGTTATGAGATGTATAGTAGAAAATTACCTTCTAGGATGGGTGTCAAAATGGAGTTTAGAGAGAGTATAGGTTTTCTCTACAAGAATGTATTATTTTAGGTTGTTGCAACACATTTATTATGCTTGGACAAGGAATATAGTGCATTATGTATGTATGAACTCTCTAATCTCACTCTCTACCATTCCTAGTATAGATCTTGCACTTTCTTTTCTAACTTGTAGATATAAATTGCATGTTTATGTATTGGAACACACCAGATTCTACCTTATAAATTGTTCTCTTGCTAAACTTTGCTTTTAGGGTCAAGCATTCTTCAAGTCGAAAGAATATTAGGGAAGCGTAAGCTTCATGGTTGGGTGGTAAAGCACTTCAACCATGTTCTCATCCACTAGTAGAGGTGAGCATCAAAGAAGAAGCTTAGTTGTTCACAAGACTATTTTAGTCTAATATGTATCTTGATGTATTACATCTATTTATTCGATGTAAAGGGTACATTGTATTGACTTTGTGGCCTTGAGTTCCAAGTCCAACCTTATATTGTAATTTGAATTTTGAAGTGAATATAAGAATCTTTGACTCATTTTAAATGGACATGTGTAGCTATGATTGACTTTAGACACTAGTTATGTCTTTTTAATTTGGAGTATATTAATGTGTCATTTAAAATATTATTAATTAAGTAATAATTTTGAATGGGTTATTACACTCTATGATATGGATAATCTTTCCAAACAATTATCTCAATTTTTTTCAATACAGGAGATAGTATGTACATCCTCATCCTACGTCTCATAATCCCTCCATGGTCTTAATAAAATTACATCGAGATAATTGATCTCCCTTCCAATACTACATATCTCCCAAACATCTAAATTTTGGCATGCCTACGTACATAAAAATATAATGAAATCCTATACTCCTCTTTGTATGTTACTAGCCTAGTTATCGCTATGTTCTCCAACACCCATATATAAAATAGTGTCACCACACACATTAGTCTACCTTTGTATTTGTAAACTACCTGATGTATATCATGGTAATGGTGTGATAAGATGCATGGTCCCCATATATAGACCATTCCCTCATCCATTATACAATCCAAAAAGCTTCCTCAAGTAGTGTAGAAGCCTTGGCATCTCTTCTCAGGTACCAATACCTCATTGATAACCCCTCTTAGTACAAATTATTTTTGGTCAAACTAACCCATGGACCATCATCCATTTAACATGCTATCTTTAATACCAATTTCTATTAGGAATACCCCACCCATTACACTCTCCCCATGATTGGTGTCATCGATGAATCTCTCCTCATACGAAGATCTAGAGAATGATTTAAAAAAATCAACAATTATGGTAGTCTCTCCTATTAGTAGCATGGATGCATTATTGTTTCTATTCTATCACTCCACCAAATATCTTATTATAGAATTATGAGGTTTTATCTCTAGCATGCAAGCAACATGCCATACACCTATGGATCCTAGTGTGAGAAGCTCAATAATCAAAATAGAAAGCAAGAATAATAAACATAATATTGCATAAAGTCAACACATGAATTAGATCTACAAGGTGTACATAAATAGGATGAAGGAGGAAACTAAACTCCATGCAATGAGGATAGGACTCCTCACTCATGGAGTGGTGATGAGTTGCCTACATAAAATGTAGGAACACATGTTGAAACTCATTCGACACCTCTAAAGACACTTATCTAACTTGACACCTCATATAATAAAGTGTCAAAGGGACAACTAAGTAGGCTTAAAGCCTATATGTATGCAATATATACACTAATACCCCATCTTAAGCATAGCTTAGGTAGGCATTAAAGAAGTGGGTCCTAGATAATAGCTTGATAAGGTACTTATGTATAATGTAAATAAAATGGGTATTGACCATGAAGCCTGATAAGGTACTCTTGTACAATACAAATCTCTCAAAAGTGGAGTAGAGGAGAAAAACCTACTAGGAAATAAACATTCCTCTAAAAAAGAGAACGATGAAAATGTGATGAAATTCACAGCATAAAAAGTAAAGTGATAGATGGAAGACTCATGATGACCCACCAAGTACTACTTCTAGCACAAAGTACAATATTTTCTCCCCATAAGAGTGAAACTAGAGGTCATGTGACCCCCAAAAAAATATGAAGTGATGAAATCTATGTAGTGTTGGTAGATGCTCAACATTGGATGATTAAGATTATATACAAACACTAAAAATCCTTCCTCCTCTTGGGAACAAAAAACACTACAAATTTATATAATATCAACTCCTAATTTTATATAGGAATATATAGGAAGTAAAATGAATGTCTCTAAATGTTTCCCATAATCCAAAGACTTAAATGATGCCAATTATGACTTCAAATGATGCTCAAATATCTCTAGGAAAATGTTGACATGTGACAGATATTGATGTGATGGAGCAGGTACCTACCATAGAAGATTCTAGAATAGGAACCATCTATGTATGGTTATGTCTAGACTGATGTGAATTTGATACTATTGTAGATGATGACAACTGATTTGGATATTTCAACTCATGAATGTATACACAATCTATAATAATTGAATTTGATGTTGGTGAGACAAGTGCAATATCCAAAGATGGAAATTATGGTGCGCCTTCATCAAAGTTTCCATAAAATAGAAGATGAATGTCCTCAATGGTGTAATCCAAATCAGCAAGGTGGAATTCTACAAATAAATATGTTATGTATGATAGATATGATTCCTAATGTGGTGGATTTGAAATGAAAAAATCAAAGTCTTTATAATAAAGAATCTATGGAACTCATGGATGAGTCAAAAACCGATTTAGATGTAGCAACAAGTGATATTCAAGAGATGAGATATCAATATAAGCCAACAAAATACATTGTCATCCTAAAATGATGATGTCCCATAAGATTTCTAAGCAAGAGTGGATGATGTTTCAGTATCTACTGGAACTAGAGGATTAGGTAAGGTAGTACCATGATTTACAAGAATTTGGTTAATTTCCTCAATTTTATGAAACCAAAATTCTTTTAGTATATTCTTTTTCTTCCAATAATATTGATATTTTATTTTCCATAGATCTATTAGGAGGATTAAAAACGTTCGTATATCCACACATACAAATACCATCATATCATAATTATATCTCCACATACTAAAGTCTCATTTAAGATGCATAAAAGATATAGAAGATGTATAAGTCTTCAAGATTATCTATGAACTTGGAGGGTTAAAATACCAAAGTCATGAGCTCAATGAAAGAAAAATAGCTATTATCTAAGCTCATCATTCCCCCTAAATAAGAAATTTCTTTTCCTCAAGAAACTTTTAAGGCTGGAGGTTGTACTATAGGGTTATTTCTCTAAGATCTTCCATAATGCCAACTCCCTTCATTTGCTTCAGATAGTAGCCCTTCTTATTCAAAATATTTTCTAGCTTTTCTTTTCTTATATTTCTTATTCTACTCTATTCCACCTTGTCTAATGTGGTATAGGAAACAAGAGCATAAGAGGATGAAATACTAATGGAAACAAAGCCACTCAAATTTTCCATGCAAGGTCCATGTATGATTGAGATGTATGAGTCATGGCTACATAATTATAGAGAAAATATGGATCCTTTCTTCTTAATCCAAGTTCAAGCTCTTCCCATCTCGTTTATACAAATTGGAAGGCTTTGTGAAGGGTTCTTGATACCAGTTTCTTTGCTCTTGTATAGTCTCATTTCCTATAATTCATTATTATTTCCTCAACTCCATTATAGTCTAGGAATTTCAACCATTGGTCAATGATCACATTTGGATTCATCAATCCTTTTCTGAGATGTAGGGAAATATATTTTTCTATTTATTGGTACCTATGTAGGATTGTTCCCCTTTGGTTCTCATTTCTAATGTAGGAGACCAAAGATCTTATTTTAAGGTATCCCACAAACATTAGTTGATTCTATTTAGTTTTATCTAGGGGAACATAATTATTTAAGTAAAACTCACATAACTAGTCTTGCATGTTTGGTGTAGAATTTAAGAAAGTATTTGAAAACATAATTTCCTTGTTAATCAAAATAGATATATCACTAATAAACTAATTGAATTCAAAACAAACAAAAAAATATTGTAGAATAATGCATAAACCCTTGCATGTGGCCTACATTTCAAAAACTATGTTATTTTATCTGCCATCATTTCAATTTTTACTTTCAATATTTTCACTTATATCTCCTACTATTCAAGTTTCTTAGTGTGATTTAATATTAATTTAGATTTTTCTATCTCCTTCTATCTTCGATGGATTTTTTCCCATAATTTGACACCCAAGGACAACAAAGTTGGTCCAATGAGGGTTCTGACCTGAAGAATTGGACCTTGAGATACTGGTTCCTTGTTCCCTAGTTCAACCATAGCAAGCTGTGTGCATACCTCCAATTTAGACCCATGCTGAAATTTCTAGAGCTTCTCCTCCAATTCTTTGATCCTAGAATCTTGCTCACTATTCTTTTGATAATAATTTTTTGACAATTCTTCCAATTGTTTTATTCTTTGTATTACTTCCTATAGAGGTCTTTTCTCTACAAGTGTTAAGTTTCTTTCCTTGTTTCTCTCTATTTCTATTCTACCATCAACTTCACATTGCTAGGGGACATACCTCCCTTTTTCTTTTGTTGTCTCTTCTATTGGCCTCATACTGCATCATACGAGCACAAATTTTTAAATTTTTTGGCTTGCTCTTGAGTTAACAGTGCACAATCAATCCATGTGGTGGTTGTGTGGCCTTTTGCACATAGTTTAATTTTTAGGTGGGGAGTGAAATTTTGCTACATGGTAAGGTTTTCAGTAGTAGCTTCAGTAGAGGCTTTGGAATCTCTCACTTGTTTCCCAATTGTCTCTTTTTTATTTTTGTTGAGAGGAGTATAAAGTGTCAAAGGAAATGTCTCAGACATGTTATCAGTAGGAGAACATTTAAGAAATGCTAGACATTCCCCAAGAGTTTGTGAATTCCATCTCCTAAATTTCCCAATGGTTACAAGCAATCCAATTTCATGTTTGACAAGGTTTTATGACATCATAAAACACATGCCAAGGATATTCTTTTCTAATGATCACCAGACTCTAGCTCAGAATTTTTCACATCTTTTAATATGCAAAAATGATTCGCATGGTTAGAGTTGCATTTTAATTGGTAATCAAGCAACTTGAAATTTATTACGTAGTGGATTTATTTAAAAAAATAATAATTCTAGAATGGGATTTTAGGGTGGTGGATTTAATGCCATTTTTTTTTGTCTTATATGTTTTTTGGCAATGGAGAGTGGTCCATGGTTGTTTTCTTCCCTTGTTCTATAAAAGGGAATTTTTGAGACTTTCCTCACTAGTAGTTGGAGACAATTGAAAGTTAGTAAGCAAGTAGTAGTTAGAGGAAGTGTGAAAAATTTATTACAAAATTATGTTTTCTTAGTCCTATAATAATATTTTGATCAACTTTCTAGATTATGTCTCGATCCTAACTTAATATTTTGTATTGTTTCATGAGATAAAGTAAATACAAAGAAGAATATTAGAATATGCCTATTTGTCCTTTATCATATTTTTTATTCTCTTCTTACATAAAAACTTGTGATTTGTGTCATTCTTATTGTCAGAAATATATTTGATAATTAATCATTCTTTATTTCCAACTTTTATGTTTTCTCAACTTGAATTTTCATTAATATGGATCATGTTTTTATAACTCTTTCATTTTTTGTAATTTTTTTGTTAGAACTCATATTATGCTCATAAGCAAAGCATTTCCATAAGGGTTTGAAGCATAAATTATTTTTTCTTTGGTTTATCAAACTTCTATTGAACTTTAGTTGGTGCCTTTTATGAGAGGATTTGAAAATTTACTTTGTGCTTGCATAAACCTTAGTAGTTCATTCTCCCATCAACAATGAAGGGTATAAAGCCTTATCTTTTTATTTTATCGTAGTTGATATCTTGGTAGGTTTTCTAAAATTTTATAAAACCTTTCAGTTCATCACCACAGCTAGTTTTATTTCTTGTATTTCATCCTCCATTTTCCCCAAATGAAAAATGAAGAGTCAAATTCTAAAATCTTAGAGGTAATCCAATGGAGTGTAATGGTCCTCATCTATTGAATTTCCCATAAGGTTGTTCAAAGAGGCATAATATTTGTTGAATAACAGATATTGTTTTGGCACACCTAGTGGGACCTAAAGATCTTGCACAACCTCTGATGCTCATCCTTAAAAAGGCACTCAAATCAGATTGGTAGATTCCATTACAAATTGAACTCACATATTCATGTTGTGGGTACAAACAAGGGCATCTTCTAAAGGTAATTTATGATACTCTGAACTACCATATTTTTGTCCTCGAAGGAAAACTACAAGTTATGTATAGCCTATTAGGAGAAAGAGTTAGAAGTACAATCCCCATATCTAGAGGTTTATCTACTCTACTAGCTAAGAGATCCTTGTAGATTAGAATTATTTTTTTTGGTGTTCATAGAAGTTTGTTTCCCATGGCCCTCCAACCCCCAATAAATTTTATAACATGGAACAATGGTAGTCTTCTTGTTCCTCCTAACACTCTAGATGTATGGACTTTTATCCCTCCTAATTATCTAAAGGAATCCCCAAGGTTCACCAAGGAAGACTTGAAGACACCATTAGAACATCTCCTTGAGATGTTGTTGATGTTTGCACAATGCATAAAATTACATAATAGAATGTAGCTAGGCTCAAACTATTGGCTGCATCCTTTAAAGGCAAGGCTCAGGACTGGTATAGGTCTTTGACTTCCAATACCATCCATACCTAGGATAATATTGCAGATAAAATCTTTGAGCACTTCGCAAAAAAGGGAGACCACTCATCCCTATTGTAATAGTTGATAATGATCAAGAGAGGGCCTTAAGAGGTAATGATGAATTTGAACACTAGGTTCCAAAAGCCTGGCAGTGAATTTCTTTAATGAATAGACCCTTGCCATCCATGGAATTTAAATTTCACTTAAAATCCTTTGATTCAAATAATGTGGTCATGGTACAGTCCCTCAGAGGTGACACTTTGCATGGTGCATATGATCTAGCCATAAGAGGAAAAAAAAGTTTGATTCATTTAGGGAAACTACCAGCTCATCTACAAATTCCAACGTTTATAGAAATATCTGGTAGAACACAAAAAGAACTTGCCCCTAGTAGATTTAATACTCCTCTGACATTGAAATGTATGTGTATCATAATACACAAGTGAGCACATCAGGTTCTTCTTTCTTAGCCATGGAGATGAATGCCATTAAAAATATACTAAGGATATTTTTAAATGGGTTTTTCAACATAAAGCACTACCAAGCGACATGTTCAAAGCCTCCTCCTCAGAATTACCAAGGAGAAAAGTTTCCCTTCTAGCACAATTCATACTAGGGATCTTTGATAGACAGTCTTGATAGAAACTCCACTACAAACCATGATGCCTAGCACAAGCAAGGACCTAATCCCTGACCAAAATAACATGACAGAAGATGCAAATTTTTGTTGCTTCCTGTGCAACAATTCACACATGCATCAAAAATATCCAAGAGGAAATCTCCAACAAAAGGTGGTAGAGAAGAGAAGTCAAGGCATCCCATTAGATATAGGAAGTTATCAGTCATTGGGAATATACAATGCTATACTCTACACTTAGATGTAGCACGTGTCTCTAGAATAAGAGACAAAAATATCCCTCATCCAAGTGCTCTTTTCTTGGATGGAGGGAGAAGACTCAATAATTGTAAATGAAATTTTGATATCTATAATCCTATGGGTTTAGTCAGATTACAACACCTATTCAAAATAGAGATTCACTGGGGAGTATGTGTCACTATCACAACTGCAAGTGCAATAGTCACATGTAGATTCACAACAACCACAACCACAATAAAAATTTGCAAACAAAGTATTTAGTTTGGCTATGATAAATCAACCCATTCTAAAACTAAGGGAGGCATCCTTGTTCAAACAAAAGGTATCCTGCATCAAATTACTCAATGTAGTGGAACAATTGAAGAAAGATCCCACCAAAATCTCTTTATGGGACATTCTACTTATCCTAAAGCAAAATGCCTTACTACAAGATGGTCTAAGTAAAGAAGAGAAAGATTGAAAACCAAGCTCAGTCCTGGTGTATGACCAAGAGAAGGGTAAATGACTCGATCAAGAGCCTCAGTCTTCAAAGGCTACATTATTCATAAACATCAAAGAAAAAATGGATGGAAAAGAGGTATGCAAATTGAAACCCACCCATTTTTTATATCCCTCATTATGGGGGATAAGTTTTTACATAATAAGATGATAGATTCAAGAGATAATACCATAATAATACCTAAATTGGTGGTGTAATCAAGGGAAAATTCTAAATTTGTTAAAGGGGTTAGCACAATAACATTAAAATCCATTGAAGTAACAAAGCACAAAGGAAATAATATGAAAATAAAAGGAACAATGTTACCCTAGGTCTTCATCTTCCATGCTTCACCTTTGTTACACCTCCTAGCTTGTAGTAAATAAAAGATGCCCTCAAATTTGTATGAGCAACTATGACAAATGACAAGACTAAAGCAAGTTTTGAAGGATTTCATTAAAAGAAATGACCTCACAATAGACTAAAATGACAATGACTGCAAATGACCATGACAATAATCTAAGTTGACAAAATGAGCATGAGATCAAGTTGATAGAATGAGCATAAGCCTAAGTTGACAGAATGAGCATGAGGTAGAGAGAGAGAGAGAGAGCCAAATGAGAACAAAATTGCCATTTATAAAAACTACAATTTTGAATGTGTGGCTAGGATGAGAAGATGACAAATACCCTAGAATCAATGATCAAGATTGAATGTTGCAATAAGAATTAGGGTTAGGTCAAAATTAGGGCAAATGATAAGGATGAAGGGCCAAGATTGAATTATAAGATAATTCAATCAAGGGTCGAAATTAAATGAGATGTCAAAAGATAAGAATTAATTTAGAAAATAAAGGCATGGACAAAGAGGTTGCTGGAGAAATTAAATAATAAAATTTATTTACTCCAGGTGACCAGTAAATAATTAAATAATAAAGATATTATTTAATTATGGAGGAATGTGACAAAAGGAATCATTTTGAATTAAATAATGATTTAATTCAAAACTCAAGAGAATTGACTAAATTAAATAAATCAAATTTATTTATTTTAATGAGAGAAAAGGCTAATGAATAATTAAATAATTAAAATAATTATTTAATTATAGTGGAAAGTGGATAAAAATTAAATAAATAAGAATTTATTTAATTTTGGAAAGAAAGGGAACCTAATTAGTGACGTCATTAAATAAATAAAATTTATTTATTTAATAATCATGAAGAAATAAAGATAAAAATGAATTAATTAAATAATTAAAATTATTTAATTAATAGAAGAATTATGACTTTAGAAAATAATTAAATAATTAAAAGTTATTTAATTATTAAGAATGAAAGGGGCAATGTTGAATAATCAAGAGTTGCAAGCCTAGGACAATTTTATGTGTCTACATTTTGCCCCTCTTTGTCATAATGTAGCATGTCGCATTGTGACAAAGAAAAGAAGTCAAAAATATGCCCCAGTGCAAAATAAGATGAGGAAGAATGACGAGGAGGGTTGTGGTATGCCCCCTCGAGAGGACAGACAGGTTCCAAGAACATGGGTGTACTCTCGAAATGGATGAGAAGACTAGAATATGAAGAGACAAAGAAATGTTAGTGCAAAAGATATGGATGATGATATGGATGCAATGCCTATATGAGATGGGAGAGAGAAGATGACAAGACTAAAGAAGATGCATGTTAGTTCCTAGACCAAATCCTTCAAAACATTGCCATAGGACTAATATTTATTGCTCTTAATCATCATTGGGCGGTAAAAATGACACAAATGGACAACAAACACAATGGTATGACGTAGACCAAGGTGTGCAAGGTCATCCACTTGAAAAACAGACAGTCATAGACAAGGAATGTCCTAACTCATACTAAGGGTCATGTTGCCCCAGTCTTTTTGTCAAGACAATCCCACGCATAACAAATGAGAAAATAGGCCAGGAGACGTCATCGCACCTCTAAATCCTTCATGGGACATCCTCGAGGTAGCTAGTAACATGACCAAAAGACAAGATAGTAAAAAATATAAGACAAAATAGCCAAGATAGTCAAAAGATAAGACAAGAAAGACCAGAAAGATTAACAGCCATGTAATTTTTATTGCCAATGTTTGTTTGCCAAAGATTGATTTCTTGTTGATTTGACAGTTTTGACAGTTTAAGAGTTTTGCCAATTTGACGGTGTTGGGTTTGACGGGGCCTATTGTCAGGAAGGACACATCCTGAAAAGGCAAAGGACATTTTGACGAGGTCTAACTCCAAGAAGGACACATCTTGAAGAGGACCAAAGAGTGACGAGATTGACATTGTTTTGACTAATGTGTTTTGGCAAGTTGACTAATGTTGACTGTATGATTGATTGGACTTATGTTGTCTAATTTTGACCAATTTTGACATTGACGTTTCAAATGACTGTCTTGTGTTTGAGTTTGACTATGTCTGACTTATTTGACCGATGTGATGATTGTGACAAATGCCATGATTTTATTTTGACCAACCTAAAAGGACTGACCTAATGTCTCGGGGACTCATCGACTGATGGCCTTGCCTACGTAGCAAATGCGCAGAGACAACGTAGTTCGACAATGACATGGACTAACTGACATGACTGACTTTGACTCCATTTTTAGGATTTTGACATTGATTTGAATGTTTTTGTGTTTTTCTTTGGACTTTTATGATTTTATTTTTATTTTTATTTTTTTAGGACATTTTATGATTTTTCTTTTTTTTCAGGACATTTTATGATGTTTTTGTCTTTTTGTCATTTTATGATTTTTTTGGATTTTGACATTTTTGAGGTGTCAATGGATGAAAATTTGGGTAGCCTTTGTGCTAGATACCAATGACAAGGGGAAAACCAAGTCTAGGTGCAAGGAGATAAATGGGATTAATGGATGAAATGGATGTATGCATAAGAGAGCAAGGATGTGATCTCCAAAGACTATGTCGCATAGGAATGACATGCCCCATTCTAGTACAAGACTTAGGATTTTTCGTGACAAAGCTGATGACAATAGGATAATGATATGATTGGTTTAGATAGGATGAGGTATGTCAAGAGATACCCAAAAAACATGTTTCAACACTTTGCCCCTATATCTTCATCAAGATCAAAAGGAGAAGAGTGGATAAGTGGACCCAATATGATAGGTAGGTGTGATGGCTAAAGATGGTAGGTAGGATGGAAATGATATGACATAAAAATGATAGATTGGATAGATAAGACATTGTGCCCCCAAGTGTAAGTGACATAGAAGATCAAACTACACATGATGCATGTTTGCCAGGTTTTCATCATGGTACTTATCCAAGGTGCCTGTTTACCAGGTTTTCACCATTGGATGAAGGGATTTCTCTTTACCTTTTTTTTTTTGACTTTTTGACTTTTTGACTTTTGGATAGGAGGGACTCAAGTGTCTAGTTGTATGAAAGGTGATAGTCCTACTAGAAATGGATATCATTGCATGGACCATGTCAAATGTCACTATGCTCATAGATGTTGGTAAGGGATGACATGAAATGGAGATAGAGTAGGTAGATGATGGATTATGATGTGTATTATGGAGGATTATGTAGGGAAGATATAGGACTTATATGGGAATTATGCAAAAGATGAATGGGGAGGCTTAGCCAAAAGCATGGACCATAGGAAGGTGGTGGGGAAGATATGTAGGATAGTGGATGGGGGTTGACGAGATGGAGGTATAAGGGCTTGTTGTGAAATAGAAGGGAACCATGACCAATGGTTGCACACATTGTGATAAACGTTGAAGCTTTTGATGTGGACGAGGTGTAGAAAGCAATGGAGATGTTTGCTTAGGAGATGGGTGATGAAGTGCTTTAGGTACCCACATAGACTTAGTATTTTTATGGCTTTTATTTGTCTTGTGGGATTTTTGTAATTTTTGAATGGAATGTGTATTTTGGATGGAAGTGGATGGTTGGGATTTTTGTGACGTAGATGCCTCATTTGACTTGATTTCTTTTTGCTTAGGTACCCAAACCATTTTGTTTTTAGACTTTTCTTTTGGAGGCATGGGCTTATATAACTTTTTGGATGCACTTGGCTTTGACTTTTTGCAATTGTATGCTAAGGCATTAGGACCATTAGAATTTTTGACTTTATAAATAGAGGCATCTAAATTTTTATTTTTGAATCCCATGGGGTGGATGGATTGAGTGGAAGCTTTATGTTTACACAATGTGTGCATTTGTTGGTCATGACTAGGATATTTAGGGTATTTATGAATGATTGGAATATTAGGTGTTGGAAGTAATGGTGGCAAAGCAGATGGAGGGAGATTAGGAGTTGGAAGCAATGGTGGTAGAGTGGATGGAGGGAAGTGTATGGTCACATGCTTTTGACACTTGTAGGATGATGGAGAGGGGATGGCCATGTATGCTTTGGGGGTATGATAGGGCTTATGGTGGAAAGTGGACTTAGAATGCATGGAGGAAGTACCAACATCTTGAGATTGGTGTCCTTGGGGTATGCAATGGACAATGGAACTAGGTGTAGGTGGAACACTAGACACGAGTTCCTTATGGGAAAGACCAAGTGGATATGATGGAGGACTTGCAATGGGGTCGATAGTGGATGATGGAGGATTTAAAGGATCTTGAATATGTTCATTTAGATCCACATTATTGGTTTGATCTTCTATACTAGCTTGGTAGGCACTTGTGTCATCAAGGGAAGTGGATGTCGATGGATCATGGATAGTGCTAGGTGGAGGTGAATTTGGAATATCTTGGTCATGGATAGGTATAGGATCAAGTTGCTCATGGATAGGCTCTTCATCATTATGGATATCATCTTGATCATAACAAAGATATAGATTATGGACAGGTTGGATGACAATGATTTCATCTTGATTAGGACTAGGGCTTGATGTTTCCACATGCTTAGGATTAGGCTCTTGACATACATCTTGGGTTGCTTGAATGGAAGTAGAAGGGGATGACTCTTGGAGAGACTTGACATGTTCAAGATGGTCAACAACATAGGAGCATGATGGAGGTTGACTTGGACTTATGAGGGGAGAATCTTGACTTGGCTCAAGGGGTTGTGGATAGCATGGTTGACTTGAAGGACTTGGCATGATGTTTGAGGACTCTTTTGTATATTCAAGTATATGAGTTGAATGACATGGTGGCAATTGATTCCTTTCTTGTAGCCCTTGGGTCACATCCTTTGTAGGTGGATTGGTGGATTTATGTAATGCCATCAATTTATGTTTTAAATATCTAAATGTAAGGCATTGATTTGAAGGAGGATTAGATGATGGTGGGGGAAATGAAGAGTTTGATTGGTTAGAAGGTGGAGAGGCCAATGGATTAGGACTAGGACATGGTGGCTTAGGGATAGACATTTGATTGGATGGTGGTAAGGGTGCATGGACTAGATTGGTGTTCCCCTTGTCAAAGGTGGCATTAAGACTTAAAGGCTCTTGATGTTGTTGCCAAGGTGGACTTGGGAAGCTACGTTGTTGTTGTGATATGGGTGGACATGTCGATGTGGCATTGACATGGAAGGTAAATGGGTTTTGTGGGCATGATGATGAAGGTGACACATAGGATTGTGGTGGAATGTGTTGAGGTTGGAATGGTGTTTGGACTTGTGATATGATTTGTTGTTGTGATGATGATTGAGGGGTTGAATGGGATAATGACTGTTGAAAGGTTGATTGATGTGGATAAGAGTTGAAATTAGAAGAGTTGTGATAGGTTGATGAAGAGGTAACATGATATGTGGATGGATGAGGTTGATATGATGATGTAAGTGACACATAGGGTTGATGTGAAATGTGTTGATGTGGTGATTGGACTTGATAATGTGCTTGTTGGACTTGACAGTTGGCCATGAGGTATTGGATTTGTGCTATGAGTTGTTGCATTTGTGGTGATTGGTTGGTTTGAAGTTTTTGGATAATGTTATGGGTGCTTTGAATGATTTGTTGGTCTAAAGGTGTTTGATTTGTTTGAGCTTTATGAAGCATGTGAATAAGCCCTAGTGCTATGTCTTCAAATGTTGTCATGGTGTAAAATGATGTTGATTAGATGAAAGAGATGATGATGTGGAATGACGAGATTGGATGACTTGGATGATGTGGAAAAATTTTATTGGAAGTTTGACTTGGGCAATATCAAACACAAGATTTTACATGTAAATGCATAAACACACACACCAAGCACAATGATAAGTTTGTCTTCCAAGATTAAATGCTATGATTAATCAAGCACTTGAATACACAACAACAAGCCCTATGACTAGTCAAGTGGGGTATGGCCAATTAGGTCTCAAGCTAGATTGCACAAGGTTGACTAAGGAATGATTTGAAAGAAAAATCCTGCCACACAGCCGGGAGAAAGGGGTAACCCACCCTTCACCTTCACTTCCCAAAGGTATAAAGTTCTTTGGGGCTTAGCCAAGAGTGACAAGATTTTAACTTCCAAACAAGTGTGTCTTTCGATTCACACTTCGATTGAGGTCGTCCCTAGGGGTGATGAAATCCCCTAGCAGGCCTCCTATGAAGGGTTTGACAAAAGCAAATCAGGTGAGGTGTTTGTGATCACACATGCACTTGATTCACACTCACAATGATTAATTTCCCTTAGAAATGAAATGTTTGTATGCAAACAATAGAAGCACATGTTCTTTTTAACCCCAATTCAAATGTGTAGGAAGACAATGGTTAATTTTAGACCCAATTTTGATATGTGATTGAAGACAAAATTCATTTTTAAGAGCCCAAATCCAAATGTGTTTGCAAACAAGGATTAATTTTATGCCCCAAATTGAAATGTGTGACAAACAAGATTAAGAAATGGAAGATGGGATATGTGCACCTGATTATTCGCTTTCCAATTTTTTGTGTATGAATGATATTTTTGCCACTAAAACTCTTTATGATCACCTACAAAATCAAAATAAATAATATCATAATGCATCCATGAAAAAAAAATAAACTCATTAGAAAATTGCAATTTTAGATACATATTTTTTTACATAGCCGAATTAGATTCGATTATTTGAAGACATTATTGATCTGAAAAATACAAAATTGAAGAAGATATTGATATTATTTTTCAGAGAGCATTCCAGAAATGTAAAGAAGTCAGAAAAATTCCCTATTTTACGCCCAATATTAATTATTTATTAAAAATCATAAAAAAATTATAAAAAATACAAAATAGTTCCACAAATTCTGAATTTTTGACTGAAGTCGTATTCTGTCATTCTAAATCTACAAAAAAAACATTTGTGATCATATAGGCAACCATAAGTGAGATCTAAGCAAAAAAATATATAAACACTAATTTCAAAAACTCTGTTTTTTGACTAATAATTTCACATCCAAATTTAAAAACTAAAGAGTAGACCCTTGTAAAAATTCAAATAGATTTCTAGAAATGTAAACATATCTGAAAAATTTGATTATTTGCTCCCGAAATTAATTTTTTATGAAAAACAGAAAATAAATTATAAAAAATTCAAATTGGCCCCAAAAAATCAGATTTTTGGAATGAAATCTCTAAACATTGTCTCCAATCTACAAAAAAATCTTTGTGAAGAAATACACAGCCGTTTGAAAGTTATGGTCGAATCTTTGGAAACTAGGGTTTTGTCCACAATGATGTCAAACCTGCAACAAAAATCAAACAAAACCTGCAACAAAAAGAAACCCAACTCCAAGATTTCTCAAAATGTATTAAAATATGTCAGGTTCACCAATGTAATCAAGGGAAAATTCTAAATTTGTTAAAGGGGTTAGCACAATAACATTAAAATCCATTGAAGTAACAAAGCACAAAGGAAATTATATGAAAATAAAAGGAACAATGTTACCCTAGGTCTTCATCTTCCATGCTTCACCTTTGTTACACCTCCTAGCTTGTAGTAAATAAAAGATGCCCTCAGATTTGTATGAGCAACTATGACAAATGACAAGACTAAAGCAAGTTTTGAAGGATTTCATTAAAAGAAATGACCTCACAATAAACTAAAATGACAATGACTACAAATGACCATGACAATAATCTAAGTTGACAGAATGAGCATGAGATCAAGTTGATAGAATGAGCATGAGCCTAAGTTGACAGAATGAGCATGAGGTAGAGAGAGAGAGAGAGAGAGAGAGCCAAATGAGAACAAAATTGCCATTTTATAAAAACTACAATTTTGAATGTGTGGCTAGGATGAGAAGATGACAAATACCCTAGAATCAATGATCAAGATTGAATGTTGCAATAAGAATTAGGGTTAGGTCAAAATTAGGGAAAATGATAAGGATGAAGGGCCAATATTGAATTATAAGATAATTCAATCAAGGGTCGAAATTAAATGAGATGTCAAAAGATAAGAATTAATTTAGAAAATAAGACTGGCATGGACAAAGAGGTTGTTGGAGAAATTAAATAATAAAATTTATTTACTCCAGGTGACCAGTAAATAATTAAATAATAAAGATATTATTTAATTATGGAGGAATGTGACAAAAGGAATCATTTTGAATTAAATAATGATTTAATTCAAAACTCAAGAGAATTGACTAAATTAAATAAATCAAATTTATTTATTTTAATGAGAGAAAAGGCTAATGAATAATTAAATAATTAAAATAATTATTTAATTATAGTGGAAAGTGGATAAAAATTAAATAAATAAGAATTTATTTAATTTTGGAAAGAAAGGGAACCTAATTAGTGACGTCATTAAATAAATAAAATTTATTTATTTAATAATCACAAAGAAATAAAGATAAAAATGAATTAATTAAATAATTAAAATTATTTAATTAATAGAAAAATTATGACTTTAGAAAATAATTAAATAATTAAAAGTTATTTAATTATTAAGAATGAAAGGGGCAATGTTGAATAATCAAGAGTTGCAAGCCTAGGACAATTTTATGTGTCTACAGGTGGTTGACACCCTTAAATTGAGATATGAGCTCCTAGATAGGGGAATTATGTAGTCAGATGGGAAAAAGGTTCCTGGCATAAGCCTAATTAAAAGTCTCCCTTTGACCCTATATTCTTGTCCAAGTGATACAGTCACCTAAGAGGTGGTCATAATTGATATTCCTCCCATTTTTTGGGATGTTCCTATTAAGATATTTCACAACTAAGATCAGGGGATACCTAGCTCTCAAATTATCTAACTTAATATTGAGAACCAAGCACGACATGAAAATGAAGGTATTATCTGAACATTTGCATACTTAGCACATTGTTAAGGATGTGGTAATGAGATTTGAGGCCACACATACATCTATCTCTAAAAATGATATGTATTATGTCGAGATGCTAGAAGACAAGGAAGATACATGTGATCAAATTCTTGAAGAAGTCTTCCTAAATCAATTTATAGAGTCCAAATTGTTTGTAAAATTTTATGCTACTAGTCTAGGAATGTATGTAATCTATGTTAAAGACTAGATTATTCTAAAAGTAACCAAAGATAAAAGAGTTTTAGAAGGATGATTCAGACCATGAAAATGGTTTATGGATATTACATTTTGATGTTGCAATATGTAGAGTTGGATCAGGAGTAGGAATCTGACTATTATCTCCTATCATAATGAAAACTCTTAGAGCTTTTTATTTCTAGTTCCAATACACAAAGAATGAGGCATAAGGCCTAATATATGGTTTGCGTCTAGCAGAGTGCATGGGTTTCAGTAGGCTATAAGTATTAGAGGACAGGATGATTTAGACCATGAAAATGGCTTATGGATATTACATTTTTATGTTGCGATATGTAGAGTTGGATTAGGAGTAGGGATCTGACTATTATCTCCTATCATAATTAAAACTCTTAGAGCTTTTTATTTCTAGTTCCAATACACAAAGAATGAGGCATAAGGCCTAATATATGGTTTACATCTAGCAGAGTACATTGGTTTCAATAGGCTATAAGTATCAGAGTACAATGAATTGGTCGTTAAGTAGCTAAGAGGGAAGTCAACCACGAAAAATGTGTAGATGAGATCTTACCTACATTGGGTATGGGAATTAATTGAAGGTTTTGATGATTTTAATATTCAAGTAATTCTAAGATCACAAAATTTTGTAGGAGATAGGATGGATTCAATTAGGTCCCAATTTGAGCTAGTGTTGAAATTGTTAGAAAATTGACATGTAGTGCGAGTCATGGTCTAACTCGCGATCTTCAAAAATGATGAAAATTTGCTAGTCTCTGAGAATGATGCTTAGATTTCCACCTTCATACAACAATTAGGTGAGTTTTCAAATCAACTCTAGTTGAAATTGAAGAGGCCTGTGAAGGCCAGATCATTCAACTAAAAATAAACAAGCTTCAAAAGGGGTTAATCACTCTAGAAAATGTATTTGATTATGATGATGAAAAAAATGGCAAGCAAAATTTGGAGGCCTAAAATATAGAAAAATGGAGGTAGAGTTCAGTACAAATGGGGTTTTATACTAAATTTGGGATATTTCACCAAAATTACTATAAATAGAAAGGGGAAAATGAGTGTAATGAACTCAACCTATTATTCCATTTCATTTAGCAAATGAGATCCCTCAAGTCAAAATCCACTTTCATCCCTTAGGTTAGTGAATTCTCTGAGGAATCTTTCAATTTCCCTTTTTATACAAGGATGGGGGTCCTAATTAAACTACACTTTAGGGAGTAATATTTAAAATAGAAAACTAACTCCAATATGAAATTTATAAAGTGCATCTAATAGATTAAACTCAAATTTTATGGAACCAAAAACAAAAATGGAAATATAAAAATGGGAAACTTATTTGTACCAGTCAGCAAAAATTCTTTTTCAAAGCTAACTAGGGACTCATTTGGCCTATGGTGAATGGGTCTCAAATAGGGCTCTATAATAATGGTTTTTGGATTTTTCTCTTCTATTTCTGCACTCCCATATCCCAAATTTTCATAATTAGAGAATAAAAAATAATGTTGTAGGTGATTTTCCATGAAATTGTAAGAATGATGACAATAGATGCAACTTTGACAACTTTTTATTTTTTCTCTTTAAGAGATCATCCACCTAAAACCTGCAAACATAAATCAAGAGGGAAAAATGTTTTGGTGTTGTTGAATGGGGGTTTTCCTTAGTCAAACCCTATTTTCATAATTAAACCTTGTAGTGAAATGAAATAGCATGAAAGGAATGATGAATGAACAAGGTAATGTCACAATTCACCAAACCCTTAAATGACCCTTGGAATGTGGAACTACAACTTTCATGAAATGGCTTCAATGGATGTGGATCTTGATCTTAAAATTTGACTTGAAATAATGCCTTTGAATGCTTGAATGGATCATGAACACTACATCAAAATGTTAGCTCAAATAACATGTATGATGCAAGAGGACTTTGACATGATAATAGGATCTTGATTGCTGCAATAACTCCTCAATAATTCTTCCCTTGAATGCTCTCGTAAAAATTACTTAGATCACACTTGATCATGAAAAATTCTAGGTGAAACATATTGAAATGACCTTTTATCTATAGGTAAGTTAACATTAATTCCCAAAATTCAAATAACACAAGCTATAATGTGAGTATACATTTGAAATATTGAAAATACCATTGAAAATATAATTTAAATTAAAGTCCTAGGTCTAAGTGAGGACCCATTTGCCCTTGGGAAAATGGGTCCTAGGTCACTTACCTAGGAAACACATTCTCCAATGTTAAGTGTTATATTATGGCAGTAATGAATTTCGGGTTTTCTTTTTAGAAAATGTAATTAATTAGGCTTCGATTTCAACTAAAGGGGAAAATTAAGGAATAATTAACCTCAATTAATGAATAAATCCATAGATAAGTGTGAAAGTGTAAATTTACACCTTACAACACCACAAATAAGGTACCATTAAGTCCAATTTAATTAACAGGACCCTAAAATTAATGAAAAATATGTAAAATACATATTACAACACTAAATTAAGGCATAATTTAGTCCTTTTATTTAATATTTATTCCAAAATTAAGTGTGAAAAATGGATACTTTTTCCTACACTACATTTAGCCCCCACTTGAGTGTGAGTTTGAGTGAGAGTATGCCCCCATGTCAAACTCACACTAAAGTAGACATTCAAGAAACTTATGTATGTAGCAATAACAAAGATACTTAATCATACAACATCAAATCCTAGGATAAGAGGTGGGAATATCAAGCTTTGACTATCAAACATGATGTGGAACATGTCTAGTCTATTTATCTAGGGAAGGGGGTGGATCAAGCTTTGATTGTCCAATGTGATGTGGAAGATGTTTAGGCTGTTTATCCAAGATATTCACAAGAAGAACTTGATTTCCACTATGCAAATAACACATACGCTCACATAGGCTAATGGAAGCTCAGGTCGTCAACTAGGTGAGTCCCCAATGGGTGGAAAATGAGAATATTATTAGGATCACATACCATATCAAAGCTTTCCTCCAAAAAGTTTGATAAGGCACCATGACATCATACTTCAAGCTTCGCAATGCCTAACAAGTTGTGTTATGATAAGCACTTATCAACAAGGTGGAGGATCTATTGGAAATCAAGGTACATAATGATTGGTGGCCTAATAGGGAGGGGTTCAAGCTTCACAAGGTTATCAAGTTGTATTATTTTAAACACTTATAAACAACATATATATATATATATATATAAGGGTTTTATTCAAAAGGATCTTACCTGGTTCATGTAAGGTATCTCATTAGGCATCATTGTGCATAATTTATCCAAGAGAGGACAAGTCTAGGATAAAATATTTGCAACTTATGGAGTGCAATGTGTAGCATCGCCACTAAGAGGAAAGAATTATTCTAAGAAATATCACACTCTTGAAGGACATCAAGCCCAATGACACCACGAAGAAAAAGATGCATCACAAGAAGTAATAAAATTTCACAAAAAAATATGAGTGTCAATGTATGCCCCTACTTTAAAGGATTGCTACACCATTGATGTGATAAATAACTTTAAATTAGGAAGAAGACATCAGAGCTTAGTCAGAAAGCCCTATTCCAAGTCATATGTTTCCAAATGAAGGTGTATCATGAAAAGGGGTTGCCCCTAAAATGAAATCCTAAAACAAAAAAGGGATCCTCAGATTAGGGGTCAATATATCTTTGCTACAATATTTTTATAGAGTTTGTAAACGTCATCATTCCCAAAATACTCACAAAATAGGAAGAATGACACATAGAGAGTGAAAACAAATAAAATATTTTGGGTGAAAATGGAAGAGACCTAAACATTTATCGACACCTTGCGTCATCCCCAAAAGGAAAACACAAGAAAAATAAAAAGATAAAGGTTTATGCCATATAGAAGAATGTAGATACATATAAAGGAATGCACATGAAGAGAGATACATAAAACAAAAAAGTGTGGGGGATCACATTATGCACATAAAATCACACAAAGAAACATGGAAAAGAAAATAAATCAAAATACTAGTAAGGAACATGCGAGTCAACCTATTATAGGTCATCCACATCCTAATCTTGTTCAATGTATGTGGAAGGTAGAAAATTAGCCAAAGGAACAACATCAAGTGCAAAAATAGGACAAGGCTACCTAAGCCCTTGCCCCCACTATGTGCAAGACAAGGATGAGCCAAACATGGATGAAGATATGTTGCTCCATGCTAAAATGAAATGATTTGCAATGAATGTAAAACATGCAATAGTGAGTATGCTATGATCCTACAACTATTACATGAAAAGGAGCATTAGCTATTGTTATTGATTATAATGAACTTAGGCAATGTATCAACTTTATGCCTATCTAATGAGATATTCCCACATTTAGTATCTATCATTTTAGGATGCACCAAAGTTAAAGTTATCTTGGAAGAATATTTTGGAAGAGTTTTGATATTGAGTGAAGGCCTTTTTAATTCTTTTGTTTCTTTTGAAGGACAATAACCAAGACCACTAGTAATTTCTTGTGTGTTATACTCTATAGGGACATTGATACCTTTTTCTCTAGTAGCAAATCCTTTTCCACTATAACCAAGTTGTTTCATAAGTTCATAACCTCTTCCATAAATATTTTTCATTTCTTTTTGATTGAGTGGTTGTTCATAATCGACTTCATCAAAGCTTGCTATGTACAATGTCTTTTCTTCTAATGTGGTTGAACTAGATGCTTTTCAAATTTTTATTGACATTATCACTTTTTATTTCACTTTCTGAACTCTTTTTTTGTGATCTTATATTCACCTATGAAAGTAGGTGTAAAATATAGGGAAGCCCAATCATCTTACAATAACTTTGTGAATTCTTCAATATTCTACTCTTTTTCTTGTTCTTCCTTGATTTCAACTTTTGAAGTTAACATCAATGTTTTCATAGGGATTTTTTATCCTTTTTAGTGTGAAAACATTTTTAGGTATTGACCTTGAGTGTGTATACTTTATTGTTGTAAACATACTTTATTAAATGATGAAGTATTGAAGGCACCGCCTACATTTGATGAGTCCATGGTCTACCTAAAATAATATTATACAAAAGATCATGAGGCCTAACATGGATAGTAGTTTGCAATGTATCTTTTCCAATGATAACAAGCAATGTGATCATTCCAAGTGATTTTTTTCCTATGTTATCAAATCCATAGATGGAAAATAAGTTAGGTTCAATCCTACTCTTATCAATTCCAAGCTTATCCAAAAGGTTCACACTAGACACATTAAGGGATAAGCTATTGTCAACAAGGGTTCTCTTTATCCCCTTCCTATTAATAATGGATATTATCATGAAGGTTCATTTTTTTATTGCACATCCAAAGGAGGAGCTCACTTTGGTGGAAAATAATGTCTATATTCATTCCTTGAATTATGGTTTCCTATTGTTCCTTGTATTGTATGTGTGAGGAATGGTATTGTAACTCATTTGTTGTGAAACATTGTGTTGAGGTGGTGTTAGGATAAGCACGGGTTTATTTTGAAATTTTGGTTGTTGTGAGGGTGGATAAAGGATAAGTTGATGCTTAGGTTGTCCAATAATTAAAGGATTTGTAGGAGGTTTAAGAATTAGAGAAATCGAGGGAGTTCTAATGTTAATAACCTCAATAAGATTATCCTTGTTTTCATGATCTCTTAGTGAAGGGGAGTCTAATATTACTTCATCATATTTATCTAAGGAAGCCACATTACTACTATTTGAAAGACATGTGTCAAGGTTATCATTTTCTTGCAGCATGATGTCTTCCCTAGTAGTAGAATTTTTAGGAGAGAAACAAACTATATGTTTGTGACTTTCAATGGTGGGATTCTCTTTCTTATCAATGATGGAATTATCTTGTTTCAAATTATTCTCACAAATAAGCAAAGTGACATTAGGGGATGTGTCAATGGTCTCATCCTTGTATCTGATAATTTCTTCCCAAGTAGGAGAGGTAGGGAAAGAGAAACAAATAGGATTCTCATAACTCTGATTGATTAGATCTTCTAACACCAAAATATATTCTTCACAAATAGAAGAGATATTAGGAGAAGACCAAATTTAATTGTCATGATTACCCAATATTGTATTTCCTTTCATTAAAACATTCTCATAAGTGGGAGGGATGAACTTTTCCTTGGAATTCTTAGAAAGATAAGATATAACATTGTGTGTATAAATATGAAAAGTACTTTTAGCCATTTTATGCAATGCTTCAGGACTATAAACAATGTGTATCCAAAAAGGAAAAGTAATTTTATCCAACTTATGCAGAGTTTCAAGAATGTAAACAATGTGTATATAAAATCCAAAAGTACTTTTATCCAACTTATACAAAGTGTCAAGAGTGTAATGAATGTGTATCCAAAAGTGAAAAGTAATTTTATCTATTTATGGAAAGCATCAAGAATGTAAAAATTTTTAGATCTGATGATTCTTGCTATGAAATGACTTTGGAATGATTTAAAAATGACTACACTAAATGGATATTTACACCTAGATGCATAAAAAAAAAATTCCTAAAACTTTCTAAACTGATAGTGTAGATTACCAACAGGCCTAGGAAGTGTACAAAACCACAAAACATCTTAGAAAATTTAGTTTTTTTAGGTCTCCAAGTGCTCATTCTCCCAGTGGAAAATGGGTCCTCGTATAGGTGTTCTTTTAAATTGAAAAATGCAATTCCAAAGTGATTAGATGTGTTCATTGTTTCAGATCTCAAACTATAACTTTTGTGATAGAACTTTCTAGAATTTTATGTGTAAATGCAAGTGCAATGAAGGATATATGATGAACTATATGAAAATTTTTGAAATGCAATTTTGACTCAATTTTTGAATATGAATAATGAAAAGTACAGTAATATGTAAACACTATGCAAAATCAGTCTAATATTATCCAATTTTTGTTGGATTTTTAGATTTAAAATGAATGCAGAATGCAAGTTTATTCTTAAAATTCAATATAGAGTATGCTAAATTTAGAAACCCTAAATGTAATGAATTAATGAAAATCCAAGATCTAGGGTTTGAATACAATCCAAATTAGAAAATACAATGTTCAAAAATTGGGTTCCCCAAAATGAAACATAGAAAAATGGAGGTAGGGTTTACTACATATCGGGTTTTATACTAAATTTGGGATATTTCACAAAACTTACTATAAATAGAAAGGGGAAAATGAATGTAATGAACTCAACCTATTCGTTTATTTCATTTAGGAAATGAGATCCCACATGTCAAAATCAACTTTCAAAACCTTAGGTGAGTGAATTATTTGAGGAATTTTGCAATTTCCCTTTTATGCAAGCATGGGGATCCTGATTAAACATCACTTTGGGGAGAAAGATTAAAAATAGAAAACTAACTCCAAAATGTAATCTATAAATTGCATCTAACAGTTTAAAATCAATTATGATGGAACCAAAAAATGAAATTCATATCTAAGAATGGGAAAATGATGTGTACAAGTCACCAAAAGTGCTTTTTCAAATCTAAATAAGGACTCATTTTCCTAATGGGTCCTAGCAAGGGCTCTAGAAAAATGGTTTATGGGTTCTAGTCTTTTGTGTATGTACTCCCAAATCCCTGATTTTCATAGTTGGATAAGTAAAAAAAAATCCTATAGATGAGTTTATGTGAAATTACAAGAATGATGACAACAAATGCAGCTTTGACAACTTTGCAATTTTGTTCTTCAACAAATCCTCCACCTAAAACCTACAAACATAAATCAAGAGGGATAAATGTTTTGTTGTTGGTGAATGGGGATTTGCTTTGGTCAAACCCCATTTTGATGATTAAACCTTGTAATGAAATGAAATAGCATGAAACGAATGATGAATGAACAAGGTAATGTCACAACTCACCAAACCCTTGAATGAACCTTAGAATTTGGATCTGCAACTTGCATGAAATGGATTCAATGGATGTGGATCTTGATCATGAAACTTGACTAGAAATAATTCCTTTTAATGCTTGAATGGATCTTGAACACTACATAAACATATTAGCTCAAATAGCGTGTATGATGCAAGAAGAATTTGACATGACAATAGGATCATGATTTATGCAATAATTATTCCCTTGAATTCCTTGAAAATTCTCTTGAATTGCTCCAATAATTCTCTTGTGAAAATTTCTTAGATCACACTTGCTCATGAGAAATTCTAGTTGAAACATAGTGAAATGACCTTATGTTTATATGTATATTAATATTAATTCTCAAAATTCAAATAACACAATTCGACAAGTGAATATACATTCAAAATCATTAAAATACCACCAATAGCATAATTTAAAATAGGGTCCTAGGTCTAAGTGAGGACCCATTCACCCTTGGGAAAATGGGTCCTAATTCACTTACATAGGATACACATTATGCAATGTTAAGTGCTATGTTATGGCATTAATGAATGTCGAGTTTTATTTTTTGAAAATATAATTAATGAGGCTTGTATTTGAACTACAGGGGCCAATGAAGGAATAATCAACCTTAATTAACTAATAGAGCCCTACATAAGTGTGAAAGTATAAAGATTCACCTTACAACACCACAAATAAGGCACAATTAAGTCAATTTTAATTAATAGGGCCCTAAACTTAATGTGAATATGTAAAATACATATTACAACACTAGATTAAGGCATAATTTAATCATTTTATTTAATATTTATTCCCAAATTAAGTGTGAAAAGGGGATACTTTTTCCTACACTACAAGGCCAATAAAGGATATTATTCCAACTTAGATGTTGGAAAAGGTCAAGAACTTAAAGTAGGGAAGGATGTCCCGCAAGAAGAAAATGATAGGCTCACATCTTTCTAGACTAGGTATGATGAGCTAATACCCTAGACTTATGTGTGGACTTTAGGGATTTAAACAAAGAATTATTAAAAGACCAATATCCTTTTCCAATAATGGAATATATCTTATAGATTGTCGTGAGATCGAAGATTTTTTCCTACTAGATGGTTTTTTGGGTTATAAAGAAGTCAACGTAAAAGACAAAGACTAGCACAACACAACATTCACCAATAAGTGAGGAACATTTGCATGTGTAAAGATGCCTTATGGCCTATTTAATGTGGGGACTACCATTAAACATGTGATGGATGTCACTTTCAAGGAGCTAATTAGTAAAATCATCCTTATCCTCTTTTAGGACTTGACCATTTTCTCCAAATCTAAGAATGATCATTTTGATCATTTATAAAAGGTCTTCAAGAAATGTGAAGAGTTTAGGATTTTTTGAAATCCAAAGAAATGTCTATTCAAAGTTCCATAGGGAAAGATTCTTCACTATATGGTATCTAAGGAGGGGATCTCAATCCATCCCTAAAGAATTAAATATATAAGGGAATTATCCTTACTAGTTAACAAAAAGGAGGTCCAATATTTCTTAGGAAAGATTAATTTTGTTAGCAGATTCATTTTTGACTTCATCGGGCTTGCAAGGACTATTACACTTATTCTATAGAAGGATATCATTTTGAAATGGACCCTAGAGGGTAGATATTCCTTTGAAAATATTAAAGAAGCCATTTCCATAACTTCAGCATTAGCAAACTTGGATTTTTCAAAAGGCTTTACCATGTATGTCTACAGTAGTGAGCACAACATTGGCTTGGTACTCATGCAAACTAACAAAGAAGAAAAGGGAGAGCATCCCATTCATTTCCACATGAGGACCCTCAATGGTTCAGAGATAAAGTATAACTTTTTGGAGAAATAGGAATTTTCTATTGTCAAAGGGCTTAAAAAGTTCTGACACCTGATATCGACAAGTAAGATCATGGTCTTGGTAGCCCACAGTAGCATGAGGGAGTATATTATGGAAGGAGAAATCACTAGAAAAAAGGTAAATTATATCACCAAGATCCTAGAGAATGACATAGAGGTCAAACAGAAAAAGAGGGTTAGAGGGTGAGGCTTATGTGAATACCTTGCCAAGGAGCTTCAACCTAGATGGAAGAGGCATCTACTGATAAATTTTTTATCAACCAATTTGAATTAGAAGACTATTGGGTGCTTGATAGGATAAGGTCTACATAGACAAGAAGATACCCAACCAACATTCCACTGCATAAGAGACAATTCTACAAGTTGTAGGGATTTGGATACATCCTGATTGAAGGTATCCTTTTTAAATGGAATTTTGATGGTATCCTCCTCCAATGCTTGGATCAACAGTAAGTTGAAAGGGTTTTAAATGAATTCCACAATAGCCCAATCGGTTGATAGTTTTTCACTAAAACTACCACCCTTATGATAATGCAAGTAGGTTATTACTAGCCTACCTTATTCTCATAATGTCATAACCTAGTTAATATGTGCCCATAATGTCAATATTTTATCAACAGGCAATGTAATTTGGATATTCCTTTACAACAAATTGTGGTAGATGAACCATTTGACAAATGAGGCCTAAACTTTGTAGGTATGATTAATCCTATCTCCAACTCAAGACACAAATAGATATTAATAGTGATAGATTATTTTACTAGGTGGATAGAGTCAACCCCATTAAAGAACACTATCAAGGTCAAAATAGTCAATTTTGTTGAATATCTCATAGCAATATTCATCTCCCTAAAGACCCTCATTTCCAATAACACATGATATTTTATAGGGATTCAAATTCCAGAGTTAAGCCTAATCCATAAAGTCTATCTCAATACTTCGTTTAACTATTACCTGCAAGGAAATGGCCTCATGGAGTCCATAAATAAAAACTTGATCCTATTGATAATGTAGATTGGTTTAGAGCATCAAAGAGATTGGGATAAACACTTGTAGGAAGAATTATGGGTGGAGAGTATTACCCCAAATAAAATCATCAAGGCTTTTGCATACAAGCTTGTATGCGAAAAAGAAGTGACCTTTCCTATCTCCATGGAGATATAGGAATTGCATCTTCTTAAGTCTCTAGAAGTCTAGGAAAATGGCAGCATGGAGGTGAGGTTAGTTGAACTACAAAGAATCCAAGAAGCTTGTGAAAGGAATTTTTATGCCATGACCAACCACTAGTAGGTGGTTAAAAAATGGTTTCACAAAAAGGTGTCTAACCCAGGTTTAAAAAAAGGGGATTTGTTTTTAAAGTATGATGAGAATTCTTCCAAGCTAAGACATCATGCTAAATTGGACTCATTATGGAAGGGGCTCTTTTGTATCATAAAATTCAAATAAGGGAATGCTTTCAAGTTAGAAGACATGGAGCAAATCATCATTGAAACTAGAGTGAATGGTATTCACTTAAAACTTTTCAATTAAAATATGTGTCCAATATTCTTGTAACTTTTATATTTTATGTACCATATGTAAAATTTTGTATAATTGCGATATATTTTTGGGATGAACCCACAAAGCTGAAAATTAAAGATTATATTTTTTATTATACGAACAATTATTTACATATAGCATTCAGGCACTTAGGCCTTTGTTTTAAGAGACCTTTCTAATATTTGGTTACAAAAGATGTTGTAGAGGGTCACTTTTGTACAAAACAACCAAAATTTATCAAGGTTGTCAACCCAAAAAAATGTAAGCCATGACATATAGGCTAGGGTGAAGACATGTTATGATAGTAGCCTCAAAATTTGAGGTATAATTCACAAAGTTCCAATCACAACAAAAAATCGTAAGCTCTAAAGAATCTAACAGTGAATTATTCTTCACTATCATTCCCAATAAGCCCTACCTAGGGAAGATAGACCAGGTTGTGGAAATTTGTGTACTACTCCATGCCATATATGTGCTCCACATTCATCAAGCAAAGTAGGAAGGTTTTGGTAGGCCTCACCCTCTAGTGATGCCTCTCCAACAATATTATATAAAAATTTAGGATCAAAGGAATCCAAGGGACTAGTTTTCAATTATTGATGTGACATTGAAGGTCCATGGCTATAGGTAACTCAAACCCAAGAGTCGCCACATCAACAATCTCCTAAACTCCCACAAATTATTCTCTATATAATAGATGCATAGAAATATTTATGATGTAGTGTTTTAGAACATTCAAGTCCAGTAAGGAGGCCACAAACCACAACACGATATCTGCATTCACAAGGTTTTGGTTCACATCTACCACAAAATCTTCCCCCATAACCCATCTGAAGGAAATTACCATCAAGTGAAGATTTTTTATCAACTACTTGATTTTTCATTAGAGAAATTTCTTGCAAAAGCTAGTTGATGCTTATTGCTAATCATCCTAATAGGAGTACCCATCTCACCTAAGACTATAAAGTAGATGGCTTGCTAAAATTAGAAGTGTTTTTTGCACTAAGGCTACTTGTAATTTATAGAAAAATAAAGCTAGAAATTCAAAAATGGAAAATATTTTCTCTGTTGTAAAGACAATGAGAAAATTCACAAGTTTGAAATTCGACATAAGATGAGACTGTATGAAGCAAGATTTGGAGGCTCTCAAATTTCAATCCAAGTTCTTACATTTATGTAGATGGTGTTGGTTTTCTCCATGTGTCTTTCCACCTCCAAGCTTATCATATGGCACCATCACATGAGGTGGAAATTAATATGCCACCTCCTGTTTGGATAAATTCTAAGGTCTTGTCAAATTTATGCTACTCCTTATCTTGAGGCTTCATTTTGTCAAAAGGATAGCATGTTCATTACATCTTCATTCCTTCCCAAATTGGAGGTATTTATTCCCCAAGTGGCAGGTGATTACTTCACATATATCACCTCATTGGAAACATCTTAAAAGGATAATTATGTCATTATCTACATTTATTCCCTATACATCTTGAGCAAGAGGTGGGTAAATAACCAACTGGTGGAAAATGAGAATTTATCTAAGTCTAGGCTCTCAAAGAAGAAGTGGAAATTTTTCTATGCATAGGAATTATTCGAGTGAGGATTCTTTGAGTTATCAAAAAAGGGTTGGGTATGTGCTAGATCATGATGGGCCAAAAAGTGGCGATATGATGGGTATGTGTAGGGTATGTAGCTGAGGACTTTTTTTTACCCAAAATTGATGAAATGAAAAGGGTTTTTAAAGGAGATTCTTAGTTTTCCACAAATATAAATTATTCTTTACTTTGAATTTAATAAATAATTATTATTCATTTTCTATTTGAATTATGACTAAAGTCCTGATTGATAGGCTTATTCAAAAACATCTATAGCTTTCAAACGGTATCACATTTTTTGAATCCAAAACGTGCATCACATTCTATGTTTCACATACTATAGGACTAAAAAAGAATATTAAATTTCATGAAGTTTTGACCAAGTTAAGGTGGTCGACATACGAGTTTTTATATTTTAAAAATTTTGTAATAAAAATTCATAATTAATTGTTCACTTGGAAAAAATTTACAAAAAAAATATGCATCATATCACATGAGTCGCTACTTATATCTAAAATATTATAAAAAAATATTATCATTTTATTGTGGTTAAGCTGGTCAAACGAACACCTACTTTTTTATTTTTTCCTTGAAATTTAAATACTACTACATTGAAATTTCAAATTTTCACCGAATAGACTTTCTTTTAAAAGAAAAAACCTAGTAGTTTAGAAACTACATTCAATTTGCTACAGATTCTATTATTACAAATTTCTGAAATAATATAGATAACTTATTCAAATTTTTACGTCAAGTTTCCTAAATCTGACTTTTCTTAATTTTATTGCCACTTAAGGGCCTATTTTCACCATGATGATCCTACACATACCCAGTTGCTAAATAATCATCATCTATAGGAGCATCGAATTATATTTTCCCTCTTTGGGCTATGCCAATGTCTTTCATGAGAAATATTATGCCAATGTGAGGTCATGCCAAAGGTATGAAATTTCTTGAGTCATAAACTCATAAACCTAATGGCATCATCAACCCAAAATTGGTTAAGGACTTTGTAGACAATATATATGAGCCTCGACTATGTGCAAACCCTAAGAGCCTCATAGAGAGAGCTTTCTTGAGGAGGGAAAATAAATTGAAGAGTGGAGATGTAGAATCTCTAGGATTTTGGTTTTGGGAGTGTGGTGTTCCACAATACATGGTGCCTCAGGTGCATGTGTGTCTTGAATTAGTTGATAATTGTGTAGAAAAAATAGATAAGGAGATTGGGGTTATCAGAGGAAAGATGCTCAAGGTTGTCATCAATGAAGAAACTATCAAAGCTATATTATGTATCCCATTTGACCCTACAACAAAGGTTTTCTCAAGAGCTAAAATGGAGAAATATTGTTTTGAGTGTAAAAACCAGTTGAGATTTTACAATCATGAGATGGATGTTACGAAAATGACCGTGGTACCTCTATTCCCCTTATGACACAATGAATTTGATTCAAACCTATAGGATGTCTTCTTAATGCTGGCTTTTTTTTTGGCATGGACCATGGAAATTATATACATGAGTTCTTGATGGGTGTGTCTTTCAAACTTAAGAAGAAGAAATGGATTTTTAGGTACGACTTCATAGAGATTATCATAAAAAATGCATAACAAACTAAGGGAGTACAACAATGCTTACAAATTCAATTATTCCTCTTTTCTTGTACATCTTATTTTACATCAGAACCCTAGGTTTTTCAAAAAGTGTATAGCTTAAGATATTGATCATACCTTAGGCCTGGTAAACTCATTTTCTATATGGACTCATGTGCTTTTTAGTATGCAAGATTATTATGAGTTTTCCAACTATTTCTTGTCACATGCCATTTGATATTTGTGCCTATTTGATTGTCATATTATATTTTCATGCGAGCATTTTACATAGCTAAGTGAGCACCAGCCTCCATATGACTATTTTTTGGGACCGAACAATACTTTCATAAGGATGTATGGATTCACAGAGGAGCCTTTTAGGCTACCTACTTGTGTAATAGATAAGACTCTTGCACTTGAGATGTCCTGATAGTTTTCACTTGCTGATGACATCTATGGGGTGTTAAGAAAGAAGGCATGCATTTTTATACGATTATCATAGTGAGTAATTATATGGTGGTACTTGTGAAGAGAGACACGTATGAGCTACTTTCTAGTAAGTTAGCCCATCTTGGCCTTGGTCTCATTTGTGATAAATAAAAGTATGATCTGAGTGGGTCCATACCTTTAAGGCATTAGCTGCATCCATATTGGGAAGAAGATACAAATGCTTACTATGTCGATCTTTCTCATTTACCATCCACCCAATCCCCATTGATTTATTTTTATCAGATTGAAGGGAAGGTTAATTAGAATGCCCCCATTGATATGACCTTGGGCTACCAACTGAAGAAGAATGGCTAATCAGAGAGAAAAGAATATCTTGTTCTGGAAGAACCGGCAAGAGATCAAATAATTGATTTCCTTACATAAGTACATCCCTACAGATTAAATTTTAAATGAAGCATATGATGCAGAGGTAAAAATATTTTTTGAAAAATGATCTAACTCACCACCTCCATGTGAGAAGGTGACAAAGTGCAAGGAAAAGGAGACATCACAAGCTAGAGGGCGGTGAGCATCATCCTCCACCAATGATTCAACAACATTAATGCAAACTCACAGGTCTACAAGGATGGCACTAACTGCTCAAGGAGTTCAAGGCTCATCAAAATCAATGGTGGAAGAATCTATAGCAATGGATCAGCCATCAACAAAGAGAAGGATAACTTGAGCATCAAATAGTAGGAAGTATACAAAAAAGGACGATGAAGAAGTGATCTTCATTTTTCAAGCTCCCACAATTACTATGGCATAGGTAAGTTTTTCACCTACCATTCATTCTTCCTCTACTTCTCTAGTATGGTAAGTTCCTCTACCTCCTACCTAGATTTCCCCCATGACCACTTCCATATAGTCCATATTTTTTGCACCCCTTTTTATTGCTACCATGGTTACTTCTATTGATTTGGAATCCGCACACATAGAATTCACATCTTCCACCACCTCTATGGGTAATTGTTTGATTACTTTATCTGAGGAGTAGGCTCCAGTCTCTAGTAAGCTTATTTTACAATTTTCTTCACCCTTTCCTATCACCTAAATAATTACCTAAATTTTCACTACTACCCCTTTGACCCCAAAGAGTACCCTGCGACCTTTGTAGAGCTAGAAAGGTATCTTTCCTTTTTCACTAATGACTTTAAATTTCTAGATGGATTCCCCATTGGGTGAACTAGGTGCCCCTTTTTACATCCATTTTTTTCTTCCCCCTAATATCCCTATGGCTGCTCAAGCCATTAAGTTCCCCCAATATTTTCACACATACATGGATATTTTCAAATGAGCACAAGAGTAGAGAAAGAAAAAATAGAGGGAAAAAATTGCACTAGCTCCAAGTGCCCTCAAAATAGAGATGTGCTATGATGAGAAGTGAGATTATCTAGTAATCACTTCCATGAGGCCTCTCACTTCAAAGAAAGAGGGGTAAATTCAATATAAGGAATACAATATTAGGTAGACGGCCTCAATCTTGATGATACTATCCCTCGTGAAAATGTAGGCCTAATGAACATCACACAAAAGGTAGTATCTTCTAACCACCTAAAGAGAGCAAAGAAGTTGAAGAAAATAGAGTAGGAGTTGGAGGTAGTAAAGGCCATAGTCACAAGGTAGCAAGCTACAGTCTAAGTAGAAGAAGCAGATATCACCTACTTGAGGTAGGAGCAATGAGACAAAAATGTCAAGGGAATTGAGATATTAAAAGTAGAGACAAATTGATTTCAAGCCGAACTAAGAGATATGCTACTCAAAGTTTAATCCAAGAAGAATGAAAGTGAAGGCTTAAAGTCTAAGATCGAAGAGATGAGGAAAGAGTTGTAGTAAATGTAGATAGAGCTCTCTAAGATGTCAGATTAGAAAAGGCATGAATGAAAAGTGATGGAACACCAACTACTATAGATGTAGACCAACTTCTTTGAGTTTTTTAGATTGATAGAGCTAATTGTGTGATAAATTTGAAAAGGAAAAGAATGAGGTGAATTTTTTTTTTCCAGTGCCTAGGTCTAGGCCACAAATGATAAGAGCACCAAAGAGCTAGAAGAGATGCAAATTGAAAAAAAAATGGAGGATCTGTAAAATATGCAATAAGAATTATCCACTGCCTCTAGCATGCAGGTCCAAAACTAGCTATATTTTCAAAACGAGGAGAATTAGTTATAAAAAGAGCTTCACCGGGAACAAGAAGTAGTTGATACCAAGAAGAAGGAGAGGTGGGTCACTAAATCCAATCTACCTGAACAAGGTTAGGATTTAGAGAAACTACACATTGAAATTTTGAGTGACTCAAAAATGATAAGTCAATTAATGGAGTCTCACACGTTTAAGGAGAAAAGTATGTTAGAGTCACATGTATAGTAATTTGAGTTCATCCTTGTACTATAGAAGTTTTATATCTACTACTGGGAGAAGATAAAGAATGCAATAGCATCCTCATAGTTTTCTTTATGATTTATGGCAGATGTACAAAATCTGAGCACCAAGGTTAGCCTAGTCATACAACAAATTTTATAATCGGTTACTCCCAAGGTTATTGAATCAAAAAATTTAATTGTCAAGCTTTATAAGGATGTAGAAGATACCTTGGAAAATATAGGGATTCCCAATAGGAGAGTGGCTACCAAGAAATCTAATGAATTCATAAACTACAAAAAGGATGCCCAAAATTGGTAAAGTTGTGAGGATTCCTTAAAGCTTAAGGTTAGTAAGATGATGGAGGATTTCAAAGGACTCATCCAACTATGAATGTCTTCCTCTTTCCTATCTAATGAAATGATATTGACCAAAGAGCGAATAAGGAAAGACATGGAAGCCAAGAAGCATGGTTAGTTACCCTTGAAGGCTTTAGGACCATCCCCAAGTTCCAAAGAAATTGAAGGCATACTACATCCCTTGGCTTGTCTTTGCTTTCACATCAGAGCCACATAGGAGAAATTTGGTGATATCTCATTTAGAGAGATATTCTATTTGAATCAAGCCTCCTAAGAAATACATGCATTGGTTCAACCTTTGGAGATGACCTAGGAGTTTTTGCACTAAGTTTTTCTCAAGCTCTGAGACCTTGGTCCTCTCTTTTCTTTGTTTCAATTTTTTTTTTTGTTCATGCCTCCACAAGTGAAGGCCCCATTTTGAGTCGCCAGGACTATGGAGTTTTTCCCTCTACAAGTGTTATGATTCTTTCCTCGTAACTTTTTTTTTCTTTTATGCCATCGGTTTCACATTGCTAAGGGACTTCCTTCCCTTTTTCCTTTCTTGTCTGTTTTATTAGGCTCAGACATGCGTCACATAGGCACAACTTTTTGAAGTTTTTAGCTTAATATTCACTTAAAGGTGTGTGATGGAACCATGTGGTGTTCATGTGGCCTTTTTCACATCATTTAATTTCTAGATAACAAAAATTACAGGTGGCTAGGTGATGGGGTTTTTAGTACCAGCTCAATAGGATGTTTAGGAAATTCTTGACTATTTTCCAAGTGTCTCTTTTATTTTTTTGTTGGGAGAAGTATAAAATGTAAAAGGGAATGCCTTAGGTACTCTAATAGTAGGAAAACATTTAAAAAATACCATCCATTCCCTAAGAGTTGTGAATGCCATCTCTTAATCCATCCAATACTTACAAGCAATCAAATTTTGTGTTAGACGAGGTTTTATGACACTGCAATGCACTTTCCAAGGAGGTTCTTTTCCACTGGTCACTAGACTCTAGCTTAGTGATTTTCATATATTTTAATGAAGAGAACCAAATTGAATGGTTTGAGTTACATTGCAATTGGTAAGCGAGAAATTTAAACTTTATTAATAAGTTGATTCATGTCATAGAAATTTTATTCTAGAACAACATTTTAGGGTAGTGGATTTAATGCCACTGTTTATATTTTGTCTTATATATTTTATGGTAGTGGAGAGTGCTCCATGGTAGTTTTCTTCCCTTGATCTATACAAGGGAATTTGCAAGCCTTTCCTCACCAATAGTTCGAGATCTTAGTAGAAAGTTTGAAAGCAAGCAGTAGTTAGCAAAAGTGTTAAAAATTGGTTACAAAATTGTTTTTTCATAGTTCTGTAATAATATTTGATCAATTTTCTAGATTATGTATCAATCTCGAGCTTAGTATTTTGTATTGCTTTTTGAGATAAAGTAAATACAAAGAAGAATCATATTAGACTATTCCTAATTGAACTTTATCATATTTCCTATTCTTTACTTTCATAGAAAATTTTGCTTTGTGCCATTCTTATTGTCAGGCATATCTTTGATAATTGATGATTCTTTATTTCTAGCATTTATGTTTTTCTTAATGCAGATTTACAATACTATGGATCATGTTTTTATAACTCTTTCATTTTCTATAAGTTTTTTGTTAGATGTATTATTATGCTCATAAAAAAAACATTTTTTAAAGGGTTTTAAGCACAAATTAATTGTTCTATGGTTTATCAAACTTATGTTGAACCTTAGTGGGTGCTTCCTATGAGAGGATCCAAACATTTACTCTGTGTTTGCATAAACCTTAGTAGCTTTTTCACCCTCAACTATGAATTGTATGAAACACTATGTGTTCATTTGATCAAAGTTGATATCTTGATAGGCTTTTTGAAATTTTGTAAAATGTTTTAGAGCATCACCATAGTTAGTTTTATATCATACATTTCTTCCTCCATTTTCACCAAACCAAGAATGAAGAGCCAACTTCTAAAATCCTAGAGGTCATTCAGTGGAGTGTTATTGTCTCTCCATTTTTTGAATTTCCCATAAGGCTATTCAAAGAGTCATAAGGTTTGATGATCAACACTTTCTAAATTTCTAGGTTCAATAAAAATTTCTTCATCCCTTTCTAAAAATTTCTCATCTACTGATGCACGTGTGTATTAAAAAACCTCTAAAATAGGCCTTTTACGGATCTCCTTCTCATTTTCTTTATCTCAAAAATATCCTCTAAATCAGATTCATATGTACTAGTAAAATACCAAGCTTGTGTAATAGGTTCATTTACCTTATCACTAGAGGAATTATCCTCCAAATCTTTATCTATTTATACTATTACAACATCCTCTTCCTACTGTTTAGGGTATGTGTAGGATCATGATGGGCCGGAAAGTGGCAATATGATTGGTATGTGGTTGACGACTTTTTTATCATCCAAATTGACAAAACAAAAAGGGTTTTTAAAGGAGATTCTCATATTTCCACCAATATAAATTATGCTTTACTTTGAATTTAATAAGTAATTATTATTCATTTTCTATTCAAATTATGACTAAAGCCCTGATTGATAGATTGATTGAAAAACATCTATAGCTCTCAAAAAGTATCATATTTTTTGAATCCAAATCATACATCACATTCTATGCTTCATATACTATAGGATTAAAAAGAGAAAAAATTAATTTCATGAAGTTTTGACGAAGTTAAGGTGGTCAAACATACAAGTTTTTTATATTTTTAAAAGTTGCAATAAAAAATTCATAATTAATTATTTACTTGGAAAAAAATACAAAAAATATGCATCACATCACAACATGAGTCCTCTACTTATATCTAAAATTTTATTAAAAATATTATCATTTTATTGTGGTTAGGATGGTCGCAGACACCTACTTCTTATTTTTTCCCTAAAATTGAAGTACTACTACATTGAAATTTCAAATTTTCACCAAATAGATTTCTTTTCTTTTTTAAAACCTAGTAGTTTAGAAACTAAATTCAATTTGATACAAATTCTATTCTTACATATTTTTAAAATAATATAGATAACTTATTCAAATTTTTACGTCATGTTTCCTAACTCTGATTTTTCTAATTTTTTTGCCACCTAAGGGCCTGTTTTTTCCATGATGATCTTGCACATACCCTTTAATTGATTCTCCAATTTACCCTATTCTCTTTAGGAGATGTGATCACCTTTTGGGTTGTGTGGGTCTCTTATTCCATTTTGTAGGTGTACAAGAAGAGGCTCCACTTTTGCTTTTCTTTGCTTTTTGTGCTTTTATGTAAACATGGGTTTCTTGTTTATCCTTTGATATGGCTTTCTCAAGTGAGGCTACAAGTGTTTTATACAATCCCTTCTCCTTTTTCTCTCCCCTGCTACAAGTAGGTGGCACAATAGGGGAACCAAAGGGAATTTCCCTTTCTAGAACAAGTTTCTCCATTATTTTTTCTTGGCCCCTGTTATCCCTATTAGAAGTTTCAAGGATATAGTTGGTATTGTTAGAATTAAGAAAAATTTCCCACGAAACATTTTGAAATTAATCCTAAGAATCCTCTTTATGAACAACGTTACCAAAAAAAATTGAGATAATGTTGTATTATTTATTTTCTTCTTGTACTTAATTGAAATTCTCTTCAAAAGATTATACAATAAATTAGGATCATTTTTATGCCTACCATGGTGAAAATGACTAAATAGTTTAAAATGCTCTATGTATAACAAAGATTATATGCCATCACATATCAAGTACTTAACTACATAGAAAGAAATTGAATCCCAAATCCGGGGTAAAGATAATCAATTAGTAACTTGAGAAAAGGAATCAAAGTTTTATCCTAGCTATTTGAATATGTTCCTTGCAACAATAGCATCTATCCTATTTGGAAACTCTTTTCCTATCCTTGGAAATATAGATACTTCAACAATGAAAACTTCTGAAGCATCTACCCTTTGGCCCCTAACAACTGCTTCATCATTCTCTAATGTGGTTGCAAATTGTTGGGTCATAATCTCATTAAATTCTTTAATCTTCTAAAAATATTATAATCAACTAGCTTGCTAGAAAATATGAAAAACTAGTGTACCATCGAATAATTGGTCATGTGTTGTTGGTTCTCTATATATTAAATCACATCCCATGATGTTCTTTAGTAATTGAACTCCTCAACTCTAACCTAATTTTGTTCCACCACATCAATTAACCACTGTAGAATGTTGTTCCTATTTAAATACACCTTTCAATTCAACTGTTGAGAACCCTTTCCTCTCCTCTAAACTTTGTGTCTTCTAAAAATGTTGGATAAAAATGAAAATATTTTTCTCTAGAGTTTTTGAAAACAAAGAAAACTAAGTGATACCCCTCCCCCAACTAAAGTTACATTATGTTCTCACTTAGTGGGTAAGATTTTGGCATCAGGTTATATGAAATGTAGTAAAAAATCAATTAAGATATATAGAATCCACAAATATATTATAAACATGTAGAAAAATAAATAATTATATATGTTAATTATGATAAGTTAATGTGTAGTGTACCGTTAGGAATTGGTTGAAATGAAATTCAACTCAAGTGAAGTAATTAATGACTTCCTACAACATGATTTGAAATGACTTACCTTAATTCAATAAATATTGTGTAATGGTAGTTTGAAATGAATGATAGCATATACATGACACATAGAAAATGATAAAATGAAAAGGTTGTGGAGTGTATAGAATATTTGATGTGAGATTACAAGTATGGTACATTATAATATTGATAAATGTGTTGGGATTTCTATGTGTGAATGGATGTAATAAGTTATACACAATGACAATAAAATATGTATGGTTGTATGTATAAAAGGATGGGTTATGAAGTGATATATATGTAATTAATATAGATTGTAATATCAAATGACTGGTAGATAGGTGCTATGGGCTCATATAGTAATAGGTCCCTTTTGTAAGTTTATCACATGGAGACGTGATGCTACAGGTCCGTATTACTTTTGTGACTATCTCAAAAAATGAATATTATTGATTGTCACTTGTGTAGTCTGTGCACATGAAATATGTGATAAAATTAAACCTATAAAACAATAGTGGTCAAGCTATGTACCTTATCTACTAATTCATTTGTAGAAATAGTTATCTTTGTTGTTGAACTTTTAATTGCAAGTTCAAATTACTATTGTAATGTAAGAAGGAAGTCATCCTTCTATGATGGTTTCTTATAAAGCTTCAATCCCTATCCATTAACTAGCAATGAGAACCTTAATTCATCAATTATCTATAACTACATTGCTCTATTTGGAAATACTTGATTTATCTCATTTGGCCCAAGCCATTTGGTTTCAAATTTCCCTTTGTGATCTTTATATCTAGGGTCATTAAGTAGAGCCCAATCACCTGTACTAAATTCATTTATCTTAATAAACTAATCATTTCAATAGATCCTTTGATTTTGGACAACTTCAGTGTGGTGTATGGCTTCCATTCCAACTTCATCCAAGGCATTCAAGTTATGCAATCTCTTATGTTGTGTTGTTGACAAATCGATGCGAAATTTGACTATTGTCTTTAATATTCTATACTAAAATTCTATAGGATGTACTTTTTTCTTACCATACACTAGTTCATATGGTGTAAAGGCTTTTGTGATCTTGCAAGGTATTCTATAAGCATAAACTACCTCTGGTAACCTGGCAATGCAATCCTTCCTATGAATTTGCATTGTCTTTGTGAGGATGTTTTCAATTTACCTATTGGTGACTTCAACTTTCCCATTTTATTGAGGGTGATAAGTTGTAGAATTCCTCTATCTAATTTCATATTCTTGAACCAATTTTGTGATAAGATCTGATGTAAACTGAGGTCCTTTGCCTATTACTATTTCTCTTGGAACTACATATCTTCTTAATATATCTTCATAGAGAAAATTTTCCACATTCCCATCTCTTGAAAACTATAAAGCCTCAACTTCTAAATTTTTTGTAAGGTAATCTATGTAGGGTAGTACGTATTATTTATTGTTTTAGTTGGTGAAATGGAGCCAATAAATTTCAATCCCCAATTATCAAATGGTGCTAGTACTAATTGTGGTTGTAATGGAATTTTATCTATTATTGTTGTTCTTCCCATTCTTTGACATCTATCATAGCTCCTAGTCTATTTCACTACATTTCTATGAAGAGTTGGCCAATAATAGCTAGTATTGAGAATTTTAAGAGTTTTACTCTTTGTTGAAAAGTATCCCCCATGGGGTTCATCATGACATTCTATAAGGATTTCATATACTTCATCTTCTTGGATGCATCTTCTCATTATGTTTCCAGGCCTATGTAGAATAAGTATCCAACTATCCATGAGTATGGAAAATTCTTGTGAACTAACTGCCTCTTTTCCCTTGGGCAGAAATGTTGTGGTATTTTCCTGCTACATGATGGTAATATCTACATACCAAGGTGTATGCACTAATAGAGAAAATAAATTCATATTTGGGAATGAGTAATCAAGAAAATCCTATTTTTATTTGGTTGGTAGTCTAGATAGAAAATCAACCACTACATTTTCTTTACATTGCTTATCCATAATAGTAATGTCAAATTTTTGAAGTAACTGTAACCAATTGAAAATCCTTCCACAAACCACTAGTTTGTTCATGAGATACATGTATAATTGTTGTATGGTCAATGTGTATAAACATTGATTAACCTGTAATATAATGTTTGAATTTGTTTATTTCATAAAATAGTACCAAAATCTTCTTTTTATCACTATAGAGTTGAGTTCTACCCCTTGAAGATTTTTTTTGAGGTAATATATGGCATACTCTTTGTTTCCTTCCTTCCCTCCAAGTACAATTCCTATGGAAAAATCAGAAGCAATTATATAAATATGGAAAGGTAAGCTCCAATTTGGTCCTCCCAAGATAGGGGATTTTCTTAATGCTACCTTTATTGCTTCAAAGGAATATTGACACTTGTAGTTGTCCATTCAAATTATACATTTTTTGATAGTAAGAAAAATGGTGGGGCTACAAGTTTGCTAAATCCTTTGATGAAAACTTTTAACATTATATTATCCTTGAGGAACATGGATTGTTGATATCACCTCAATTGTGTTGGGGTTTACTTGACTTCCTTCATTTGACACAAAATGTGCTAATATAAACCCATCAAACATCATCATGTAGTATTTCTCATGACTCAGAGATAGATTATTTTCTTGACTCCTCTTTGGTACCTTCTCTAAGCTGTCAAGTGCTTCATCATAGGTATTTTAATATGTTATGAAATCATTCATGTAAAAATCATTGGAATCATATGAAAAGTCCAAGAATATACTTAGTACTGCCCTCTGTAACATGGCTAGTGTAATGCATATCCCAAATTCCAAGAAAGAATAAGAATGTGTACCCCAAAGGCATGTGAAAGTGGTATTTTCTTTATCTTATGGGGCTATCTTAATTTTATTGTAGCCAAAAAATTATCCAAAAAGGATATATACATATTTCCTACTAATGAATAAAGTAATTTTATAATGAATGGAAGTGGAAAATGGTCTTTTTGTTACATAAAATTGCACCCTACTAAACAAGATTCTAGTGTTCTAATGACAATGAAAATGACCTCAAGGTGTGGGACCTTGCAAATTGAGGTCAGGTTTTTGGAGGAGGTTGGCTTCCTCTTCTATACTTGGTAAAGATGTCTTGGTCTAACCCAGCACATGAAAGTCTTAATGCTAACCTACTTTAATAGATCACAAGGGAAAAGGGATAGAAGGAGAACATGAAAATGAAAGAAGGTGATGTATAAATATAGAATTTGTTCCTTCCTACTTCAGAACAACATGATATGTCAAAGAAATAACTAAAACACCACTCAAATATGAAGGTTAATAAAATTTATTGAAACATGCAAGAGTTAATGGTGGTAATAGTTGAATTTTATTGACATAATCTTGAAATAACCTTACAATGGAAGAAGGAAAAAGTTGTATTTTTGCAAGAGTAAAATCCTAGAGGGGCGAGAGGAAGGATCCATAAAAATGATACAATGTTTGCCTTTATGATTCAAGCATAACCAAGATTTGAAGTCAAAACCCTAACCCTAAACTAAGTAGGGTTACATAAGATAAAATCCATTAGATTAAATGATATGAATTTCTCCCATTACAAAGCAACATAACTAGCCATAAAGGCTCTATCAACTCCAACAAGCCCCAAAATGATGACTCATGAATGCAAGAATGGGAGCCCATGAAATCTATAGTAAATATCAGACCAACATATCTTAATAGGAGAGGCGTGGCCTCTCCAACACATTAGAGAGTAATGCCACCATCTAATATTTAAAAGAAGCATAGAAAAGGCATAAAAATTGGGCCACAGTTGATCAAACTTTATCTAGTAGTATAGAATGTTGTTGAGACATTACTTCTACAAACCACCATGAACTAGAGCAATTAGCCATTGAAGTTTAAATGTTGGCTATTGGATCAAAGATAAATGACATTAGAAATCGAGAAAATTTGAAAACACCATCATTGATCTCCACCTTAAAATCAATCCCACACATGTTTTTAGCATCTTATTGCTAGGGTTTGGTGAGTGCAACATCTTTTTTTTTTCATTCATCTTTCCCCATTCCTTTTTCCTTTCATTTCAAGGTTTGATTACCAAAATGAGGTTTGACCAAGAAAAACCCTTCTCAACTAACAAAACAACATTTTTCCCTCTCTTTAGTGTGTAATTTGTAGGTTGAGATTGAAGATACATTGAAGAAAAAGTTTGGAGAAATTTTTCAAAGAGTTCAAAGTTGTCAAAGTTATTTCCTTGCATTGGAGATGCTTGGACAACATCTACAAGTTACAAATCAAGGATTCAAATCTAGAAATCAATTGGGGAGCATATAGAGAAGCTTGAAGAATAGATTCATAATTTGAAGTTTTAGAAAACCCTAGCTGAATTGATTCACCAATTTTGGCATATGAGTCCTAGTTTAGTTCAAAATTTATATTTTTATAGATTCAAACACCCATTTTCCAAATTGTTGTTTCTGCATGAAAAACAAGATTTTGGACTAATTTTCCCAACCTGGAGTATGAGTCCCAGTAAGTATTAAAGTTATAATTTCTATCATTTCAAATCATCATCCATTCATCTTCATATTTCCAAGTGCGATCTTACAAATTTGTGTTTTGTTCTACATACATTTCTAGGTCAATTAGTGAAAGATTAAATCATATTTGGGTTAAGGATTACACGTTGCATTACATTTTTATTTCTATGAACCTATGATTCCCAACTTGCACAAACACAACAAAAAATCAATATATTAGATGAAATGAAAGATTAGAATCATGATTCCTCAAGAAATTCATTTGAATGCAAAAGAAGAGGAATGAAATGAAGAACACAACAAACTTGAAACAAAAATATCAAATCCTATTCTAAAACAAAGCAAACTCTTAATATCTTGAGGGAGTTGGTGCCAATTTGATGTGAAAATTGGCCCTTTCCCAACACCAATGATGTGATGAAGATACTTGATGAAGGATTGATGCTTGTAGTGATGACTTCAATGGAGCTCCATGTTGAAAATCTGCAAAAAGCCTAACTATGCTTGGATGAAATTGATGATAAGTTGCTATGGATTTGAGTATAATAACTTTGCATGAATTGTGGATGTTAAAATGAGGAATGAAGCCTCTTATTTATAGAAAGAAAGAGTTGAAGATTGAAAGATAGGATGAATGTGGGATAAAAGATAAGCCAATGACTTGATGCCACTTGTCAACATGTGAGAGGATGAAGGTTGAGCACATTTTGATCAATGTGCAAGTTTGAAATTTGAATTTGAAGAAGTGACATGTTTAGAGGGGATGAAAGAGAAGAGTTAAATGCCACTTGGCTCAAGGCAAGGACATGTAAGAGATTTTAAATGCTTTGTTGGATGTACATGTCTATTTGGGGGAAGATTTCAAATTTGAAAAATATTCCCACTTGGATGCCTTTTTGAAAGTAAATAGATATTTAATAAATCAAATAAACTAATTTATTGTGCAAGTTGCAAAATCTAGAGGATTTGAGTGATTAAGATTAGCATTAATCATGATTTGATTAATTTAAATGATGTTTGTTGATTTGACCATTTTGACTTAAATTTTAGGATTTAAATAACTCAAAATGAGAAGAGAATGATTTTGACTTAGTTAAATAAATATTTTTTATTTATTTAACCAAAGGGGGTGGAGTTAGATTAAATTAGATAAATGTTTGATTTATTTAATTTAATAGAGGAACTATAGAGATGTAATTAAATAAAATGAATTATTTAATTAAAACAAAGATTTAGGAATTAATTAAATAAAATTGTTTATTTAATTAACAAGAGATAATGACTTAACAAGATAAAATTGATTTATTTAATTAAGAGATGAAATGTGTTGAATTTAATCAAATAAAGGTTATTCGATTAAATGTTTAGAAAAGGGGATGATTCAAGATGAACCAATGTTAGTAGATGAAGATCAGATGTGTGATATTAATCTATATATTTTCTGTGTACAATTTCCAAGTCCTAACCTGGTCTTGAACCCCTCATTAGTTTATAATCATCCCCTAGGACAACCCTATTGCAAGATCTCTTTCTCCTTTGCATTGGCATCTCAAGGGTTATCCTTGAATGAGGGAGAGTGTTAAGATTGTTATTCTAGGTCCTAAACCTTAAAACAAAACAATTTCCCTTGCTTCATTCTGGTGAACTTGTATTTAAAACATCATCATTTTGATTTGAAGTGCATCATCATCCTATATCTTGATTTCATTAACATTACATTAAGGTTTACATTAGTTAATTGGAATTCTAGGGTTTCTAAATTTTGCATTAGTGAAAGTGCATATAACTTGCATTTTTGCATCTTAAATCATTGAAAATAATATAGAATCTACATTTGCACTTAGGTTACATATCATACAACATAAAAAGCATAAAAATCACTTGAATTTTTATGATTTAAAAAAAAATCCTCATTGGGACTCATATGCTCCTCTGGGTGAATCAGTCATAATACAAATTTTGCACTGCATTTTTCAGAATGCAAAGATTTATTTATGTGTTCCTATTTTCTATTGATAACTTTAAGTTCTAGCTTACAAGTTTTGTTTTTCATTCAATTCATTGCATCTATTTTAAATTAGTTTCTCAAATTCAAAATTGCATCTTCCACATTTCATTTCACATTATTGCATAGTTTAGAATCTAAAATTTGCATCATGGATATGTTCTTTAGTAAGCTTTGGATGTCCTTGAATTCATTAGTGTATGTGTCAAGTTGTGATTTTGCAAATTATCCTAATGAAATTAAACTTACTAATGGTACCTCAACTCCTAATGCATGTCCTCCTAGTGATGTTGACATCATTGGAGAAAATGATGAAAGCATTAAAAAATTCCTAAATGATTGTCCTAATAACCTTGAAGCTAATGCATCCTTTTACTCATGAATGGAACAACCAAAACTTCCTATAATACCACCTCTTGAGATGTTTTTTTACTTATATCATGAAGTTGAGACAAAAGTTAAACCTAAGTACCCTACAATAGGTGAACCTAGTTCCTCTAAGAAAGAAAAAATTTAACCATTCTATGTTAACAAAGTGGCAAAAACTCCCATCACACTAGAAGAGACACATGCAAAAGGATTTACACTCTTGAGTAAAAAAAAATGTGATACAACAAGTGAACATGAAATTCATCAACTCTTAGAGAAAATACCAATAAAAAATTAAAAAGAGCTACGATATCAAGATCCTCCTCCTGATATGAGTATCCTCCTTCCTAAAGAAAAATTGATACTTCTCAAGGAATAAGAGGTCATCTTTGGTCCTCCTCCTTAATGCTCAAAAAAAGAAATTAGTGAATCTAGTAAGTGCAAAAGACCTTATAAACTACATAAACTTCAATTCCCTTATCCACCAACTAACATTGAAAGAAATTTGCAGATACTTTTACATAGAGGATTGATTACATTACCTTCCATAAGAGAAGACTGAAAAAACAAATCCTAATAACGCAAACACATCACATTTCTGATACCATAGAATGCTTGGACATAGTACCAATAAGTGTCATGCTTTGCAACAAATTTTAGAAATTTTGATATCATAGAAATAGTCCCCTAAGGTGGGATCATTTCACCCCTCATTATGTAGTTGTTGTAGAATCTTCAATTCTCACCATTTCATGATCTTTCTCATCACCTACCTCAGCTCATTCTTATATTACACTAAGTGGGGCCAAGAATTAGATACTCTTGTACTAGTAGTGCATTTTTCATTGTCCTTTTAGCTAGGTTGACTCATATGTGCCTTACTAGTCTTTTGCATTATTTTTTTCATTTTCTTTTGTGTTCTTGCATGTGTGTAATGTGATCCCTCATGATGTTTTATCTGTTCCTCTCTTTGTGAAATTCCTCTATTTGTACCTTCATTATTCTCTATGTCAAAATATTTTATCTTATCCATTATTTGTTTTTCATTTGTATTGTGCTTTCCTTTTCGGGATGATGTAAGGCATCGAGACATTCATGTCTCTTCCATGTTGAACCAAAAGCTTTTCATTTTATCTTTTCTTTTGTCTTATGTTTTCCTTTTGGGGATGATGCAAGGCATGGCGATATTTTTGTTTCTTCCATATTGACCCAAAATGTTTTTCTTTTCTTTCACCGTCTTTTTGTCATTCTTCCAGTTCTATGAGTATTTGAGGAATGATGACAATATTGATCTCTCTTAAAAACATGTTATCAAGAACATACTAACCCCAAATCTAGAGATACCTTATGTGTTTTGTGTTTTCATTTTGGGGGCAACACCTCTTTTCTCTTTATTTGGAATGATGTAGCTTTATTTGGAAACATATGACTTGGCATAGGGCTTTCCAAGTTAGTTCTCATGTCTTCTTTATTATTAACATTTATCATTTCCTACTTTAAAGTAATTGCTCACAATATGGTGTTTAACAATTTATTTTAAGTTGGGGCATACATTAACATTATTATTTTGCATTTTTCCTTTTCATGGTTCATGGTGTAGTCTTCTTACTTCATGTGATGCACTTTTTGGCTTGTGCATGACATTGGGTGTGATTTCCTTCAGGAGCATGATCTTTCTGAGCATATTATATTCCTCTTAGTAGTTGATGTGACACACTACATCCCCTAAGTTGTGAATTTTCTATTCTTTGATGGTCCACTCTTGGAGACATTAGGCACAATGTTCCCTAAGTTAACTTAGACCTCACATGAACTAATCAAAACTTGTATGATCATTCATTACATTTTTCATGTACATTTTTAGTTATATGACTACCATGCAAAATACATCTTACATGCCTATGGAGCCTTTTTTTTCATGAGTTCCAAGCATATGAAGTTTTTCTTGCCTCATGAAGCTCCAAGTTCATTTTTCATGATCTTTAAGAATACAAAGTTTAGCTTGCCTCATGAAGCTCCAAAATCATTTATTTTGTGTGGTGCCTTATTAAATTTATCAAGATGTATAATTTTGGTATGGATTTTTACAGGAAGCTCGACCGAGCCATGAATTTCCCTTATCCACTCACACATGAGTGTGAGTGCATACCAACTATGTGTGTACGTATCTCACCTCTTTCAAATTCTCACCCATCACACAACCTAAAGTTCTATTGCCTTAGAGTTAGATTGCATTTTTTCTAGACAAACAACCTAGATCTTATCAACATCATGATGGAAAAATGATCAAAGCTTGATGCACCCTTTCTTCTACTTTTTCTTTTATCTTTGTCTTTGGCAGTGTATGCTTGTGCCTTTATGATGCTCTATATATCATATTCACATGTGTTCTTTTGTGCTTATGTTGGTTTTCCTTAGGATATTGATCCTGGGGGCTTGATCACCCTCTTGATTGTTCTCATCCCATCTTACTAGCACTGATGCACCTGGACCCCTCTTGAAGTGATTTTTTCTACTTTAGTGTGAGTTTGAAGCAAGTTCATCCTCTCACTAAAGAGGGGGCTAAATGTAGTGTTGAAAAATGTCATCGATGATATTTTCAAACATGTTTGGGTCCTCAATGTAGAATTGAGCTTAGTGATGCCTTGAATTAGTGTTGTAATATGTTTAACATGCTCACATTAGGTCTTGGGCCCTTGTGAACTAATGAACATGAATAATACCTTGCTAAATTGTTGTGAAGTTTTTAACACACTTTCACACTTTTCTAAGGTTTTATTAATTAACTAAACATAATAAATCTATTTTTAACCTTAATCATTCCTTATTTAAGGTGTTGTAAAGTTTTTTAAGGGTATGTGTAGGATCATGATGGGACAAAAAGTGGTGATATGATGGGTATGTGTAGGGTATGTAGCTGACAAATTTTTTTTACCCAAAATTGACTAAACAAAAAGGGTTTTTAAAGGAGATTCTCAGGGGTATGTGAAGGATCATCATGGAAAAAATAGGCACTTAAGTGGCAAAAAATTCAAAAATCAGCTTTACACCAATATAAATTATGTTTTACTTTAAATTTAATAAATAATTATTATTCATTTTCTATTTGAATCAAGACTAAAGTCTTGATTGATAAGTTGATTGAAAACATCTATAGCTTTCAAACAGTATCACATTTTTGAATATGAAACATGTGTCACATTCTATGCTTTGCATACTATAGGATTAAAAAAAGAATTTCATGAAGTTTTGACCGAAAGGTGGTCAGACATACAAGTTTTTATATTTTTAAAGTTGTAATAAAACAATTATAATATATAAAAAAATATTATCATTTTATTGTGGTTTGGGTGGTCAGACATACACCTTCTTTTTTCCCTAAAGTTTAAGTGCTACTGCATTGAAATTTCAAATTTTCACCAAATAGGTATTTAAAAAAAATAAACCTAGTAGTTTAGAAACTACATTCAATTTGCTACAGATTCTATTCTTACATATTTTTGAAATAATATAGATAACTTATTAAAATTTCTACGTCAAGTTTCCTAACGCTGATTTTTCCGAATTTTTCGCCACTTAAGGGACTATTTTTTTCATGATGATCCTACACATACCCATAACACACTTTCACAATTTTCTAGCATTGTCATAAATAATTGGGTTTCTTTATGCTTTAATTGGCCTTATTTTACATCTGCAATCCTTAATTAGTGTATTGTTTCGAGGACAATCATGACACAAATCAATATCCAATCATAATTCATGTGTGGCCTAGATTTTGTGGTATAGGACTCATTGGCCACCTTGGAAATATGAGTCCCACCTAGGTTTTTGGGTCTTGGACCTGCTTTCACACTTTTCTAAGAATTTTTTAATTTGGTCCCATAAATTATGCCTAAAGGGACTCATTCACCACCTTGGGCATATGAGTCCCATGTGGCCCAAAATTAAATTAAATTAATTTTTTTGTGGGATTTTATACTCCTAGATCTGATGTTGACTTCTAGTGTTTTAATTTTTGTAATTCTTGTATAATTAATTATAAATACAAGGTTCTTTCACTCATTTTAACTTAAAAATTCAAGAGATCACCTAAGAATTTTGTGAGAAAATTTATAATATGAAGTTTGAGTTCACAAGAGCATTCAAGTGTTTACAAGAGGATTCAATTATCTTCAAGGGAATATTATCAAGAATTTTATACCATTCATCAAGTATCAAGCATCATGTCAAATTCTTCATGCATCATGTTTTCTTTTGAGATAACAATTGTGATGTAGGGTTTCATGATTCAATCTAGCATTTCATTCAAGATCTATCCTATTCAAGCAAGATTTAAGATCCACATCCATTGGAGCCATCTCCCACATGTTTGCATCATCTTATTGCTAGGGTTTGGTTAGTTGCAACATACTATTTTGTTCATTTAACATTCTCCATTCCTCTTTCCTTTTGTTTCAAGGCTTTATTACCAAAAATGGGCTTGACCAAGGAAAACCCCTCTCCAATAACAATTTTTTCCCCCCCTCTCTTTAGTGTGTGATTTACAGGTTTAGAGTAAAGATACATTGAAGAGAAAGTTTGGAAAAAGTTGTCAAAGAGTTCAAAGTTGTCAAAGTTTTCACTTTGCATTGGAGATACTTGGAGGACTTCAACAGGTTGCAAATTAGGGTTTCAGATCCAAAAAGCAATTGGAAAGCACAAAGTTGACCTTGAAGACCAGATTAAGATTTTGAAGTTTCAAAAAAACCTAGTTGGATTGATTCGTCAATTCTGGCATATGAGTCCCAATTTAGGTCAAAATTTAGAATTTTATAGATTTAGATACCCATTTTTTAGATTTATATTTCTACATAGAAACCTAGATCTAGGACTGATTCACCTAGCCTAGTGTATGAGTCCCAACTAGCATTAAAGTTAGAATTTCTAGCATTTTAGAGCCACATCCAGTCATCTTCAGATTTCTAGGTGCATACATTTCATCTTACAACTTCTTTCTTTGTTCCACATACATCTCTATGTCATTTAGTGAAATATTGCATCATATTAAGGTTAAACATTACACTTTGCACTAAATTTGTCTTTCCAAATCCTAACTTTGTGGTGAACCCTTCATTACTTTATAATCAACCCCTAGAACAACCCTATTGCAAGATCTCTTTCTCCTTTGCATTGAGATCTCTAGGGTTATCCTTGAATGAGGGAGATTGTGAACATTATTATTCTAGGTCCTAAACCCTAGAACCAAACAATTTTCCCTCCATCAAAAGCAAACCAATGCCTCATGTCCACCATGACACCTCTCGCCTACCCGCTATCTTGCTAGGCTCAACTCAAGACCCACCACCATTATTGTGGGATAGTGGGCTACTACCACTTGTCCATGCGAATGTCATACACCTTCCATCACTCATCATGTAAATATCCTCAACTCTTTGCATCATTATCATGATGCATAGAACACCCGCTATGACCGTTGGATCTTCAACTTTATATCTAGGTCATTTTTCATGCATCACAAATTTGATTTGAACTTTTGAGGCTGAAAACATCACTAAGTCATCACAATATCCATTAGAACATCTTTGTTTAATCCCATCCCTCCACTGTGCATCACAGAAATGTTTCAAGGTTCAAATATGCATAACCGATGTAAAGAGAAATAGCCCATCACTCATCACTACTTTACATTCAATAAGCATTTATTAATCCATGATGCAAAGAGAGATAACGATATGAATGAAATACTAGTGCATCACTCATCGCTAAAAAAATCTATGAGGTAAAGTCAATATGTGATTCACTAGAAGCTAACAAAGGGAAATCACATAAGTGATGCATTGTGTGCACATACTCAAAGTATTTTTAAAATTTTGGTTGTTCCTAGGTAAAATGAAGAATGGGGACATTAACACATTTAACTTAGGCACACAAGACTAACTAGGTGCAAAATATCAACATGATTTTATAACAAAAGTACACACCAGGTTCAGGGTTTTAGGGTTTAAGAATATATGGTGTTTGGAAGCCACAACCTACAAGTTTAGAACCCTAAATTTGGATACAAGTGAGGAATTCAAAACCAAAAATTCATCAAAAAAAACATGATTACAATAGGATGCACAAATTATCTCTTTGATAAGATATAATTGATGTGCATCAAAGGGTTGACATATTTTATGCCACCCTTTGATGCACAAATTATCTCTTTCATCAGATATAATTGATGTGCATGAAAGGGTGGCATAAAATATGTCAATTTTTTGGTGATTTCTATGGGATGATTTACTGTTAATCATAGAATATAGTGGCCTTATTAGTTCATTGGGAACATATTCATGAAAAGGTTCAACAAAACTAGGCCTCCCAAGGGAAAAAAAACATGCACATGTATGCATTTGGAGGAAAGCATGGAAACTAGGAAGATACATTCCCTAAAGGAGAATGTATGGTATGCTAATATTTTAAGGAATGGAGGCAATTTACAAAAATATACATGAAAATGTTTGAAAAAAGAGGAACATCACAAAAATTTGAATTTTTCAAAAATAGATCCTCTAAAAGAGCCTATCCCTTTCAAGCTGAAATTTTGTTCTTCATTCATCTGCAACCATTAGAGTAAACCTCCTGAATGCAAAGGTTTGCATAATGAATTAGCTTGGTGAAGAATCACTTCATTGTAGACCTTTCTGCTAGAAGGTAGTTGTATGATGCATGTTTCAAACTCCCCTGAGAATGGCACCTTAGGAAAAAAATAGTAGCATGGGGAAGATTCTCTAAAAATAGATTAACATCAAAAGGAGAACCTTTTAGAAATAAAAAAGAAATCTCTTTACATAAGGGTGAGCCACTACTATAGTCATTTTCCCTCTCAAAATTATGCTTCTCACAAAATTTCCCCTCAATATTCTCTTCATCTCTTTGCATGACAAGGATACTCTTGATCTCGTAGAAATTTTCTCTCTATTTAATGGTTACTTATAACAACCTCAGGCTTATAGCCTAAAATATCCACCACATTCCTTTTATTTACCATGAGGTTGGGAATATGGGTGTTCTCTTCAAAGTTGTGGAATATGCTTGACCAAAATCCTCTTCTTCAGTAGGTGTTCAGACCAAACTGAAATGAATTTCCCAACACATCCAAAAAGCAAGAAGGAACCTCCTCCATAGGAATAGTAGGTTCATGAACAACACACTCATTCCCTTGATTATGGAAGGTAAAACTCAGATTTACAAGAATAGGAGTGTAAGGTTAAAAAAGGTCCTTTGAAAATGGACTTCTAATTTTTTTTGGATTCCCTTCCTCTTTCTTGGGCTGCACTAGGGAAATCAAAGGAGTAGCATGCTATTTTTCAAAAACCTCCTTGGGATAATTATTCTCTTTTAAAGCCTCTTGTAGTAGATCCCTTTGAGGTGGTATGGATAAGGCATCCAACATGGTGACTTTCAGGTCAACCTTCTTCATTTGAGCAACTATCTTGAAAGGGGACTAAAAAACCCTAGGTGAAACATTTGGAACAACCAATTCCAACTTTGTTGATTAGGTGACTTGAGGTCACTCAACTATCCCATTGATCATAATAGTAGGCTGATTTGATTACAAAACCGTTGTTCTACCTATTTCACCAACAACTACAACATTTTGAGATGGTTGGAAAAATGATTCTTGGCCTATTGTGTATGGATAAAATTTATCCATTTCTCTTCCTTTCAATCTAGTGTCCTAGGAGCTAGCTAGTTCACACCACAAAAGTCCTCTTGATTCCAGTTAACAAATGTATAGTTTCCTTGCAAGTCATCACACCTTCCAAAGGTTTTTTTATTTGCATTAAATTATTTGCCTAATGTGAAGGTCTCTTTCTGAACCACCAAATATTTTACAAATTCACCTCTTTGACAAACATTTTGGTTATGAGGCTAATTGCATGGATAAAACCATTCATATTATTAAGCTAGATTATTTTGAACCAAAATCAAGGCCTTAGAATTGTTGGTAGTAGTTGTGTGCATGTTGTTCATAGGCTTAGTATAATTCCATTGATCCTTCCCTTTATGAGGTTGCCTATTTTGTTGATAATTTTGACCCTGAGGCTGATAAGTTCTATTATTTTGAGCTTCCTACCTCTTTTCTATTTCTAACTCATTATTCAACTTTTGGATAATTTTTCTCATTTCTTGCACCTTGTTTGAAGATGTGGTTGGAACAACTCATTGTGAAATTTCAACCACTGGAATAGAATCCCCTAGTATAGGTGCGACCATTGGCAATGAAGGAAGTTTTTGAAACAAAGAAATTTGTGGCCTAGAAGATATCTTTCTAGCTTGTATCAAGCAATTTTCAGCTAGTATGGAAATGTTAAATGCATCTAGCAAGGTAGAATCACCCATTGACTAAATCATAATAGCTATATCACTATTAAGAGCCCTTAATAAATATAGAAAATCATGCTTAGAAGAAGGCTTGACCAAACTAGGAATTCTATTCCAAGTCCTTTGGAATCTATAATTGAAATAACTCATGAATTCAATAGGTTCTCTTTCAATTGTATTCAATTGTTTTGTCAAGGAAAATGGTCACTTTTATCTTCAAAATGCTTGCATAACTTCTCTTCTAACTCATCCTTCTTATGAATTGTGTTAAGTGGGAGACCCTTGTACCACTGTACTAATTTTCCCTTAAGAGAAGTGGTAAGTAATCTAACAACCACATTATCTTCTATAACATCATGCCCTAAGCATATGTTTTCTCTATTACGTGCTCCTTTGGAGTTGTAGATGTTTCAATGGTAAAATGAGGAATACTTTTCAAAGAATTGATTGGTATACAATATTTTTGGGCTAGAATCAAGGGGATTCCACCAATAAAAGATAAAAAAGATGATTTCTTGGTAAATACATGTGGAATAATGTCCTATTTGTATGGTTGGCAGGTGTTTTAGTTTGAAATAATCTACCCATAGGTGGTGTAGATAGGGCTCTAGGAGAAGGACCTATATTTATATTTCTTCTTCTAGGTAACAAAGATTGTTTATTTGTTCTTCTAGAAGTAGAAAATGAGAGCCGGATATATTAAAAATTACCTCTAGAAGATAATCTTTATGAATCCTTGGCATGAGCTTGCAGGTTTGATATTGAACTAAGAGTTTTGAGTAATAGTAGAGTCACCAATTCATATGCAAAGTTCTCCCTTGAAAAAATAGTCTCTAGGTACTTGTTTGAGAACCTCTTCAAGGATGGAATGTTGAGAGCAACACCATTTCCTCAACAAAATAAAATAAAATTTCTTGTCCCACCAAGCATGCCAAAAACTGTTGTCACATAAAACTGCACCCGACTGAACAAGAGTTCAATGTTCTAATGACACAATGGAAATAACCTCAAGGTGTGGGACATTGCAAATTGAGGTCAACTCTTTTTAGAAGGTAGGATTCCTCTTCTAAATTAGGTGCAGATGTGGTGGTCTAACCCAACACATGAAATTCCTAATGCTAACCTACTCAAATAGATCACAAGGGAAAAGCGGTAGAAGGAGATCATAAAAATTAAAGAAGGTGATGGACCAAGATAGAATGTGTTCCTACTTCATAATAGCATAATATGTCAAAGAAATAACTAAAACACACACTCAGATATGAAGGTAAATGAAATTTACTTAAACATGCAAGTGGTAATGGTGGTAATAGTTGAATTTTATTGACATAAGCTTGAAGTAACATTTACAATGGTAGAATGCAAGAGTTGCAAGTCTACAAGAGAAAAATACTAGTGGGGCTAGAGGAAGGATCCATAATAATTGTACAATATTTTCCTTTATGGTTCACGCATAACTAAGATTCAAAATAAAAACCCTCTCCCTAAACTAACTAGGGTTACAAAAGATGAAATCCATCAAATTAAATTATCTGAATTGCTCCCATTATTGAGCAGTATAATTAGCCATAAAATATTTGTCAACTCGAACAAGCCCCAAAATGGTGACTCATGAATGCAAGAATGGGTTCACACAAAATATCCAATAAAATATCATAAAAGCATACCCTGATAGGAGAGACATAGCTTTTGCAACTTATTAGATCATAATGGATCTATCCAATATAGAAAAGCAGCATTAGAAAGGCATAAAAAATTGGGCCATAGCTGATTAAATTTGATCTAGTAACTAAGAATATTGTTGAGACATTACTTCTATAAAACTATCGTGAAATGGAGCAATTAGCCATTGAAGCTTAAATGCGGCTTGTTGGATCAAAGATGGATGACTAATATTAGACATCGGTCCAATTTTAAAACACCATCATTGATCTCCACCTTCAAATTAGGGCCATTTATCTTTGAATTCTTACCATCATCTCTCATTGCTCATAACACATTGGAAAAACCACTCCATCGCCTTGCTTTACAATAGTGATGTGAAGCAAAGGTGTAATGCCACCTCACTTTTCTCCAATTAACATTCAATAATTCCCTATACATCTCAACCCAAGAGTGGAATAAAGGTAAGATATCTGCTAAGGGACTATCCTAGGGGTTGAATAACATCACAATAGGGGTTCAACACCATGTTTAGACTTGGAAAGATAATGCAATGAAGGATGAAATGCAAAACCCTAGTTGAATACAATCCACCATGAAATGACCTAGAAAAGTAAATGAAACAAAATAGAAAACTATAAAACTAAAAATTTTCACCTAGAAATTGGAAAGAGTTGGAATGGAGCTCTAAAATCCTAAAATTGTTGATTTTCAAGCCTGGTGGGACTCATTCACCATTCTAGACAAATCAGTCACAGTTTTGAAAAACTATCCAGGATTAGTTTTAGCCAAATGGGTATCCAAATCTACAAGGATCTTTAAATAACTCCTATAGTGGGAGTCATTCACCACTCTTGGTGAATGAGCCTAGTTTGGTCTTTTTGGAAATTCAAAGTTCTAATCTACACTCCTTAGTCTTCTCTTTTTGCTCCTTTGTGTTTCTAGATCTGAAACTTTGATTTCAAGGTTGTAGATGACCTTTTAGTGAAGATTATGACCTTGCAAATTTATGGGGAGAAAACTCCATCAATCTTGTAATCTAGTCTTCAATGATCTTTCAAGCTCTAAGACACCTAGATTTGCAATCACAAAAAAGAAAAAGAGAAAAAGTGTCGATTGCTAGGGGATAGGGGTTTCCCTTGGTCAAACCCCATTTAGGTAATTAAACTAAATGATGAAACAATGAAACAAGGACATGAAACATAAAACATAAGATATGAAACATGAACAATGTTACTGTTGATGCCAAAAATTGATGAGATAATAGTGTCTTATGGGAAACTCAGCTTAAGGGGGACCTTTTGCGCTAAACTAAGTAACCTCTAGATTTTAAAGAAGCTGACTTATTCTATAATGGGTTTTTGAAAGGGAAAATGAAGCATATATAATAAAGCAAAGTCTAACCTAAGGCGATGTGCCAAGATCTGTTGATGGGCACAATAAATCATAGATTTAAGGGCCTAAATGGTGTTGTTACTTTATGAAATGTAAGGGACTTAAGATTATAGCATAGACAATTCATTTATTGACATAAAATAATGTTGCATACATTCTGACTACTAAGAAGAGTCACTAGACATGATTTAGGTAAGAAAATTTGTATCCAAAATATATAAAAATTTCTCAAATGAAATGTTAAGATAGTATAAAGCACAGTTTACAGTTTACTCAAAGCATGAAAAAATAGAAAGGTTGAACAACTGGCTTAGTATGAAAGTTTTGCAATTTAAATGAAATAGTAATAGAGGCCTCGTGTCTTTTTCTAAAACCAACGTGCTTTTCCCAAAATTCTAGACCCCTTCCTCTGAACAGAGGAAGCATATATAATAGGAAAACTCCCAAAACTCCCATCGCTTTGGAGAACAGGAACAAAAAAGATCTCACAATCCTCATGCAATGATGCCTGAATTAGAATATACCCAAAGCCATTATAATATCAATGAGTCATAACACAACATCCAGTCATCCTAGGCATAGGTGTGTCCTCTGTAATGATGGCGGTGGTCCCAACGAAGCACAATCAGACAAGTGTCACCCATTGCTGTGAATGATTAAGACAAGCAACATCAAAAAGCATTATTTCAGTCAACCAGCTCATTGCTTGCATAACAGATTAGCTGCTAGGCACGAGGTAGCCTTTTGCTACCCATATGAAACCTTCTCCCATTTCTGTCGAGGATTTGCAAAAAATGCAACACGCATGAAATGGGTTGAGATCCTTATCACAGTGGACGGAACGCTTCATCAGTCAGGTATGAAAGATGCATGACAGTATCTCGCTGCCCATGGCTGTTTATTTCCTCATAGCATTGAAAGATTTGTGAACGGTTGCCACCTAACAGAATGTGGGGCCTGCCAACACCTTTTAAGAATGAAAGACTTTGCGGAAGCATTTCACAGCCCGTCGATGCCTCAAGGAAGTAAGCAACAAAAGTAGCCCATAACCGTGACACGTGGGAGCCCAACAAAGCTTCCTAGGAACCGAAAGGAAAGCTGACACTCAAAGCTAGAAAGAGTCACTGTGTAAAGTGGCAGATCAAAACCTTGATAGAAAGCCGAGTAAACTTAGTGATGCATAGGCCGATGCACACATAATACAAAAATAATCTTGAAGAGAGCTACTCAAATATTTATTTTAACAGCTTGTAGTGACTTTTAAGGCCATTTCGACAAAAGAACAGAGAACCAAAAATTTATTTGGTTTTGCAAACAAGAGCCTTATCTATAGGGCTAATGGAGTTAGAGATTGGAAAGGGCCAACTACAAAGGTGACCATTCAACCTCAGATGGCTTCATTATGTTGCAAAGATTATCCTGTGCTCCACATAAATCAATAGCTTCTTTGTGAGGCAGCACATTGGGTAAACCGACCCTTGCTTCTATATGAAATAGCAGCTACGAGAGTAGATGAATGACTACCTCAATGTTGGTTGCCATTGGGGAATGACTCAACTCCCTGAAAGCCTCCAGGTCATTTTCCTTCTCCTCAATATTTTTTGCAATCTGTGTAGTTGTAGCAATAGACCCATCCTCGAGGAATGAGGACGGCAACCCCATCTTGCCTAATTTAGAGAAACTTCCTTGTATGCCATCTAGTATCTTACTTAGAAAAGTTGTGGCTGCCTTTGTGTGCTTGAAAGAAGAGTGGCAATGAATGAATTTATTTTCCATTTGGGTAGCAGCGTCTCGATCTTCAATACCTGCTCCAACAAGGATTTCATCAGAGATGGAGTATAGCTTGTTGAGCAAGTCTTTTGCCTCGGGAACCTTCTCCAAAATGAATCATGGGAACTTCTCAATTGTATCGTAGGCCTCCTGATTGAGTCTTGATGCCTTGTCGATAAATCAGAGGGTAGGCTACAGTGTTAGGCAAAAGGTTTTGATTTTCTCCCAATGAGAAATATATAATTGCCTAACCAGCAGAATGATATCAGGTTGGGCAGGGGAAGGCAACAGAGAGGCTTTAAGCGAAGTAATTTTTGCGTCTTTTGAAATAAGGGCCTCAACTAATTCTGCCTTTTCCTTTTCTCGGATGCTAGCTGCTCCGCATAGTTGCTCAATTATTTATTCCAATTCTGTTCAGCTCGGGAGTGATTTGCTAATTGCTCCTCTAGAGAAGCCTTTGTCTCTCAGAGCTCCTCCTCTAGTTGAGCCTTTAGGCCATTAAATTCAGCCTCTTTCTCTTGTATTCTTTGCTCATATTGAGTATGTTGGAATTCCAACTCTTCACCCTTTTGTGTCATCCCCTGACTATGCTCAAGGCGGAGGCACTCAAGCTCTTCATCTTTTAACTAAAGATTTTGTCATGCTTCTTGGTTCTTACTTTGTAGCTCTTTTATAATGCATGGGTCAGCAACCTGGGTCTTTGCAATTTTATCTTGAAGTTTGTTCCTTTCATCCTCTGCTGCCAGAGCCCTTTCAGTCATGCGAGCGATGTCTGCCTCTAAGGATTTTAGATTTCTTTCTAGAAAACTCACCCTTTTCTTAGCTGCCTTGAGCTGCTCATCTTTCTTCTTTAACTGGTGACCAGTTTTGAGGAAGTCGAAAGTGACTACTTGTTACGTTTCCTCTATGATTTCAACCTTATCCTATGGTCAGACTATCTTCATGTCGAGTTTGACTGCATATATGTCATAGTCTTCTAGTTGCATTTCTCCTTGAGACTTGCTTACCCTTGGATACATGGTTGTAAACTTCAATTCTTGTTGGACCTCATCATACAGAGCTTGTACTCTTGGCTCAGTAGAAACACTTTCATCTTTCACCTTGCATTTCCTCATTCTATTTGCACGTGCCTCCTTTCTGAAATCTATTTGTGCTATCAATTCGACTGGTGATAAAACTAGCCCACCTAAGAAAGAAGCACTAGAAGGCAAGGTATAGGGATAGGTAACCTTCATAGGCATAGACATTTGCTTCTTCTAGAGAGTGACTGTTTGCGGAGAGAAGTGTGGCATGTTCCATAGTTTGGTTTGAGAACTAACAGTAGGGATAGGCATTTGTAGTAGCTAAATTAGGGAATCAGCTGTAAGGCTCATTGGTCAAGAAAGGGGAGTTGCTAATGAGGTGTCAACTTGTTGCAATGGAAGAGGATCTGTAAGCATAGAAGAAAAGGAATGGGCACCGACAGGGGGAACGCCTTCTGAAAATGAGATAAGGATTTAGTTTGAGCAGTAGTGGTAGGCATGAGCATACGCGAAGGAGTAATTATGAGCAGGTGGGCCTGTGAAAATTGGGTGAATCCAACTAAATAAGTTGGACCAAAAGTAGAAGGTAGAGGGCTAGGACTTATGGCAGGAGTCACCAGTGAGGCAGGGGCAGATACAAAGGAATGAGATGCAAGAGAAGAAGGGGAAAAATATACCTGTTGACTGGTTGACGGTGGTTCCAAAATTGTCGATGACTCCTCTTCAGCCTTAGGTACCTGGCCAATAGTGAGTCCTCATCTGGCAGTTTCTTGCGAACCCTCCCTAATAATATTCTGCATGTGTTGTCATTTCGTGGGCAGAGCCTCCTTAGCTTCGGTAGTCATCTCCTTCTGCTGAAGTGATAGCCTCGCTAGTTTAGAAGCTCAAGTGAGTGTATCTGAGCCTCTTGATATATTAAAACATACGTTCATGGCCACATATGTGGGCTATCTAGAGGCTTTCTCCTTTTGCACAGGGGAAACCGATGCTGCCGCTTCCTCCTCCTACTCTTCGGATTCATCCCCCTCTCTGCTCCTATCAACACTAGAGCTTGGGCTAGGATGGCCCTCATTCCACCACTTCTCAAATTCCTAATCATCCCGTAATTGATTGTAAGGAGCATCTAATTGTGCAATTTCCTGTTGATATTTCTAGAAAGCCTTTATTTTCTCCTCACTCCATTCTTCATCTTTCTTTAACCTATTGTACATGCCGCATTTCATAGGGACATTATCATGGGCCACTGCCACATTAAAGTAGAATTTGTACCATGGGCCCCTGGTGTCTGACATAGGGATTTGTGCCAATTCATCAAAATCCTCATCTTTGTCTATTTGCGAGTTATGCCACTTCTCCCAGTATGGTCAGAAAACATGGGTAACTCTCATATGTGGCTCCAGCAGGTCATTGAAAGGGTTGTATTCCCAATTATCATTTACCAGTACCAACCCTATATGTGCTAGCTTGTCCTCTAACAACTGGTCTGATTATTTTTTTATTGGAGTTACCGATTTGAAATTCTTTGGACAAGTGAAGAATCCCTTCTTAACCTTTTCGCTACTACAAAAAGTGAAATAAATGATACACACATGTCAAAAAATTTCCAGTGTGAACACTCTATTTGTGACATAGGCTAGGAGTAGGAAAGGTTTACCAGTAAAGCCCCACATTCGAAGGATCGTATAATCCTTGCCCAAGAACCAGTCACAAGTAGGAGTGAAGCTCTGCATAAATCTGGTCTACTCCTTATCGAGTTGGATAATATCACCCTCTCTGATCAAATTATTCAAAACTAGGGCTATGAAATAGTCCACAAACGCATAATAATTATATGATGCGGAAAGGAATGGTGCTCATATGGACACCGAATTTCTTTTATTTTGCTCATCAAAAATTGATAGCAGAAAAAATTGGGCAAACAAATCTGGGTTCTGATGCAGAAACATGTGGACCAAAAAAGAAAAAAACCTAAAATTTTTCTCTGCCTGATAATCCTCAATTTTCTATTTCATTTCTTCAATTATAAACTCAGCAAAATCATAGCAGAAGAGTTCATGTTGCTTGCAAAATTGCATTGACAGTCCCAGTTGAAATGCCTCTATCTTCTCATTAGAGTCTTGACCACATATGAAGGCTAGCATGGACATGGCATCATGGAGATCATTAGGGAATGTGCCACAGGACAACAGAATACTTGGTGCTTTAGAGGCTAAGATGCCTTTCTTACCTGTTTCCTCTAATAAGAACTCTGAGCTAGTTTTCAACTTCTTCCATATTTTCTCTCCTCTAGATTTGGGTGAAAAGGCTTGATATCCTCCTTTCTCTTATTTGGGTTTGAGATACATAACATGTGCCAAATGGCCTCTACAAAGATATGCACTCTTAAGTTACAACCTTCGATGTAGTGGGTATCAGGATTGTAATAGTGGATAGCAGCATCAACAATCTCTAGGGAATAGTGCACCAGTGGGACCATGTATTGAGGGAGACCACTGTACCAAAATCTTTGTGCTATAGATTGGTCTGCCTTTGGTGCCGATAACTTTGCACAAGCTATTTCTTTGAGGGACTTAGGGTTTTTCGTGACCTTTGGGTCGTAGATATTGTCCCATTTTTTTGCAACTTTTTTCTGGCTTTTGCATTTCTTGGGTCTATTCAGCTCTTCTATGTGGGCTCTCCTTGTCCTTTAGGGTATACTAGGCATAGTGTATGCCACATCCTCATAGACATATACCTCTACTAAAGAATGAATAGCTATGAATAGCTCCTACCTAATTTACTCCTGCATTGGCTGAGCTAAAGATTCTGACATTTTTCTTTTTTGAAGATTTTCACAAGTTCCTAGTTAGCTGTGACTATGCTCGGCTCTAGATAGATAGACAGAAAACAACTCTGCACTTATCCTTGGTGTTTGTAGAAAGACATTGAAATATTAATCCTTTTCATGCAATAATAGCAACATTTCCTAAGGTGGTAGGCGAAAGCAAGCCTTTTGCACTTAATTCGGTATGTACTGTTAATCTTGCAAATTGTGCAAAATGAACTGATTACTATTTTGAGGTGGCCGGAGTTCATTATTGCATTTGGGAGATCGTGTGATATGCCCTAATCTCCTTGGAACTTGAGCTGGAAATTAGCTTGCCAACCCTACGTTAGCATGCGCTGGCAATTAATATTCCGGTCGGAATGATTATGACAAGCAAACGATCATGACCTAAAAAGATATGAATATTGCCTTGGGTTGTAGGATGCGCTTGAGAGATGACAAAATAGCCTATGGCCATACGTCTCACTGCCAACAAGTGCCACCATTTTAAAGCTAATTAATCAACTTCATTTAATTAATCACATATTGAGCCGTGCTATCACACATGTAACTGGCCAAAAAAATGTGAGCAAACACAGGCTCACCTTTCGAGATAGCAACTAGCATAACATCATATTTTTTTGAAGCAAATCAGCATGAGTCTTGCCAATTTTTCTATAAATATGCCAGTAAGTAGTGAGAAATTTATACTTAGCTTTTGAGAAGTGATAGGCTAGTAGAAGAGTCTTAAGCAAGTATTTTCATAGGTTAGGTGGTAAACAAATTCGACATTAGCTCAGAAGCATAGGGATAGTGTCAGAACAATGGATACCCCAGTTCGCCTAACCTCGTATAAGTGACAAACGATATTCCTAGGGGAGATTTCAACTAGGAGACTAAAAAGGATGATGAAGAACAAGCATTCTTTGGTTTTGGTAGCCATAAAGTGGGTTTTAGGCAAAGATTACATAGAATATGAGGATAGGTATCGAGTGAATACCGACGTATGCTCCCACTTTGTAACATCCATACTAGACATTTGCATTCCCCAACCATTGATCTTGAAGCTAGTTAAAGAAATCTTCCTGAAAAAGTACTTGAATGGTCTCGGTGAGGTCGTTGTGCATGCTGCCTATGGGGTAGGTATGTCATTAGCCAGTGAGCTGTGTCTCTTCATTGAGGAAGAAGCTATCATTGTTTGGCTGTTGTTCCTCAGTGGATTTTGCCTACAGACCTATGACTAGCACCATGAGAGAGTTACTTAGGCCTTGCACTTCTTATTTCGTAGCTACAATGTGATACCTTTCTATGACATAGACTGGTATACTGACTTCAGGAACCTAGTGTTCCCCCCGCCAAAGGCAGTTGTGCCAAATGATGCTACCAGTGCTACCGAGGAACCCGTGGACGAGGAAGAAGTGGACACTGTAGTGAATGAGTCAATAGCCACCAGCCATGCCTTTGGATAAACAAACCCCTTTACTATTTGCTCAAAATGTACCACCCTAGCTATATATAAGCCTGAAGAAGGCTATTATATATAATAGCTCAATATACCTGTACATTTTGAAATATGGCTTCCCAGCCATTTTTGTAATGAAAAGAACATATATAAATAGATATCCATCATTTTTAAAGAAAATTCATACTCTTTCTTTTTATTCCTTATTTAAGTTTTATGGGTTTGCAACTTTCATATGCTATTTCTCTGCACATGGGTGTGTTTTATGTAAAGAAATTTTGGTGTTTCACCCACCAATAATAATGAGTTAATAGAACAATAACTGATTTAGAAAAAGACCAGCCAAAGAAACGGAAATAAAAATAAAAGCGATATTTACATATGTACAAAGTAGAGCTTAATGCTAATGGAACAACTTAAGATGAATCCCATTGATCGGGATTTCTAACAGTTACTGTTCCATATTCTCTAGCTCAAAAGCATTGTGTTCTTTGCACCAAATGACTTTAAAGGGACCTTCCCATAGGCTATCAAATTTATCGTGCTGACCTGACTTTGCAGCCCTGCTATCATACTTTAGCACTAAGTCCCCACATTTTAGACCTTGGTCGGAAGTCTTCTTATCAAACCATCATTTGACCACCTATTGACGACTTGTCATTGAAATTAGGGAATTCTCCTTTTTTCTTGTACTTCCAATAGTTCGGCGAGCCGAACCTCCATAGCTTCATTTTGTTCTATCTCAAGAGATTTCAACAATTGTATTGCCAGAATCTCCACGGAGATAGGTAATAGTGCTTCTTTCTCGTATACCAACTCATAAGGAAAAGTCTTAAGGACTTGCTTAGGAGTTATGTAGTTTTCCCATAGTGTTGTTCAGAGGTTTGTATGCCATTCCCTTTGGTGTTCTGAGCCAATCCTTTTAAGAAGTCAAACTAAACTTTTGTTTGTCGACTATGCTAGACCATTTCCCTGTGGGTAATAGTTTCATGATGTTTTAAGGAATATGCCATTCTTTAACGCAAAGTGACATACCTTTGCACCTAGGAATGCTCTAGCATTGTCCAAAATGATAGTTTTCAGAGGGCCAAACCTTGTCACCAGTTCCTCGAGGAAATCTACAATCTCTATCTCTATTGCGCCTTTAAGGGAGACAACCTCTATCCACCTAGTGAAGTAATTTGTAGCAGTTAGAATCCACTTGTGTCTAGCGCTAGAGAGCGGGTTGATCATTCTGATGAAGTCCATGCCCCATTGTGCAAATGGTTCGTCTGCCACTATAGGTCTGAGGGGCATTGTGGAATTCTTCCTTCTGTCGGTGAAGAACTGGCATTTTTTACAAACTCTCACCAAAGAGTGGGAGTCACTGAAAGGTGTAGGCCAATAATAGCTAGCATGCATGATTTTAATTGCAGTGGTTTTGGCAGAGAAATGTCCACCTACAGTGCTATTGTGGAATGCGTCGAGGATCCTCTTCGGCTGCTCCAAAGTAACGCATCGCAGGAGAACAGCATTGAAATTCCTTTTGAAAAGGACTCCTATCAATGTATATCTACAATTCTGAAGCCAGTAATACCTTCTTTTTTGGGATGAGAGGCCTCGCGGATACCTTCCGGTTTGCATGAAGTTCATTCTATCAGTCAGCCAATCGCCCACCGATCCTAATTTATTTATCAAGACGAGCTCTAGCTACTCCTCCATGGTAGGTACCTCCTTGTTCTATGCCATATACTCACACAGTCCTCTTCCTTTAATAGTCTTAGTAGGCTTGACTTCAATGTCATATTCAAGGATCTTGGTGATCCAATTAGCCCTTTTTTGTGTCATCTCCCCTTCCATGATGTATTCATGCACACTGCAATGTGCGACATATACCAAAACTTTGTTGCAAGAAATTAGATGGCAAAATCTTTTAATTCCCTTTACTATTACAAAGACTTGTCTGTTGACAAAGTTATAATTCGCCTCATATTCCTTCAGGGTCTAGGAATAGAACACCACTAGATGTTCCCCCTTTCCTTCATTATTCTTTTGGGTTAGAACAGTAGCAATACTAGACTCGCTACTGAAAGCATACATTATAAAATCTTTGGATTGATCTGGATTAACTAGCACTGGGGCTGTGGAAATCGCTTCCTTGACCCTTTCAAAAGACTCTCGAGCTTACGTTGTCTACTTGAATGCTTGATCTTTTTTAAGCATTAGCATGATCAGCCTAATCATTCCTGCGAAATCAGAAATAAATTTGCTGACAAAATTTACTTTGCCTAAGAAAGACTGGACACCTTTCTTATTTACCGAGAGGGGAAGCTCTTTGATAGCCTTTACTCGTTCGGAGTCAATTGAGACACCTTCTCTAGACACAACATGGCCCAACAGCTTACCCTGTGGCACTCCAAATACATATTTCTTTAGATTCAGGGAAACCCCGAACTCCTGGCACTTTTGAAAAACTAATTCCAAATAATCAAAATGATCATCTTTAGATTTAAAGAATACAGTAAGGTCATCCAAATAGATTAGAATAAACTTATTGATCAATTTGTTGAATGTAATGTATATCACCCGCTGGAAAGTTGCCCCTACATTGGATAAACCAAAAGGAATTTTAGCATATGCAAATGTTCCCCACTTTGTGGTTAACGTAGTCTTGTGTTGATCCTCTTCATTAACACAAATATGATTATAGCCGAAGAAACCATCCAGCAGAGAGAACATTTCTGATCCTGACACAGTTTTTAGGATAGACTCCATAGAGGGCAACAGATAGTGGTCCTTCAGAGATGCTCTATTCAGGTCTCAGAAGTCCACTCATAAGCGAATATCACCATTCCTCTTTCAGACTGGGACCATATTTGATACCCAAGTACTATGTTTGATTGGGAAGACAATGCATGATTCAATGAGCTTGGTTAGCTCTTGTGCCATTAGGGCCTCAATTTTAGGGTTGACTAGCCTCTATTTCTTTCAGAATGGTTTTGCACCTTCTATCAACTCAATAGTGTGCTAAATGATGCCAGGATCGTAACCCTCTAGATCATCGTAGGACCAAGCCACTACTCCATACTTTTTGTAGAAACCAATGAGCCTTTCTTTATCATGGTGTGGGACATTTTTTTTGACTCAGAGATTTCTACCATCGAAGACCCAAAGGTCTTCATAATCACTTTTGTCTGCTATGAACTTCCGCTTATCATTTCAGGCGTCATTACAATCGAAAAAGTTTTCAAAAGTAACCAAACCTTTTGGAAGTTTATTAGATTTGAGTTGCATAATCTATCATTCATAAGCCTTGACGATCTTTGGTTGAAGCTAATCAACAAATTCCCCTGAATGCTGGATAAACGAGGTGATGTGTTCATCATTTTCAAAGACTTGCCAACTCTGATCATTATCGGGGATCATTGGTTGGACTAGCACTTGTACTAAATATTCATTCCGATGCAAGTCAGAGACAGGATTGAACTGAGCACCAATCACAGCCATGTGATCTGCCTCACTATTTTATCTTTGAGGAATAGTCTGGATGTTGAAAGCTTCAAAATCCTTAATCAGGTCCCATACTCGATGCCAATAGGATCTCATGCGAACATTCTTTGCTACAAAAATTCCTCAGAGTTGGTTAACCACCAGTTCAGAATCTCTGAACACAATTAATTGCTTAATGCCCATTTGTTCTACAAGGCTTAAGCCTTGGACTAACCCCTCATATTCAGCCTCATTATTTGAATAGGTGAAGTGAAAGCAGAAAGACCTCAACAATTTTTCATTCTATGGGGATATTAGATATACCCCTACTCCACCACCTACTTTGCTTCTTGCTCCATCAAAGTACAATGTCCATAGCTCATTTTCTTGGTTACCGTTAGATTCTTTGGCGACCCATGGTAGCGCCTGGTCTTCGTGATAAATTACATATGTGCCTAATCCTATCACATGATAATTTCCAAAAGGATCATTGTTTATGTGTTCACTCAACAGAGCATCTTTATTTTCATTCTGATCTTCGCTCACCTTCTCCTCCTCTAGCAAATTAGCACTATACATTTCTTGCTTGGTGATGGAGGTATGTGCCGCTTCAAAGTTGATCAAGGCCTCATCTGCCACATGTTCAAAATGTAGATCCTTCAATTCTCTCTTCATTTTTGCGCCATCCTTGGTCCTAAGTATCAAATGTCACCAATCCAAGGACAGGTGTCTGCCCACCTTTGAAGTAAATTCTTGGGATAGACATAGACCAAACATAGGAGGAACATCTATGATCACTATGTCCTGCGGGACTATGATACTTGGGTAGGAAAATAGAGTTAAAGGAGCACTTTGATGACTCCTACAGTTTCAACTTTATTTCCATCAAGCTACATCACCCCTCTTTTCATAGGTTCATAGCTGAGTCTCAGAGCTTCAGCTATCTATTTAGGCATAACTATCATACTAGCACTAGAATCAATCATAGCGTTATGTAATAGTTTCTTTCCTACAATGAGAGTCAAGAAGAAGGGTTGAGGTTTCAACCTACCTCTGTCATCAGCAGGAAATTCCTTTGTATTATTTGTAAGCACCTTTGCTGGTGGTATGTGACAATCGACCTCTGCACTGGCCGAAGGCTCTATTGATGCTGGGTTGATCTCTTCATGAAGCACCTTTTGTAATAGCGTCTTTTGTTTTGGGATAGCTAGAATGACCCATAAAGACACATTAGCAGATGATTTCTTCAATTGCTCTACCACATTAAAAGGTGGCAAGATCGAATATTTCTGCTCCTTGGTTCTTGCTATAATAATCTCCTTCCGTGGTTGAGAAGGTGAAGGGACGGTCGAAGCGTAGGGAATTTGATCAGACATGCCTTTGCGTTGCGAGCTGTCCAGATGTAAAATGACAGGCTCACTAGTGAGTCTCCTTTTTGAGCATGTGTTATAGTCAGATTGCACCTGCGGTGTTTCAGATATGAATGTGTCATTAGCAAACACCGTTTCTTCCTCCTCCATCTAGGAGAAAAGTGCATGATTATGGACAATATCTGATTCTTGTTCTAAAGACATTCCTTGCATTTGCACAGTAAGGACTGCACTCTCCATTGGTGAGGCATATACATAACCTCCATTTTCCATTGTATTGCCTAGAATGCATTGCTCTGCCACCTTTTGTTGTAAGTTGCCATGCAGACAATTTCAGGGCATATGTGCATCGCTGCAGGGGAAACACCAGGGATTGATGTCATCAATAAGGTTGTTCTGTCCTGAGGTTAGTTCCCTACTCAAGCTTGAGGATGCGCTCGTTAGCAGAGAAGGCATTGGCACCATTTGGTTTGTAGTCAGCATTGGTGGATTAGTGCGAGGCACACCTTGATATTAATTTTGCTGATAAGTAGACCGCCCACCTTGATAGTTTTGAAATGCGAGCCATGGGGGCATTGCTTGGTTCTGCTTGAGAGTTATTATATCATTTTCCATGGTTCACAACATCTCCTTGAGGTCACTTATTTCATCCTTGGAAGAACCTAATGTAGAAGCCAAGTTTTTAGGAGTGGCCGCATATGAGTACATTGACTGGGCAGTTGCTAGCGCACTAGTCAATGCAACCTCTTGTGCAGAGATTGATATTTTAGGAAATATCGGCATAATAGGTCGAGTAGGCAATTTTCTGCAATCTATCAAATGATTCTTAGCTTTGATAGTAGTACCATAAGCATTTGGTAGAGTGTCTCCTCCCAAGGACTTGATCATCACAAAAATGTCAGGATTGATGGACTTCAGATAAAATATAAACACCAACTTGAGAGTCGACCGGATAGTAATAGGGATCCTCTACCAATTTGTGTGAAATTGGGCATTAAAATCTATCAGAGCCTCTTGGGGGGCTCGTTTTATGACGGATAGCTGATAATATAATGAAGAACGATCTCTGTCATTTGAGAACCTTTTGTAGAATGGATCTCCAAGCTCATCCCAGATGCGAATTGAATTAGGAGTTAGTGTCCAATACCAATCCAGAGCCTTTCCTTTAAAAGACACGGTGAGGATCCTTAGGGCTACATTCTATGCAGTAATACTGTGTACCAAACAAACATCTACCACATCCTGCAAATGTTCTGCTGGCATTTTTGAGTTGTCTCTGGAAAATTTGGGTATAGCTTTCATGGCCGAAATCAGGATAGCACCCCAAACAGCGGGCGCTACCGGGGCTACCAGGGGACTTCCAGCATCCCATGCTACGTAGTTTCTATTGGCGGTCGGCAACATGATGAGAGAAAAGGTGGTAGGAATGGAACGATTACCAGTTGATTTGCGGCCTAGACTATCCCTAGCAGAGGTACTAGTAAACCTAGGTTATATGTAGTCTATGATCTAGTTACAGGTCGATGGCTCATACACCCCTCTACAATGCAATTTCATTAAGTTCGGGTCCCACTGAGCGTGCCAGAAAAAGAAAAAACTATTGACACCAAAAATTGACGAGGTAACAATGTCTTATGGGAAACTTAGCTTAAGGGGGACCTTTTCCGCTAAACTGAGTAACCTCAAGATTTTAAAGAAGCCGACTTCTTCTATAATGGGTTTTTGAAAGGGAAAAGGAAGCAGATATAATAAAGCAAAGTCTAACCTAAGGCGATGTGCCAAGATCTGTTGATGGGCATGATAAATCATAGATTTAAGGGCCTGAATGGTGTTGTTACAATCTGAAACATAAGGGACTTAAGATTATAGCATAGATAATTCATCTATTGACATAAAATAATGTTGCATACATTCTCACTACTAAGAAGAGTCACCAGACATGATTTAGGTAAGCAAATTTGTATCCAACATATATAAAAGTTTTTCAAGTAAAATATTAAGACAATATAAAACACAGTTTACAGTTTACTCAAAGCATGAAAAAATAGAAAGGTCAAACAATTGGCACAGTCCGAAAGTTTTACAATTTAAATGAAACAGTAATAGAGGTCTGGTGTCTTTTTCTAAAATCAGCATGTTTTTCCCAAAATTTTGGACCCCTTCATCTAAATAGAGGAAGCACATATAGCAGGAAAACTCCCAAAACTCCCACCACTTTAGAGAACAACTATAGAAAAGATCTCACAATCCTCATGCAATGATGCTTGAATCAGAATATACCCAAAGTTGTTATAACAACAATGAGCCGAAACACAACATCTAGTCATCCTAGGCTTAGGTGTGTCCTCTGTAATGATGGCAGTGGTCCTAGCCAGGCGCAATCAGACAAGTGTCACCCATTGCTGCAAATGATTATGACAAGTAGCATCAAAAAGCATTATTTTGTTCAACCAGCTATTTGCCCACATAACAGATCAGTTGCTAGGCACATGGCAGCCTTTTGCTGCCTGTATGAAACCTTCTCCCATCGATGCTAAAGATTTGTGAAAATGCAACATGTGTCAAATAGGCTGAGATCCTTATTGCAGCGGAGGGAATGCTTCATCAGCCAGGCATGAAAGACATGTGGTAGCATCTCGCTGCCCGTGGCTATTTATTTCCTCACTGCGTTGAAAGATTTGTGAACAGTTGCCACCTAACAGAACGTGGGGCCCGCCAACACCTTTTAAGAATGAAAGACTTTGCAGAAGCATTTCACAGCCCATCGAGGCCTCGAGGAAGTAAGCAATAAAAGCATCCCATAACCGCGACACGTGGGAGCCCAGGAGAGCTTCCCAGGAACCAAAAGGAAAGCCGATACCCGAAGTTGCGAAGAGTCACTGCATAAAGTGGCAGATCAAAAACTTGATAGAAAGGTGAGTAAACTCGGCTATGCATAGGATGGCGCACACATAATGCAAAAATAAGCTTGAAGGGAGCTGCTCAAATATTTAATTTAACAGTTACCTTAAATGATGCATTTCAAATTATGTGTTACAAATTTGCAACTCAACATGAAATGGCCATGAAGGATGTAGATCTTGATCTTTGATAATAGGAATGCAGCAATGATTGATATTGGATCTTTAGTGCTACATCACTAAACTATCTCACTAACATGCTTGATGCTTGATATGCTTGACATGATGATGAATATTGAATTGTTGCAACAATGGATGAAGAAATCTACCCTTGAATGCCTTAGAAATGATCTAATGAAGTCTTGAAATTCCTAGCCTTTGAGTGCTTGACTTCATAATATGAATGGATGATGAAATAGTGATTTAAGAGCTTTCTTATATAGGAAATCCACTCACATGACCATTAATTTGATCTTGAAGGCCAACATTCAAGAAATTTTATATTAAAACCTACTTTTCATGCTCAAAGCCTTACAAATAGGCCAAATGTCACTCATTCGCCATCTTGGGTGAATGAGTCCTACCTTGATGGTACTCATTCGCCATCCTGGGTGAATGAGTCCCAGCTTGATGGGAATCATTCACACAAGGTGGTGAATGGGTTCCCCAACTTGGGCTATTTATCATGCTAAAGTGTCAAGGAGTGAAGAATTTAAGCTTTTATGTTGATATTGTTGGGTTTTTTTATCAAAATATTCCCTTGGATGTACAATATGGGGTCAAAATGGCCTATTAGTGATGATATTAAGGTCATAAATCCAATGTGAAATTGTAAATAAATAAACTTTACAACATTAAATTAAGAAAAAATTGGGTCTATTTAGCTTAGAAGGGCCCCAAATCTCATGTGAATGTGTAAAACACATTACAACACTAGATTAGGTCCACTTGATTTACAAGCCTCACAAATTTAATGTGAATATGTAAATAAATACATTTTATGTACATTAAATTAGGATAGGGGTATGTGCAAGATCATAATGGGCTAAAAAATGGCGATAAGTATGTGATATGATGGCCCATGGGGTTAAGAACTTTTTTTTACCCAAAATTGATGAAACGAAAAGGGTTTCTAAAGGAGAGTCTCAGCTTTCCACTAATATAAATTATGCTTTATTTTGAATTTAATAAATAATTATTATTCATTATCTATTTGAATTACGACTAAAGTCTTGATTGATAGGATGATTGAAAAAAATCTATAGCTTTCAAATAGTATCACACTTTTTGAATCTAAAAAATATGCCACATTCTATGCTTTGCATACTATAGGATTAAAAAAAAATTGAATTTCATGAAGTTTTGACCAAGTTAAGGTGGTCAAACATGTACGAGTTTTTCTATTTTTTAAAAGTTGTAATCAAAAAATCATAATTAATTATTTGCTTAGAAAAAATTAAGAAAAAAATGCATCACATTGGGACATGAGTCCTCTACTTATATCTAAAATATTATAAAAAAATATTATCATTTTATTATGGTTAGGGTGGTCAGACAGACACCTACTTATTTTTCCCTTGAAATTTAACTACTACTGCATTGAAATTTCAAATTTTCATGAAATATATATATATATATATTTAAATAAACCTAGTAGTTTAGAAACTATATTTAATTTTCTACTAATTCTATTCTTACATATTTTTGAAATAATATAGATAACTTATTCAAATTTTTATGTCATGCTGCCTAACTCTGAATTTTTCCATGATGATCCTACACATACCCATAGAGTTAAGTGAATTAAGCTTAAAAAGGGTCGAATACCTAATGTGGATGTGTAAAACACCTCACAACACTAGATCAAGGTGATACCAAGTCCAATTTATCATTAATTATTCGCATGTCGAGTGTGAAAATGTAAAGGGACACATTTTTGACAGTACATTTAGCCCCCACTTTAGTGAGGGGATGAACTTGCTTCAAACTCACACTAAAGTAGACATTCAAGAGGGGTCCAATTGTACCAATATGGATGGTCTAGGATAATAAAGATAAAGGAGGTGGGTATGTGCAGGATCATGATGGGCCAAAAAGTGGCAATATGATGGGTATAATGTGGCTGACGACTTTTCTTTTACCCAAAATTGATTAAATGAAAAGGGGTTTTAAAGGAGATTCTCAGCTTTCCACCAATATAAATTATGTCTTACTTTGAATTTAATAAGTAATTATAATTCATTTTCTATTCAAATTATGACTAAAGTCCTGAATGATAGACTGATTGAAAAGCATCTACAACTTTCAAATGGTATCACATTTTTGGAATCTAAAACATGCATCACATTCTATGCTTCACATACTATAGGATTGTAAAAAGAAAAAAATGAACTTCATAAATTTTTTACCAAGTTAAGGTGGTCAGACATACGTGTTTTTATATTTTTTAAAAGTTGTAATAAAAAATTCATAATTAATTATTTACTTTGAAAAAAATTACAAAAAAATATGCATCACATTGGGACACGAGTGCTCTACTTATATCTGAAATCTTATAAAAATATATTATCATTTTATTGTGGTTAGGATGGTCAGAAAGACACCTACTTATTTTTTACCTAAAATTTAAGTACTACTGCATTGAAATTTCAAATTTTTACTAAATAGATTTTTTTTCTTTTAAACAAACCTAGTAGTTTAGAAATTACATTCAATTTTCTACAAATTCTATGCTTACATATTTTTGAAATAATATAGATAACTTATTCAAATTTTTACATCAAGTTGACTAACTCTTATTTTTCTAAATTTTTTGCCACTTAAGTGCCTGTTTTTTCCATGATGATCCTACACATACCCAGGTAACCAAGCCCCCAGGATCCAAGATCCCAAGTCAAATTTACATAAGCATAAGAGGACATGCACAAGGTGAATAATATGTAGCAAGACAAGATACACAAGAATGTAATGTCAATTACTAAAAGAATGAAAAATATGCTAAAAATAAAAAAGATGGACCAAGTTTCAACCATTTGTCCAACACGATATGGATGAGATTTAGGTTGCTTGTTCAAAAATTGCATACTCACTCTGAGGCAAGGAAGCTCATGTCTATCTATCAGATGAGAAGTCTTAGAAGGTGAGAAAAATCCATGGCTAGTATGCACTCACAAACACGCATGAGTGGCTATGGGGAAATTCATGCCTCGGATTGGCCTTCCTGCTCAAACCATACCAAAGTTATATCTCTTGGTAATTTTGATAAGTCTCCATTTAAAAATGATCTTCGAGCTCCATGAGGCAAGCAAAAATTTGTATGCTTGAAACTCATAGACAAATAAGATGGCTCCATAGGCATGCAAAGTGTATTATGCAAGGTGGCCATATAATGTTCAAAGGGATTTTGCTTAGTTCATGTAAGGACTTTTCCTAGGGATCATTATGCCCAACATCTCTAAGAGAGGACAAGTAATAGAATTATCACACTCTTAGAGGAAATTAAACCCAATGACACCACCTAGAAAAAGGATGCATCACAAGAAGAAATAAAAGTGCACAATGAAATATGAGTGTTGGTCTATGCCCCCACTTTAAAGTAGTTGCTAAGACCATTATTGTGAGAAATTTCTTTAAAGTAGAAGATATGAGAGCTTACTAAAAAATCACTATGCCAAGTCATATGTTTCCTATAAGCTACATCATGAATAAGTATGTCACATGCAAGAAAACTTAAGGCATTTTGTCCACATCCCAAAATTTCTCTTATATGTTCATGAAAGGTGATCAACTAGGTAAAATAGACAACAAAAGGTGACATACAAGTAGGAGGCTTACTAACCCCTCTCCCCCACTTAATGTAGGAAAAGGATGAGCCAAATAGGATGAAGATAAGTATCAATTAGAGGAATTAGTTACTTCAACACAAGGAAGAGCACCACTCTCCTTGAGATGTTAGATTCTATTATTCAAATCCTTACATTCATTAGTAGCATGACCATGAACTCTATGGTATGCAAAAAATTAATTCTTGTAGTAAAATTTATTTTATGTTCTTGGAGGGAGAGATATTAGACAATCTTGGATTAGTCTTTCCAAGATACTCTCTTCATGAATAGAATATTTCCTTTATTATGCAACAAAGATATCACAAGTGCTTAGTACAAGATGTCATACCTACACAAGAGTCTTTAGATTTTGAGATTTTGTTATCTCCTTTATAGGAGGGTGTAAAATATAATGAACTCAAATCATTAGTGTTATGCGAGATGACATTGACATTAAGCGAAGATGTCTTTGTTTTTTCTCATTTCTTGCAAAGGATAAAAACCAAGACCACTAGTGTTAATCAACTCAGGGTGCACTACCATTAAGGTTGGCTTAGAGGATTCTTTTGTAAGAGTGTTGATATTGAGTGAAGGTTTGTTTATTTCTATCAAAGAAAAATAACCAATACCATGAGTCGTTTCTTGCGTGTTAGGATCTATAGGGTTATGGATAACTTTTTCTCTAGCACCACATCCTTTTCCACTATAACCAAGTTGTTTCATCAGTTCATAAAATTTTCCATAAAGCTTCTTCATCTCTTTTGGATTTGATGGTTTTTCATGGTTGAGTTAATCAAATTTTGTTTTGTAATTTGTTGTCTTTTGGTCTAAAGTGGTTGAGGTGGATTCTTTTGAAGGGTATTTTGAATTTTGTGTTGACATTATTGCTTTCTCTTTTCCCTTGTCAGAGCCTAAGTTGTGTATCATCTTTTATTCTCCTATGAATGTTGGTTCAAATTCTAAAGAACCCCAATCATCTTCTAATAGCTTTCTAACTTCAAGATGTTTGTCTTTGTCTTTCTATTGCACGGGTTCCACTTGTGCAGTTGGTGTTAATGTTTTCAAGTGGTTCTCTTTGTTTTTATCAATTTGTAAGACACTACAAGGCTCATGATCAACACCAAGTGTGTATACTATGTTGTTATAGACATACTTAATTTTACGATGAAGAGTAGAAGGAACCGCATGTATCTCATGAATCCAAGGTCTTCCTAAAAGAAGAATGTAAGGAATCTCATTAGGCATAACATGGATTTGTGTTTCTAGTTTATCTTTTGTAGTTGTAATAGGAAAATTAATCACATCAAGTGGTTCCTTTCCAACATTTCCCAATCTACCAATAGATAAAGATATTGATTGAAATTTTCATTTGTCAACACTAAGCCTATCCAAGAGGGATACACTACACACATTAAGGGTAGAGCCATTTTCAATGAAGTTTTTCTTTATCCCTTTTCTATTGTATTGAGATATGATCATGAAAGCATCATTTTGATTTTGCACTTCCTAAGGGGGGAGTTCACTTAGGTGGAAAGCAATGCCAACATTTATTCCTTAAATCATCGTGGTTGTCATTCGGTTGTACATTACAAGGGATAGGAACTCATTGCAAGACACTCTGAATCATGTTATGGTAGTGAGGGGAGGATTGAATAATCTCCCACAATGATATCTTAGTAGGAGTATTATTTAGTTGTTCGATAAGATCATACTCCTTTCCGCAAGGACCTGGTAAGATAAGGTTAGGTAGGATAGGATTAGGCAATGGGAGGGATGTTGAAGGTATTTTTCTTGGTTACAGATTGTTCCTAGTGTTATATGTATGAGCAATAGTATTATGACTCAGCTGATGTGACACATTATTCTTATGTGGGTGAAGGAGAAGTTCGGGTTTATTTTATTTTGAGGTTTTTATTAAGGTGGATAGAGAATTAAAGGACTCTTAGGATGTCCCATGGGGTATATAGGAGGTCCATTAATCAAAGGGGGATATAATGGACACCTACGCATTCATAACCTTAGCGATATTGGTTTGATGTATTTCTAATCAAGGAAAATATATAATTACCTTTTTACCATCACTTAAGGAAGCCATATTACTATTGTTGTCATTTTCATGCACCATGATAGTCTCCCTAGGAGGAGGGTTTTTAGGAGAACTACAAACCAAATATTCTTGACATTTAAGGATTTCTTCTTCCAAAATGACTTCATCGCAAGTAGGAGAATGATCAATGGTTCAATTTTCTTGTTTATCAATAGTGGGGATATTAGGGGAAGGATCTATTTGTTTGTCATTTTTATCTAAGATATCATGCTCTTATGCCATATTATCTACCCTATTACAAGAGCTTGTAAGATGGTCATCACATTCCATGGTTAAATTTTTTTAAGTAGCTTCTTCACAAGTAGGGGAGGCATCAGGAGAAGGACAACTATGATTTTCATGCTTGCCAAATAGATCATCCCATATGGTAGGAGCATTGGGGAAGGGTGGATCCAGATTCCCATGACTCTTAATAGGTTCATATTTTAACACTAACATATCCTCTTCACATCAAGGAGGCATATTAGGAGGAAAATTTTGATTGTCATGGCTATGCATGATATCATGTTCTTTCACTAAAACATTGTCACAAGCAAGAGATGAATGGAGACTAGGTAAGGTGATGTTTAGGAATGTTGCTATGGTCTCATCTTGTTTTCTAATATCTTCCAAAGGGGAAGAAGGAGAGGGACAATCAATACTCTCAATGCTTGTATCTACTTTCACCAAGATACCTTCATCACTAAGAGGAGAGGTATTGGGATAAGAACAAGTATAATTGTTATGATTTTCTACACTATCATTCTCACCAATGGAAAATGTAGTATTAAGGATTGTGTCAATGGTTTGATCCGCTTTCTCTAGGATGTTCTCATAATTATGAAAGATAGTATAATGATGACTAACATGTTTCTTAATGACCTCATTGAATCTAAATTGAACTAATAAGAGGGTATGTTGTACTTATGCAATCCATTTTTAACAATATCAAAGCCACATCTCTTGAAAGAAAACATGCTATCATGAAAAAGTAAATAAAATGAAATTATGCAATGACTTAAAGTGCAATGTTTAAATGCAATTTTCAGATTTGAAACAGGGTAATTTATTGATTACACTATCCAATGGTATGAAAATGGAATGTTGTGAATGCAAATTTGAAATGAATCAATGCATGAAATGGACTAATTTAAGCTAGTTTTAGTGAAATGCATGTAACAAAAAGTAAACCTAATGAAGCAAATAACCAATGGCAGCAAAAAAAAGCTTAATAGAAAGGATTTCAGTGTTGTAAAAGGAAGTTTTAGGGGGGCATTCAGACTGATTCGCTCAGGGTGGTGAATGAGTCCTAGTAGGGATTTTTGTCAAAAATTTAGAAATTTTAAATTGATTTTGATGATTTTTATATTGTATGATGTGTATTCTAAGTGAAAATGCAAGTTTTAGATGATTTTCAATGATTTGAGATGCAAAAATGCAACTATTTGAACTTTTGCAAATGCAAAATTTTCAAACCCTAGAATGCCAATTAACTAATGCAAAATGCAATGCAAAGTGTGATAACTTTAAGAAACCCCCCCTAAAAACAAGATATAAAATCCCGGTGAATCTTTCATTTTTTTAGGAAAAAATATTAACTTCTATTGGTGAATCTTTCCTTTTTTTTGAAACAAATATTAATTTTATTGACGATTTTTTTACATCACTAAATTTTTTTTTGAAAGTTTTTGCGAATCTTGAAAAATAATGGGAAAATACATTAATTATTATCTGAAATATTTCCAATCTAAAAGTAATTCTCATTGAAAAGTAGGGGCCTAAGGGTGGAAATTAGTGATGGGTTGAAGGGGTAGACTATACTATTTCCACAATTATTTTAAAATATAATATAATTTCCCTCATTGTATTTTACAAGGTAAAATGTACCAATGATCTATAATTCTCATGGGGCTCAATATTTATTTTAGATCATTTATCTAATGACCCTCATTGTATTCTATAAAGTAAAATTTACCCATAATCTATAATGTTCATGAGACCCAAAATGTGGCCCCATGAGCATTACAAATCATGGGTACATTTTACCTTGTGGAATAAAACAAGGACCATTAGATTATATTATAAATCAATAGTGGAAACTAAAGATTAGAAATATGACCCTAAAGCAACTAATAATTATGATATACTATTGACGAAGTAATATAGATTTCTGTAATATAATTTATAAAATTTAGGTGAATTTGATCTAATAATGTATTGAATATTATGGCAAATTTTTGAGTTATTTTTTTAAATTAAATAAATTATTTGATGATTTAAATAAGAATATAATATTTTTTTGTAAAAATGTGGCAATTCAAGTCACGTTGTAGCTTGAACTATTAGCCAATTTTGGATTCCCAAATTTCAACTATTAGCCAATTGGCAAATATTAGCCACTAAAAAAATCACTAAAGTCAATGCAAGATAGATCTAGGATGATGATGGACTCCAAATCAGAAAAGAAGGTATTCTAAATGTAGGTTCACCAAATGTAAGATATAACTTTGTCTCCACTAGGGCTTTAGGACCTAGGGCAACAATCTTCTATACTTCACATTTAAGGATGACCCTAGAGATCTCAACCAAATGAAGAATGAAGCCAAAGATCTAAAAATAGGGTATCTTAGGATATGATTTCAGATTATAAGAGGGGTTTGCCACCAAGTTTAGACTTGGAAAGACAATGCAATGAAGGATGAAATGCAAAACTGTAGTTCAATACAATGCACCATAAAATGTCCTAGAAAAGTAGATAAAACTAAACATAAAACTATAAAAATAAAATGGTGCACTTGGAAACTAGAGAGAGATGGAATGGAGATTTGAAATCTTGAAATTGTTGATTTTCAAGCCTGGTTGGACTCATTCACCATTCTAGGAAAATAAGTCCCAGTTCCAAAAAATTGTGCAGGAGTAGGTTTCAGCCAAATGGATATCCAAAACTACAAAGATCTCTAAAAAAATCCTACAGTGGGACTCATTCACCACTCTTGGTGAATGAGTCTAGTTTGGATTTTCTCAAAATTTAAAGTTTTGATTTGCACCTCTTAGTCTTCTATTTCTGCTCCTCTGTGTTTTCACATGTGAAACTCTGATTTTGGGGTTGTACATGACCTTTTAGTGAATATTATGACCTTCCAAATGTAGAGACAACTAAAAAAACTTTGTAACCTAATATTCAATGATCTTTTAAGATCCAATAAACCTAGATCCACAATCACACAAATAAAGAGAGAAAAAGTGTAGATTGTTAAGGGATAGGAGTTTGCCTTGGTCAAACCCTATTTAGGTAATTAAACTAAATGATTAAACAATGGAACAATGACATGAAACATGAAACATAAGATATGAAACATGAACAATGTTACCTTGAATGATGTATTGCAAATCTACAACTCAACATGAAATGGTCATGAAGGATGTAGATCTTGATCTTTGACAATAGGAATAGAGTAATGCATGATCCTGGATCTTCAATGATATGTCACAACACTAGCTCACTAACATAATTGATGCTTGATATGCTTGACATGATGATGAATATTGAATTGTTGCAACAATTGATGAAGAAATGTGCCCTTAAATGCCTTAGAAATGATCTTATGAATTCTTGAAATGCCATACCTTTGAATGCTTGACTTGATAATATGAATGCATGATGAAATGGTGATTTGAGAGATTTCTTATATAGGAAATCAACTCACATGATTGTTAATTTGATCTCCATGGCTGACATTGAAGAAATTTGAATTAAAAACCCACTTTTATCACTCAAAGCCTTAAAAGTAGGCCAAGTGGGACTCATTCACCATCCTGGGAAAATGAGTCCCACTTGGATGGGACTCATTTTACCAAGGTCATGAATGGGTCCCACAGGGGCTATTTTTCATGCCCAAGTGTCAGGGCATGAAGAATTTAATCTTTTATGTTGATAAATTGTAGGGTTTTTGATCAAAATATGCTTTGGGATGCATAATATGGGGTCACAGGGGCTTATTAATTATGATATTAATGTCATAAATAGAATAGGACCCAAAATCCAATGTGGAAGTGTAAATAAATACACTTTACAACACTAAAATAAGGAAAAATTGTGTCTATTTAGCTTAGAAGGGCCCTAAATCCCATGTGAATTTGTAAAACTCATTACAACACTAGATTAGTTCCACTTGATTTACAAGCCTCCCAAATTTAAAGTGAAGCTATAAATAAGTACCTTTTGCAACATTAATTTAGGACAGAGTTAAGTGAATTTAGCTTAAAAAGGGTCCAAGACCTAATGTGGATGTGTAAAAAATCCCACAACACTAGATCAAGGCGATATTAAATCCAATTTATCATTAATTATTCCCATATAAAGTGTGAAAATGCAAAGGAAAACATTTTTTGACACTACACTCAGCCCTTCATCACACATCATGGAAAGGAACTCATCAATAAAATGAAAAGAGTGATGCGAAGAACACTTGCGATGGTGAGAATATTTGTAGGAATATTCTACCATCGACTATTGCATATTGTTGTAATCTTTCAAATCTCCACTTGTAGTTTGGTGATGTGAAGAACTCCACCAATGACCATCAGATGCTTGCCCATTGAAATATAGTTTGTTGATGCCATATAAAGAAAACCAAGGCATCGAGCCCACCATCACACAATTCACCTATCTACTATCCCACTAGGCTCAAATTAGGACCCACCACCACTATCACTAGATAGCGGGCTAATGCCACTTGTCCATGCTGATGTCATACACCTTCCATCACTTATCATGGAAATGTCCTCAACTCCTTGGATCATTACCACGATGCATAGAACACTCATGAATATCTTTGGATCTTCAACTTTAAATTTCAGCCATTAGTTGTGCATTTTGCATTTGATTTTAATCTTTGAGAGTGAAAATGTGATGCACTAAGTCATTGCAATAGCCATTAGATCATCTTTGTTTAATCCTATCCATTCATCACACATCATGGAAATGTTTCAAGCTTCAAATATGCATTAACGATGTAAAGAGAAATAGTCCAAATCTCATTGCTACTTTACATTCAATAGGAATTTATTAATCTGTGATGTGAAGAGAGCTAGTGATATGAGGGAAATACTAGTGCATCACTCATCGTTGAAACAAATTTTATGAGGGAAATTCAATCCATTATGCACTAGAAACTAGTGATGGGAAATTAGATAAGTGATACATTTTTTGCATATGCTCAAAGTAGTTGTAAAATGAAGTATGGATACATTAACGCATTTAACTTAGGGACCCAATTCTATGTAGGCACAAAAGGTCAACATGAGTTTATAACAAAAGTGCACGTTAGGTTCATGAGTTTAGTGTTTAAGAACATAAGGATTTTGATAGCCCCAACTAGCAAGTTTAGAACCCTAAATTTTGATAAAAGATGAGGAACTTGAAACCCTCAAGGCCCAAATTCATCAAAATAAATGTGGATTCCAATAGGATGTACAAAGGATCTCTCTTATCAGATATAATTGATTTGCATCAAAGGGTGGCATAAAATATGTCAATAGGTCCTTCCTAATTGTAGAAATTAATTCATAGTAGTCTATACACACTCTGGCTTTCCCTCCCTTCATAGAATTAATCACTAGGGGTGAAACCCACTGACAATCAGAGATGGGATAGACAAAGCCTACATCAAGCAATTTTTGCTATTATGATTTAACTATATCATGAATTGTAGGGTTCATTTTCCTTTTTCTAACTAATTTGAAACCATCACTAATCTAAATACTATACATGCATAATGTTGGGTCTATCCCCTCCATGACACAGATAGTAGGGTTCATTCTCCTTTGGGGTTGTCTAACCAGTTTGAAACCATCATTGATGTAAATGAACTATGCATGCATAATGTTGGGTCTATCCCCTTCATGTCATCGTAATATTATGCAAAGGATGATGTGTGCGCTTGAAACAAATTCATCAATGAGGTCTATTGTATATTATTCAATTAACTGTTAACATTTAATTTTTTACCCAAAATTATCTCTAAATTCAAGGATATTATTTGAAAAGATGAAATGTAAAGTCCCGCTATGTTTGGAACATATTGGTGTAGTAACAAAGTATGGAAAATTTAGGAAACTGGCTCAGATGAATTGGAAGGGATCATATTTTGCAAAGGGTTTTATAGAAATGTTAGAAATTCATGATTTTGTGGCTCCCTACCATAGTTTTTATGCATGATGTTTTATGTTAGGTCATCTTCATCCTAGTTTTCTAACAAAGGGTTGCATTCAATAGTCATCAATTTTTTTAATGAGTATTGATTTTCCTCATCAAGGGCAACCTAGATCGTTTGTTCTAGTTATGCATGTGGCTACTTGTTTGTATATAAAGGACTAATTTCTTAGTCACATTTCCATTGGAAATGATCATATTACGAGACATACAACCTATGAAGGAATCTCTTGTTACCAACCAAGGTCTTCCTAATATTTGGTGATAGCCTACAAGATTAGACTTAGGTTGGAATAGCATAAATTTTGTAGGGTACTCCCATGAATCTAACGTTATCACAAAGTCTTTTTGATGATACCCTCAAGTTTAACTATGGACCTATCTACCAACTATAGAATAGTATGTGTAGGTTTGACTTCTATTAACTATAATAGCTTCATGGTCTACTTGGTCATTAGATTAATAGTTGCTTGAAGTTAATTAAGGTGTTCTTAATGAGAGTTATTTATTTTGACATCAAATAGACAACTCCCAAGATTTGCATACTTGGAAAAAAATATGTTTCCCAACATAATGTCTACAATTTATCGATTGACATGTATAACCTAAGGAGGAATAGATCTCTCGCTATTTTAGTATAAATAGGAACTTCCTTAATGGCATGGATAAGGGATATTTTGATAAAAACATCGTTGAGTTGTCCCCAAAAATCAATTTCATCATTTTTTCATGTCTTTAAACTGGTAATCTCTCAAGGAATGGAGGTTCTAAACTCATGGCTATTAGGTTAACTTGATTTGACTTAGGTTCATTATGTTGTGTGTCTAAGGTCTCTGCTAGGAGTTCCTTGTCAACTAATTTATTGATGTGAGGGGTGTTGGTTCCAAAATCAATAGATGCAATGAGTCCTAAAGAGTAGCCACTCTCTCATATTTAGACTCAATAGGTTGATATGGCCAATGAATGAGAGAGTGAATAAAATACCCCTTTCTCTCTTGCACTTTAGCCTTTGTTAAACCTGGGAGGGTAATCCCACTCAATATATTTATAGACGCTTGTGTGTTGAAGTACCAAATACACTATAAACATATGTTTCTCCTTTAGATGCTAAATAGACACAATACTATAAAGGCTTGGCTGACCTCTACAGTAATGCCTAATTTAAACATGAGAGATGTAACTCATTAAACTCCTCACACAAACAAACTAAGAATGACATTTGATTTAAAAAATGATCAGCTAATGTATTAACTAACACATGTAACATGAATAGCACACTGAGATTAGTGGCTCATCCTTAGAATGGAGTCAACTCAAACCCATAAATAATTTGATAATAGTTTTTATATCTAAAAGTATATGAAGCTCTGAAATGTTGCCTTATAGCGTTTCAACATTGTATTTTAACATTTACTTTTTACTAGCATCCTAGAACATATTTCAATACAAATTTACAACCATATTCAAGTACCTGCATTAATTTTTTGAATTAATAGACCAAAATGGAGCCACACATCTATTTGAAATTGATAGAGACAAATAAGACAATCCTTGATTGTTTCATTCATAATCTATAGAACTAATACAGAGGAGAGTAAAATAGTCTCAAACTTGAAACATTCATCATTATCTTGCCAGTATTGTAATCAAAATTACATAAATATTGATAGACTCAGATCCTAAAACTTAACTCTAAAATGCTTTGTATTCACACTACAATGTTCTTTGTGTTAAATTACAAAACAACCTCTCTCAGAATGAGGCATGAATACAAAATTTAAGGAAACATAAAAGCCCTAAATGTTCATCTGAAGAAGACAATTGGCACATTCTGGTTCATTGATCTTCAACTGCCTTTGCTTGCAAAACAATCTTCAACCTACTCTTTGTTTTCCTTCTCCTCACTCCACTACCCTACAATAGAAAAATACTCCTTTTTGTGAAAACTCATCATTCTCTCTATTCAGCCTTTTACCCAGGTTGAGAATTCCTTGCAGCTAAAAAAATATTCTATTTGTGAAAGAATAAAATTCCACCGTAAAAGTCTTTCACTTTCCATTTTTACCCTATTGTTGCAAAAATCTACTTTTACTATGAAATCCCTTTTACTCTACTGAAAATTTGTTTTTACATTTAATTTCCTTCTGTTGTTAAAACCCCATTTTCACCTATCCATTTATCCTTTATTAATATCCACATATCTCCAAACCTAATTTTTTTACTTGGGAAAGCATTCAAATTATTTTCTCAGGCTGTGAAAATCATATTACTTATGCACATTTTACCTCCAGCAAAGAGAGAAATTTTCTCGTGAGGTCATAATGCCCAATAAATACCATCATGCATCGCTCATAAGATGAGGAAAAATAAAATAAATTAGAAATGTGCAATGTTCATTCTATTCAATTTACCTGTGCACCTTCATATTTACATTCGATTACCTTTCTCCAGCCATTTTTCACCTTAACAAATTTAGAACTTTATTTATTTGTGAAAACTTTATTCATGATAGCCACCATCACCAATCACAGATTTGAGAAGGGAAGATCATAAGAAATTAGTGATAAGAAAAGCTAGGGACTGGACCATTGTGCATTGTGGATTCATCATGGAGAAGAGGTTTGAGATGAGTGATGAGTGAAGTCATCGCTCCATCTCAGATGCAATAAGAAACTGAGATATAAATTAGCGATGAGCAATAAAGAGCTCAGAACATACTCCATTGCCAATGTGCAATAGGAAAAAGCCCTCGAATCCACAATGGGCGATGAGAGGACACAATCACCGTGCCATCGCTGATTTGGAATGAAAAACCAGAAGGAAACAAAGATGGGTGATGAATTCTCCGTGAAGCCATGCTACCACCTTTAGACCAATCAGAAGCAAGAATTAAACTTTCTTATCCTCTATAACATTTGAAATGTATTTTATAATTTCCCTGAATTCATTTTCCATGTTTACATAATGTTTAAAATATTCAAATATATTTTAAACATAAGCATTTGAAACTTTAGAAAAAATGCAAAATTTAATTACGCCTACAGCCCATTTGAAGAAATTTATTGTGGACAAATGGTGACACTTGGTGTAGCCATAATCAATTATTTAGAGAAAACCCATTTGGTCAAATTTTTACCAGCCCTTAATATTTAGGTACCCCCTTTGTAAATTGGCCTCGGAGACTTGTTCACCGCAATAGAAGTACATTAAAATAATGTATAAAATGACCTACAATCTTGATGAAAATGGTTGTGTAGAGGTTTTAGACAAAAAAAAAAAAGGGTTGTCCTTATAATTTGAAAATTTGAAACTTTTCGGGACACCATTTTTGGCCATGTTATAGTTAGAAAAGGATTAGTTAACCCATCAAAACTTATCCTAGGAGCCTGAAACTGAGTAGGAACATTACAATTTGATCTAGGAATTCATTGCAACAAATGGAATGGAAAAATTATTCCTAAGGTAAAAGATATTAAATACAAAAGTTGCCTACTTGGACTTTCATGCAATTTCACCTGTCAGAAACCTCTTAAAGTCACCACTTTGAAGAAATATCATAACAACTTATGGGGGACTGGCACTGGAAATATAAGCTCATCTAGGTACATTGAGTATGTGTCCAAGATGGATTTCCTTGAATCATCATTCATCATAAGATATTCAAGGTCAAACATGACCTCCTTGAAAAGTTCTAAAAATGCAGGTGTGAAAACTGAACAAAATGCATTTACTTTTGGCTTGGTAAAAATAGAAAATATAATCATGGGGCTTTGAAATCGGACTAGGTAGTACATTAATGTAGGGAAAATGGATAGAAACAATCCATTTGACATGAAAATGAACTGGCTCTAAATTTTTACCCTACCAAGTAGGTCACTTGGACAAATTTTCCAAGTGCACTTTTAAGTGTACCATGGAAATTTTTTCAACATTGGCACATAAAATTTTGTAAAATTTCAAGGTCTCATCAAGGGGATGAAGGCCCAACCAACATTTTCTATGATTTGAGGTGGACATCACTCACCTCAACCCCATAAATAGGGTATGAAATAGATTTTTTAATATAATCCTGTCAAACAGGCTTATTATTGGAGTTAGGTGTAGGTTGTGCTAGAAATTGAGGTGCTCTAAGTGGCTATGCTATTGGATTTTTTGGGTTTGGAATAATGGTTTTTTGTTGTGGTGATTGATAATTCATGTTTTGATTTTTCCACTATTGCCCTATTTGCCAGTGAGGTTGCCATTGGTTTTATTGTAGTTTTCATTGAGAATTATAGTTAGATCCTTGGTAATTTTATGGTAGCCACTTGTTTTGTTGTTGTTGATTCCAATTGAATTAAGGCATTGACCATTGTTGGTTTTCATATTAGCCCAACATTAAGGGTTTCAACTAGGAAAATTTATATTGTTACCAAGAAATAATATTTTATAATTAAAACGGTCTTGGGGCATACCTTTTCTTGGATTCCATTGTTTCCTTTGAGCTATTTATAATATGTTTCAATCCTCGCCTTTCAATGCATGAAATTCTGATATCCCTTGTATATCTTCAAAGATACTTGCCACCTTCTTGCACTTGCAATTAATCTTTCTTTGTCTAGAATGTGGGAAATACTTTTCAACGGCTTCTTCAACCACTTCTTGCTTCTTTTCATTTGGAGGGTGTCTAATTATGTAGCCAAGTGGCTGATGATATCCTCCTTCATATTTGATAGAATATTTCTCAGCTCTATTATAGATAACCCTTTGGGTGACTTGCTAATGGAACATGTCATGTCTCCTCTAACATTCTTGGTAAAAGGCCTTGAATAGTTTCTACATGCCTTGCAAATCTCCTCAAATGTTGTTAGTGAGATATCTCTTGACCTTATGATGTTATGTGCATCCATGAAATACCCATTCATCACTCTTAAGAATGTCAAGTTTAAGGAATCATTAAAGAGACTATTTTGGTTGGGGATATGTGCAGGATCATCATTGAAAAAATAGGCCCTTAAGTGGAAAAAAATTAATAAAAATCAGAGTTAGGCAACTTGACGTAAAAATTTGAATAAGTTATCTATATTATTTCAAAAATATATAAGAATAGAATCTATAGAAAATTGAATGTAGCTTCTAAACTACTAGGTTTATTTTTATTAAAAAAATATCTTTGGTGAAAATTTAAAATTTCAATGCAGTAGTACTTGAATTTCAGGGAAAAAATAAGGTGTTTGTCTGACCACCCTAACCACAATAAAATGATAATATTTTTTTATAATATTTTAGATATAATTAGACGAGTCATGTCTCAATGTGATGCATATTTTTTTGTAATTTTTTTCAATGTAAATAATTAATTATGATTTTTTTATTACAACTTTTAAAAAATATAAAAATTTGTATGTCTAGCCACCTTAACTTGGTCAAAACTTCATGAAATTCATCTTTTTTTTAATCCTATAGTATGCAAAGCATAGAATGTGACGCATGTTTTGGATTCAAAAAATGTGATACTATTTGAAACATATAGATGTTTTTCAATTAGCTTATCAATCAACACTTTAGTCATAATTCAAATAGAAAATGAATGATAATTATTTATTAAATTCAAAGTAAAGCATATTTATATTGGTGGAAAGCTGAAATATCCTTTAAAACCCTTTTCGTTTCATCAATTTTGGGTTAAAAAAATTCGTCAACCACATACCCTACGCATACCCATCATATCACCACTTTTTGGCCCATCATGATCCTACACATACCCTTGGATTTCTTAAGGTTGAATTAAAACCTCTCCATATAGTCTTCCAAATATTTATCTTCCTTTTTTGATATCCTAATGATGTCATCCCTCTTTCTATCTATGCCTCTATAGTAATCCTTTTACTTTTCTAGGAACTTTGTCTTCATAGAATTCCAATTTGGAATAGAATCTCTTTTGAAACCCATAAACCATCTTAGAGCGTTATTCTTTAGTGTTTCTAGAAATAATTTAAGCTTGTGTGCATCTGTGCTATAATCTTAACTTCTATATAGCACATCAAACTCAAAAATGAATGTATTTTGATCATTCATGACCAACCAATAGAAGAAAAGTAATGTTGAAGGAGGTATGTTCTTTAAATCAATTTCTCTCTCATGGTTAGGAATGAGGAATTCAAAGATTACATGATTTTTTTGGTCTTCAAATATTGTATCAATCATCATGCTGATATGTATGTGGGAAGTCTGCACTATGTCTAGTATGGGTAATGGTGTTAGGGATGATTCTTCTTTAGGAATACTCTCACTTTGTTCACTTTTTCCATCAATATCCTCTAATTCTTCATGTGATGTTTGGAGAAATATTCCCAAAGCATCTCATTACCTTCACATATAATGATTATGACTCTTTGGATTAATGGTTCATAAACATTGTTAGTTAAGCATGTTATTGTTAGTGGTTTAAAACCTAATTATTGTAATTCTAAAAGAAAAAACACTAAAATATGAAAGCTTGAAATTACATAGGCAATCCTAAATGTAGGATTGTCCTTGGAAATGATGCCAAAAATATAAAGCATTTCTAATGTTTAATCAACTTGGTGTTTATGAGTAGACACACAATTTAGAGGACAATGCTACATTTAGGATTACCTATGTAATTTAGGATTAGCTTTTGAATTAAAAAATTAAAAAAGAAAAAATCCAAATTTGTTTCATATCATTAGCATTGTCCTTGGCAATGATGCCAAAAATGTAAAGCATTTCTAATATTTAATCAACTTGGTGTTTATGAGTAATCCTAAATGTAGCTCCCAAATCCTATATGTAGCTCTATTTGTTTCATATCATTAGCTTTTGCATTAAAAAATTAAAAAGAAAAAATACAAATTTTGCATTCATTTAGCTCCTAGTCTAACCCTAGCTAATTGCACTTTTTTTAATTTCACTATATTTTTTTCACATTTGGATAATTTATCCAATTTCACCTTAGTTCCTTCCATTTTTGCTACATTTCTATCCAATTGCGCAATTTTCTCAAGTATGCATCTCTATGTCCCATTTGTGTAGCGATGGTTTGTATTTGGATATAGTTCTTCCAAATGTGCTACATTTTCCACCAGTTGTGTCATTTTCCAAATTTTTTTCACTATTACCAGAGGATAGATATTTATTATACAATTGTGCTATGGTGTGTACCATAATGTTGCAAGACAATAGTGTAGCCTATTTTTCCAAATACACTGCATTGGGCCATTTGTGTAATATTTATGGCTAATTGCATTACATCACGTTATATGCATGATGACAGAACAAAAGGATGATTATATATTTCCTAATTCCCCTCATCATTAATTACCCTAAACATACCTAATAGGTTCCCCATGATTATGTGCTCATTGATTGTCTTATGCCAGTTGGTCATCTAAATGCTCAGAATTGCTCTGCTCTATGTCACCCTAAGAACACCTAACATCTTAAATTCTACTATGTTGTAGGATGCTCTATAGGTAGTGAATTTTTTATTGTGAGACTGTAAGTGACTTATTTTGTCCCTCTCAGCCCTATACCTAGCCTTTCTAGCCCTAGGGTTCCCTCCTAGGTCCTTTTTAGCATTATCTTTTCAACCTATTGTCATTTTCTATCTTTTTGTTAGCTTTCTCTTGTTATCCTATGCTTTCTTAGCCTAATCCTTATTGTCAAGAGCTCGACTAGAAAATAGTTTATCTTGGAATATCTCTCGAGTAGACATCATATCTCAATTACAAGCTTCACTAGGCATGTTCATTAATCTTTTTATTTAAAACAACACTTTAAAACACATTTTATTTAAGATGGCAAAAATGTATACACCTAAAAATAAATAATATATTTTCATCTTTTCATTTCATCATTATCCATATTTTTCTTCTATCTATATTAATTAAATATTTTTTAATTATTTAATTAAACTAACATTTCCTCATTGCACTGAAAATAATTAAATATTTAATTTAATAATTTTAATTATACCCTTTTTCTCTAGCATTAATTAAAATTAAATATTTTTCTCAATAATTAAATAAGTTTTAAATTTTTTAATTAGCTAACAACCATATTTTAAATAAATTAAAAAATAATTTATTTAAATTACATTTTCTTCTAAAATAAATAAACTAATATTCATTGATTTCTCCAAGCTATGATTTGAATTAAATAAATTTTATTTATTCAATTACCTCCTCTAAATTTTAAAATTTGTGCCTTACCCTATCTTGAATTTTCCAGTTGATTGATCTTGCGAATTAATCTCCGCCATCGATCAAATACTAAATCAATCATATAAATAGGATACTTTCATTTCATTCAAATTACCCGAGCATTCTTATTATCTAAATTATAATAAAATTTTTATCATTAAATAATTTTCAATCATTATGAAACTTTTATCATTGTCATTTTCAGGCATAGTTATCATTTATCTTTGAGCATTTATCCTTATCATTACAATGTATAGCTATTTTTCTTTCATAGTTTCCTACATTGTAGAGAAACCAATAATGGAGAAAATTAGGATATTATCTATGATGAATTTTCCTTTTATCTAAATTGTATATCCTAAGCAAAGATCTTGAACTTCATTGTGTGATTCAAAGAGTACAAGTTTTACATTGTTGATATTTGTGATTCACAATTTAATCACCCACATTTAAAATCCTTGGAAATTGTAGTTATTTTCCAAGATTTTCAATTATTAAAAACTTGCACCTCTAGTCTAGGATGGCCACATCCTTCTCCAGATAGTTTCTATCAAAATTTCAATCATAGTTATGTTTCTATGGCCTTTTTCTAGATTTGATTTTTTTGTAATTTTTTTTCAGTTTCTATCACTTATCTATTTTCTCATTAATATAGAAGTACTCAATTGTTCTAAAACTTATAATTAATTTATGATTTTCACGACCTAGTGTCACATATCTAATACCCTTATTAGATGTAGTTATAGACTTATAGCTTCATGTGTTGCAGTCACATCTAATGTTGAGCTTGGGTATTATAACTTTTTCACAGAAGGAGTTACATCTATAAATCTATATTTAGTTCTCTTCCTACTCACATGTTTCCTATATCTTCTTCATAACCTAAAATTTATGTAGAATTGGAGACTATTGTTGCCCATGTTCCTAAAGATAAGCTTAAATAATTAGACAAAGACATAGAAATTTTTCAACAATACTTAAGCATTGAATCTTTGAATATAGAGAAAATTTATTTAATGGATACTCTTAGGAAGTTAATCAATGGTCCACAAGGGATAGAGGTGTTATATATCATATCTCATTAGTATATGTAAATTTATGTATGATAGGTAGTTGCACTCAACCTATCACAAATGCTCAAAACAAAGTAGGCAGATAAGTCTCTTCAACAACAATTAATTATATTTCTACATTCACCCCTCTAATTTATGTATCCATAACTTAATATAATAATGGGTTTAACTCTACTTTAGGGTTTTATTGTGGTAATTATTATATATTTTTTCCTTCATTGAACATACATAAATTCACCTCACAACTCATTAATCACTAAAACAAAAACCTGCCAACAATTAACAATAGCCCTAAATATTCCATAATTTCCTAAAACATGTCACAAAATGATGTTTAAGTAAATAAACTTTTGCAAAGTATGACATATTTATAACAAAAAATTACCAATATTAATAAAAATAAAACCAATATAAAACTACCCACATAGCTCCTGGGCATATTCCATTTTCATTTTCCATCCTAAAAACAACCATTCCACATAATATTGAGATAACTCACTTTGAAAAGTTTACATGAAAAGAAGATCCCGACAACCATATATCATCCTTTACCACCTTGTTTAGTGACTTATTTTTTGAAGATGCTCTCCTATCTAAGCTCTTTCCTAGATAATTGAAACATATGGCCTTGGAGTGGTTTTGATCTTTGTCAAACAACTCAATTACCTCATTTATGAAATTTGTTAGTGAGTTTCTTCAACACTTTCAAGTAGACATTGGACCTTAAGTTACAGTAATTGACTTAGTTCATTGCATACAAGTACCCAAGGAGAAAGTAATGGATTTTATAGGATGATACAAATCCTTTTATTAACAAATTTCCTATAATCTCCAAGATGTTGACATTCAAAAAAAAATCATTGGAAACTTCCAACCTAATATTAGAAATAAGATATTATTGATGAAATATCCTCATTCATACATTAATGTATGACTCTTCATGATTATCTAATATCGGTTAGAAAATATTAAGGCACATATTCATCATCTCCTAATGGTCAAACCAAAGCTATGTGACGAAGAAACTATCAATCATTTAAGAAGAAAACTATTTTTTGATAAAGATAATCTATCCTCAAGCTTCTAATAATATTGAAACATAATTTCTTATACCATCTACAACATAATGTCAATTTAGGAAAAGGTATAAAAAATTCTCATAATTTTATACTTCCCTCCGTACTAATATGTTGTAGTTGTTAAATAAGAACATGATTCAACTCCCTCAAATTAGGCATACTAATTCCACGAAATAATTACCTCTAAATTTTAATAAAAAATACTTTTATCAATATCACTAAAGTATTGGGTATGATATGGGATTATGCATGTGTCTTAAGAACCAAGTGAAAGAACTCAGTGATTCTACTATCATATATTTATCTAGTTTAAATGATAGATAATAAATCAATATCATCGCCTAACCAAAATATACAAATATTTATAAATTTATTACCAACCAATTAAACCAATTTCATTTAACAAAGTGATAATGAAAAAGATAATAATGAAGAATTTGGTGATATAAACATGATTGTGGTTCATCCTTGTAACACAAATATCTTACTTGATATCTCTCTCATGCATATTGTGAACAAGGGAGATGGAATACACAAATTAACTTATCCACAACTAAAAGGGGAATGAAGGAAAAGGAATTTCATTTCGCAAAGTTCACACTTAAGAAAATTTTTGTGAGATTCCTATCCAATAGAGATTGAAATATATCAAAGGAGATTTTTTTGAAGGCTAGAAATTGATAAACATGATAAACTATGGATGAAAAACCAAGAAAATGCAAAATCTTTGAAAACACAATGTGATATGCAAAATGACCTAAAAATGCAACCAAACTATAACAAAAATTAATGACACTAAAGGGGTGCACTTGGAAACTAGAAAGTGATGGAGGGGAGCCTTGGAATCCTATAGAAATCACTATTGAAGACTACTGGGACACTTAAGCCAAGTTGGGCGACTTGGTCCTATTTCGAGGAAATTTTGTTGAAATAGGTTTCATACAAAAGGGTACCCAGAACTACAAAAATCCCTTTTCAAGCCTAGTAGTGGGACTAATATGCCACTGATAGTGACTTAGTCCACTTACATGTTTTGATCTAGTCTACACTTCAACTCTTGATAGCTTTTTGGATATAAAACTATAGAATTTAACTTGTAGGTGTTCTCCAAGCTTCTTTTAGGGTTTTGAACACTTTGAATGACTTTGATTTTTTTTGACAACTTTTTACACCTTGCTCTTTGAAAAATCTACACACAATAACTACAAAACTCATGAAAAGAGGGAAAAAGTGTCAAGGGTTAGTGAATAGGGGTTTGCCTTGGTCAAACCCTGGTTTAGTAATTAAACCCTCAAAAATGAAATGAAATGAAAAGGGAATGATGAATGAACAACATGAAATGCTACAACTCACCAAACACTTGAAGTAGAAATATGGAGATAAGCAAGTAATGGCTCCAAAGTGCTTGAATACTCTTGTAGACAAAATTTTTGAATGCAAAATCACTTGATTTCTTAGTTAGAAAATTAGGAGAGTTAAGGAGATTAAGGAGGATGAAAATGAGAGGAAAAACCCTATATTTATATATTATGAAAAATTTCCAAAAAATACCACATCACAGGCCAACCTCAAGGCTTAGAAAATAATACCCCACCAAAATTTTGAAATAATTTTTATTTTTGAGCCAAATGGGACTAATTTGCCACTAGTGGCGAATTGGTCCCACTTAGGCATTTTAAGTGGGTGCTGGAAATTAAGGTGTATTAAATGATGTTGAATGAGATTATTCTAAAAAATACACTTAAGTAGGGCATGTAAGTGTATAATGGGACCATTTCAGCATAAGAAGGTCAAATTATTGATGATAAGCCTATAAAAGCGTGAAAGTATGTTACAACACTTTACAACACTTTGAAATAAGGCTTGGTAAGTTATAAAAAGAGGTTATTTAGGTGAAATATATTAATAAAGTCCTAGAAATGTATGGAAATGTGTTACAAAACTTTACAACACTTAATTAAGGTACCACTTGAATTCCTTTAATTTTCTAGGGAACAAGACCTAATGTGAATGTGTTATCCACATTACAACATTAAGTCAAGGAACAACTAGGAAAAGGTCACAAGGAGGACCTAAACAGACATCAAAAAGTAGAAGGGTTACTTTTTGGTGTCCACATTTAGCCCCCACTTTAGTGACAGGATGAACTTGCTTCAAACTCACTAAAGTATAAAATGCACATCAAGAGGGGTTTCCATGAACCAATGCTAGCAAGATGGGAAAATAATGATCAAGAGGGGTGATCAAGCCCTTGGAATCAAGATCTCATGACAAACTAACATAAGTGAAAATGGAACACACATGCTATCAAGAATAATGACAAGGAACAAGCACACAATTCCATATTTGAAAGAGATAAAAAGGAAAAATAAAGAATGAATCAAATCAAGCTTTGAAAATTTGTCCAACATGATGTAGATCAGATCTAGGTTGTTTTTCTAGAAAAATACATACTTAATTTGAGATGATGGAACTCATGGTTGTCCTTGGGTAAGAGGTCCTAAAAGGTGAGAAACATACACTCATGGCTGGTATGCACTCACACACATGTAGGTGGCTATAGGTGTTAGAATCCAAGATCACCTGCATGCAAGATGGATACCTGTCACATGCAAAAGATATGAAGAACCGAAAAAGATGTTCTCTGAACCTCAAAGTGTAAAATGCATTAAGAGAATCGATTATTACAAAGTGATCAATCCTTATGAAGGAGATCAAGAAACCCTAAAAGGGAAACCCTAAATGAAACCCTAGTGTGCACACTTAATAATTAATAATTAATTGTGTGTGATTTAACTTAAGTAATAAAGAGGAATAAGTGACTTAATTAATTAATCAATGTGATGTAATTAATTAAGAATAACAATACCTCTAACACTAACAAGATGAACTTAGGAAGAAGCTAAAACACTAGAATAAGATGCATGAAGCAAAGATGGGTCGAGGAACACGATAAGGTACCCATTTACAAATGCAATAGAATAAGAAGTAAAAACCGGTGGGACAAAACCCCTTACAATAAAGATAACATGCTGCAAGAAGCATTGGAAGAACTATGTGGAAATATGCTTTGGAACTTGATGAGACAAGCAAGGAAATATTCTTACGTATACTACTAAACCAGGATGAGAGTCACTGATTGACTCAAGGAATCATGATAAAGCAACAGAAAACCCTGTGCCACGGAACACTCAAAAACTCCAAACGGGAACAACTCTAGAATCTATGAAGTAGCAAGCAATTATTGAATGATGTATTACTGAAAATGAAGTGCAAAGATGCAAGATGCACTCTCCCAACTGCCAAAACATCCAAGTAATTGCCAAACAACCCATCAGGCCAAATCTGGACTAACTAATAAACCTAGGATAGATACAGAAAAATTGCATGGATAGCAACAAAGAGCTCCTTAATACCTTTCCAACGCCACAAACGAGGCAAAAAAGGACATCGTGGCAAAAAGTTATGAGCTCGGAAGTCCAAAAACAACATATGACTTCAAACAGAAATAAATGCAGTAAAAAAAAATTACTATAAAATAAACTACACCAAATGAAAGTGCTAAGAACCAGCTTTCCGGCGATATCTCGTTTGCCCGATTTTGATCTGGTATGCCCAAGTTATGACCAAAAGAAAAAAAACTGCTCTTTTAGGGCAAACTAGGGTTAGGAGGGGGAAAAGAGGGCCGACCGTACAGATGATGTCATCATGACGTCATGCTGACGTCAGCAAAACACTAGCAAAAATTTGACAGCCATTTGGTATGCAGTATAAACAAGCCCTTGCAAAAATTTGTTATGGTCTGCGCATATAGCTCGCGGGCTTCGTCTTTGGGAAGAGTTTAATTATTTGTTGATGAGAGCCTGTCCCCATATGACATTGTATTTGGAAGGTGCCAGTGACTCAACTCGGATAGCGCCACAACCTGGAGAGTAAAGAGTCCACCAGTGGCGGAAGCGTATTATTGTGAAATCTGGAGAAGCCCGTGGATAGGTGGCCACCCGTGTGATAATTAGGCTGTAGAATTAGTCGGCGATGTGATTTATTAATGGAGTAAGCGCGCACAAATTTCATAAAAATTCAATTTTAAATATTTTTGAAATTTTTCAAAAAAACGTGCCTCGATCTACATGTTGGGGAGGCCGTACGGCCCCCAGACAAAAAAAATTGCCTCCCAGTTCAACTGCACCAAATTGGATGATTTGACAGGCGTTTCTAGGGTTTTGGGACGCTGTGAACGTGATGACGATGTCCGTTTGAGCCCATTGTGTCCCAAAAAAATGGCTACCCCCAAATCTTGCAAAAAGGATGCCTGTGGAAACCCTTGCACCCGAAACTCACAAAGAGGCCATATCTTTAGATCATGAACAAGTAGCTGCAGGTTTGGAGCTCTTATACCATGTTAGAATCCAAGATCACCTGCATGCATGATGGATACCTGTCACATGCAAAAGATATGAAGAACCGAAAAAGATGTTCTCTGAACCTCAAATTGTAAAATGCATTAAGAGAATCGATTATTACAAAGTGATCAATCCTTATGAAGGAGATCAAGAAACCCTAAAAGGGAAACCCTAAATGAAACCCTAGTGTGCACACTTAATAATTAATAATTAATTATTAATGTGCCTAAGTTTAGCATAAGTAATAAAGAGGAATAAGTGACTTAATTAATTAATCAATGTGATGTAATTAATTAAGCATAATAACTTATAACTCTAACAATAGGGAAATTCATGCCTCAGAATGGGCTTCTCACTCAACCATACTAAAGTTATACCTCCTGATAACTTTAATAAGGTACCACAAAGTAAAATGACTTTTTTAGCTTCACGAGACAAGCAAAACTTCATATGCTTGGAGCTCATGAACAAACACGATGGCTCCACAGGCATGCAAATTGTGTTATGCAAGGTGGCCATATAACAAATGAAAAATGCAACATGCAAAGAATTTTCAAAGGATTCTTTCTTATTTCATGTGAGGTCTTTGACTTAGGGAACATTGTCTCTAATGTCTCCAAGAGAGGACCGATCAAAGAATAGAAAATCTGTAACTTAGGGGATGTAGTGCATCACATCAAGCCACTAATAGGAATGTAATATGCTAACATAGATCACACTCATGAAGGATATCATACCCAATGTCATGCAAAATATGACAAAAACATTGTATGAAGTAAGAAGGTTGCACTAAGAACTAAGAAAAAAGAAAATGAAAAATAATAATTCTAATGTATGCCCCCACTTTAAATAAATTGGTACAAACCGTACTATGAGCAATTACTTTAAAGTAGCACATGAAAAATGCAAACAAGAAAAGAAAGGCATGAGAGCCAACTTGGAAAGCCCTATGCCAAGTCATATGTTTCTGAGTAAAGTTGTGTCCTGTGAAGGAAAGAAAAAATAAGAGGAAGGGGTTGCCCCCAAAATGAGAACACCAAACACATAAGAGATCTATGGATTTGGGGTCACTATGTTCTTTGTTGCAATTTTGTTTAGAGAGCTCCAAACTATCATCATTACCAAAATACATAGAACTAGAAGAATGACACAAAGAGAGTGAAAAAAAAACAAAAAAAACCTTTTGGGTCAACATAGAAGAGACATAGGGTGTCTAAATGCTTTACATCATCTCCAAGAGGAAAAAACAAGTCAAAAAGAAAAAAGGGAAGATGAAAGCAAAATAAAAAGCTTTTGAGTCAACATGAAATAAACATGAATGTCTCAATGTCTTGTGTCATCCCCAAAAGGAAAATAGAAGAAAGACAAAATAACAAGGAAAGGAAAAGAAAAGCCTTTTGGGTCAAAACGAAGGATACATGAAATGTTTCCATGCCTTGCATCATCCCCAAAAGGAAAATAGAAGAAATAAAGAAAGAAAAGGAAAAGAAAAAGAAAATCCTTTTGGGTCAACATGAAAGAGACATGAAATGTCTTAATGCCTTGGGTCATCCCCAAAAGGAAAACACAAGAAAAATACAAAAGAAAAGGAAAAGAAAAAAAATAAAGGCCTTTTGGGTCAACATGAAAGAGACATGAATGTCTCAATGCCTTGCATCATCCCCAAAAGGAAAACACAAGAAAATATAAAAGAAAAGGAAAAGAGAAAGAAAATCTTTCTGGGTCAACATGAAAGAGACATGAAATGTCTCAATGCCTTGCATCATCCCCAAAAGGAAAACACAAGAAAAGGAGAAAGAAAATCCTTTTGGTTCAACATGAAAGAGCTATGAATGTTTCAATGCCTTGTGCCATCCCCAAAAGGAAAATATAAGAAAAGGAGAAAGAAAAGGAAAAAGAAATGTATGGCATAGAGAAAAAAGAACATGAAAATAGAAGAATGTCACAAAGAGAGAGAGAACATCAAATAGAACATCATGAGGGATCACATTATGCACATGCAAAAGAAAAAGAAAAAGAAAATGCAAAACACTAGTAAGGAAAATGCGAGTCAATCGTCAAGCAAGTCATTCGGAGCTCCTAATCTCAGCCCTTAAAAGTGGAAGGTGAATAACGTAGCTAAGGTACAATGACAAATACATTACTAGGACAAGGCTAGCAAATTCTTGCCCCCACTGGGTGCAAGGTAAGAGTGAGCCAAGGTAGGTGATCGAAAAGGTCATGTTATAATGAGAAGGGAATATTCTACAACTATGACATGACAAGGAGTGGAGAGTGTTTTATGGGATTATTGGCTAACAATTATTGCCATTGAAATGATACTTGTTCATTATTTCTTTCAATTGATGACACTCATCACTACAATGTCCAAGAAGATGATGATATGCACAATGTGGAACATTGGAATCTTTAGTCCATATATCACCAATCCATTCATAGGTGGTAATAGTATGAATCATTTATTTAAAATTATTCATAATTTCCTTTCACATTCAGGTGGTGGACAAAGAGGAAACTTTAGTTTTTGTAACTTGTAAGGCCTCTTGTATTTACTAGATTCACCAACTTCTCGAGATGGGATTAGGGCAGGAGGTCTTGAGATGATTGTATCTTTGTCTTTCGTATTATTGTTAGGCATTGATTGTTCCTTAGGAAGAAGGAAATTCAAATCAGGAGGAGTATCAAAGATCATTGTGCCATCATCACAAAGCCTTAGGTATTCTCTAGGAGGCTTGATGTTATGAGAGGGATCTTGATATCCTAATCCTATTGTATTTTCATCTTTTGAAGTTTGTTCTAAGAGTTGATGAATTCCATGTTTAGTTGTTTTGTCACATCCTTGTTTTCTCAAAATTATATTTAGCCTTTTCCATATGTCTCTTCAAGGTTGATTGGAGTGTTGGTTACATTGTTATCACAAAATGGTTGATTTTTTGTTTTTTTAGAAGAACTATGTTCACATTGGGGAGGGAACATAGGTTCTATGTTTGTTTCAGGATGCAAGTAACTAAACATTTCAAGAGGTGGTACTGTAGGAAGGTCTTGTTGTGTCATGGACAGATAAAAGGATGCATTAGCTTCAAGGTTGTCAAGGCATTCAATTAGGAACTTATTCATGTTGTCATCATCTTCTCCAATGATATCAACATCATGAAGAGGACATTCATTAGGAGTTGAGTGAGCATGAGGGAGTTCAATATCATTAGGATCAGTTCCAAAGGTACAACTTGAAATATCAACTAAGGCTTTTAATGACATCCAAAGTTTATTGAAACACATATCCATGATGCAAATGAATGAAATCAAACTAAGTGAAAGATATTGAATGAAATAGAAAATTTGGAAACAACAATAGAAATTTAATAACAAAATAAGAAATGTAGAGAATGAAGTAAAAATGATAAAAATATAGTGCAAAATATGCAATTGGACTAAGTCGCCCAAGGTGGTGAAAGAGTCTATGAAGTGTTTTTTTTGAAAAAATTTTAGAATTTTTTAATTGGTTTTATGCTTTTTAGATTTTCAAATGCAAATATAATATGAATATGCAAAATTTTGTTGATTTTTAATGAAATGCAATGCAAAAATGCAAGCCAGATGAGCTTTTCACTAATGCAAATTTTAAAACCCTAGAATGCAATTTAAAAAATGCAAAATGCAATGCAATGGTAATGCAAGCTATTCCTAGGATGTAAATGCACTTTAAATTAGAAAGATAATGTTATAAGTTCAGGTTCACCAAAATGTGAATAAGGGACATGGAATGCACAACTTCTCTTATCCACACCTAAAAGGGGAATGAAAGAAGAGGAATCTGAGTTCACAAAGTTCACACTCAAGAATGATTCTGTGAGATTCCAATGCAATAGAGATTGAAATCTATCAAAGGAGATTGTTCCTAAGGTTGGAAATTTATAAAGAATATAAACTATGGATGCAAAAAAAAGTGTGAGCACCATAAATCTGAAAACAACCTAAACTCCAACACTCATTAGCATGGGTCAGTTCAAACTATGCAAACCTACTAATGCTCCTATGAAATAATACATCATTCTTCATAAAGAAAATAACAAAACAAACTAATTGAAAGTATAAAAAAGCACAATGTATACCTATTCCATAGTGGATTGGTGCCTTTCCCAACCCTTGACAAGCTCAATGATCAAAATTCCTTGAAGATGCTATGCTATGAAGTGGACAAAATTAGCTCTCAATGTGAAGAGAGTAACTTTTCTCTAAATTGTGGATGATAAAAATGAAGAATAACCTTTCTATTTATAGAGGAATTTGATGAGAGAAGAGGAAAAAGGGATGAATGTTGGATAAAAACCCAACCAATAAGAAGAAGTCACTTGTCACCATGTGAATTGGGCAAGGATGTGCATGTTTTGATGAATGTACCCATAAATGCAATTAGTTGAAATTTGAAATTAGTGAAATGACAAGGTGGAGAGAGAGTGAAATGGAGTTATGGCCACTTGGATCAATGTAAAAGGACTTCTAAGATGAAATAAATGCCTTGTTGGAAGGACACATCTCATTTAGAGGGAGATTTGAAATGGAGGAATATTCCACCTTTATGCCATGTTGAGAGAAAATACGGATTTAATAAATGGATTAAATCTATTTTCACGTGCAAGTGGCAAAAGATAGAGGATGGGACATAAATTGAGATTAGATTTAAACATGATTTGATTAAATAACAGGAGGTTAGGTGATTTTGACCCATTTTATTTAGATTTATCGGTTAAAATAAATCAAAAGGAGATGGAAAGTGATTTAGACTTAGTTAAATAAATATTTTGATTTATTTAGCTAAAGGGGATGATGTTAGTGGTTTAATTAAATAAGTTTGATTTATTTAATTAAAGGGGGACTTTAGGATTAAATTTAAATAAAATTATTTATTTAATCAAAAGAGGATAATGAGGGTCATCCCACAATAATGGGTTACACTTTTTGGCCAAACTTGACATTGAAATCAACATTTTTAGAGAAAACTTCACTTTTTGACACTTATAGTAGCTAAACTATTAGGAATTTGAAAATCATGTAAACTAGTGATTTGTGAGATTTTGTCTACAGATTTTATATGTAATTTTTTTTTTTTAAATTGAAATTAAATTGTAATTTTTTTGCGTCTCCCTTGATAACTAGTTTTTAATAGTAAACAACATTTTTAAAAAGTGGTGTGTACTTCGGCTTGCATAAATTTTTTTCTACAAAGGATAAAACTCTAATTCTTTTGAATTTAGGTTGGTAACACAAGTATCTAGGGCTTTCATTTTGTTTGATAGCATTTTATTGAATATTTTTCTTTTAATTAAGTTTTGAAGTCAAAACATTTATAATTTAGACATAGGTGCACTTCGGCTCACATAACTTTTTTGGTATGTATTGACATTCAATTTTTCTTTTCTTGTTAGAATGACGACATCAATACCTAGTGGATATATATATATATATATATATATATTTTCCTCAAATTTACTATTTTTCCACAATGATTTTTCATCGAACTTCACGTTTGGTGAAAAATCTATGTACAATAAAACTAAAAAATAAAATATAAAATAAAAACAAAATATATTAAATTTATAGTTTTTGGAAAGCACATTTCGATTACTACAATCATCCAACTTGGTTTATCAATTTGACTCCATTTGCACCTCCTTCCCAAGCTTCGATCGTAAAAAAAATACATAAATTTTGAAATGGTGGAGGGGAAGGCAAAAGGATTCATTAGAAGGGGGTTCATTCAAACCCCTTATATGGAAAAATGGTTCATTAGAAGGAGGGGTTCATTAGAAGGGGGGTGGTTCATTCGAACCCCCTTCATTAGAAGGGGTAAACCATTTTAAAAATTTTGATGAGAATTTCTAATTATTCTTCGTCCGAAAAATTGTAACCCACTATTGTGGGTTTACCCATGATTTAATCAAATAAATTTGATTTATTTGATTAAAAAATGAATTAAGATGGATTAATTAAATGGTTAATAGAGGGGTGATTTAAAGAAGAATTGAAGTTAGTTGATCAGGAAGTTTTTCTTGTCTACATTTTTCCCCTCCTTGAAGAAATGTACATGTTGTGTTGGTTTAGAATAAACATGTCGCGATCAAAATTCAAAAAATTCCTAATTTTTTTGGATGCCCCAGCAGAAAGAAGTATACTAGTACATTTCCCCCTCGAGAGATCAAGCGAAAAGATTTGATTTGAGGGTCAATCTCATAGTAAAGAGGTTCAAGATGGATGTATGGATGGTTATGATGATGATGCAAATGAGATGGTTTTAAGATGCTTAGAATAACCAATCTATATTATCCTAAACAACTTAAATGATGATGTACTACATTTGAGATGGATGATGTGATGATGCCTCTATGATTATGTAATAGATGTTTTATGCAAATGTATGGTTTTATGAGATGCTTATACTAACAGATCTACATTACGATGATGAACATGCACATGAGATGATTAGTGTTTCTTATATGATATGATATGATATATAGTATGCTGATGGTTTGTGGATGCAAGATGGATGTATTGGTGATGATGATTACTTGATCATGACATGATGTTAGCATGGAAAAGAAGAAAGAAGAAATGAGATGATGACAAGAGGATTCAACAAGTCAACTTTATCAGAAATGGATGATGAGGAATGTATGATTTACTTATTAGGAATTAGGATTTTAAAAGGGCCACTTACCTTATGTTTGATAACACACATAAGCATGATGCATCAAGGTATAAAGAACTAGGATGGCATTGTACCTAGTGTGATGGACATTGACTCGACAAACATATAGGAGTACAATAGACAAAAAGATAATGATGCACCTAACAAAGCAAGAATTCACCAAGTTATATTACAAGAACATCCAACAAGCACAACAGAAAAAAAGATAATGATCATTACCCCATTCCTTTCTCTCTAAATCCCTTCATCTGGGACATCATTGAGAGGTCATCAAAGTGAGCGTAATAAGATAAGTCAAAAGGAAAAAGATAAAGTAAACAAACAAGCTAATATTCTTCATTCCTCTAACCAAAAGGAAACATGGTTTTAAGGATAAGAATCAAAAAAAATTCTAATAGATAATGCCCATTGTAGGAAGGATACATCCTAGGACATGTTAGTGGATGGTAGCACATTGTTTCGTTTATCCAAAGTGTTATTTTCAATAAATAATGCCCATTGTAGGAAGGATACATCCTAGGACATGATGTTATCAGATGATTGACTTTTGACTGATTGGATGATAGGCTATGGACATAAAGAGTTAACCAACTTGTTTATGTACTGATCTAGACCTTAGACTTTGAGGCTTTGAGTTTTCACTTTCGATCTGCTAGACTTGTTTTCGACTATTTTACCAAAGGTTGAGGATGACGATCGCTTATTATGAGTGGTGTTTATTGTGGGTGAAAGAGAGATGAGACAGATGGATTTTTTCAAATATTTGGATGTTTTTGGAGTTTTCTAAACTGTTTTGAAGATGTTTTTGGTATTTTCAAGATTTAACAAATGTTTTGATTTTTTGAATTTTGAAGATGTTTTGGGGTTTTCTGAAATTTTGACCAAAAGACCAACCTAAAGACTTATCCTAGGGGCCTCGGGGGCTAATCAACATATTAGCCTTGCCTATGTTATACACGCAAAGACTACATAGTTCAACTAACACAGACTCGACTATTTGATGAGATATGAACAAATAGATTGTCAGTTTATTATGATGACCTCCTAAAGGACTGACCTAAGTGTCTCAGAGGATGATCAAAGATCAACCTTTACTACATTTAAGGCTCAAAGACCCATAGTTTGACAAGACAACTCTATTTTTTACTTTTTCACTGACTTTTTGACCTATTTTTTGGATTTTGATATGATTTGGATGTTTTTGGATTTTCTGATTTTCTGATGTTTTTCAATTTTTTGGATTTTTTGATGTTTTTTATATTTTTTTATTTTATGATGTTTTTGGATTTTTCAATTTTCGGATGTTTTTGGATTTTTGGATTTTTTGATGTTTTTGGATTTTTGGATTTTCTCATGTTTTTGGATTTTTCAATTTAGGGACTTCAAGAATATACATGAATCTAATCCAATGAGAAGATTCCTCCAGTGTGATGCAATAGACTACTCTGATAGAGGTAGGACAAACTAACCTTAAGAGTGGGTCGAGTAGTACTAGGAGGGGTCATGACATGAACATAGGACCAAGCTATGGTGTAGACACGGGTGGATGATGGATGGAGATATATGGATGATGCAAAATGAGTCAAGAAGATCCTAGTGGATGGAAAGTGCTTATTTACATGAGGTTCCTATTTGGTAGGTTTCCATCAAGGTACTTGCCTAAAGCACCACTGAAGTGGTTTTCACTAGAGGATGATTTTTTTCTCATTACTATTTTTGATATTTTTTCTAATTTTTTTGGACTTTTTTACTTTTTTGTTTTTTATGTTGTCAACAAGATACTTGTTTTCCAGGTTTTCATTAGGGTAACCATTTTTTTAGGACATTTTTTAATTTTTTTAAATTTTGGTTCTATACCTTGCAAGATTAGGCATAAAAAAAATTCATATGGGAGTTGTTCATGTGCTCCTACAAAGGTTCTCTTTTGGGTGTTGATAACTGATATGCCCCTGACTTGTAGTTCGTTGTGATGATGAATGGTCCAAACAAGTTAGATTCAAATTTTCCTTTGCTATTTGGATTTGGGATTTTCTTTTGATTATCCTTCATTACAAGTTCCCCAACTCAGAATGTCTGACTCCTGATCTTTTTATTATAGCTCCTCTTGAGTTGATTCTGATAGACCTGCAAATGATTTAAAGCATCCATACACCACTCATCCAGTAGCTCTAGCTCATTTAGTCTTGATACTCTATATTATTCATCTGTGATGAGGTTTTACAATAATATTCTTAGTGATAGGAACTCGATCTCAATTGGTAATATGGCTTCTGATCTATAGACCAGGGAGAACGCGGTGGCATCGGTGGGTGTGAAAATGCTGGGTCGATAGGCCCAAAGGTTGGGATTTAGCTACAAGTTCTAGTCACAACCTGCATCATTGACTGTCTTTTGAGGATTTTCAGAATGGTTTTATTGGTAGCTTCTACTTGGCCACTGCCTTGGGGATAATACAAAGTGGAAAAGTGATGTTGGATTTTTAACTTTTCACATAATTCATGAACATCTCGATTCTTGAAAGGTGTCCCATTATCTGAGATAATAGCTTGGGGAACACTGTATCGACATATTAAGTAGTTCAAGATGAATTTTGATATCTACTTTCTAGTTATGTAGGTAATTGGTATGGCTTCCACCCACTTGGTAAAGTACTTAGTGGTGGTTAGGATAAACTTGTGGCCACTAGATGAGGTGGGGGTTATTTTTCCAATGAGATCAAGTCCCCACTACAAAAAGGGCTATAGTGTGATGATGGGATGAAGTTCTTGAGTTGGACCATGGATGAGCTCCCCATGCTACTGACATTGTAGGCACCTTTTGACATAGTCATGTGATTCTCTTTCCATTCTAGGCCAATAATATCCCATTCTCAACAATTTCTTGGCCAAGGTCATTCCTCTCGAGTGTGAACCAAAAATACTATTAAGCACCTTAGTTAAGGTGGTCAATGCCTCCTCAATGTTTAAACAATGTAGTAGGGTTCTTTATATGCTCCTACGGTAAAGGGTATTTCCTAAGATGACAAATCGAGATGGTTTCTTGAAAAAAGTTCTTTTTAGGCTTGAGCGTAAGTTAATAGGTAGGACCCCTATTCGCAGGCAGGTATAAATGCCATGGTACCAAGGATCACTAGGACCAACGATTTCACACACAAATTCTAACTCCGGTACCTCAAATGTAGATACGAGAAGCTGCTCTACCAATAATTCATGTCTCGACACATTGTGAAGGACGTTCTATAGGGAGCCAATCATTGCCATGGTGTTTGCGGCTCTATTGTTTGCTGTGGGAATCTGCTCAAATATGATATCAATGAATGATTCTTTGAGGCTCTCTACCATCTTTTTATGTGGATTCAGCTTATCTTCCTTTGTTTCGTACTCATCATTCACTTGATTTATTATCAATTGGGGGTCTCCATATAATCTAAGGGTCGTGATGTGCCAATGCACTACTATTCTGAGACCTATGGTTAAGGCCTCATATTCTACAATGTTATTAGTACAGGAAAATACCAATTTGTAGGATCTAGGTAGACAGTCCTCTTGTGGAGTGATGAAGAAGACACTAGATCCTGATCCATGCTGCATGTAGGAACCATCAAAGTAGAGTTTCCAATGGTCAGCTATATTGAGATTGAATATGGATTCATCCAAAAACTTTGATATGAGTGGATTCTCTAAGTACATGGGTGCTTCTACAAGTTGATCTACAATCACTTGGCCTTTAATTGCTTTCCATTCCATGTACTCGATGTCATATTCAAATAGAATCATGACCCTCTTGGTCATCCTTCCTATGAGCATTTCCTTTGATAATAAGTACTTGAGGGGGTTGATTTTGGTGATGAGTTTCATTTTGTGTGTCAACATGTAGGGTCTAATTTTTTGTGAAGCAAACACTACTGCTAGATAGGCTTTTTCGATGAATGAGTAGTTTAATTTATGCCCTACCATTGTGTGGATTATGTAATAGATGGCCCTCTCTATACAATTTTCAGTGTGCTAAGCTAGAAGAGCACCGAGGTCTACTGATGTTGCTGACATATAGAGGATTAGTGGCTTTCTTGGGATTAATGGAATGAGGACCAGTGGTGTGAGCAAATATTCTTTGATTTTTTTGAAGGCTTCCTCACACTTGTCATCCCATTTTTACACTACTCCCTTGTGAAGTAGGTGATAATATTGGATTTGCTTGCCTACCGGTTGTGTTATGAATCTACAAATGGACTGAATCCTACCTTGGAGGCCTCTCAACTATTTCAATGTTTTGGGTGCTTCCATCTAGAGGATTGCTTTTACCTTTGTAGGTTCTATTTCAATACCCCTCATTTACACTATGTATCCTGTCAATTTTCCTAACTATACACTGAAGATGCGCTTCTCTGGATTTAAACAAACCTTGTATTCCTCAAGCCTATCAAAAAGAGTAATCAAAGTCGTTATGTGATATCTCCTTTTTCTAGATTTTTCTTGTATGTCATCAACATAATCTTCCATAGTTTTGTGGATCATGTCATGAAAGATTAACATCATGGCTCTTTTTTAGGTGGCCCCAACATTCTTTAGGCCAAATGGCATCATGTTCCAGCAATAGGTCCCTCATGGACAAGTGAAGGCTATTTTGTGTTGGTCCTCTTTGGAAATCCTTATTTGGTTGAACCCAAATAAACTATCCATTAGAGAAATAATTTCATATCCTATTATCATGTCCACTATCATGTCATTTTTAGGAAATGGGAAACCATCTTTTGGACATGCTTTGTTTAGATATCTAAAATCCATTCAGATTCAAATGCCCCCATTGGGTTTTTAAATAGGAACCAAATTTGATACCCATTCTGGATGGTCAATTGGTCATATGAACCCTACATCAAGTAGCTTCTTCAATTCCATCTTGACTAATAATGCAATCTAAGGATGTATTTTCTTGAGTTTTTGTCTAATGGACTTTGCTTTAGAGTAGATTTCTAGACGATGGACCATGATCTCTGGATCGAGCCTGGGAATGTTAGTATGGCTACATGAAAAATTAGCATGTCTCTCTCTTCAGAACGTTGCTAGGAGCTCTTGTTCTTCTAATAGTAATAAATCTACATAAAATGTAGTGTGCGGGGTCTCATCTATTCCCAAGTTGTCTGGGTTGCATTTTTTAGCTAGGACCGCTAATTTTTCCTAATGTAGAGCTCTGAGAGGAAGAATGAATCCCCCATCCTCAAGTGCCTTAGAGAGGTTTTCACCATTAGATGCATCCTTTTTTTAACTATTTTTAGGTTGGAGAGTGCCACAGTGTGGTTTTCACTTAAGGACCTAGTGATTATTCTTAGTTTTTCACTTTTGTGACTAAGAGATTCAATTGTTTCCTCATAGTATGCATGTGTGTCTAGCTCAATGATGAATCCTGTTTTATGATCCCCACATGGAATAGTATCCCGCAATCCCATGGATTCTAAGAGCTCCACATCATTTTCGAATGTGTCAAGAATTGGTGATCCTTGTTGGTCATGATTGATGAGTTGTGGGTAGACTAGGAAAATTTCATCAGATTGGTTCTTAGACTCATAGGATAGGGTGATAATCATGAGAAGGGTGGTATCCTTGAAAAGCATAGGTAGGTTGGGTATGGGATCTTCCTCATCACTACTAAAAATGTTAGTTATGTCAAATGTGAAGTTGTCTATGACTCAACCTGTAGATACAGGTAAGTGAAGTTTAGTTCTTGATTAATGAAGAGTTCTGACCTTCTTAACCAGGGAATTCCAACCACATATGGTTATATCGGAGGGGTACATCCAAGGCCAAGATTTCTCATTCACATCTCTGGAATGATGGGTATTAGAAGCCTGTTGTCATCTTTCCCTAGTTTCTAGTTTCTGTCATATCCCATTGCAAGAATCATTTTCAGACCTTTACTACTATTGTCCATAGGTAGATTAGCTATTGGTCTATTGTCTTGATATAGGAGATGGGATAGGTCCTCCTCTATTACTTCTCAGTCAAGATCTCCCCAACTTCTAAAGTTGGAATATCCTTTAGGGGATGTTTGGGATGTGGAGGCTTCATTTGATTGTGGTCAACCTTGTGATCTAGGAGATTGTGGCAACTCTCCTACCACAAAAGCATTTTTGGGAATTGTATAGTTTTCACAACCATCATCCTGGATGATGACTGATATCAGAGATTGTTGAGATGGAAAGAGTGGTAGGTGTCTCTGTCATAGAAGTGGAAGCAAGAGTGGTTGGATCAATGTATGGTGTTGATGGGCCTTCATCATTTTTAGGCACTTGAGGAATCTTGTAGTATTTTTCCTCTAGATTCTTGTAGTAAGAGAATGGTTCATGATCTCCATGGATGGTGACCTATTGGCCTTCATATGTGGATTTGACACATTGATGGAAGTTTGATGCTACTACTTGCATTGCATGGACCAACAGACGTCCTAGGAGAATGTTATAAGGCAAGTCGAGGTACAACACCTGAAAGGTAGTTTCCATTATTGTTGCCCTACTTGAATAGGGATTTGGATTGTTCCTTGAGGCACTCTTTCTTGATCATCATACACCCTAATTGTGATGCCTTTTCCTTTTTCGATGGAATCCTCAGAGATTTTAATATTTTTTATGAACTTGAGGGAACAAATGTTCCAACCTGCACCTTCATCCACCAATACTCTCTTGACTTTTTTTTATGCACTAGGACCTCTAAATGGGGTGTGTAGTTGTGAGATGGTTGAGTAGGAAAATATTGATCAGAGAATGTAAGTATATTCAAGGTAATGATGTTTCTTACCATAGTTTGAAATTGTTCTGCATCAAGATCCACTAGGATAGTGGATGAAGCAAATGCTTCCTCAAGGATTTTCTTATGGGTGGATAAATTTTTTAGCAACTCCATGATGGAGATTTTTGTTGGGGTTCTTTTCAGTTGATCAAGGACATTATAGCCATTGGGAATGGATCTTGGGTTGGATTTGGGTGCTCTATTTGGCTAAGATGATCGTGCAATGGTAATTTTTTTGCCTCTTGTGGTGACTCCACAATCAACATGGGCTGCTTTGATGGTGACAGTAGCACAATATTCATCTAGGGATGCAACAACATGATCATATACATGATTCATTCTCTTGAAGGTGCCCTTCCCCATATCCATGTTATTGTTCCCTTTGTTATTGTGATTAGGCATCATATTCATGTAGATTTTGAGGCTCTGATTTCTTGTTGGTTGTTTCACATTTATGATTTTTTGATCAATGAGGTCTTGGATTAGGTTTTTCAACCTCACACAACTATTAGTGGTGTGCCCTTTGATTTTTTGAAATTCATAGAGCTAGTTTTCATTGTACCAAGCTGGTTTCACATTCGGTTCCTAGTAATTCTCATATGTGGAAGCCTTGATGAGGTTTTTGTTTATTAATTTCTTCATGATGACCTCGAGTAGTTCCCCAAGAGTAGTGTACTTCCACTTGGGGGAGTTTTCTTTTCACTAGGGTGGTCCCCTTTGATCGTTGACATCGTTGATTGCTTGATTTTTGGTTAGTTGGTGTTGTGATACAACATTGGTTTGGGTGTTTTTCTGATCATTTTTTTGTGGTTGTTGGTAGGTTTGGGTGTTTTTCCATGGAGCACTGATCATGGCCTTAGCATCAACCACACCATCATTTGTGAAATTTTTGTTCCTTGCCCATGTACAAGGTTTGTCATTATAGTTGTTGGATGGGTGATTGTTTTGTTGTTCAGGATATGTGGGTGATCCTTGTGAAATAAGGGCTCATTCGATGTTGAGTGCCTTGGAGATCAACTCGTCATATGTGGTGATACCTTGCACTTTAAGATGAAATTCCAAGGCTCTGTCAAGATTGGATATAATAGTGTACACTTGTTCTTTTGGCATGACCCATTTTCTCTGATTGGCCTTGGATCACTATCATTGTAGGAAAGAAGCAAATGATTCATTCTTACCTTGTTTCAGAGCTAATAATTCTTCTAAACTAACATTCATACCAATATTTAATGTGTAGTTTTTGATGAATGTGTCTAATATTTCTTGGAACTTCTTGATGCCTGGAGGAAGGTGAGAGAACCATTCCATGGCCTAGCCAGTCAAACTTCTAGGAAATAGCCACATTAGATAGGTATCATCTTATGCGACTTCCATGCAATGAACTTGGAATTCCCTAATGTGATATTTGGGGTTTCCCATCCCAGGGTATTTATCAAATTTGGGGATCTAAAATCCCTTTGGAAATGGTTTCATTACAAGGCTCCTATCAAATGGGTAAGGAAAAAAGCCACTAGGTATTTTTATGGTTTTCCTTGAATGAAGATCAAGTACTTGTTGTGAGATTAACTTGATTTGTGTTGCTACATCATTTTACAAATCAGGGGGTGGGATGAAGGTGTATTACGGTGGTTCAATTGTTGGTTGAATGGGTGGATTGGTGGTTCTTTTCATATTTTGTTGCACCATGTATGCTTGAAATTGTTGTTGTACCAACAACACTTGTTGTTGGTCCTACTGCTACTATGCTAATAGTGCATATTCACGAGCTTGCTATTATTGTTGTGCTAAGAAAACTTGTTGTTGAGCTACTAATCGAGTTCCTTCTTGCTGCTCTTGGCATTGCTTTAGTGTTTGTTGGTATGCTTGTTCTTGGGCTTCTTGTTGTTGTGTTAGATAATGTGCTTGTGTTTGAGCTTGTGCTTATTGAGCTTGGTATTGGGCTTGTCCTTGAGCTTGAGCTTGCACTTGGGCTTGGTCTTGAGCCTATGCTTGTTGGGAAGCTTGTGCAATTTGTGCAACTTGTGTGGGTTGAACTGCTTGTTGTTGTTGTTGCAATAGGGCTTGGGCTTGTATTGCCTACCATGCTTATTTTTTTTGTAGTGCTTGTTGTGCGGCTTGAGTTCCTTGAGTGGCTTGTGCTACTTGAGCAGATAATTTTCTTTAGGCTTGCTGAGCAGCTAATTGTGTGGCTTTTCGGTTTTGGATTTTTTGAAGTTCCTTCTGATAGGAAACTTGCTGAGTGGCTAGCAAAATAATGTTGTATTGGTTTGTTATGTTTGAATTTGGTGGTGGTGGTGGTGGAGGTAGGTTTGGAATGGTGGTGGATGGTGTGATTGATATGCTTGGTCCTTGAGACACCATGTTTTGAGATGTTTGGGGAATGGTTGATGATGTGATGGTGGTGGCTTGCATTATTAGGATGGTTGTCATCTGTTGTTGTGATATCAAAGATAAGATTTGAGAATTTGATATGGTGCTTTGATTGATGATCGATGGGTTGATTTGATTTTGTTGATTGATGTTTGGTAAAGGGGGAAGCCCTAAACTAAGAGGTGGAAGTGGTGGAAATGTGAGTGGCATACTCACTTGGGGGAATGATGAAGATGTAGTGTCAAAGATGCCTCCTAGTCCAAATAAGTCTCCTTCTCCTTGTGAGGTTACGGGGAGAGAAGTTGGAGTTGTTGCACAAAATGATGATGATGGGTCATTTGGATCATAAAAGGTGAGGGGACATATGGATGTGATGGATTTTTGGTTATGGATTGTCCCAAGATGGTGTTTACATCCAAATCTTGATTGTTTACAAGGGGATGTGTTTGTAGTACATTGAGAAATGCATTTCCCTTGTTAACAATGGGTTGGGTTGGAGCAATGGATGATGTAATTTAGGGGATGGGTTCGGTGATGCTTTGGAATAGAGGTGTAGACAAAATTGGGAGTGTGGTTGAGATTGGAGGCATGATCCCAAAAGATGGTTACACAATGGTTCTCACATCAAAATCAAAAGGGAGTTTAGCCCCTTGCTTTGCTAATTAGAGCATGTATAGTGAGGGATTAAGTCTCATCATGATGTTGATAATTCTATGATTTTTAGGATTTTGGACCATCTCAACAATCTCATTTTGTGACATTCCAAAGGGATTATTGGTAAGATCCTCCACTTGGACACATTCCTCTTGATGGTCTTGCAAAAATGGAGGAAGGTTAATCGTGAGATTGCTAGACCCAATGGGATTTATTTCGGAGTAGTCTGACTCAAGTCACTCGAAGTAGATGCTTCTTTGTTGTTCTCCATGTCCTTCTTGTGTTGTGATCTAGTTTGCACCATAAAATATGGACCAATTTTCAAGAATGTGGGAGATAAATCTCTAATTATTTGGATTGATCTAACTTTATGGTGCAGGAGCACCTGGCAAAGTTGGAGCACTTGGCAAGGTGCAAGCTTATTTTGAAGGTTTTTGTTTTAAAATCCTTTTTTTTTGTTTTGGTAAGGTATTAAATACCATCTAGATTGTGGTTAAGGACCTTTTTGGTTCTTAGGTAAATGTTGAATAATGTTTGGAATCTTTTTGGGGTGGTTTCCTAAGTTATAGTCAAAAATTGAAAAACACACTATGTTTTCAAACAGCGTGCTTTTGGCCATTCTTAGGCTTAGGAAAATAAACCTAACCATTTTCCAAGAAATGTAGAGGAAATTATCGACCTTGGATGAAGTTTTGAAAAAAATAAAAGCATTGGAACGTTTGAAAACATATGCAATAATAAAAGAATATAGTATTTTCTGTGTGCAAAGTTCTGATTTTCTGTTCTTGGCTGCGTGGTTGCTGCAAGGAAGAATTTTATGGTGTTTATAGCATGTAGTGAGGTTATTATAAGTTCTTTTTTGGTGCCTTAAACTCTTTTTTTCATCCCTTTCATCAATTTTGTAAATACTGTGTTCTTTTCTGTTTTGTTGTTCTGTCTGGTAAAGATTAGAAAAATGGAGTTTTAGATTGTTTCCTGACCGTACCAAGAAGTATGGGTGCAGTGGAAACAAAGCTAAGCTCCATTCCTGTACATAATGTAAATGTAGGAGTCTTTTTGAGTTTTTTGGTGGCTAGAAAATGGATGCCCTAGGCGAGCCAGAGCAGACCCGGTTGGGGCAGTCTTGAAGGAAAAGTTCCATAAATTGCAGGGGAGTGAAGTTTTTTAAGAAATTATTTTTTGAGGATTTAGGGGAGTGTATTGGCTCTGAATGGTGACAAGGAAGAGCCTTTAACAACTCATTTGCATGAAGAAATTTTAACCATTTTTGAATCAACTCTGTGAGACTTAGAAACCCTAGGGTTCTTGTGCATTTTTGTGTTTGGACTGTACACAGCCTAAGCAGGCTTGAGACCACAAGATTCTTGGAGGTGAGGGAAGGAAAAGCACCATTCTTAAGCCAAGAACCTAGATCCTTGGTGGGTTTAGGAGGAAGAAGCATAGAACCCCTGTTTCAGAGACCTAATTGGGGGCTCAAGGATACTAACCTTTCAAGCCTAGGAAAGAACCTTGAGGAAGCGATGGAGAGTTGGAGGATTGTGGTTGCACAAGGGCCTTAGATTGGTCATTTTGAAATTTTTGAAATAATTTTAAAACCCTACAAGAACCTTGAAGAACTTTGAGGCTATTAGGACTTTAGGGCAGATTAACTGTCTAAGAGGAGAACATGGTGAAGCACCAAGCGTTGTTTGGAAAATGGATAGCAAGTGGATAGAAGAGGGATTGTTCAGTCAACCAGGGGTTCCTAGGAAGAGGCAGGGACCTATAGGTTAACTTGGTGAAGCAAGGAACCAAGAGGTTCTATTGAGGAAAGACCAAGAGTAGGAATTAGCAAGTGATTCCTCCAATCCCTCTCCCTACCAGATTGGTATCAGAGCAGTGAAAGATTTGGGAAAGTAGCTTATATGTCAAAAGTTGAGTCAAGTGAAACACCCACCATGGTGACAAATGCACAGTTAGCCAAGAGGGTTGAAGAGCAAGAAGAGGACAACAAGTCCTTAAAAGAAAGAATAGATCAATTGGAGAAGGCATTAAACAATGCAAGACTGGAAGGAATGGTGCCAAAGGAAGAAGAGGTTGCAGAGGAGGACAAGGTCCCTCAACCTGACCCTATTTTGGAGGAGGAGCCTTTCTTGAAGGCATTGAAATCCCTAAGTGAAAAAGGACTTGAGGGCATACCGTTGTTCTGTGGAAAGATGGATCCTGATTTGGTCATGGACTAGATAGAAGGCATGGAGAATCACTTTGAATGTGATGGAGTAACGGAAGCATAGAAGGTGAAGGTATCAAAATCAAGGTTGAGAGGATCAGCCTTGACATGGTGGAAGTTTATTTAGACTGAGAGGGAGAAAGAAGGCAAGCAGCCCATATCAACCTGGAAAGGAATGGTTGCCAAGGTAAAGGAAGCCTATATGCCAGATGATTATGAGATTCAGTTGCACAAGAAGAGGAAAAGTCTAAGGCAGAAAGATCAAGATGTCAACACCTATACAGAAGAGTTTCAGAAGCTTTGTTTGAGATCAAATGTGGTAGAGGATGAGAGCCTAAAAGTGGCTAGGTACCTTAATGGTTTGAAGTGGAATATCCAAGAGCAAATGGCCTTACTAAGTCCTAAAACAGTCCACCAATGTTATCAACTGGCTATAAAGATTGAAGAGAGGAAAAAAAGAAAGCATGATCAGTCCTCTAAAGGTAGATGCAAAGGCAGAGATCAAAGAGGATAGCGTGGAGGTTACCAAGTAAGAGGTAGTGATAAAAGAAACCAAGGTGAATCAAAACTCACTGAGCATGGAGGTGAGACATCTACAAGAGGAGGATTTAACAGAGGAAGAGGACCTCAAGGAGGTTCAAATAGAGGAAGAGGAGCAGGCAGAAGTAACTCTTACTTTGCCACCATGAAATGCTATCACTACAGTCAGCTAGGTCACCCTGCTTATAGGTGCCCGGAGAAACCATCTTCTTCTAGCAATGAGAAAAGAGTGGCTTATGCACAAGAGGATACCACGAGTGTCAAATCACCTGAGATCAGTCATATAGAGTTAGAAGTAGGAGAAAATTTGATGTTTAATAGAGTGTTGATCAGACAACCAGTCAAGGAAGAACCCAAGCAAAGGAGAGCTTTGTTTAGAGCAAGGTGTAAGATATTGGGAAAGGTATGCAAGGTCATTGTAGATTCTGGTTCTATAGATAATATCATCTCAGAGGAGGTAGTAACTAAGCTGAAATTGCAAAAGGTACCTCACAGCAACCCCTACAAGGTCACATGGCTGAATAAAGGGCAAAGTCTTTTGGTGAATGAGCAAGTCACAGTGGAATTTTCAATTGGAGGCTATAAAGAAAAGCTAATTTGTGATGTACTACCCATGGATGCATGCCATCTTCTGCTCAGTGGCAGGCCATGACAATATGACAGAGGTTCTATATATCATGGAAAGGAGAACACCATTGAATTCAAGAAGGATGGAAGAACCTTCAAGCTGCAATCATTGACATAGGAAGATGAAGGAAAGTCCAAGGTGCCAAACATCATGTTGAGCAGTGGTAAAGAGTTTATCAAAAATATACATCAAGGAGGTGAAGGTTATGTGGTTTTAATGCAGTCCAAAGAGGAAGGAAAGGCTAAAAGGACAGTCTTAGCAGAAGTAGTCCAAAGGATGCTTGACAAATACAAGAGCATAGTGAGTGATGGAACACCAGCAACTCTACCACCAAAGAGAGCAATAATTCATCAAATTGACTTTATACTTGGAGCCTCATTTCCTGACAAAGCAGCAAACAAACTCACTCTTAAGCAGAACCAAGAAGTGGCAAGATAAGTGGAAGAATTGTTGAGCCAAGGTCTAATTCAAAAGAGCATTAGCCCATGTGCAGTCCCAGTGGTTTTGGCAACAAAAAAAGGTGGTAAGTGGAGATTATGCACTGATTCTAGAGAAATTAATAATATCACAATTAGGTATAGGTTTCCTATTCCTAGAATTGAAGACTTGATGGATTGTCTTGGATGTGCAAAATTCTTCACCAAATTGGATCTTAAGAGTGGTTATCATCAAATTAGAATCAAGGAGGGTGATGAATGGAAGACAACTTTTAAGAAAAATGATGGCTTGTATGAGTGGAAGGTGATGCCATTTGGCCTCTCAAATGCCCCTAGCATGTTCATGAGACTAATGAATGAGGTGCTTAATGATTTCACAGGGATTTCTATGGTAGTCTACTTGGATGACATACTGATTTTCAGTAAGACAGTAGAAGAACATTTGAAGCATGTGGAGATCGTTCTCAAAAGGCTGCAAGAAGAACAGTTGGCAATCAACCTTGAGAAGTGCGAGTTCTTCAAACAAGAACTTGTGTATCTATGCTTTGTAGTGTCCCAAGGAACATTGAATATGGCTCCAAGCGAGGTGGAAGCCATCCTAAACTGGCTTACACCAACCACAGCAACAGAGGTAAGGAGCTTTCATGGTTTAGCTCAGTTTTATAGAAAATTCATCAGGAATTTTAGTGGTATATGTGCACCAGTCCTAGATACTATTAAGGGAGGTCTAAAAACAAATTTTAAGTGGACTCAAGAGGCTGATAAAGGGTTTGAAAAAATCAAACAAGAAGTAGAAAAACAACCAATTTTGTTATTGCCTAGTTTTGATAAGTTGTTCACAGTTGAGTGTGATGCAAGTGGAGTAGTAGTAGGAGGAGTCCTTAGTCAAGAAGGTAGGCCTGTAGCCTTTTTTAGTGAAAATCTCAATGAAACCAAGCAAAAATACTCCACCTATGATATGGAATTATATGCTTTAGTGCAGTCCCTTAGGAAGTGGAGGCATGATTTATTGCCCAAAGAGTTTGTGGTCTTCACTGATAACCAGGCACTTAGTTACATCAACACCCAAGAGAAGCTGAGTAATAGACACTTGAAATGGATGGAATACATCCAAGCTTTCACTTTTACAATCAAGCATAAGAAGGGACAAATGAATAAGGTGGCAGATGCATTAAGCAGGAGAATGTTGACAGTGCAATAAATACAGCTGAAGAGCATTGGGTTAGAGAGTTTTAAAGACCTCTATGGTGATGATAAAGACTTTTTAGAAGCCTACAAGGTATGCTCTAATTTTGTAAATCATTTTCATAGTTAGTATGCTGAGTATACTTTGTTAAATGGATTGTTACTTAAGGGAAATCTGTTATGTGTCCCAAGAGGATCAATGAGGGAAAATCTGATCCAAGATAAACATAATGGTAGTCTTAGTGGGAATTTTGGAATAAATAAAACTTTAGAGCTGGTACAAAGGTTCTATTACTGGCCTAAGTTGGCAAGAGATGTTAGGAAATATGTGGAGCAGTGTGTAGTTTGAAAGAAACCCAAAGGGGGAGCCAACAATGTAGGATTGTATCAACCTTTACCCATTCCCAATAGACCATGGGAGTGTGTTAGTATGGATTTTGTGGTAGGAATCCCCAAGACTAAGGTAGGGTTTGATAGTATTTATGTAGTTGTGGAAAGATTTAGCAAGATGAGTCACTTTATCCCTTACAAGACTACACATGATGCAAGTTACATAGCCCATCTCTTTTTCAGGGAAGTTGTAAGAATTCATGGATTGCCATTGAGCATTGTATCAGACAGGGATGTGAAGTTTATGAGTCACTTTTGGAAGACTATGGAGCAAATTGGGAACAAATCTATCTTTTTGATCAGCTTACCATCCTCAGACCGATGGTCAAACAGAGGTGGTTAATAGAATGCTAGGTAACTTATTGAGGTGCTTGATAAAGGAATATGGAAAAACCTGTGATATGGTAATTTCTCAAGCTGAGTATGCTTATAATGACAGTGTGAATAGAACTACAGGGAAAAGTCCATTTGAAGTGGTGTATGGGATGCACCGAAGAGGCATTTGTGAACTTAGAGACCTTGGATCTCAGGAGAATAGGAGTGGACATGTAGAAGACTTTAGTCAAACCATGAAGGAGGTCCATGAGTAGGTTAAGAATACAATCACAATAGCAACACAAAAATTGAAAGATAAAGTTGATGAGTCAAGGAGAGATGTGCAATTTGCAGTAGGTGACTATGTTATGGTTCATCTTAACAAATCAAGGTTGCAAAAGGGAATTTCAACCAAAATGCAGATGAAAAGAGTGGGGCCATGCGAGGTTTTGGCCAAATATGGCAAGAATGCATACAAGGTAGAATTACCATCAAATTTGGGCATATCTCCAGTTTTCAATGTTGCTGATTTAATCAAATACAAGGGATCAGTCAATGATGATGGTCAAAACAGAAAGGAAATCTTCAAACACATTAGAAACATGTCCATACCTACTCAAGACAAGCCTCAGGTAGAGAAGATATTGAAGTCAAGGGTGAGGAAGACCACAAGACACAGGGTGTACATGGAACACCTCATCAAGTGGAAGACCAAGCCTGAATCTGAGGCTACTTGGGTGGATGAAGCTGAATTTAAGAATCTAGGAATTGACCTATCACTGATATCACCTCAAGCTCTTTCATCTTTGTGCTGAGAGGGTGAGAATGGTGCAGGAGCACCTGGCATAGTTGGAGCACCTGGCAAGGTGCAAGCTTATTTTGAAGGTTTTTGTTTTAAAATCCTTTTTTTTGTTTTTATAAGGTATTAAATACCATATAGATTGTGGTTAAGGACCTTTTTGGTTCTTATGTAAAAGTTGAATAATGTTTGGAATCTTTTTGGGGTGGTTTCCTAAGTTATAGTCAAAAATTGAAAAACACACTGTGTTTTCAAACAGCGTGCTTTTGGCCATTCTTAGGTTCGGGAAAATAAACCTAACCATTTTCCAAGAAATTTAGAGGAAATTATCGACCTTGGATGAAGTTTTGAAAAAAGGAAAAGCATTGGAACGTTTGAAAACATATGCAATAATAAAAGAATATAATATTTTTTGTGTGCAAAGTTCTGATTTTCTGTTCTTCGCCGTGTGGTTGCTGTAAAATGGATTAAAGGAAGCATTTTATGGTGTTTATAGCATGCATTGAGGTTATTATAAGTTCTTTTTTGGTGCCTTAAACTTTTTTGTTCATCACTTTCATCAATTTTGTAAATACTCTATTCTTTTCTATTTTGCTATTTTGTCTGGTAAAGATAAAAAAAATGGAGTTTTAGATTATTTCCTGACCGTACCAAGAACTATGGCTGCAGTAGAAAAAAAGCTAATCTCCATTCTTGTAAATAATTTAAATTTAGGAGTCTTTGTGAGTTTTTTGGTGGCTAGAAAATGGATGCCCTAGGCGAGCTGGAGCAGGTCCAGTTGGGGCAGTCTTGAAGGAAAAGTTCCATAAATTGCAGGGGAGTGAAGTTTTTTAAGAAATTATTTTTTGAGGATTTAGGGGAGTGTCTTGGCTCTACATGGTGACAAGGAAGAGCCTTTAACAACTCATTTGCATGAATAAATTTTCACTAGTTTTGAATCAGCTTTGTGATACTTAGAAACCCTAGGGTTCTTGTGCATTTTTGTGTTTGGACTGTACATAGCCTGAGCAAGCTTGAGACCACAAGATTCTTGGAGGTGAGGGTAGGAAAAACACCATTATTAAGCCAAGAACCTAGATCCTTGGTGGGTTTAGGAGGAAGAAGCATAGAACCCCTATTTCAGAGACCTAATTGGGGGCTCAAGGCTACTAGCCTTTCAAGCCTAGGAAGGAACCTTGAGGAAGCGATGGAGAGTTGGAGTATTATGGTTGCACAAAGGCCTTAGATTGGTCATTTTGAAATTTTTGAAACACTTTTAAACCCCTGCAAGAACCTTGAAGAAGTTTGAGGCTATTAGGCCTTTAGGGCAGATTAAGGGTCTAAGAAGAGAACATGGTGAAGCACCAAGTGTTGTTTGGAAAATGGACAACAAGTGGATAGAAGAGGGATTGGTCAGTCAACCAGGAGTTCCTAGGCAGAGGCAGGGACCTATAGGTTAACTTGGTGGAGCAAGGAACTAAGGGGGTCTATTGAGGAAAGACCAAGAGTAGGAATTAGCAAGTGATTCCTCCAATCCCTCTCCCTACCACTTTAGGTACAAAAGAGAAATGTTAGGATGATTTAAGAATCAAAGGTGAAATGATGAAGTGTGTGAAAGATGGATGATGTGGATGATAAAAATCTTTTGAAATATTAAAGGGGATGTTTAAGCTTTAGGACTTGGATTTGATGTTTGATTTTGATTTGGGATTAGATTTGATTTGGATTTGGATAGTGAATTACTAAACTCTAAGAGGTTAGATGTTGTCCTAGAGTAAATTTTTCCTCAAGATGCTAATTTTACTAAGTGTGAGAAGAAGGATTTATCTAAACACACTTACCCAAATAAGATGACTTTGATTGACTTGATTTTGATTTTGGATAATGAACTCTTGAATCCCAAGATGTTGGATGCTATCAATGGATAGATTTTTTCAGAAGGTTTGATAATTTGACCAAATGTGTGGAGAAGGATGCATCTACACACATCCAATCAAACAAGATGATTTGGAATTGACTTTATTTTTATTTTCCCAAACTTTAACATGGAGAATTTTTTTAGATTTTCAAGGGTTGATGGTGAGATGATTTTTTGGTTTGATGTTTTGAAAGATGGATGAAAGTTTGATTTTGATCATACGTGAGCCTAAAAAGACTCTTTTTTACAAGACCTTGGTTTTGAAGATAACACTTTACTCTAAACAAGATGCTCAAACTCCCTAAAAAGATCTGGGTTTTGGCAATAATAGAATGCGTACAAACTAGGATTGTTTCTTGAAGCTTTTCTGTAAAAGTTAAAAAGAAGTCTTCATCTAAATTCGTATAGCATTGAGAGTTGCTTTTGATGATCTTTTGTACTAAGAGCTTTTGACTTTGGTTTTCAGATTTTGATCTTGTGTGAAATCATTTCAGACACATGTTTGGGGTTCAATTGATCTTAGCTTTGCTTAGTGACTTATTTTTACCACAAACAATTTGTGATTAGGTTTTTTCAAACTAAATGTCTAATGTCCTCACTTCTTCTCATCCCACAAAGTGTATTATGTTGAAATAAAGGAATTTAAGGAAAAAATTTCCTATTGTTGACTTTAGTAAGCAAATTGAGATATAAATCCAAGTTTTTAGAAACCTCTAAGGATAGAATCCCAAGGGAAAGCAATAACAAATGAATAGTGTCAAAGATATTTGCTTCCTACAGGGTTTGAAGTTTTGATGACAATGTTGAATGTTTATCTCCAAATTTTTATGAGCAAGCAAATTTTTTTCTAACCAAGAACAAGTATAACCCTATGACTATGAAAGACTGTATTTGTTGAATCCCCACTTGGACAAGTCAAACTATGCTTATTTTTAGTGAATGGTTAGATGCTTGACCCCACTAGCTCCCCTTGATGACACTCTTTTATACGGGGTAGCCAAGCATCAACACCCATGAAACTCCCATAGCATACTTTCCATTTCTACTAAAAACCATAAAAGTGTGGGGTGGCTTCAAAATGACTGTTCTTGCACCAACAAATAGATCGAGGATTTTTTCCTTTTCTAAAAAAGGGTTTTAATTTGGACTTTCCATTCATATGGATTGATCCATGTGGTGAGAGACCATTGCTACCCTTCTCATCAGAACAAACCACATGATATTTCCCTTTGTTCCAATATCCACACTTATATACCAGCTAGAAATACACTTGGCTTTAGCGTGTTACCAATTGGGTCATTTTTTCCCACAAGGTAGGCCCTCTAAGATAAAAAAAAATGAGAAATCTATATTCATAACTCAATCAATCTTTGTTGCAATAAAAAGAGAGAGAATGTACCCAATACGCTCCACTCACACTTGCAAGATGTTTTGTTCAATTTTACTCCCAAAATGATAGGTGGAGGAAATTACTTTACCCAACTGAAGATCACCAAAAGGCCTTTTGATTCTCAAGATCGTCGTAAGGCACGAGAGAAGCACATACATCCTTTCGATGGTATTACTTTGAGTAAGAAATTGAAAAACAAATAAACACTTATTCATTTTAAACCCACAAAGCAAAGATTTGATTCTTTTTAGAACACCAAAATGAAATATGGAGATTGCCTTGTTCAGTTGTTAATCCTCAAACCAAATCTAGTGAGTTTTTCCTAAAGTTCTTTTTAAGCCCTTTGTAGCAAAAATTGAAATGTTATTTTTTTTTAGAGCCCAAAAAGATGTGACTTGATCTAAAACAGAAAACTCAAGAATAGAATGGAAGCCCTAAGCATTTAAAAATGCTTTATCAACTTCAAGTTTTGATGCCAGATTTTCTTGAACTCCAAGATTCTTTCAATAGATCACTTTTTATGCTTCAATGTTGCAAGTCTTTTGCACAAACAAAATCCCTCCTCCTTTTCCTATGCACAACAATTTAAGTAATATTTTCAATCCCCTTCACTTACCCTACAACAAGTCATAAATGAGGAATGTTAATTAATGAGGATGCCTGCAAGAACATCAATGAGTGACTTCAAAATATCAATGTCATCTATGATTTTACTCTATCGATGACATCTTATCTTCTCCTTCCCCCAAGAAAATAAATTTCAAATATAAGTGAATAAATGTTAAAAATAATTATCTTTGTAGAAAGTTTCAAGTGAATGAAAGCATTCAAAGTAATCTATAAGCACAAAATAGTCCACTCCATACTAATAACGAAAGGTACTTTTGTTGATTACTATTAAACCAGGTAACCAAACACATCTTGAGTCACACCATAAACACTCTAACCTTTATAAGCCTGATACCAAATTGATGTTGGTTCTCAATTGTGTTCAGATTGGTTTGTCCTTGACGACAAAATCACATTCAGTTGGTTCTATTTGATGTCAGATGGTTCTCTTTGATGATCAATTTCAGATTGGTTTCTCATGCTTTATCTTGATACAGATTTGTCTATATGGTTTACTTGTCTTGGTATTCAATGGATAGTTTACATTCAGAATCTTAATTTCTTATGGTACTAATTTGTTTGAGCTTCCTACAAAACTCAGGTTATCTTATTTGTACAAGAAAGAACATATTGGCATGAGAATGCTAGGGTCTCCCCAATCCATTTTTCTATTAAACGTCTATGTTTCCTATCGATAAGACATTTCTGATGTCATGTCGATTGGATTTTACTTACAGGTAGCTTTCGGCAGGACTTCTCCATGGTTTCAGTGACAAAGGGTGATCCCTATCAGCATGAGTTATACTGTCAGAATGATGTCTTAGAAAAATCATCATGTCTCCCTGACCGGAAACAAAGGGTGCTCTTCGACAAGAGGTTTTTCTTCATTGTAACGTCTTGGCGAACTTACTTTAGTCTTGTCGATCGCCAGTGGAAAAATTGCATATCGGCAGGAGGTCTCAGCTTCCGTGTAATGTCATAACGAACCCATCAGGTCTTGCTGACTAAGTCTTATGAGGGGCTTTTGGCGAGAGGTTTGAATTGTCTCAGTGACTTAGAGTGGATAAAGATTTTTAGTATGACTCATGTGCAATGAAGAAAGATCTTGGAAAATTTGAATTATTATACTGAAGAATAACATAAATGTATACATCTTGGTAAGAGTTAGGGTTTTTGGCGTGAGGTCTTGGCGAGTGACCTCTGGTCTCGCCGATGGAACAAAAAAGGACTTTGTCGGCATAGGATTTGACTTGTCTCAGTGACAGACAAGATGGTGGGTGACTTTTGGTATAACGAAGTATTACATATATGAGGTCTCCCCGAGAGCGATATGTTATGGTGACAAGTTTGATCACAGGGACTCTTGGCATGACATAACGTATTCGTTATGACTTATCCCTGACTCTGATGGGTCATGGTGAAAGCGACAATTGAGGGATGAATGACGGTGTTAAAGTTGACTTCGGTCGATTGAAAAGAAATTTTCTTAGGGAAAAAAATTGTGTTTATTCCTTTTTGACTGGGTGTGGAACCCTAGCCTAGCCGCCATCATGCGAGATTAAGTTTCTGTTGTTTTTGACTATAATGAATTTATCTGTGGTATATGGAAGCTTTGTTTGGTGTGTTTCTAGCTGGAAGCTGGACAGTGGTTGATGGAGCCATGGGAGTTGTAGATTTAACTCGTATTTATGTGTATCATGCTGCACATACTGGTTTATAATCACCATTTTTAACTGCTCCCTACATCTCAGTTACTAATGTGGCAAATGATGCCCTGACAGAGTATTATTATTCATGCATTAGAGATTATCATTTACAGTGGTGGGAAATTGTGCTTGTTAAGCAGTGAAATGATCTCATACATTTCAGATTTGTTGAGAACAGTTCTTAGCTAGGTTAAATAGCTCTTGTATTGGCAAATTAATTTCACCTTGACTAATAATCTTGCTAGGTACAAGATGAAGATTTCTATTATAAACAACTTTGCTAACTTCAGTCAAAATCTTTTCAGGTTGGTTGTTTAGTCATTATTTCTAAAGACAGTTACTTATCTGGCATTTAAATCAAAAAGAGTTATCTTTTCTTGATTCTCTTTTGACCACGAAATGCATTGAAGCCTTGATACCTAAAAATAAGTATAAATAGAAGTAGAAAACTCTTTTCTACTGTTGCTATAGTTGTAATTCTAAGATTATGATTCCTTGGATGTATGAAAATGCATGGATAAAAGCTGCAATAAAATTTGAATAACATGAGGCAGAGACATTGTAATTTCTTCTCTATATAGTATTTTAAGGATTCAATTATTGAATCTTTAGGGTATTCTGTAGACGAGAAAACAAAGAAATATGTGCTTAACTAAAAATAGAGAAATCCTCTAAGTTATTATTATTGTTCAAAACATAATTTGAGGGGTTGGTACTCCTTGAGATAGATATCTCTAAACGAGGGGTTGGTGCTCCTTGAGTGGGTGCTCAAAAATTAGCCTATAAGGCATTGTGAATAGTTTTTTAAAATATTAAGCCTGGAAGGCATTTCGGGAGTGGTTTTTATACCCCAGGAGGGTTTTCCACTCAAAAAAATCTTGAGTCTCTTTGTTCTTCTGAGTTCTCACTGCTTTACTATGTTGTTGTTGTTTTAGTTCACTGTTGGGTTATTATTTTTCTCAATTCTATTTGTGAATGATTACATTCAACTCATGAATGCATTAATCAGAGTCATATTGAGATCAAATATGAGCTATGGTTTTTGAATTTGCGAAAATTGGTCAAATCTGTTAAGACACTAATTCACCCCCCCCCCTCAGTGTCATTTTAACTCCAACAATTGGTATCAGAGCGTAGGGTCCTCTGATAGGTTTTAATCACCTTGGATTGATCTTGGTCTTGGAGTTTGCTTTTAATGGCACATTCTCAAGATGGTGCCTCTATAACCAAAGCTCCATTATTTGATGGAACATATTATGTGTTCTAGAAAATCAAAATGGAAGCTTTTCTTATTTCTTTTGATGTTGATGTTTGGAGCATTATTTTAAATGATTACAATGTACCAGCCTCTATTCCCATTGATCCTGCTGAAAAAAAGAGGTATGAAATAAATGCCAGAGCTAAGCATGCCCTCTTGTGTGGGTTAACTAAAGATGTGTTCAGTAAAGTCATGCATTGGAAATCTGCTCATGAAATCTGGGAAAAACTTGAAAATATATACCAAGGGAATGAGAGTCAAACGGTCAGAAATCATTACACTCGAACATCAGTTTGAGGAGATGAAAATGAAGGATGATGAAAAAGTGGCTGAATATTTCCTAAGAGTTGATGAAGTTGTCAATGCTATGAAAGGATTAGGAGAAGAAGTAAAAGAGTTTGATGTGGTTACAAAGGTCATTAGAACCTTACTGATTAAATTTGAATATAAGGTATCAGCCCTTGAAGAAAATAAACATTTTGATAAGGTTACCTTAGATAGTTTGTAGGGAATCCTTAAACTGCCTATGAAATGAGAACTAGCAAAGACAACTAAACTTGAAAAGAAATTGCCTTTAACACTGAAAAGAAAGAAAAAATTGAAGTCAGTGAATCAGAGTTGTCTGATTCTAAAGAATCCCATTTTGTTAGAAGACTTAGAAAGGGATCGGGAAAATATAAGGGAAAACTTCCCTTTAAATGTTTTAACTGTGGAAAAATAGGTCACTTTTCTACTAAGTGTCCCTATGATGATCAAATATGTGGCAACGAGACAACTAAAAAATAGCCTAAGAAGAAGGCCTTCAAACCTAAATGAAACTTCAATTTCAAAAAGAAGAAAAGTTTGTTTAGTAAAGATGAATATGATATTGAGTATGAAGATTCATCAGTTGAAGAAGATGAAATTTTGTTCATGGCTGAATTTACTCAGCAAAATGATTCAAACACCATTGACATTGAAGAAGTTGAAGTAGATCTTGAAAGTGAGCTGAAATGTGCTTTACAAGAGGTCAGAAAACTCAAAAAACAAGTTTTTTCTCAAGAACATAAACCAGATCAAGAAATAGTCTCTCTAAAAACTCAACTTGAAGAAGCTAAAAGAGTTGAGGACTGTCTTTGAGTGACTGTAAGCAGCAAAGATCAAGAAATTCAAAAAAAGGAACAAGAAGTTGTCTATCTTAGAAAGGAAATTGAGAATTATGAAAGTACTTTAAAACTTAATGAGATGCTCGGCAAGGAGAAGTTGTATAAAGACAAAATCAGTATTGGTTTTGAAAAGGGTGAATGTTCAATTGATAATGCAAAACAAAACCCCTCTTCTGAAATCATGGGTTCAGGTCCAAATCACTCTGATTTTGGTAAGAATCATGATCAACCCTTAAAAGATAATAGATCATCTTATAGATACAATCCCTTCTTATATGGTTTTTTTTTTTCTGCAACAAATTTGGCCATAAGGTGAGCACTTGCAGGCTTATGAATCCTAGAATACCTAGGTTTGGTCTTAGGAAACACTATGGTTTTGTTACACAGATCAGATGCTTTAAATGCAATGCTTTGGGACATTCTTTCAAATAGTGTAGAACTAATCTGAAATCAAAACAACAGAGAATTAAAAAGGTTTTGAAACCTAAGACTGTTAACAACATTGAGCAAACTACTTTTGATTCCAAGAAAAAGGATTTATGGGTCCTAGACAGTGGATGTTCTAACCATATGACTGGCGACAAGGATAAGTTTATAAATCTTGAAGATTATGTAGGTGGATATGGTAAGTTTTGTGATAACTCCGGTATTCAAATTAAAGGTAGAGGTTCACTTCTTCTGAATGAAGACACTCCTATCTATAATGTGTACTATGTGGAAGGTCTCAAGCATAATCTTCTAAGTGTTAGTCAAATCTGTGATAGTGGTTGTCATGTTCTTTTCACTTTGCAGGGATGTGAGATTAAGAACAAGCTTGGAAAGGCTATTGCAGCTAGAAGGAGGACTAAAGGAAATGTGTACAATCTTCTTGACACATCAAGCAATGACAATAATCAAGGTATGTGTCTAATGGGACAAATTGAAGAGAGTTGGTTATGGCATAAAAGATTAGGACACATAAACTTTGAATATCTGGTTAGAATCAGTAATAATCAGAATGTTAGAGGTTTACCAATCCTTAACAAGCTAGAAAATTCTGTGTGCAAAGAATGTCTAAGTGGTAAACAAACTAAAACAGCTTCAAAACAAAAGAACATTCTTCATCAAAACCTCTACAACTAGTGCATATATTGATTTATGTGGACCAACTAAAACAAGGTCTATTAATGGTGAAAAATACTTTATGATTTTTGTGGATGATTATACTAGAATGGTATGGGTCACATTTCTTAAGAACAAATCAAAAGCCTTTAAAGGTTCAAAATCTTTCATAAAATTGTTGAAAATGAATCAGATCTGAAACTCAAATGCCTTTGATCAGACAAAGGAGGTGAGTACACCTCTCAAGAGTTTATTGATTACTGTGAACAACACGGTATTAAAAGGTAGTATGCTACAACTAAAACACCTCAACAAAACAGGGTAGTTGAACGTAAGAACATAACTATAAAAGAAATGGCTAGAACAATGCTAGATGAAGCTAAGTTGCCTAATATGTACTGGAAAGAAGCTATTCATATAGCTATATACATTTTGAATAGAGTGCAGCTTAGGGTGAAATCTAAACACACTCCTTATGAACCTTTGTATGGAAAAACTTCTTTTGTCAAATACTTTAAAATTTTTGGAATTAAATGTTTTATCAAGAAAAATGATGATAACCTTGGCAGCTTTCAATCAAAGTGCAATGAGGGTATCTTTTTGGGATACTCAACTCACAACAAAGCTTATAAATGTCTTCACATAAGGCTTAACAAGATTATTGAAGTTGTGAATGTAAAATTTGATGAAAGATTACATTTAGATGCTGACATATTGAAGGATAATGAGGAAGAATGACTTGAACTTGAATCAAATTTAGAAGAAGCTGAAATGTAACAAATTCTATTGCTGAATCAGCAAGCCCTAAAAATGAAAAAGCAAGTCCTGAAAAGGTTGCATCAAATGCTCCTTCGAAAACTCTAGCTAAATATCACCCCAAAGATCATATTATTGGGGATAAAAATGTAGGAGTTCAAACTAGAAGAAAGGTTGTAGAATCTGATGAAAAGGCACAAATAGCTTTATGTCTAGTTACTCAATTTGAGCCTAAATTTTTTAATGAAGCTCTCACAGACTCATGTTGGATTAATTCTATGCAGGAAGAAATTGATCAGATTGAGAAAAATCAGACTTGGGAGTTGGTCCCAAGACCAGATGACAAGAATGTCATTGGAGGAAAATGGATATATAGAAACAAGGTTGATGAAAATGGCAATGTTATTCGCAACAAAGCAAGATTTTTCTGCAAGGGTTATGCTCAACAAGAAGGTACTCATTTTGGTGAAACCTTTGCACCCGTTGCTAGATTAGAATCTATCAGAATATTCTTGGCTTATTTTGTTTATAAAGACTTTACTGTTTATCAAATGGATGTCAAAACTGATTTTTTAAATGTCTATTTAGATGAAGAGGTCTATGTTGAACAACCTAAAGGATTTATTTGCAAAGATAAGCCTAATCATGTTTATAGATTGAAAAAGGCCCTCTATGGCTTAAAACAAGCACCTAGAGCTTGGTACTCTAGGCTGGAAAATCATTTGGTTTCATATGGTTTTGTTAGAGGAGGTGTAGACAATAATCTTTATGTTAAAACTAAAGGTTCTAATATTTTGGTTATTGAAATTTACATTGATGACACTATCTTTGGCTGCAATAATGTTACTTTGAGTAAAAATTTCTCTCAGATAATGGAATCTGAGTTTTAAATTTCAATGTTAGGAGAATTAAATTTCTTTATGGGTCTTCAAATATCTCAATGTGAAAATGGAATATTTCTTTCTCAAACCAAGTATGCTAGAGAGATGCTTAAGAAATTTCAGATGGATGAATGTCATCTAGTTAGCACTCCAATGATTACTAGATGCAAACTTACTAAGGTTGATGATTCTCCTAATACAAATCAAACTGAATATAGATCAATGATTGGCAGTCTGTTATATTTAATTGCTTCTAGACCTAACATCATGCAGGCAGTTTACATAGTTGGAGGGTTTCAGGCATCACCTAAAGAATCCCACGTCACTGTTGTTAAAAGGATCTTTAAATACATTCAGGGCACTCTCAATTATGGTCTTTGGTATCCTAGAAGTAATGATTTTTCATTGATTGCATATACTGATGCTAACTGGGCTAGTTGTTTGGATGATAAGAAAATCACTAGTGGTGTTGCATTCTTTCTTGGTGATCATTTAGTGGCATGGCACAACAAGAAACAAGTATCTGTTTCTCTTTCTACTATTGAAGCAGAATACATTGTTGCCACTTCATGTTGTACTCAAGTTCTTTGGATGAGTCAAACTCTCTCAGATATGGGTACATTGAAGTTCCTAAACGTGTTTCTATTCTCTGTGATAACACTAGTACGATAAATATATCAAAAAATCATGTTATGCACTCTCGAACTAAACATATTGCTATCAATTTTCATTTTATGTGAGAAAAGGTACTGGCTAATGAAGTATGTTTACATTTTGTTGGATCACAAGATCAAGTGGCTGATATTTTTACTAAGCCCTTAGCAAAAGAGATATTTGAAAGGCTGAGACTTCGATTGGGAGTTATCTCTCAATCGTTACTTCTCTAATTCACCAAGCTTCAGCTTAGGGGGAGCATGTTATATGTTTTGATTCTCTTACAACTCTCCTATAGTTTTGGTTGCTGCTGCTGTTTCTCATGGTATTTAGTTGGCTTCTCAGTTGTGTTTCATGGCACTACACATTTTTCTCTTTTATCCTTTGTCATTGAGGCAAAAAGGGGGACAGTCATTTGTGTTTTTCCATCAAGGACAAAGGGGGAGTTTGTTGGTTCTCATCTATGTTCAGATTAGTTTGTCCTTGATGAAAAAATCACATTCAGTTGGTTCTATTTGATGTCAGATGGTTCTCTTTGATGATCAATTTTAGATTGGTTTCTCATGCTTTATCTTGATACAAATTTGTCTATATGGTTTACTTGTCTTGGTATTCAGTGGACAATTTACATTTAGAATCTTAATTTCTTATGGTACTAATCTATTTGAGCTTCCTACAAAACTCAGGTTATCTTATTTGTACAAGAAAGAACATATCAGCGTGAGAATGCTAGGGTCTCCCGGATCCATTTTTATGTTAAACATTTGTGTTTCCTATCAGCAAGACATTTTTGATGTCATGTCGATTGGATTTTACTTATAGGAAGCTTTCGAAAGGACTTCTCCATGGTTTCAGTGACAAAGAGTGATCCCTATCGGCACAAGTTATATCGTTAGAATGATGTCTTAGCGAACTCATCATGTCTCCCCAACTAGAAACAAAGGGTGCTTTTTGGCGAGAGGTTTTTCTTCACTGTAACGTCTTAGCAAACTTACTTTAGTCTTGCCGACCACCGGTGGAAAAATTGCATATTGACAGAAGGTCTCAGCTTTGGTGTAATGTCATAACGAACCCGTCAGGTCTTTCTGACTAAGTCTTATGAGGGGCTTTCAGCAAGAGGTTGGTATTGTCTTAGCAACTCAGAGTGGATAAATATTTTCAGTATGACTCATGTGTAATGAAGAAAGGTCTTGGTGAGTTTGAATTATTATACCAACTGACAACATAAAGGTATACATCTTGGTAAGAGTTAGGGTTTTCGGCATGAGGTCTCAGCGAGTGACCTTCGGTCTCGCCAATGGAACACAAAAGGACTTTGTCGGCATAGGATCTAACTTGTCTTAGTGACACACAAGATGTTGGGTGACTTTTGATATAATGAAGTATTATCTATATGAGGTCTCCCCGAGAGCGATATGTTACGGTGACAAGTTTGATCACGGGGACTCTCAGCGTGACATGATGTATTCGTTATGACTTCTCCCCAACTCTAATGGGTCATGGAAAAAGCGACAACTGAGGGATGACTGACGGTGTTAAAGTTGACTTTGGTCGATTGAAAAGAAATTTTGTTAGGGAAAAATTTGTGTTTATTCTTTTTTGACTGGGTATGGAACCCTAGCTTGGCCGCCATCATGCGAGATTAAGTTTCTGTTGTTGTTGACTATAACAACTTTATATGTGGTATATGGAAGCTTTATTTGGTGTGTTTCTGGCTAGAAGCTTGACAGTGGTTGATGGAGCCATGGGAGTTGCAGATTTAACTCGTATTTATGCATATCATGTTGCACATACTTGTTTATAATCACCATTTTTAATTGCTCCCTGCATCTCAGTTACTAATGTGGAAAATGATGCCCTGATAGAGTATTGTTATTCATGCATTAGAGATTATGATTTACAGTGGTGGGAAGTTGTGCTTGTTAAGCAGTGAAATGATCTCATACATTTCAGATTTGTTGAGAACGGTTCTTAGCTGGGTGAAACAGCTCTTGTATTGGAAAATTAATTTCACCTTGACTAATAATCTTGCTAGGTACAAGATGAAGATTTCTATTATAAACAACTTTGTTAACTTCAGTCAAAATCTTTTCAGGTTGGTTGTTCAGCTGTTACTTCTGAAGACAGTTACTTATCTGGCATTGAAATCAAAAAGAGTTATCTTTTCTCGGTGCTCTTTTGACCATGAAATTCATTGAAGCCTTGATACCTAAAAAGATGTATAAATAGAAGCAAAAAACTCTTTTCTGTTGTTGCTATAGTTGTAATTCTGGTATTATCATTCCTTGGTTGTATGAAAATGCATGGATAAAATCTGCAATAAAATCTGAATAACATTAGGTAGAGACATTGTAATTTCTTCTCTATATAGTATTTTAAGGATTCAATTATTGAATCTTTAGGGTACTCTATAGATGAGAAAATAGAGAAATATGTGCTTAACTAAAAATAGAGAAATCCTTTGAGTTATTATTATTGTTCAAAACATAATTTGAGGGGTTGGTACTCCTTATGATAGATATCTCTAAATGAGGGGTTGGTGCTCCTTGAGTGGGTGCTCAAAAAGCAACCTATAAGGCATTGTGAACAGTTGTTTAAAAGATTAAGCCTGGAAGGCATTTCAGAAGTGGTTTTTATACCCCAGGAGGGTTTTCCACTTGGAAAAATCTTAATTCTCTTTGTTCTTCTGAGTTCTCACTACTTTACTATGTTGTTGTTGTTTCAGTTCACTGTTGGGTTATTACTTTTCTCAATTTTGTTTATGAATGATTACATTCAACTCATGAATGCATTAATCAGAGTAATATTGAGATCAAATCTGAGCTATGGTTTTTGAATTTGTGAAAATTGGTCAAATCTGTTAAGACATTGATTCACCCCCCCTCTCAGTTTCATTTAACTCCAACAATTGAATCTTTTTCATTAACCAATTAAAACTCAAAACTTTAAGATCACCCCTTTATTTATGGAGTGTTTTACCACTAGACTGCTACCCTTCCCATAATTATTCCATCAACAACCTAGGTATGATTCATTTTTCAACATTATAGTACTCTTAGCCTTCACTTAAATCTAATTCATAATGTTTTTGAGAATTCTTTCAAGCAAAATTTTTATAATAACCAGAGGACTAACAGACTTGAGAAGTGATTCCCCCAAAAGTTGCATGCAAATGTTTTGACAAAATGATTAAATAAATCCAAAAATGACATAGAAGTGAATTTGAGTATGCTTTGTTTTAATTTTATCCTAACCTTCTTATGTTTAGAGGAATGGGAAGTTAGATTAGACTTAGTCTAATGAATGCAGAATAGCATTTGCTCAGTACGAATGGTGAGATCAATGTGTTTTGTAAATACAAACCCCATGGCTAATGGAAGATTGTAGCTCGATACATAAGGGAAATTTGACTTATCCTGACTCCATTTGCATTGACAAAGATTAGATTACCAAGCCCACAAAACAACACAAATTAAAATGCAGAAAAATATGGATCACAAAACATGAATATCTAGAGACATTAAGAATTATGGAAGGGCCTGTCAGGTATTAGACAAAATGCTTGTATGAAGAATGTGCAAGCATAGGGAAGGCATGTGAACTGTTGGACAAAATTCTTGTATGGAGAATGCACAAGCATAGGGAAGGTGTGTGAACTATTCGACAAAATGCTTCTCCAAAATGTAATCTCATGGTGTTATGAAATAACTTGTACAATAGAAGAATATGATATAAAATATGCTGCAAATACTTGATAATAACTAAGAATAGTAGACCACTTCGAGGGGGAAAACCTCCAAATATCTCTAATGAGAACACACTTCATAGCTTGATGATGGAATAAGAGTCACAACCTCCTATATATACCTATTTATGCCAAGGATATCACCTAGGCCGACTTAGACAAACCTATATAAGACTTAGGCTGACCTAAATAACTAAATAACAATATACTAATGATAATATGACTTAATAGAGAGTTCATATAGCCACAAGCTGACTATTCATAACCCTATGTACAATAATATTAAGGGTGTAGCATGCCCCCCTTCTTCAAAGAATCATTGTCCTCAATGCTAATCAAGTTTGGAAACTTTTGAATGAACTCCTCATCTTCCCATGTGGCACCTTCAACTGGTAAATTCTTCCATTGGATGAGATACTCAGTGATAGTTCTATTCCCCAGCTTCTTTGTGTGTGTTTGACAAATGCACTCTGGTTCCAAAATGATTCTTCCTTCTTCATCCAACTCGGGAAGTGTTGTTTGTGTGGGAATATTATGCCCAATTACCTTCTTCAAATAGGAAACATGAAAAATTGGATGTATCTTTGTTGTTGGTGGCAACTCAAGCTTGTAGGCAACACTACCAATCTTCTGCATGATTTGGTATGGACCATAATACTTTGGAGACAACTTATTATTCTTTCTCTGTTGCTTTAGTGAGATTTTCTTATAAGGTTGCAATCGCAAGAAGACCCAATCCCCAACTTCAAAACTTCTTTCACTCCGATGTTGGTCTACCTGTTGTTTCATTCAATTTTGTGCCATGGCTAAATTCTCCATGAGTCCTAAAAGTACTTGTTGTTGATGAAGCAAGTGGTCTTCTATTGCTTGAACTCTTGGGAATACCTTAATTGATGATGTGATGGAAGGAGGATGATATCCATAAAGTGCCAAAAATGGAAACATTTTTTATGAGCTATGAAAAGAAGTGTTATACCACCATTTCGCAAGTTGTAGCCATTCTACCCACTGAGACTGTTTCTCTGAAGTGAAGCAATGTAGATATCCTTCAAAACACTTATTAACAACCTCCACTTGCCCATCTGATTGAGGGTGGTATGAAGAACTAAGAGCCAATTGAGTACCCAAACATGAGAATAAATCTTTCCAAAAGTGACTAGTGAAGATAGGATCATGATCACTAACAATAACTTTAGGTGTACCATGTAGCTTTTGGATATTCTCCAAAAAAGCTTTAGCCACTGCACTTGCTGTAAAAGGATGTGCTAATGCAATGAAATATGCATATTTAGTGAGCCGATCAACTACCACCATGATGACATTATGACCTTTAGATTTGGGAAGCCCTGTGATGAAGTCCATGGATACCTCTTCCCAATGTTGGCTAGGAATAGATAAGGGTTACAAGAGACCCGGTGTCTTAATTGTCTCCCCTTTATGCCTTTGACACACCAAACATTCAGCCACAAATTTTTGAACATCGCCCTTTAGCCCTTCCCAAAAGAAATCTTGCTAGACTCGATGATATATCTTCAAAAATCCTGAATGACCACCCACTGGAGACTCATGCAACTCTATGAGAATCTTGATTTTAAGGTTGGAATTCTTACAGAAGATACAAACACTCTTTATACCAAAGAGTATCTCCCTTCCAACAAAACTTATCTGAACTACTAGGATCACTTTTTAATTGCTTGATGAGATTACTTGTCGCAACATCATTTTTCCACTCTACTTTGGCTTCCTCCACCCAATTTGCTTGTAATATTGAAAGGGCACACAATAAGGCTTCATCTTTCTCAGATCCTTCCTTGACAGTGCATTTGCGACAATATTTTCTTTCCCTTTCTTATATACAATCTCAAAGTCATATCCTAACATCTTATTGACCCATTTTTGTTGCTCTTCAGAAGATAGTCATTGTTCCAAAAAATATTTTAGGCTATCATGATCTGTCTTAACCTTGAAATATCTACCCAATAGATAAGGCCGCCATTGTTTCACTGCATGGAGTATTGCTAGCATTTCCTTCTCATAAATAGGTTTTAGTTTATTCTTACCTTTTAATTGACGACTCTCAAAAGCAATTGGTCGACCTTCTTGCATGAGCACTGCTCCTATCCCATTTCCAGAAGCATCACATTCCATAATGAATTCCTTGGTGAAGTCAAGAGTGGCAAGTACTGGAGTTGTACACATAGCCTCCTTCAATCTCTCAAATGTTGTATTGGCAGACTCGTTCCAATGAAAAGAATCCTTCTTCAATAGAGTGGTGAGAGGTGCTGCTATACTACCATAATTCTTCACAAATCTTCTATAGTACCCTGTCAATCCCAAGAATCCTCTCAGTTTCTTAATGGTTTTGGAATAGGCCATTCCATGATAGCCTTAATTTTGTTAGGGTCCACCTTTACTCCTTCATGTGAAACTATGTGTCCCAAATACTCCACCTCTGTAAGACCAAAAGCACACTTGGATGGCTTAGCATAGAGTTTATGATCTTCAAGTATTTGTAATGCTTGGTCCACATGTTGCAAATGTTCTTCCCAAGTCTTTCTATAAATCAAGATATCATCAAAGAATACTACCACAAACTTTCACAAGAACTTCTTAAAAATGGAATTCATCAAACTTTGGAATGTAGACGGTGCATTGGTAAGACCAAATGGCATCACCAAAAATTCATAATGACCCTCATGAGTCTGAAATGTTGTCTTACAAATATCTTCCTCCTTAATCTGAATTTGGTGATAACCAAATCTAAGATCTAACTTGGTAAAAACATAGCTCCATTTAATTCATCTAGCAAATCATCAATGAATGGAATTAGAAACTTATCTTTAATGGTGTACATGTTGAGCACTCTATAATCTAGACACATGCACCAAGTATCATCCTTCTTATGTACCATCACCACAGGCGAGGAGTAAGCACTTTGGCTATGCCTGATGATTCCTGCCTCTAGCATCTCTTCAAAAAATTTCTATCTCACTCTTTTGTATGTGTGGATACCTATAAGGCCTGATGTTTAGTGGTTGGCTCCTTGGGACTAACTGTATGATCATGATCCCTCTTAGGAGGAAGTCCTTTAGGCATATCTCCAAGAACAATTGAGTGACGATCAATTATAGCTTGCAATTCTGGATGAGTAGGAGTATTAGATTGAGAGACTTCTAATGAACATAGTTGGGCCACAAATCCATCCACTCCTTTCTTAAGCAACTTTTGCATTTGATGAGAGCTTACCATTTGTGGAGATTTTTCCTTCAACCCCCTTAGCTCTACTAGCCTTCCTTCTGATAGAAATCTCATGAATAGTTCTTGGAAGTTCATCTCAATTGTTCCTAATGTAGTAAGCCATTGTACTCCCAAAACAATATCTGTTGCACCCATGGATATCGCATACATTGGGGTATCATGTTGATAATCTCCCATGGATAATTTAATGCTATGACACTTCCTTGAACAACTAACTGTACCGCCATCTGCAATCAAAACTTGAAACTCTGGAGCTAGATATATGAAACAATTTAGATGAGTAGCTATCTTTTTTTTTATGAAATTATGAGTACTACCTAAGTCAATCAACACTGTTACCTTCTGCTTCTTTAGGAACACCACCACCTTGAGAGTTTGTGGAGCACTAAACCTAAGAGTGCACGACAAGAAATGATTGGTTGAGAATCATGTGATTCCTCATTTGACTCCCTTTCATCTTCTAGTATGGGTTCCTCCTCTTCTTCCTCATTGGGACCTTCAATATAAAATAATTTCTTTTCACTACATTTATGTTCTTGACTATATTTGCTATCACAATTGAAACACAATCCTTTTGCTCTTTTCTCCTCAATTTGTTGTGGAGTCAACTTAGTAGGTTGTGTTGAATATCCTTTCTCTCTTGTCACATTAGCCCCTTGCTTCTTAGGAATCAAATACTTATCTACCCTACGTGCTAAGATAAAAGATTCATTTATGAAACTAGGGCTAAACATGCGTACCTCATGTTGAATGTGATCCTTGAGACCACCCAAGAATAAGTCATTCAAGTTTTCCTCTGTAATTGAATCCACCCTTAAGGATAGATTTTGGAATTGTTGAATGTAATCCTTAACTGATCCTGTTTGTTGAAGTTTAGCTAGCTGGCTGAAGAAGTTGTCTATGATGCTATTGCTATATTGTGCTTGGAGTTCCTCTGTAAAAATTGACCATGAGACGGTGAGCCCCTTTTTCCTTCGAAGAGTGCAAAGCTAATGATACCAAATGAATTGATCTGGTTCTAAATATAGGGAGGCCATCATGACCTTTTGTCCATTTGGGATTTGGTGTACTTCAAAAAAATTCTCCATTTGGTTTATCCATGTGATAGGATCCTTACCATCGAACTTGCACATATCCACCTTTGGAAATAAATTCCTAGATCCCATAGGAGTACTAAAGCTTGTGTCTGCGGTAGCTAACCTAGAATTTTCACCTTGGGCACTTGAGAACTCCTTTCTTGGTTCAGCCATGTAGGTTCTTAACAAGTTTCATATTTTCGATATATCTCCTCTTAGGTCACACATATCCATCTTCATTGAGGAAATGTCTTCCTTGACGTTATTGATTTCCTCATTATGAGTCACATCCTTGATTGTTTAACCATCCTTATCAGGAGTATTCCCCGGAGTGACAACATTCTTCTTACCCCTTGTTCCAGGCCCCGACATGATGGAAACCACTAATGTTGAAATAAATCACACAAATGAAACTTAAATTATCTGAAATTTTTACTGTAATCTCCTTTGGTATGTCTTCAAAAACCCAATAAAATCAGACTTTAATTCAACAAGATGTGTGAGATATGTAGATTGCAAAAAAATAGTGTAGAAACCCTAATTCTACAATAATTCGCTTAGTTCTGCTCCAACTCTTTTGAAATCTGGTCTGTAGCTTCTTCAATATGTTCGTCAAAAACCCTTTAAAAATCAGAAAAAAATTCACCAAAATCTGAAAGATATGCTCTTCCCAAAATCGCCTCCAAAATTGAGAAAAACCTTGCCTCTATGGTGCCAAGATCATGCTCTGATACCACTTGTTATGAAATAACTTGCACAATAGAATAATATGATATAAAATATTCTGCAAATACTTGATAATAACTGAAAATAATAGGCCACTTCAAGGGGGAAAACCTCCAAATATCTCTAATGAGAACACACTTCACAACTTGATGATGAAATAAGACTCACAACCTCCTATAGATACCTATTTATGCCAAGGATATCACCTAGGCCAACTTAGACACACCTATATAAGACTTAGGCCAACCTAAACAACTAAATAACAATATAGTAATGATAATATTACTTAATAGAGAGTTAAGATAGCCACAAGCTGACTATTCATAATACTAAGTTAGATTAGACTTAGTCTAATGAATGCATAATAGCATTTGCTGAGTACGAATGGTGAGATCAATGTGTTTTGTAAATACAAACCCATGGCTGATGGAAGATTGTAGCTCGATACATAAGGGAAATTTTACTTATCCTGACTCCATTTGCATTGACAAAGATTAGATTACCAAGCACACAAAACAACACAAATTAAAATGCAGAAAAATATGGATCACAAAACATGAATATCTGGAGACATTAAGAATTATGGAAGGGCCTGTAAGGTATTAGACAAAATGCTTGTATGAAGAATGTGCAAGCATAGGGAAGGCATGTGAACTGTTGGACAAAATGCTTGTATGGAGAATGCACAAGCATAGGGAAGGCATGTGAACTATTCGACAAAATGCTTCTCCAAAATGTGATCTCATGGAATGTAATGATAGATGGATCTGCACAAAAAAAAATCATTGAATAGGCATAAGAAACTCTCAATCAAATACTATTAGCTAGTGTAAAGTTGCATTCTTCAATCTTTGGCCAGCATCGTCCCCTACAAGTTAATGCCATTGCGTAAGTACAGTAAATGCGCCTAAAAGTCTCTTAAAATAATTGTGAATGTCAAGTGTAAAACTGTATTCAACAACCTTTGATAGCATCCTCCTATATGTTAAGAACAACACCCTATGAAGCACACAAATGGAAGCATACAAATGGATTAATATCATTGACAAATATAGTGCATTGTTAATTCCATATCATATTAATGAGAATTTTTTATCATATATATGAATGGGTGGCGCAAGGTTATAGGGCATGATTCAAATATGACCAGAATTCTTACCAATTAATGCAACACATAGGAAAGGTCATAAGCCAGTGCATGGAGAGTTTTGAAACCCACATTTATAGCCAACATATTGTGTCAGTCACTACTGCATAAGGTAATGGAGAGTTGGTTGCAAATATGATAGCTCTCATATACACAACAAAAATAGCTTAGGCACAATATGTGGACAGGATATCTCTTGGATTCACACATGGCAACAATCATATTCATCATCTAGATAGTGGTGTAGCACGAAAGGAAGCACACAACATTTTTGAAGCATTATATCCATATTTCCTTGTGCAAATAACCGTTCATAGGCTTAGGAAGTTTTTGAACTACAAATGATTTTAGAATATGCATAAAGTGAAACTATTAAAATAATGTGATGTATAAATGTAAAAAACCAACGTGTAAAATGGGAGCATAGATATCAAACACAACATGCAATCAATCCAACTCAGTCAAAACACATATAATAAGATATCAAAAGCCACACATAATCAGTCCAAGTCAGCCAATTCCCCTCCCTCTAGTGCCACATGTGAGCACCATAAATCTACAAACAGCCTAAACTCCAACACTCATTAGCACTGGTTAGTTCAAACTATGCAAACCTACTAATGCTCCTATGAAATAATACATCATGCCTCATAAACAAAATAACAAAATAAACTAATTGAAAGTATAAAAGAAGCACAATGTATACCTATTCCATAGTGGATTGGTGCCACTTTGATATGAAAATTGGCCCTTTCTCAACCCTTAACAAGCTCAATGATCAAAATTCCTTGAAGATGCTATGCTATGAAGTGGACAAAATTAGCTTTGAATGTGAAGAGAGTAACTTTGCTCTAAATTGTGGATGATAAAAATGAAGGATAACCTTTCTATTTATAGAGGAATTTGATGAGAGAAGAGGAAAAAGGGATGAATGTGGGATAAAAACCCAACCAATAGGAAGAAGCCACTTCTCACTATGTGAATGGGCCAAGGATGTGCATGTTTTGATGAATGTTCCCACAAATGCAATTAGTTGAAATTTGAAATGAGTGAAATGACAAGGTGAGGGGAGAGTGAAATGGAGTTATGGCCACTTGGCTCAATGCAAAAGGACTTGTAAGATGAAATAAATTCCTTTTTGGAAGGACACATCTCATTTGGAGGGAGATTTGAAATCGAGGAATATTCCACCTTTATACCTTGTTGAGAGAAAATAGGAATTTAATAAATGAATTAAATCTATAGGATGGGACATAAATTAAGATTATATTTAATCATGATTTGATTGCATAAGAGGAGGTTAGGTTATTTTGACCCATTTGATTTAGATTTATGGATTAAAATAAATGAAAAGGAGATGAAAAATGATTGACTTAGTTAAATAAATATTTTGATTTATTTAGCTAAAGGGGATGATGTTAGTGGTTTAAGTAAATAAGTTTAATTTAATTAATGAAATGAAGAACTTTAGAAGTAATTAAATAAGATTGATTTATTATTTAAAGGGGGACTTTAGGATTAAATAAATAAAATAATTTATTTAATCAAAAGAGGATAATGATTTAATCAAATAAATTTGATTTATTTGATTAACAGAGGAATTAAGATGGATTAATTAAATGGTTAATAGAGGGGTGATTTAAAGAAGAATTAAAGTTAGTTGATCAGGATAATTTTCATATCTACACTAAGAAAATGCAAAATATTTCAAAACACAATGTGATATGCAAAATTACCTAAAAATGGAAACAAACTGTAAAAAAAATTAATGAGACTAAAGAGGTGCACCTAGAAACTAGAATGTTATGGAGAGAATAAAAAGAATCCTATAGAAATCACTGTTGAAGCCTACTGGGACACTTACTCCAAGTTGGATGAGTTAGTCCTATTTCGAGGAAATTCTATCCGAACAGGTTTCAAACAAAAGGGTACCTAGAACTACAAAATTCACTTTTCAAGCCTAGCAATGGGACTAATAAGCCACTACTGGTGACTTAGTCCACTTCTATATTTTGAGAAATTCAAAAGTGCAATATGTAGCTCCTAGTCTGCACTTCAACTCTTGATAGGTTTTCATATCCGAAATTGTAGAATTTAACCTGTAGGTGTTCTCCAAGCTTATTTTAGGGTTTTGACAACTTTGAATTACTTTGATGATTTTTTGAGAACTTTTTACACCTTTCTCTTTGACAAACCTGCACTCAAGACTTGCAAAACATATCCAAAGAGGGAGAAAGTGTTAAGGGTTAGTGAATGGGGGTTTTCCTTGGTCAAACCCTGGTTTGGTAATTAAACCCTTGAAAATGAAATGAAAAGAAATGATAATGATGAATGAACAAAATCCAATGCTACAACTCACCATTTGAACCCTTGAAGTATAAATATGAAGATATGCATGTAATGTCTTCAAAGTGCTTGAATAATCTTGTAGACAAAATGATTGAATGCAAAATCACTTGATTGCTTATCTAGAAAATTAGGAGAGTTAAGGAATTCAAAGAGGATAAAAATGAAAGGAAAATTTTTATATTTATACATGATTATGCAATATTTCTCAAAAATACCACATCATAGGCCGACCTCAAGGCTTAGAAAATAATATCCCACCAGAATTTTGAAATAATTTTGAGTTTTCAGCCAAATGGGACTAATTTGCCCCTAGTGGAAAATTGGTCCCTCTAAGGAATTTTAAGTGGGTGTCAAAAATTAATGTGTATTTAATGATGTTTAACAATATTATTCTTAGTAATACACTTAAGTAGGGCTTGTAAGTGTATAATGTGTTCATTTAAGCATAAGAAAGGGTCAAATTATTGACAAAAAGCCTAGAGAAACATGAAAGTTTGTTACAACACTTTACAACACTTTGAAATAAGGCTTGGTAAGTGATAAAAAGAGGTTATTTAGGTGAAATATATTAATAAGGTCCTATAAAAGTGTGAAAATGTGTTATAACGCTTTACAACACTTAAGTAAGGTACCACTTGAATTGTTTTAATTTTCTAGGGCCCAAGACCTAATGTGAATGCGTTATCCACATCACAACATTAAATCAAGGCACAACTAGGCCGAATTCACATGGAGGACCTAAACTAGATAGAAAAGGTAGAAGGGTTACTTTTTCCGTGTCCACACATATTAATGATTCTATAATTGTACTTGATGGTTCTCTTTACATTACTGGTAAAATCAATGATCAACCCATAAGGGAATACTAATTAATCTTTTGTGTAGTCAATGTGATCACTAAAGGAATTTTGAATGTGCTTTAACTTTATAAAGATAAATATTAAATATTAAAATTATTATTAAAGGCTCATGATGGTTCTATTCGCCTTATGACAAGTTCTTAACATTCCCAATGAAAGTTTGACCTAAATAATTAGATATTATAATCACTATAGTCCCCATGTCAAATTAAATTTGTGTGAATTTAGGTCATCCATGGCTAAGCTTCAAGAATGTGATCCCATTATTTATTCATAAATATCTTAAATTATCGTTTAAAGAAAAAATACATACCATATACCATAGTAGAATTAAGCCTTTTCCCTCTCATGGAAATATTTCACTGAATTACTTTTGGCCCTACCTAGCCCAACCTAGTAAGCCTTGTTAAGGTTATTTATTATTTCATATGAAAATTTAAATGCTCCACACATAGCCCAATTATCCCTTTTTATTATTTCTCCTAAGGTTCTTCAATTATTAGTGGCTTTGATAGTTGTTCCTCTTACTTCATGGGTAACGAATGAACCTTAGCCTAAACCAAGTATCATCCCTTGACCATCTATAATCAATTTTTAATTCCCCTTCACCATCCTCTAGAGGAACATGATACAAACTATTCGATGAAACATTTGGGGATTAAATTTTTTCCTCCTAAGGATTTTTTTTTTTATGTAGAAACCTAAAATATCTATGGTTTCTAAATCTTTCATAGTTCCTTTGATTCCTCCTACAAATGAAGAAAAGTGACCAATGTTGGGAAGTACCTCAATTCCCCATTCATAATTTGAAGCTGATGCAAGATGATATCAAAGTGAAAAAGATCATAAAAGAAGATGTTAAGCTATGGTTCATTAAACTGTTGAAGATTGCAAATTATTACCTAATGATCCTCCATCCATACAACCAAATTCCAATGAGAAAACTACCACCCATCCATCTTCATCCATTCCTAGCTCCACCCCAGCTCCTTCTCCAAAACATGTAGTTGAACCTTATCAATCCTAGTAAAAAAAAGGGATCAAAGAGGTGCTGATATGAATGATAGTGCTAATAATCACGCCGATATCATGAATATGTAGCCTATTGTAATGTATTTAGATAGTGAAGTAGAAGATAATATGGAAGAAAAAGAGCATAAGGAACTATCACTCATATTTGAAAAAATTATGAATAAAAATGATAGAAAATAAGTGTAAGAGAGGGGGATCAACCACGTCAATGCTCTAGGTCATGGAGATCTAAGAGCGGAGGGCTGCAATAACTTACCTCACTCTAAAGGATGTCTTGGGGTAAGGATTAAAAATGAAGATTACTATGTAGTACTTTTGTCACTCTATAGACCTAGATTTTAGGTTTAGGCTAGGCGAACTAGTGTTTAGAGTCGGTATTGCACCTAAGACAACTCTTTATCCAAGGATAGCAATGCAGCTCTGGGACAATAGCACAATGTGTTGATGTCTCTCATGTGTATTGGCATCCATAGGACTAGAAAGAACAAAGAAAAGTACAATCTGCCTAAAAACTAATTGAAATCCTTGCTAGTTGATTTTGATTGGAAAAAAAGAGTAAGAAAGTATGAGAAATAGAGATGAAGATGATAAAGAAAGTAGATAAAATCCAAAGTGCTGAAGATGATCTCACAAAAGAATTGATTCACCAACTAGTTTCAATCACATGTTCACCTACACACAAGAAAGAGGGAAAAAAATTGGGGTTGTATAGGGGCCTACCTCAATCAGACCCCCATTTTGGTGTTTCCACCTCCATGAACAACCAAAAAGAAACAAATTAGAATATACAATAAATAAAGTAGAAAGGAATATAGATTGCAATGAATATTACAAAACAATACTATGCTACTCTATCAAATGACAAAAGAGAGGAGTGAAGCATTACCACCTCCACACAAAATCTCACTAGCCAATGGAGGAGAATGGAAGGAATGGACTTGGAAAAGTCACCATAGCCACAATGATGATGAAGGGAGGTCTCACAAGACTCCAAGCCCACACTTCTATGATATCCTTCACACTTGGAATGTGGAGTTGATGGAGCTTCAAAGCTGCTGCAATGCTCATAGTGGAATGTTGGAAATATTGTTTCGGAGTGAAGAAGTGAAGTAGAGAATGCTAAGAGAGAGTGATTGAATTTCTAGAGAATTTCTAGAGGATGAAATGGAGTAAGATTGAATGTGTTTTGAAGGTTGTATGGGAAGGAATAAGGAATTTTTGAGTCAATTGGTAAAAGAGGGACGTTACAATTTAGCCCTAATCGAGTGTGTAATGCCTCTACCAACTTTAGACATGGGAATCTATGAAGGATGGTAACACAATGCATAGAAATCTACATGCTAGGCATTCATCCCCGAGAAAATCCTCTCACCAACACATAGGACAAATGCCAAGTGGATAGAGGGAAAATGGGTGATGTGGAATTTTTCCTTTAGATTTGATTTTCTAAGGTGAAGGTATGTGAAAGGGGAATTTTCTTAAGGGGTGAAAATTCACTCCTATACATTTTTCCCCTACTTTAGCAAGCACGATTATCAATGATTGTTTGGTAAAGTAGATTGAAGAGTTAGTAGGGTTAGAAATGTATATCTAAACTGTCGAGGAAGAACTTGCTACCATGATCTAGAGCAAACTTGAAAGTGTAGGGAAGTAAAAGGGCTCCATAGGTACTTTCCTTGGGGAGTTTCAAACTAAAGGACTCAATAGCCTCGTAGAACTATGAATCTTCACATAGTACACCAAGTTCCCTTGGACAAATAATGGAAAAATTTTGTAGGATGAAAGCATCTTACAGGCCCATAGACTTGGAAGAAGGAAACACCCAAGTTCTCTCTCATGAAGGAATCCCACTGAACTAAGCACCTTACAAGCCCACAAACTTGCAAGAAGGAAACCCCCAAGTTCTCTTTCATGATGTAACCCCAATGAAAGGGGACTCAGTAGAGTCAAATTGGAAAGTGGCTTCACATGCACACCTGTAAAGCAACATGTTAATCCATAGATAAAACATGCCAAGAAACAAAAAATAGTCATGTAGGAAAACAAGCAGATAGTCAAAAAATTGAAAGGCTTTCAAAGCGGTTCCTTAGGAACCCTTCAAAAGAAGAGGGGTTCACACAAAGGACACAATGCTTGAAAGTGACATTTTTTTCTTAAATCAATTCATCATCAAGGAATCCTTTTGAAATATGTTCACTTCATCAAGGAATTCAAAAGGAAGGAAATTCCCTCTCATGAGGGGAAGGTCAAGGCTTCTCCCATATGAAAACATGACTCTCACCTCATAGGAGAGATCACAAGTTCTTTCTTTGTGAACCCATGATGAAGGAAACACATTCTACTAGGGGTCCAAGTTGAGAATGCTATTTTTGAAAAGTTTGAGAGGATTTTGGACAAAATATTTGTTGGCAATGAATGTATTTTCCAAAAATTGAAACATTGTGAAGTCAAAATTGTCACACATATGAGGGAAAACTCAAGCAAAGAAGAGAAAAGGATAAAATAACAGAAGAGAAATAACATGAACAAGAGACATAGGCATGATGTGATATTTTGGGGTTATAGCCACTCATAAATATATATATATAAATAAGTATAATAATAGTATATAAATGAACTATCCTCAACCCCCTACTATATCAAACCATGTGAAGAAAGCATGAGAAAATAATGTAAAAATTAAAAAATGGGTCAACATGGAAGGGAAGCCTCAATTCCCCTAAAATTTTGCATTCTCCCCAATTTTTCAAAAATCAGAACACATAAGGGAGGAGGAATGATCATATAGATAGAAGAAGGTTTATGACACAAAAATCACTCATGTATCCAAGCACCAATAAGGGTGACAAAGATCATCCAAGAACAAATAACACAAGTATGGGGGAACACATCACCACACACACACATCTAATCTAAAGATAAAGACGGGGCATCCCCCTAACACTTATCAACTAAGAGGTCATCTACTTCCCAATCTAGATCATTATAAGTGGAAGGCGAATGAGCCTACAATGGTGGAATATTAATGGGAGGAGCTTTCGACCCTCTCACAATAAGGGCTAAGGAAGAATTCCTTGCAAGGTCTCCTCCACTAGGTTCTTGTGTAGCTATGGTAAGCGAGTTTGGAAAGATTGCTGACAAGGCCATAACTTCATCTAGAGAGTTAAACATACACTTTCTAGAAGTGTCATGTCATATCTTAATGGACGTGGAGGACAACGCCCAAGATTCACCACTCGACTCACCGAGTGACTTAGGAGTGGTGATAAAATCAAGGGAAAATGGAACTTGTTCCATCACTAGTACAAAACAAGCTAGCATAGGACCACCCTTTGGAGAAGGTGGGCTCCTCTTACTCCATCCATTATTGGAAGGGCCAACCTCCACTTTTTGCTTCATCAGAGGATGTGAACTCCCCAAGAACGAGACAAGAGGCACAAAGGATGAGGAGAAAACCATGATGGACACCACTGATGTATTCAATATGTCCATAGGTTTAGGAAATAGAAGGATATCCAGAAGGGACATCAAAAGGGGTGGCTCCATCAAGGGAGCGATAATCGCCTAAACTTTTTTAAAGTTAGGCATACTCACACTCACAACAAGAACTTGAAGCGAGGTTTAACTTGATTGAATGGAAGCACAAGGGAGGAGATAGGAGGATGCATTGGGAGGCCCTAAAGTAGGGGTGGTAATCTCCTCTTCCTTTCTCTAAAAATGGAGCTTCTCAGTTTCTAAATCCTTTCATTGGTTCTTGCACTCATGCACAAGGTGGTTTCTGAGACTCTTTGAGCTAGAGGTCAGGAGTGATGAAGGGATAGAAGGCTCTTACTCAGCCATAGGGTTGTCCATCACAACCATCTTCAGTGAAGGAATAGACTCTTGAATGGAAGTAGGAGGAAGAGGTTGGGAAACAATGGGGGGAGTTAGCTCTAGCACCTCGGTGGTGGCCCTCTTCCCATTCATTAATTTACAAGTAGGGGCAATAGGAGGCCACAAAGGCCAAGAAATATAGGATTCCCTATAGGGACCCTTCTTTCTAATGTATAGGTAGGGCCAAGGTCAAGGAGGAACAATAGGAAGATCAAATATCCTTATCTTATCTTTGTGCCAAGCAGGCACCATTGGAATTCTCATGTAAAATCTAGGAGTGTTCATCCATAAATCTTTTTTAGAAAGAGGAGGAGGAGAGGTATCCTAAGAATGGGAAGGTCTCTCCTTTCCCTTTCAAGAAGAGGAGACAACTTGCTGCTATACTAACAGAAGGGTCAATTTTGGATATCCCTTGCCCCCACTCTTGTACTTCACATAGTTACATTAAACTATGTCCATTCTTGGGGGAAGTAGATCAACCAGGGTGAGCTAAAAATGATCCAATGAGTAGCCCCCACAATACACCAACAACTGGTATCTAGTTTCATGCACAATGTGCACAATACCCTTGTGAGTGAATTTCAAAAACTTATGAATGATGAAGCAATTTTGTTCATGAAAGTTAGCCAAGGTATGCCTAACTTCACCCTGAACAAATCAGATTCCAGGATAAAATCAAAAGTTGTGTTCATAGTCCTAGGTCCCACTAGGATGGAAAGAGTTATTGAGCCATACTAATTGAGAGAGAGACCATCGTGTGTACGAATGGAATATTTTGTTTCTTCATACTCTTCTTTCTACAACAAATTTGGCCACAATGTATCCTCTCCAATGACATACACTCAACTTGTAGGGTTGGCTAAGACCCCTGTCACAATGTTTTCATTGAGACAAGTGGGAATGTAGAGGGGAGAGGGCTTTTTGCTCAAGGGAAAATCCTATGATGTGAATGTCATGTCTAGTGAACCAGTCACAAAATGCAGAGAAGGAGTAATCGTGACCATGTTAATGTACATCTCAAGCTGAGTGGTAGAACTAGAGGGATCAATAATTAAGTTAGTAGAATGTGACAGAAATGGGTTCATGTATATCTACAACTCACTATTCACTTTCACCACCGATTTATTTGTATTTTGTTTACTTTCGTCAACATGAATAGTATCATCCTCAATGTGTCCTACATATAGCATTCAATATCATATTTGTTGACTCGATGGTACTGAAAGAATGTGTTTGCATCATACCAATCAAGGTAAGGTTCCTTGAGAGGTTGAGAATTCTCTAAGGTTATGATCTTATCCTTTAGGAGCTTTTGCAAGATGGAAGAATAAGATTCTTCTAACTTTTTGGAATTTTTGTTGTGTCTGAGGTCATTATCATTCTTTACAGCTATTACGTTTACAACAGCCTTACCTTTCCCTATGATTGATACAATAGACTTTCCTTCTAAATTGGAGCACGAGGAGGATCCCCCAAACCAAACTACTATTTGTTCATATTCTCATAATGCAACACATGCGTGCATGAAAGAAGCGTACTTCATAAGGGAAAACTTCTCCTACCAAGGTCTTTGTAGGTTCCCTATGAACAAATTCTACACATTAGAATCAGGCAGCGGGTACAAAATCTAAGAAAAGAGCACTTGATACTGCACTATGAAATAAATTATCTTCTTGTTATCCCATTTCTTGCATCGAATGAGATCTGGAAAGGTCATCTTCGATCTGATGTTGGCTTGGAACTATCAGAGAAACTTATTCACAAGTTGATCAAATGAGAAAATAGAATTTCCAGGTAAGGAACAATACCACTCGAGTGTTGTATCCTTAAGAGATAAAGTAAATAATTTTTCCATCAATGCATCATGATGGAATAAGTCTATACACATGGCATTAAAGGTGGATACATGTGTTTGTGGGTCCCCTCTGCCACCATGTTTCTCAAATTTTGGAATCTCCATTCCTTGTGGGAAGGGAGTACTTAGGATTGCTACCGATAATGGACTATGTCAAAAAAAGGGGTGAAAGATAGACTAGGACAAGGTGTGGAGAGACTCACCAATTGGTTTTGCATACAACCCATATTCTGAAGTAGAGCATTCAAACTAGGGTCGATAGATGACAAAGGACTAGTGGAGCCTCTAGAACCACCTTTGGAACTACCTCTGGAGCCACCTCCCTAACCGATGTTAAAGACACTTCCACTATCAAAGCCAGCTCCATAGCCTCCACCAAAGCCACCTTTTCTAGGGTAACCTCTACTACCAAAACCACCACCACTCATTGCACCAGAGCCTCCACAACTAAGGGAAATAGGAGGGGTGAAACTGAATCCAAGGGGTGTTTTACTCACCTTAATAGTGGGAGGCTTTTGAGAAGCATAAGAGACATTGATCGAGGGGCCCATTTTGGCCGTGCATATAGATGTGGTAGGCATTGAAACACCTATTTTCTTTCATATGTATTGAGCACTTATCCTCAAGTGGTACCTGGTCTAGGCCTATACAAAGGGACATAAGCTCTAGGTAGATCGACAAGGCCATATAATATTTATATGCCTATTTAATCCTTTCCCAACAAATGTATCAATTCACTAGTAAGCTTGGTAGCGCTCGCCATGTTTGGTGCTTTCTCCAACTGGTTTTTGAGATCTAGTAACTTGATATTCCATGCCCAAAGTTTTTTTGTAGGGACATGTAAAGCTTCATCCTCATCCATGGATGAAGTCACAAGGGATGTTGGAGGGGTAGGAATGCAAGTGGTCTCATCTATGAAACCCATATCATTAGCGAAACCTATAGGAAAACTAGTTGTAAATTCATTAGCTAAACCAATGGAGAAACTGGAGATGAAACTAGAAGTGACATTCATATTCTCCATCGGTAAGTTTCACATGCTTTGTCTAACAATGTACGTAGAAGTTGTGGAATGGATTATGATGCTCATAAACCTTCACACCACTTTGTATTACAATGATATCAAGGCACAAGAGACAAGCGTCAACACAAACAAATGGGTAGACGTTGTTCATGTTGAGTTCACCAAAAATGTAAGAGAGGGGGACCAACCATGTCAAGGCTCGAGGTCATGAAGAGCCAAGAGTAGAGGGCTTCCCTAACTTACCTCACTCTAAAGGATGTCTTAGTGTAAGGATCGAGAATGAAGAGTATTGTGTAGTACTTTTTTGACTCTACAGACCCAGTGTTTAGGTTTAGGTTGAGCAAGCTAGTTTTTAGAGTCAGTACAACACCTTAGATAGCTCTTTGTCCAAGGATGGTAACATAATTCTTGGATTTCAACTCAGCATGCTGGCATCTCTAGGGTGTGTTGGCATTTGTACGACTAGAAATCACAAAGCATAGTATAAATTTCCTAAAAACTAACTTACATCCTAGCTAGCTGATTTTGATGGGAAAAATAGAGTAAGAAAGTGTGAGAAATAGAGATGAAGATGATAAAGCAAGTAGATAAAAGCCAAGATGATGATGATCTCACAAAATAATTGATTCGCTAGCTATCTCCAAGCACATGTCCACCTACATACAAGAAAGAGGAATTTTTTTAGGGGTTTTATAGGGGCCTGCCTTAGTCAAACCAATGTTTTGGTGTTTCCACCTCCATGGATAGCTAGAAAGAAGCAAAGTAGAACATGCAATAAAGAAAGTAGAAAGGAAGAAATATTGCAATGAACAATACAAAACAATACTATGCTACTCTATCAAATCACAAAGGAGAGGAGTGAAGCATTACCACCTCCACCCAAAAGATCACTAGCCAATGGAGGAGAATGCAAGGCAGGGACTTAGCAAAGTCACTACACTTGCAACGATGATGAAGGGAGGTCTTGCAAGACTCCTAGCCCACACTTCTATGATATCCTTCACACTTGCAATGTGGAGTTGATGGAGCTTCAAAGCTATTGTAATGCTCACAATGGAATACTAGAAATGCTACTTGAGAGTGAAGAAGTGAAGTAGAGAATGCTAAGAGAGAGAGATATTGAATTTCTAGAGGATTGCTAGAGGATGAAATGGAGTGAGATTGAATGTTTTTGAAGGTGGGATGGGAAGGAATCAGTAATTTTTGGGTCATTTGGTCAAAGCAGGATGTTACAATTCGGTCCCAATCAGATGTGTAATGCCTATTCCAACTTTACACGCAGGAATCCGTTAGGGAGGACAATGTGGCATGTAGATGTCTATGTGCCACACATTTATCCTTGACAAATATTCTCTTACTGACACAAAGGACAAATTCCAAGTTGATAGAAGGAAGATGGGTGATGTGGAATTTTTCCTTTGGATTTGATTTTCTAAGGTGAGGATATGTGAAAGGGGAATTTTATTAGAGGGTGAAAATTATCTCCTATATAATAAGATAATCCTCCTTTGGTGACTGACCCACCACATCTTGAACCTAGTGCTTCTCTGGATGTATCATACTTTGCATAGTTCCTTTAGTTATATTTCTTTCTTTCTTTTATGATGAGCAAGACTAGGATTATGAAGATTTTATATAGGTCATCTCACATATGTAGTACTCTTGTGTCTTTGTGTTTTTTTGTATGTAATCTAATCTCCATGTAATGTTTTTCTTGGTGTGTATTCATGTTTTTTTATTTTTCTTTAGATGATGCTTTTTTGTTCTTATTGACACAAGGATACAAAGAAAATGAATATGTTGTAAGACATTTCTCTATTTGTATCTCCAGTCTTCTTTATGTCATAGATATCTTATCCTTTATTCTTTTTTTTTTACTTTTTGAAATGATTTAAAGTGTTGATATTTTTAGGTCTCTTCAATCTTGATTCAAAATATTTTTATGTGGTCTTCACGTGTTATTCCACCCTTATTTTAATAGTTCCACAAGTATTTGTGGAATGATATCAATTCAAAAAATGGTCATATTATGCATTACCTCCCATCTATACTGACCTAAGATCTGTGGACCCAGAATGTGTTATCTTTGTCTTGTCAATTATATGGATTTATTTGGGTGAAACCCCTTTTCATGATTCATCCCTTTGGGAACATATCATTTGGTATAGAGTTTCCAAATAGGCTCTCATGGTCTATCATTTTCTACCTTAAAGGAAATTTCTCTTGATTGGTGTTAGCAATTATTTTAAGGTGGGGAAATACATTTCATTATATGATTCACTTTGTTTAAGACAATTAGAGCTGTGTGATGCAATGTTAGTATATTTATCATTTTTTAGCACCTTATCAGAATTATTTGGACTATAATTCTTAGTATGATTGATGTGATAACTTCCCTAGTGAATATTAGAATTAACTAGCTCTTGTGTGTTTTCATTTTCTAATGTAATCTCACCTAGTGAGTTTTGGACTTCATTAGCCTATGTTTTTTCCTATCAATCTCACTTAGTGGATATCAAAATTCACTAGCTTGTGATGCTTTTTATCTATTCATTATCAAATGGTAAATATCAGACTTTTCTAGCATATTATTTGTGGATATATTGTGTATGGATCCTATTATGCATCTAAAGATCTTACTAGTATGTCATTTCATATTCCCTATTGTGTTTTCGTCATATTTTCATATTCTTTGTATTATTTTTGTGTATGTTTTCTATATGTTTTCATTACCTATTCTTTGTCTTATTTTCATGTCTCTCTTGTTGCATTGTACCTCACTTGTATGTATGTTCATTTTTCTTTTCATTATTGTCTAGTATGAACCTAATATTGGGGCCTAGCATATCCCCTAGATTCATTGTCATCTTGCTTCTTCAAAGTTCTTGATAAAAGAAACATTCTTTGCTTATGCTTACTTTAGTGTGAACATGAGCATAATTCCATACTCTCAATAGAGTGTGGGATAAATCTATTGTCATAAATTGTTGATCCTAAAAATTTCATAGTATCTTTAGCTCCCCCTTTAACACTTAAACCTAATTATACTTATAATTTCATATTTTAATATCCTTTCTAGAAAATAAAAAATTGAATTTGAAATTAAAATTAATTATCTATTTAACGAAATTTAAAATGTCAAAATGGGTTTATTCTAGGGTACCCATGCCCTTGACTGGCCTATTTTGGCTCAAATTTACAGATTCTAGTGTTGGAAATTTTATATTACGAATTTAAATTTATTTTTCATCTTTCAATAATTAATTTTGTAAGAAATGAATAATATTAAGAAAATTGAGCATCCTAAAATCACTTCAGAGAAAATAAAAAGAATTATCATAACATTATTTTGGCTAGGCTTCATGTTAATAATGCCTTACATTTATGAGTAATATTGTTCATGTTTGTTGTTCATTCACTTTTTATTTCTTTCTAACACTTGTAGGATCATCTATCAACATGCCAATCTCCCTAAATCATCAAATGTGACCATGACTTTAGTCCATCAAGGAGATCTGATGTGTAGTGGTAAGGTTTAATACTTGTTTTTATCTATTTACCTCTGCCCAACAAAGGGTACGAACTCTTTACATCATCATAGCCATTGTGGAGGTGGAAACATCATAATGTTGTTTGACTTAGGAAAGTATCTATATGGCTCAACCCTTTCACATTTCTTTTGTATGAAGGTGGTAGATTTGAAGTGAATTTGGGACAAGATCCAAGAACTAATTATAAGATCAAGCATTAATGAATCACTTTTCAACAAATTTTAGGATAAGGAGAATTATTTATCCATAGACAAAGTTTCAAAGCTAAAAGTGAGAAGGAAGAACCTAAAGACTATAAGTTGTTGAGACTTTTTCATAGATCCTAATAAAAAAAACATACCATTCTAAGACTCCCATGCCCCTAACCAACTAGTTAAAATCTAGATTTTAATGTCAAGTTCCTACATCTTTGCACTCTTCTTCTCTATCATCTTTTTCTATGCTTCAGTTTTGAAATTTTCTATTTTTTTGTCAGTCTGTTGTAGATCCATAGTTAACCTAGTTTAATTTTTTGTAATAAAATAAAATTCAATTCCTAATCAATCAAATAAACTCCACAACTACCCCTAACAAATGAAACAAAACCTGATCCACCATTCTAGCTCTTCCATTGAGGTTAGTAGCCAAGTGGGATCATGTGATCAATTTTCTTCCTCTTTAATGTGATGTTAGAGAAGATTTGATTTAAAACCTACATCCCTTTTCCCACATCACAATAAAAATAATAATATATCCTTATATACACATCACTTGTGTATAGCATGATGACGAGTCATGCCATTTATATCAAAATTGGCATGGGTTTCTTGGTTGTGACTACAAAGAAATTATTTAGGTTTGCATGCTCTAGTTTATAGAACTAGTAGAAGGGCTGATGGATAAAATTACATAAACACCAGAAAAATATAAGGATTACACCAATAGACCCAAAATGTAAGGTTCTATGAGACTATGATAAATGGTGTACCACATAGGTAGAAGAATTTAGGTTGAAACTTACATATTAAGAAATAAATTCCCAAACCCTAATCAAAATAGAATAATAATAAAAAATGATGGTCAATTAAAAAGGTTATTATAAAATAAAAGGTATGTAATTGTAGAAAATTAGATTGATATGAAAAACAATACAATCTAATTAATCAAATGATCTATAAAAATTTATATTAAAATATTAACATTTAAAATTAGTTAAAGTACTTAACTATTTTACTCTAGTTTCTTTATCATTATTCTTAAAATATAATAAAAATCAATTAACCTAAGATGTGTTGTAACTACACTAATGAATTTTATGTTAAATGGTTCTTAAAGTTTGATTAAAACCAATTTTTCATATGTAAAAATAAACCACATCAAACACACATAAGTCAATTGAAACGAGTTCCACATAGTGGCTAGTATTTTCCTTAATAGTATTGAAATTATTATTGTTTAGATTTGATAAAAATTAAATTAAAATTTTTATTAATTTGTGAATAAAAATAAATGTAAATTTTGTTAATTATAGAATTTTAGTATTGTTAATTAGTTATTTTAATGACCTAACTCTAACCCTAAATTATACCCTAACTCTAATTCTATCCCTAACCATAACCCTAATCCTATCCCTATCTCTAACCCTAACTATGATCGTAACACTCTCCATAACTATAAACCTAATTTTAATCACTAACTTTTAAATAAATAATATATTTAATAAATTTTTTATTATGAATTATTATATATTAAATAAATTTTATAAATAAGATGAATATGATATGTACTAAAAATCATTAAAAGTTAGATATTACTTGTTGGCAATGTTTCTTCTCTTATCATTAATATAAAATTGTTATATTAAAATGATTACTTATTACAAGTTGTTTATTTTTAATTATATATATATATATATATATATTAAAAAATAAAATGTATTATATTAAATTATCAAATTTGATTGGTAGTAGACACAAGTGAAACTATATCTCTTCATTCAAATCAATAATTGTTAAATATTAATGAATCAATGATTATAGATGGTATGATTTTTCCAAATTCCATAAATGATAGAGTAAACACTTCTAGATTAAAAAACTATGCATGCTATTTGGAATTGAATTAAATTTTTGAACCACACTCAATGATTCATCATAGGAAGAGGATAATGAAGACTATGATTGTAGAAATGACCTTAAGAAGACTTAAGTGGTGGGAGAGAGTAGGGGGGACGAGATTGGAAAATGAAGTAAAAGTGAAAGTATGTGGAAAAATGATGAAAACATAATAGAAGAATGAATAAATGAAGAATAGGATTGTAGAAATGACCTTAAGAGAGTTAAGTGGTGGGAGAGGGTAAGGATCGAGGAGATTGAAAAATAAAGTAAAAGTAAAAATAGGAAAAAAATAAATGATGAATGAATAATATAATAATATGATACAACACAAATAAATAGATCAATTAAAATAAAAATATATATGGTTAAAATAGAATAGATTATAATATATAACCTATAATATATATTAATATATATAAATAGATTACAAAATAAAATAAACTATCATATATATTAATATAAATATATAATATAAATTAATATATTACCTATGCAATGTAGGTTTACTTATTTACCTACAAAATATTACTTACAATAACATAAGATATTGTAAACACATAAAATTGACCTAGGCCTACAAACTCTATTTTCTCCATATTTCTTCTTGACATAATTAAAATATTTAATTATTTCCTATGGTCCAGTTTCAACTATTAGTTAAATAATTCATAATTATTTAATTAATTCATGTCTTTTATTACTCTTGATTATTTAAATAAATAAGTTTTATTTATCTATTTAAATATGTCACTAATTCTATAATGTCTCTCTATGATTAAAAAAATTCTTAAATTCATTTAATTATCCTTTGTGCATTATTTCCTCCAGATTATTTAAATAAATAAATTTTATTTATTTATTTAAACACATCATTAATTTCTAAATATCTTCCAATAATTAAATAGATTCCTTAATTTATTTCATTATTGTCCACCTTGACATTCTCCTAATTTTAAATAAAACTATTTATTTAAAATTATCCCACTTTCTAATTTTCTCTCTTAGTAAATAATTAAAATTAATTATTTACTGTCACATGGCCCCACTTTTTGAATTAAATTAATTTTTAATTCAAAATGACAACTTTCCATTTTAAATCAAATATTTTATATTATTATTTGATTTTCCAACTCTTTCTTTTTATGTGTCATTATTATCTCCTTATCACATGCAATCTTGTCCTTTGATTTTTTTTTCTAAAATCAAACCTTGACCACTCATTTCAAATTTCACCCTAATATTTCCCTAGCCCTAATTTTGGGTTGTTACATTCAATTTTAACCATTGATCTTACGACATTTATCAATCTTCAATCTTGATCATTCATCCAAAATTTACTTTTCTATAAAATGTCAATTTTGGTCTCATTTAGACATCTCATGCAATCTAGACTTCATATCTCTCAAGCTCTTGGCATTGTGATCTTGACATCTTAGGGTATTTCATGCATATTTTAGGCTTGCTTCATAGTTCTTTAGTTGCATTGTGTTGCATTTTGATAGAATCCTTGAACATTTGCTTAGGACATTGACATTATCATAGGTTGCTCATCTCAAATCTAAGGGAAAACATAATATTGCAGCAAATAGAGAAGGTGCAATGGAGGTCAATCATGGAGGTTGAGGACATTTGGTAAACTATTTCCTTGTTTTCATGTTGGTACTCCTTTGTGCTTCATTGCTTGCTTTGGGTTATCTTATTTTAAGCTCTAATTTGCTAACCTAGGTTTTTCCCTAAGCTACATTGGTGCACCCGATGCCAAAATCCTACTTTTGCAAATTTTTGTATGACTTTTTTGTGTTTTTGTAGGTACAGGTATGGCGCGATGCATTTACTATTTTCTAAGCCACATTCAAAGTATTGTGATGCATCTGACTTACAGAACGATGCATTTGCTCTACTATGACACATTTGACTTAAGGTCGACACATTTGTCTGCAAATTTCAACCTTTAGCCCCAAGACACATTTGTTGTGCAAAACAATGCATCTACTTGGAAATTTCTAAATTATTCCTTGCAATGCATTTCACTTGTAGAATGACGCAATCGCCTGGTAAATTGTTTTTCTTTGGATTTTACAAAAAAATTCTAGATTTTTTGTTTTTCATTTAGTAGCTTAGGGGTTTTGGGTTACTAATATTTTGTTTACAGCATGTGGCAAGGATTCTAACCTTGTTTTTATTTATTTTCCTATCACATTTTCAATTCCTTAAGCAAATAATCAACAACAACAATTTTACATTCACATTCATTGGTTAAAATGAACATGCATGAACACTCATGGGTTTAAAATGAACACAATCATGCATTGAAAATCATATGGTTAAAATGAACTTGCATCTTCATGTCATGGGTTTAAAATGAACTTTGTATTTCTCATATCAAGTTAAAAGTTTAAAATAAACAAAGTTTCTTAGGTGTTTTCCTCACATTACAATTTTGGTAATTAAAATTAACAAGTGTCTCCAATTTTGTGTAACCCTAATTCAATAATAGAAGTATCCTCTCCCCTTGTGCACTTGTGTGATCCTGGGTGCAAGAGAAATTGTTATTGACACTAGGAATTGGGCCTTCCTTGGTGGGGAAAATTACTCACCCCAAGGCGAATCAAACCAACAACAAAGCTCTTTAGCTGAGCTACTCCTAACTAGTATACAAATGTGAATCCTAGTGGAAAGCTTAGGATTATGAGTGCAGATGTGTCACATAGACAAGTGAATTCCTGAAAACCTTGTTGAGCATAACCTCTTTAGGCTGGAATTACTCCTTATCGGAGCTAATATTTCGCCATGTATGGCCAGTCAAATGCGAGTCCCAAACTAAAAACCTTTGTGTAGTTTCCAAAAACCTATCTATTTGCTAGTGCAACAATGGTCGTTGCAAAGGCATCCACATTCTTGTAGTTCTTAGTAGAGGTGAAAAGTCTTCCATGGGAGATTTATGGAGGCTTGATACTTGGTCTACCCAAGAATTGAGTGCAACATAAAGGGGAGCCTATGTGGCCAAGCTTCTAGATCACTCAGTAAGAATAAGTGTGGTTGGGGAAACCCACGTAGAATCTAGCGAATATAGTCCTTGCCTAACCTAGGATTGTGCTTATCTTCATGGCGCATGTTTTCAAATTTTCAAAGACAAAACATTATGTTTTCCAAGTGTTTTCTAATGTGTTGAACAAGTAAACATCTTTCATAGACATCGAAAAACTTATTCAAACTCAAACAATTCTAAAATTTTGTCAAAATTGCAAACAAATTGGACATTATTTAGAATGCAATACATTTTCTATCTTGTGCAACACATTTTCTCTGTTGAACCACATTCGAGACTTTCGATGCCGCAATCACTCTGCTAAAACACCTTTGTTGCATCTCCTTTTTTGAACATTGCAATTGCTTTACTAAGCTGCATCTGTGACTTGTAACAGCGCATTCGCTAAACCTACGATGCATTTGACATACTACAATGCATCTGTGACCTGAAACAACGCAATTTCCTATCACCAAGAAAAACACTTTTACAGTCCAAAAATTGAGATCAACCATTTTCAATCTATTGTTAAACATCTTTTTCCAGTGACCTCTTTTGAAAACCAAAAAATAATTGCACAAATCTTCCTTTCTTTGCATTCTTGAGCTTGCATTTTTTTCATAGGTCCATCCTTGCAAATTTTTAGTTGCACCCTTAGAGTCCATCATCATCATTTTCAACAATAATTTAGTATTTAGGTCATTTTGTTGTAGAATCTGGAATAGAAAAACTTACCATTCCTTTTAGAATATTTTCCTTCAAAAGTAGGTTATCATTGGACTTAGTCAAAATCATTTCATTTAGTCATTGTCCTTTTGTGAGATCTTTCCAACTCATAAGTCTAGTTAGGAAATCTGAATTTTTCATTTAGTCATTTGCATTTAGGACTACCAACAAGTCCTTTGATGATCCAAATTGAGACACAGACTAAGCTTTGAGTGGTTGAGTAAACCTTTTCTAAAGTCCATCAAAATTAGCTTGACCTTTCCATTTGCATACCTTATAACATTCAAGTCATTTTAGTCCTCATCTTTCATACCTTATTCCAAAAATCCAAAAAATAGTTGCATACCTTTCATACTAGTCTTCATTGTCCTTTTATCATTGTGTTTTAGACAACATTGTCATATTGCATTTCTTATTACCAAAAAACCCCAAAATATAGTTTTATTTGCATACCTTATTCACAAAATCCAAAAACATAGTATCATCCTCCTTCATAGGCTTAGTGGTCATTTTAAAAAATCCTTATATGGTTGAAACTAGCCTCCAAAGGAAAAGAAGGCAAATGAATTGTTTTGGACAAGACACCAACCCCTATAACTTTTCTAATGACATGAACCAAAACACAAACATGGGGGCATCCTTCATCAATCCTTTTAGTGGCATGAACATGTCATCTTCTTCAAACAATCCCTTTGAACCATTCATACATAGGGAAGAAAATAGACATGTATCTGTAGAAGACTTAGAAGCTGTCGCTCAAAATCCTGATGTGGCTTCCTTTGTGGAGAAACTTATCTTGCAATATTTGCAAAGATACTTAGCCATGATTTTACACCAAGGGCCTAAATTACCATGTGTGTTTGACACTAATACCCAAAGAGCATCCTCTCCCAATCATGATGCAAAAAATAATGCAAACAATACCTCCAACACTAGTCAACCCCAACATAATGTAAACAATACCATCATTGGTGCCACCACACAAAATGCGACAATTACCATCAATGCTACCTTTAATGGCACCTCCAATCAAAATACTTTCAGCATAGTCAACACAACATCCATTGGAGGAACATCAACCATGTCGTAAGCAATGCCTCAAATGTCAACAACGTCCTCACAATCAATTGGAACTACCTTTGAATCCTCAACAATAAGGGAAAATTCTTCAAACCTTTGATTTGGAGTTTCATCTAGTGCCATGGGAACAACATCTTCAAATCCTTTAATTGGGTCTTCAAATCATACCATGGGAACAAATTCATTCAACGCCTTTGGGAGAAATAAATGACGAGTTTCCATTTGAGGACCCCAACCAAATGTCAATACTTCATCACAACTTAATACCAATATCCCCCAAAGGAAAAACACCAATATTCCCCATGGACACATATACCAATTTGGACAATTAAATCAGATTTTATAACTCATGACTTCATCTGGACACCAAAACACTCAAGGTCAACACATTCTGTAAATATCGACTAATATTGTTGGAGTGCACATTCCAACATACACGTCACACATCCATACCCAACAAAACATCCCTAATCAAAACATGCAATACAAAAAACCTCCAAACAAAAACATGTCATACATTTCACAACAACACATCCCACAACAATATCAAAACATGTCTTTGCAACAAGTGGGAGCTCATGGAATACCTATCACTAGTATGTGTGATGCTACAAATAGCCCCATAATTGATGCACTCACAACTCAACTTGTGACCTTGAAAAAATTAATAGAAGACATGCAAATAAAACAAAAAAAGATACACTCATAATACAAATGATGTCTATACCCTTTTGACATGAGTCTACACTTCCCACAATTCCCCCTAGGTATGTGGTGCCAGATTTCACTGAATACAAAGGCACTTGAAAAATCCTCTTGAACACATATGAGAATTTACAACCAATTGTGTGGAAGTTGCCTATGAACATACTTATTTGATGAGACTCTTCCCTAGGAGTCTCATAGGTCCCACACTTGAATGGTTTTCTACCTTGCCTAAAGGAATCAAATCATGGGACAAACTTGCAAACAAATTTGTATGAAATTACACCTATAACATTGACACAAATGTAGACCTCCATTACTAATTTATGCATGCTTACTCAAGAGGAAACTAGTGAGACCTTTATTCTATTCTTCTGAAGATGGAGAAGTTTAGAAAATCATTGACATATTGAGATACCAGAGAAAGAAAAGGTACACATGTTCATTCAAAACCTCCTAGGCCCATTGAAATACAACTTGCAAGTTCATTGTTGCACCACTCTCACGAACCTAGTCAAAAAAGGTGTTCAACTTGAAAAGGCCCTTATTTCTAAAGGAGAACTTAAATATGGAAACAAGAACACAAACACAAACCCACCTGTCAACAAAAATAAATATTGGGTCAAAAATAAACACATAACCAATATGGCATTTTGATGCTAAGGTGGTAAACATAATAGGTCCTCTACTCACTCTCAAAGGAACTCAACCACAAAACACACCATTGATCACACTGACACCAATTGCAAATGCTATCCAAAACAATCAAAAGAATCATAATAGTCTAAACAATCAAACCCAATGGCAGCCATGCCAAACTAGGAAATTTCTAAAGAGATGTACACATACTGCCTTCAGCGAACCAATCAAAGATGTCCTTAAGAAGCTCCTCCAAAATGGTGTCATCACATTGTAGGACCCTAAGCTATATGACCTAGGACAATTCAAGCCATCATGGTGGGATGAAAATGCATTCTGTGACTACCACCATGCAAAAGGGCATAAAGGTTCCTCTTCTTGACAATTAAGAAGTCTTGTACAAAATCTCATTGAAAATCACACCATTGAGTTAGGTGGTTAGTAGTTTGCTTCAAATGTGGACCATGCAATTCATAAAAACCCACTGCATGACCATGGTTCAAATAATCCCTCTACATTAGGTCTAAAGACTAATAATAGTGGAGCCAATTACACTTGCACTGCCTTTGATTAGTCTGGTGGATCCATTATCAATCACATCCAAGACGCTAACGAATATGTCAATACAATTATCATCAAGAAAGCACCTAAGTGTAATGTCACTACCCATGGAGGAAAAGTCACCATAGCTAGTCCTCCTCCTCCTAGACAACTCAAGATCTTGATAGCTAGTCCATCTACCAAGCAAACACAACCTAAGGGACAATTCAACCTCATTAATCAATTGGGAAAAATTCCTGTTCAAATCTCTATACTTGAGTTGTTACACATTTCTCATGTGCACACAAGGCCATACTTGAAAAAACCTTACAAGAGTCTTCCATCCCTTAGGACATTGATGTCAACCAATTTGAAGTCTTGGTGGGCTACCTAACCACTCCCCATCACATAACATTTTCATACCAAGACCATTCGTCACCCAAGCCATCTCACAATGATGTGTTGCATATCAAAGTCTTTATCCATAAACATAACATTAGATGAGTTTTAGTAGATGGTGGAGCAATATTGAATATCTATTCCCTAAAACTAGTTAAAGCTCTAGGCTTCTCCGATGCTTGTGTAGATGCTACAAAGAGCATTTTTATAAAGGCATATCATGATGTGGAACACTCCTCTCAAGGTTTTATCACACTTCATATCAGAGTTGGACTAGTTATTGTAGATACAACATGTCAAGTCCTAGATCTTGAACTACCCTATAACATCTTGCTTCGTCAACCCTGGATCCATGCCTTAAAAGTTATTCTATCCACTTACCATCAATGCTTGAAGTTTCCTTTTGATAAAACCAAAATCACTATATATGGCGACCCCAATCCCTTTAAATATTGCACCAATTTGAGGGGGATTTCAGAACATCAAGTGCCAATTAATTACAAAGTTTTGACATCCTCTTCATCCAAATACATCAATCGATCCACACATAGCAAACCATCCACATCCACTCCTTCAACTTCCACAACACCATCTCCCTCCACTCTGAAGGATGATCCTAATATCAAGATCCAGGACCAAGGTTACAGAGAATACAAATTAAACACGGCCTACTGCATCACTAAAATACCCAAGTCTCCAAAGGCCTATGGTCAACCTTGTTTTAGAATGGAGCCCAAAGAAACTTTCAAAGTCCCTTCAACAAGGATTTTCATAAAATGGGGTGACATGAACAAAGAAGACATTGAGGACATATTAGGTTGGATTTCCAAAGAAATAGATGACCTACCTCCCTTACTTATCAATATATATGACAAAGGCTATGAAATAATGAAGGAAAAAGGCTATGATGGAACTAGTGGCCTTGGTAAAAACAAAATTGGATGAAGAGAACCTATAATTCCTTCTAGAATACCAAAGTATCTTGGGTTAGGGTTAGAGTCACTTGAAATTGATGTTCAATGTACCAATGTACTTTCAGGTGAGAGCATGAATGTTTGTAAAAGTGTCGAGACTATCAAAGATTCCTCTACAAAAATGGCTCACATGAATGGGAATTTGGTTCTCAAAGATCCTTAAGTGACATTTTCCCTGATGAACTACTCCTAAAACCTGGAGAGTCTACTTTCAAAGAAAGATTCTAGAAAATGTTTAAGATTGATCCCACACAGAATGATGACAACCCTAAAACCCCAAGGCAAATAGAAGAATGGGGTCAAATATTTTTCCCTTAGAATGATGACAAGCCTGAATTATCTTCCAATCCCATTGACCATCATTTTTACTCTCCTGTCTAACCATCTAATTCTAATAACCATCATTCAAACTTATCTAACTTGCCACATGACATTGTTGACCATGATTCTAATCCATTTTTCCCCTATTTTTCCAATGATTCTGATTTTTCTGAATCAAGTGAAGGAGAATACTAGACATAATCCAAAAGGGAGTTAGAATATTAAAATTTCATATTTTCCCTTGACTGGGATCAATAGGGCCCACTAGTTATGGACATATTTCAAAATGATGAAGCCATTGCAGAATTCATGGAACTCTATGAGGGCATACCAATTGGGGAGACTATGCAATCCTTTAGTCTCAAAAAGAAAAACAAAAATAAAACAAGAAAATAAATTTCTTTAGGTGAAAATTGCAAGGCACCTTCTAACAATACAAAGTAAAAATAAAGGACATATTCGAGGGTGAAAACCTCTTCGTGGTAACCAAGGATGGAGGACTAGACTTTCTCCTCATCAAATAGGAAAAATCAGCAATGTTGATTGAGGACACTATGGAAATCAACATAGCAACAAAAAAAGATCCCAAAATTGTTCTCTTTGCAACATCTTTGATAGAGGAAGAGAAACCTAAATTTCAGATATTCTTTTCAGAATGTAAGATTAACTTTGCATGGTCATATATTGATATTCTTGGGTTGGATCTAGAATTAATCTTACATCATTTTCCCTTACTTCTAGATGCTAAGCAAGTAAAGCATAAGTTGCAAAAGATGCACCACAAATCACCTTGTTAGTCAAAGCAAAACTCAAGAAATTGTTAAACACATAATTTATTAGATCAATAGACTATGTTGAATGGATTTTAAATATGGTACCTATGACTAAGTTGAATAGTCAAATATGCATCTACATTGACTTTCGTGATCTAAATAAGGCATGCCCAAAGGATGACTTTCCATTACCAAACATAGATATAATGGTTGACCTTATAGCAAGATACGAGATGTGGTCCGTCATGGATGGTTTATCAAGTTATAATGAGATTCAGATTGCCCCTAAAGATCAGCATAACACAACATTCACTTGCCCCTAGGGTACCTATTACTAGAATGCCATGCCTTTTGGTCTTAGGAATGCAGGTGCCACATATCAACGAGCAATGACAATAATATTCCATGACATGATGCATACTTTAATGGAAGACTATGTGGATGACCTTTTAGAAAAAATTGTGGCACACAAGGATCACCTTAATATGCTAGACAAAATTTTCAAAATATTGGAAGAGTACAAGGTTCGCTTGAATCTAAAGAGGTGTGTATTTGGTGTGACATTAGGAAATTTTTTGGGATATATAGTTTCTTGAAGAGGCATTGAAGTAGATCCCACCAAAGTGAAAGCCATATCAGACATGCCTCCACCAAAAGGAATAAGTGAGCTAAGGACATTGCAAGGTAGATTATAGTCTATCTATCACTTCATCACACAACTAGCTGACAAGTTCCAACCATTTCAAAATATTCTACGCAAAATCATACCATTTGTGTGGACAGACAAATGTCAAGAGGCCTTTCAACACATAAAAGACTATCTATTGTCAACACCTGTCCTAATGCCACCAATGGAAGGAAAACTCATGATTCTATATATTTTTGTGACTACTTTAGCACTGGGGGCATTGCTGGCCCAAAATGGCTAAGGAAAAGGAAAGAGAAATATACTACATCAGTCGCACATTGGTTGGGTATGAACTTAACTACACATCCATCAAACATGGTTGTCTTGCAGTTGTCATTTCTGCCTAGAAGTTGAGACATTACATGTTGAATCACAAGACACATCTAGTGGCAAAGATTGATCCCTTGAAATATCTCCTAGGTCAAGCAACATCGAAAGGTCATTTGGAAAAATGGGTTATGATATTGAGTGAGTATGATATATAGTGTGAGGAATGACAGGCCATAAAAGGACAAGTAATAGCAGAACAACTAGTAGATGCACCTGTACAAGGTGATCACCCTTTAATAGTAGATTTCCCTGATGAGTCCATATTTCATGCTAAGCTGAAATCACCTTGGAAGTTATACTTTGATGGGTCTCATACTAGTCATGGCTCAGGTGCAGGAATACTATTTATCACACCACAAGGATACTCCATCCCTAAGTCATTCTGCATTGCTTTTCCATGTACAAACAATGTTGCCAAATATGAGGCACTTGTCATAAGACTCTGAATGACCATAAAATGGAAAATTAAAACACTTATAGTCTTCTAAGATTCTCAGTTGGTCATCAATCATGTCAACTACGAATATGATAGCAAGGATAAAAATTTAATGCCCTACAAATGCATGGTTGATAGTTTTCAGTCATATTTCCACATACTTTCTTCTGAGAAAATTCCTAGGGCACAAAAAAAGGTTGTAGTCACAATGGCTACAATTGGATCTCTCCTCGACATTGCTAGCAATCTACTACAATTTGAGTTCTTGGTGGAACAACTTTTGGTACCTCCATATGATATTCCAAAGTCAAAAATGGTTTGTGAGCTTGTTGGTCCTAGTTCACCATGGTATCAATACATCTATGATTACCTTCATTCCTAGGCCCTTACCCTGAACCTATCCAACAATCAACGAAAATTCTTTATCTATAAAGCCACTCGATACACCATCATCAGTGCCACTTTATACCACTACAGCTTTGAAAATACCCTTCTTCAATGTCTTGAAACTGACGAAGCATGAACAACCTTATGTGAAGTACATGAGGGTATATGTGGATTTTATTCAATTGGCCCTACCTTAGCTAAGAAGATCTCGAGACTTGGGTATTACTAGCGGATAATGGAAAATGATGCACTTGAGCTTGTAATAATTTGTTGCCAATGTCAAATACATAGTGATTTTATTCATGCACTAGCACAAGAACATTAGTTGATTACTTCTCCTTGGCCCTTCACACAATGGGGACTCGACCTCGTGCGAAAAATCTATCCTACCTCTTCAAATGGTCATAGATTCATTATCACCACCACTAATTATTTCACGAAGTGGATTGAAGCCATCCCCCTTACATACATAACTGACAAGCATATTTCTAAATTCATCCTCAACTACATCATGTGTCGGTATGGTGTCCTAGGGTCCATCATCATAGAAAATGGTTGTCCCTTCAAGA